>CM057004.1:32455231-33655231 GCA_029891345.1 Dryococelus australis
TAAAGGAAACTTTGCTACGCCCTGTAGCGTTAGAAATACGACACAAAGAAACAAAACGTCATAATACCAACACAGCGTCACAAACGCAACTAGCAGGTCAATGAGTGGGTTGGCAGAACTATATATTGTGATAATCACTCCAAAAACACACATATTACAAGAACCCTCTAGATAAATACAATGCCAAACTTTTAATATTTTCTGCTATTATATTTGGTTGACAACATTTGAATAAAAACAACAAATTCTCGAGAGTAAATAATACTGCAAGAAGTATAATATTAATAATCTAGAACGCCCTCCTTACTTTAACAGAACTTAGGATCGTTCTGTCTTATGTCGGTTAACTATTTCACTAAAGGACATTTCAAGCAAAAGTCATCTAAAAATCTGACTATTCTGGTAGCTATAAAGTACATCCTCTTTATATATTTTTTATTTTGACACATGATCAAAATGTTTACAAACATTGTATGGCACAATTTTAAACAGCTATAAACAGGCCTTATTTGAAAATGTCTCTCCATGAAAATTACCAACTTATGAAACTCTACGTTACTCAGTAAGGCTACATTACGTACATTCTCGTGTAGTGTTGTTAAGGCTTTTACCTGTGTAACGATGGGCCTGAAGTGGCCCAAAAGTGTTGTGAATTGTGTTTCTCGCAGAAAGGCGGTCAGTTCTTGCAATCTTGAGAACATGGTCGCATTTTCTGTTGTGTTGGTGTCACTTCTCTCATTTTTTTTTTTTTTTGGCTTATACCTTTTTTGTTGTATAGGTGCTTGTTCCCTGTGTGTGTATCCCTGTTAAGTTTGTAATTTCCCTACTTGAAGGGGAGGAAATTCAGCCTTTGACTGAATATTTGGTCGCGTTTCCTGCCTATTGTTTTGTGTTTGTTTGATGGGTTTAAGGCCCATCCTTTGTTTTCGTGTTTCAATCTGTTCCTTGATCACTTCGCACTGCTTCCATGCAGCCGAGTGTCCCGTTTTCTTGCAAAGTGTATGTACCCACTTTGACATTTCGTGTTCTTTAAGTGTACACTCTGTTTTTGTGTGCTTCCCTGCACACGAAACACAGACTGGCTCCACTGTGCAGTAATTCTGAGTGTGGCCCAGTGCACAACATTGCATGCACTGTACCACGTCTTCAGCGCGGTATTTATACAGCTCTATTCGAGCTGATGAGTATAAAAAAGTAGGTATTTTCAGCACATCGTACTTTATTTTTTGGTTGTACAATAACCCCAACCACTATCGGTGTGTCAGCTGGTGTTTTGAATTTCCAGATGTACATTGGCTTAAAGCCATATTCTTTGAGAACGAATTGAAAATCCAGTGATGGCGGTAGCCCTTTACTGGCTATTTTTACTGGTGTTTCATCTATTGTAGCATGTGTGTAATGTCATATGTTGTGTGATTTTAAAAACTTGAGGAAAGCTGGTCGCACCTCCTCTTCGAAGAGCAGCCTCAGGCGTTGCCTATTTGTAACTATAATTTTTAGTTTGTTTTTCATATAGGACTCACCGAGATGGTGGACCATATATTTCATTTCCATGCTATCTGTTATGTACACTGGCGATGCGTAATTTTTTATGTATGTTTTCTGTTACAGTTTTGTTAGTGCTGTCCTGGCTATCGTCTGTAGTGATTCCTTCTTCCAAAGGAGAGAAGGAATTATCTGTGTGAATGTGCGAGTGAGAATTTTTCTGTTTCCCTACTTTTGTCGTATGTTTTTTTACTTGGTTTGTGAAATCTGCATGTTGTGTGCTGTGTTGTGGTGTGCTCGAGTTATCAGAGGAAGAAGCAGGCCATGCAGCTGTTTCCTTTCGGCCACGCTTCTTCCCTCCGATGTCTTGTCGTCCGTCGTCCGACATCGCAAAGTCGGTCTTGTCGAGTCGCGAGCGACTCGCCTACAACAAAAAACCTTGGTGGCTGATCAGCTCCCTTGAGGAGGGAGACAGACAGGCTAGGCCTTTGGGAGGCTATCCTCCCAACATCGAGGTTCGGTGCTAAGTGAATGAACCCAACCCCGAGGGAGGTATTTATACATAGCTTCAATATCAAGCCCCCTCCACAAAATGGGACTTAAAACCCAAGAGACTATTTTTGGACCAATAACAAATGCATTACATTCTATAAGTTAACAATTTTCCAGGAAAAACACACTCAGGTGGCGCTATCTTTTTCTTAGACTTGAAGCACATGCTGCGTTGCGGGGCGATCGCAGCGCTGCCCGCCGGAGACACCAGGAAACTCAGTCTGCCAGGCTGTCAGCCGTGAGCTGAAATGCCGGCTGGTAGAGTTCGTGGGCCTCGTTTCGGTGAACTTCTTCAACAATCATTTTATCGATCGACAGCTTCGTCACACCAGTATGCAGTTTTATGGCAAGAAAACGTAATCATCACAATATTTATAGGATTTCTTGCAGAAAGTATGTCGAAATTTTGCTGGTGTAAATTACATACATTCCCTTGATGCATGTAAGAAAGCGATACGGCGTATGCGCATTGGGCAAGTTCGCCGGGGCAGACGGGGACTTTAGCAGAAAATGAGACAACCTGTCTCATCCTCCACCCCTGAAGGAAACTTCTGGCGAAGTCCTCAAAGTAGCAGCCAGCAATCCCGTAGAAAATGGCGAGTTTTCAGCAGGATCCTCGAACATATCCTCTCCAGGACCACAATCAGATGTGAGGAATCTCCTCTCAGCTTCCACAGCTCGGTACAAACAAAACAGATGCGGCAATACCCTGGCAGCCTCTCTCAGCAAGACGACACAAACGAAGCAAATTCCCTTATCTACTCTTCTCAGTAGGGAAACAAAAACCAAGACCAATCTCCTGGGAACATCCTATAATTAATAGTCCTTGTTATTGTATGGAGTGGACATTCCACAACACAAAAAAACACATCTTATGTACTAAATGAAAATGAGAAATTAGAAATGAAAACATGAGCATGAAACATATTACAATCTAAATGACAATGAAACCCTAGAATGAAATGAGCATTAATTGAAGGGGTGACTCTTGGTGTAAAAACACTGACCTAAAAACGAAACCCTAAAAATACTTGATGATACACCCTGATATTACAAACTAGTGATACAATAAAACATATTCAAAATTATTTCAAGATCCCTAAACCCCCAAGGAAAATCCTTGTCCAAATATTTTAATGTGACACATTCCTAGTACTAGAACTCAACTGTAATGAGGACAAGAGGGTCTTGTTGAAGCTCCCAGGATTCTTACAATCTTCCGACAGCACTGTTACTGGCATCGAAAAACTCTTAATTACAAATGGTCTCACAAATTTTGGGGCTGATTTAGCACTAAACTGTGCTGCCTTATTGCTTAAGAAGTGTGCTTTGAAAAGCACCCTATCTCCAGCATTGAAAAAAAACGAACCCCTATTTTTATCGTAACGAGCAGCAAGCTTCGCATGATATTTCCGAAGATTCTATGTGGCACCACACCACATGTCTTCCAATTCATGAACTAAGGGATGAAACGAACTTTTTCCAAAAAATATCTCTGCAGGTACCCTTTTTGTAGCATCATTAATTACATTGTTAAATGCTTAACTGATATGATATAAAGCTGTGTCCCATTCCTTATGGGTCCCGGTTTGAAATGCCCTTAAAGCTATTTTCATATTTCTATTGTATCTCTTTACTAAATTTGCCTTGGGATAATAATGAGTGGTCTGCACCATCTTTATCCCCCAAACAAAAGCGCCTAGTTCTTAATTTCTGTGGACACAAAATAAGTAGCATTGTCGGTAACCAAATGGACTGCCAACCCAAAAAATAGGGCAGACACGCTGACTCAATACCTGACAGATTTCTACTGTTTTCATGGATCGCAAAATTCACTTAAGCTGTCAACCACAATCAAGATGGAAGTAAATCCAGCAGACGTCCTAGGCAAATTACCAAAAATATCCAAATAAACTCGTTCCCAAGGAAATATTGCTACTGTCGCACTATATACACTTACCGCTTTAACGTTTTTTGGGGTTTTACCTTTTGGCATGATTCATGTTGTCGGACTAGATGTTTTACCTCTTCATCCAGACCAGGCCAAAAAAAAAAAAAACCTTTCTTTTACGTGTGAAACATTTTTATCCAGTCCTAAATTACTTCCAAAATTTATGTTTTGGTGGTAGTGGAAAATTTGTTCTCTTAACTATTTGGGCACATAGAAATTGAAACGGTGGGTTTTTGGGATCAGTGTATCCTAACAAACCTTCGCGGATCTCGTATCGTCCAGCCTTTCCTGCACTTACATCCACTTTAATGGCCACACACTCGGAATCTGTCTCCTGATGTAAAACTTCCAACTGTTCGTCTGGTTGGGTATTTTCTGGGGGCACCACATTGTTCTCTCTTACCTCGGTATGATCAATTGCCAAGACGCAAGGCGAAGCAGTTGGGGGGGGGGGGGATACTTCGCAAAATTCGTCTTCGTCGAACATACGGGACCAACAGTCAGCTATGCCATTCTCGACTCCCTTTATATGTTCCACAGTGAATTTAAATTTAGTGAGACTAACTAACCATCTCGCTAACCTACCGGCTGGCTTTTTTGTTGACTAAAACAAACTTTATGCGTGGTTGTCTGTGTGTAACTCAAATTTTCCCGATTAAGTAATCGGAAAATTTCTCCATCCCTAAAATCACTGCTAAAACTTCCTTCACATAAGGAGAGAATTTTTGTTCAGTGGTTGTTAATAGCCTACCAGCATAAGCTACTGGGACCAAATTCTCTTTTCAGACTGACAGAGCATGGCACCGAGTGCTTTAGAACTAGCGGCTAATTGTAGGGTAAACTGTTTGTCAAATTGAGGAAGGTGTAATACAGGAGGCGTTGCTAACTTTTCTTTCAATTGACCTAAAGTATTCTGTTGTTCGAAACCCTAAACTAATTAAACTTATTTTCCCTTTAAAGCATTAAGAGGGTCAGCTATGTTGGCAAAATCAGGAATGAACTTGGAATAAAATCCCACCATACCTAAGAACCTACGGACGCCTCTTAAATGCTTTGGCACCAGAAAGTTTACTATAGGGCGGATCTTCTCAGGATCGATCACAAACTGCCCTTCCGTGATTATAAACCCCAAATATCTCAAATAGGTTTTAGCCTACGTAACCTTTTCTGATTTTACAATTAAACCAGCCTCATGCAAATCAGTTAAAACTAGTCTAAAGTGAGTAAGTGCTCTTCAAATTGGTTACTATAAACACAGACGTCGTCTGTGTAAGTGAAAAGAAACTCATACCGATATTTCCTCAACACCTGAAATAAAACCCTTGACATTGCCTGCGGCCTGCAATTAACCCCCACAGGCAACTTCTTCCGCTGAAATTGACCCCAAGGAGTAACAAAAGCAAGAATGTCCCTAGAATCGGGGTGCAAATCACACTGTAAAAATGCTGAATTGAGGTCAAAAATTGGAAAAGTATTTTGCCTTGCCTACATGGCTGAAACACATATTCAATTGTAGGAAGGGTATAAGGGTCCATACAGATTTTTTGTTGACCTTGCGATACTCAGATTTAATCCTATATTGTCCCGGTACCTTCTTTGGCAATAAAAATGCCACGCTAGAATACATACTAAATAAAGGTTCCGCGATGTCTTTGTCTTGTAACTCCTGCACTAAAGTCTTTAACGCTTTTAATTTGAGTGGTGCTATTTTGTGTGGCACAGATGATACCAGTTCAAGTTCCTTCGATTTTAAAACATTGGGGTGCTTATCATAATGCCCTAACTCTGAAGTAATAAGATCTTGAAATTCAGATTGCAACTCTGACAGTTTGCTATCCTGATTTTAAGTAATACAATTAACAGTAGCCACCTGAAAACGAAAACGCTTGGAAAATATCAGCACGGGCTGCTGTTTACAAAACTCGAACACTAATTATTCTTTCGTAAACACATTAAGACAAGCCCTAGATTAACCTAGATAATCAACGTCCGACAACAATTCGACAATTCTGAGCAATACACAGGATTCAAATTTCCAAGAAGATTTGTCTATTTTAATTTTAAACTTTACTACACACTGAGAATTTATAACCACTCCATTTGCTAGAAAGAACCCAATTTGCTCATTTTTAAATACACCAATTAATCATTTAGGCATATTTCGCATCATGTAATTAAAAATATCCTTGTTAATCAGTGAGCACGTAGTCCCAGGATCCAACAAAGCTGAAACCTTCACCGACCAGCTATAATTACAGGTACATATAATGTACCATGTTTCCTCTCAAAAGATGAACTATTTATGATATTACTGCCCATTTCCTTTCCCATTGGGAACATTTGGCTTTAATATGTCCCTTTTTTGGCAATAAAAATGTTCAACATTTAAAATCTACTGTAGGAAACTATAACAGATTCTCCTGTTTGAGTAACAGAAGCCTAAGAATTTCCTGAATTTTTTTGTTTTTCTAGGGTAATGGTAAATAAGGTCTTTTTTGTAGAAACAGTCCTTCGCTAAATGATTTTTTCTCCAACAGATAAAACAAGACATGTTTACCATTTTTTACACTTTTTTTTTCTTGTAAATTAATAGATGGCTGTTCCACCGAACAATCCCCTATAGTTTTTTCTTCATCAGTAACTAAGGCTAAAAGCTGGGACAAAGTTATCGGTTTGATTGCAAACATAAAAAATCTATTATTTTGGGGAAGCAAATAATGAAATATTACTTGAGTAAAATACTCCTCGGGACAGGGCAGGCCTAACACCCCTACCATTACAATAACTTCCATAAAAAAGTTTTCATAGTTTGCTTAGAGAGTTGCATTTACACAACATTTTAAACTTATTTTGAAATTGCTACCTCATTGGCTATTAATTGGAAACTCTCAGCTCTTCTATTCCATCAGAATTGAACACCTCTTCTCCAGCTTCCTTTAGAAGCTGGCTTAGAGCAGCATTACCCAATTGCTAAATCCAGCCTATGAACATGTTCGTAAGTTAAATATTTAAACTGGAAAAATACTGCAAAATTTAATATGGACAAGAATTCCCCTGGTCTCAAAATACTCTACGTCGCACCAAACCACTCAAACAACTCACAAATATGAAAACAAACACTCTGAATAAAAAAAATCAGATTGTACAGGTAAAACTTTGCTACACCCGGTAGTGCTAGCAAGATGACACATAGTATCAAAACATCATAATACCAACACAGAATCATAAACTCAACCACCAGAGCAAGAGGAAAAATTTTGATTCAAAAGTTGTTGTCCACATTAAAACAATGAGTGGGTTGGCATAACTATATATTGTAATAATCATTCCAAAAATACACATATTACAAGAACCCTCTAGAAAAGTACAATGGCAAACTTTTAATATTTTGTGCTATTATATTTGGCGCAAAATAACAGTCGCCATTCTGAATATTGACACAATTTGAATAAAAGCAACATATTCTCATGAGTAAGTAATACTGCAGAATGTAGAATATTAATATTCTAGAACGCCCTCCTTACTGTAACAGCACTTAGGATCGTCCTGTCTTATGTTGTTTATCAATATCACTAAAGAACGTTTCGAGCAAAAATTTTCTAAAAATTTGACCCTATTCCCTTTATCTTTTTGGTTTTAAAACATTATTAAAATGTTTACAAACATTTTTACTTTAAATTTAATTTCTCACAAGGCTGGCACAATTCTAAGCAGCAAAAACAGCCTTTATTTAGAAATGTCTCTCCATGAAATTTACCATCTTACTAATCTCTACATTACTCATTACATTTTCAATTAGGTTACATTACGTTTACAAAGAGCATTCTCTTTTCCATTACTTTGAATATTTCTCTATCTTTAGTCAAAATTACGTGCATTTACATAAAACAGGACTTTACAAAGGCTGACATTTAACATTTTTCTAAAATGTATCAAAATGTCTTTAAAATGCAACTACTTTAAAATAAATGCCCACTCAACACAATTTCATGGCATTTTCAGATTCCATTATTTTAGCTGCCAAACTTGAACCACTCAGAGTCCATTTTTCTAAGTACGGGCCCGAAGAGCTTTAGTTATCTTATTACATTATTGCAATACTTATCTGGTTGTCCTGCCTCCAGGAATCTTCTCTCAATGAGCCCGACCCCGGGGAGGTAGTCACACCTAGCTTTAATGTCCAGCCCCTCCACAAAACGGGGCTCAAAACACAAGAAATTATTTTTGGACCAATCAGAAATTCTGTATATTCTAGAAGTTAACCATTTTCCATGAAAAACACACTCATTTGGCACCATCTTTTTCTTAAACTGAGATGATAACTGATGTAGCAAGCACTGCAAAATCATTGAAGCAGAAAACTTCAGCTGTGAATGCCATCGGCATTTCGTTGCTTTCATCAAGATTTCCAGTCAGCTACTGCGACAAGACTTCCACAAACACTAAAAAAGCATGAAGGGAAGGAAAGAACGCATTTGCAAGGAGTGTCATCTGCATGGGATATCGGTGTGAGAAGTACTCTAAACTGTTTGCACGCAACAACAGTTTAAATAGACATTTTAATCAATGTAAATGTGGTGTATCATCCGCCGACAGAGTACAGGCAGATCATCCTTCCTCTGTGCGATTTACAGCGAAAACTGATCCGAGTGCAGCTTCGACAGGTGAATCAAATGCTACACATTTCAATTCGTAACCGCAACCTACGAAAAATAACCTGTGAGATGAAGCCGAATACAAATTGATTATTCCTGAAGAAATTTACATTCAGAGGTCTTCTAAAAGAACGTGTTAATACGAATCTGACGTCTTCGACGAAAAAAGTTTGTTCATATTTGACATATATGAAACAGAATTTAATAAACCAACTTACAGAGGCGGTCGAAAAATACAACGGTGTGAAATATAATATATGGTTGGAATGTAGTTATAGTAAACCAGAGCCATACAATGATGAGCAAGCAAGGAAGGCATTCAAGACTTCGAATGTACCTATCTATATTGTACACGACTCCGAAGAGATTACTGAAAACAGCATAAAGAATATTTGCTGCGAGGAAGAGAAGGACTCCGGCTGGACACTGAATTCGGTAGATCATCTACAGCGGATAACGACTGGATTCGCTCTACTCAACGCCCAGGCAATATATCGATATATTCGTCTTTGGTGTGGCTTACGAACACATGAAAATATTCACATTTAATGATATCACAAATAGTATATATGCAAGGAGCCTAGGTAAGGGAGAATCTTATGGATTGGCGATGGTCACGTCTCTAAGGAGACTACAGTGCTGAGAATATTATATCTAGAGTGCTGCAACTTCCATCATCGGTGTGATTGACAACGTTAACATCGTTTTATTCCCGTAACTCCTGTGTTTCAATGTCTTCAACAAGTACAAATGTACCACTCAACAACTCATCAGCTGGTGCAACAGAACTTGGAATATTACCAAATATGGTGCACCACAACATCTGCATGACGTCATGAACGGATATAAAGTTAGGTGGGCTCCTTTTATGGAGATTAGTTTGATAGACATCTAGGTGAAGGCATATAGTCTCAACAGTTAACGATACCTGGTATAAATATTATGAAGACAGCAGTTGGGGATCCAGCAGAAGTGCCATTGAGTACTTCAGATGGGACACTTTCAGCAGCACCACCACCATCGACATCTTCAGGCATGATACAGACAGCACCACCGACTTCTTCGGATGGGTCACCTCCACCAGAGAAAACTTATCCCTGCAGGTATTTTCGCACAAACACATTGCACGACAACATGAAATTTATGGCTGTATGATCAACCCCAACCACATTAAATATCTATGCTTATGGAGCGAGTGATTTGCTGTTTTATCACAGCGATACTTACTGCAAACGTGTCACGTCTTGCAAAGTTAAACTACAGGCGTCATCGAAGTCACGGTGTTGGTTCTGTAACAGAGAGTTCTTGCAGCTACCGTCGGCGGTGTGATAGATGGTAATTTCGACCCTACGGCTCCTCAATCAAAATTGACTGCGACCAGTATAAACGACGAGCCTGTGAACTCATCACCAGGAGCAACATCTCTTTCCATGAAGACATCTTCATTCCTGGTTCCTGCTCCTTCCGACATGACGACAGCCGGACCATCTGGGTCCACTAATGTATCATTTCCAGAACTTTCAGTGGCATATCGGTGTCGCTTTTGCTGCCAGGACTTTGCCTTCGAGCTTACTGCACGACGAAACGAAGTTTATAAGTGCCCGAAAAGTTTCTTTCATGTTTAACGAAGGACCGTGATATGTATAAGGATGCACACTTTACTTGGACGAACATGAATATTTCTTGAGTGTTTTTGTATTAATATATTCTAATCACTTTTAAACACAGAAAATTAATAATTGTTTGCTTGTTAACCCTATATCGTAGCCAGTCTGCTATACTGTTTTAGTTAAAAGCATCACTACGAAGCAGATATTGGATAGTCACTATGGTTATAAAGGATTTAAACATACATTCCTGGAGCTAGAAATGATACTTGCAAACTTAATTTTTCGAGCCTACTTCCTAAGATTTTGCAAATTATATTCGCCTACCTAAATACCTGTACATATTCGATTGCCTACGAGCCGACTTGCGAAGAAATGTGGCCTGCTACATAAATATTTAAACATAAAATATATCATTTTCAATGTGAGCATACGATTCAGACATCGACTGAAAATAATGAAAAATTTTTTATACTACATTTGCCTTTAAAAAAGTTTTTACAATGGTAAATACGATGAATTTAAACTTGAAAAATGTCTCCAATAAATGAAATCATGAGCCATGTGTTCATTGATTGAAAATAAATATAAACTAGTACAACAAAATGTTTAATACACCAATGTAATTATACGACGGAATACATCATCTTTGTTTGGATAGCTACAATACAACATTTGTGCATCGTACGCTGTGGCCACTTGTGTAGATCGGTGGCTAGAGCGCCTGACTCCCATTCGAAACGTTGTCGACTCAAACCGCCATTCCTCAATGAGAAGTTTCTCTTTTATATATATATATATATATATATATATATATATATATATATATATATATAAATGTATATTAATGTATCGAAAATGTATTTTCATTGGCAACTCGGTTTAGAAAATTTAAGTGATATAAATGTCACACTTTCCCCCATTACCGCTGGTAATATATATATATATATACATATATATATATATATATATATATTACCAGCGGTAATGGGGGAAAGTGTGACATTTATATCACTTAAATTTTCTAAACCGAGTTGCCAATGAAAATACATTTTCGATACATTAATATACATTTTTTTAATATTTCGACATTTTTCAAACATTAGATATAATAAATTTAAATTAAATAATTTTAGTTATTTATGGATTCATCGATTACATGATGCCTGATCGTTTTACGATTGATTTGATGAGGCCGGCCAGCTGCCTGACACGCCGGAGCGGTTCTGGGAAATGGTGCTGGGCAGTTGGAAGTAGTTCGTGTCAAGGATGGTGGTCAAAGCGAAACTTCGAGAGACGGGTTGGAGTTGGGGAGGGTGTTCATGGTCATGTGTTTAGAGGACGACATGTCGTGGGGGAGGAAGGGGGGGCATGTGGTCTTGGGATTCGAGGTATGCGGGGTGGTTTGAGTGTCTTTGAGGGGGTGGATGAATGTATTGATATTTTCAATATAATTTCCGAGACGACGATGTTTGATGGCAGCGACATCGCTTTAGTTGTTAGATAATTTTATAGAAAAAAATGACGAGATTGTGTAGTGGTTGAGGTGTGGGTGAGTAATTTTGGTAAGGTGGGGTAATGGTACTGAGTTTTTAAAGAGGAGGGGGTAGGGGCATATCTCTCAAATCCAATATGGCTGTCCTGATATTGGGTTACATAATCTATATGACATCACGAGGATATGCGCCTTGAAATTACTAGTCCGGTGATACACAACACTCAATACTTACACCCTTAATTTTTTTAATTATAAAAGTATATTTTATTTTAAAAAAACATTTTAAGATTATTTTATTTTATCGGCTCCTCGGATTCCTCATTATGGATGAGTTTCGGGATATATCAGCCACATCGAGGCATCAGTTAGTGACATTAAGGGCACAAGCAATTTTTTCACAATTTTTTGGAATTTTAGAAAGGTTGGGGGAAAAAAGAAAAATTTTGAGGAGGAAGAAGTGATTTTTGGGTAAAAAAATTTATTTCTGAAGTGATTTTTGGGGTAAAACAACTAATTCTGCAGGAAAAGTTGGCGGGGTCCAAGATAGCGGACGGCGCCTTGACGCCCCAGCACCCAACCATTGTGCTCGAACGTACATTTCTTATCTACTCAAAACCTACCCATCACGTTTCATTCCTGTAGGCTGCTTCCTTTTGGACGTAACTAATTTTTTGAGGCTGAGTGAATTTCACATAGACATAATCCACTTATTATATGTACGTTATATGTATTTATAAATATGGTTATTTGAAAAACGGGAAGCTTTGAGTGTATTCAAATTAACCACTTGAATAAATTATATGTACGTGTATATATATAACAGCAAAGAACAAGAATAGTGACGTAAGTTGTGTTCCAGGGTTTATCTCAATATTGATATAAAAAAAAAAAAAAGGAAATTCTAAAATCGATATACTATTTCAAAATTTTTCTCTGAATCTGCTAATGAGTGCAAAGAAAATGTGGCCACCTTTCCATCAAACCATGAATGATGCAATTATGTCATGTGCGAGAAATGCAACACATCTCGTGTTCTCATAGAAACACAATATTAAAATGTTTAATTTTATCACACATATAGAGGGCCGCGAGTGAATAATGTTAAATCTTGATTGAGGAACTGTGCGTCAACATTCTTGATATTAGAAGGGGAGCCAGTATGCTTGTGTGCCTTACAGAATGGCGCTGGTCTGATTCGGAGTTGACCGCTGCCCAGCACCAGGGTTTGACTAACAGGAATACCTTTAGCAACTTGATTTAATAAATATAATTATATATCGGAATTGCTTGTAATATATGATAGTTTAAAAATGGCCACAGCCAAATAAATATGATGTTGCAGGAGCATAAAATAAATCGAGACAGTTAAAGTTCGAAATTTTGTTTTCTTAACTGTTTTGAACAGTTGACTACTGCATTTTTGTTTATTTATTGGATTTACTAAGGCCGTAGTCCAAGGTGAGATTCCAAATTAACCAGATTCAAGATGGATGTCACCTAAACGAAATTACACAGCATTTTAGCAGGAACTGCTCCACTCATTTGTGTCCTAACAGCCTCCACCAAATATTTCTCAAAATATTACATTAAGTTTATAACCCAGCCTCGACACAGTGAAATTAAAAGGACGTTGCCTGTCACGAATTTCACAAAAATCAATATACAATGGGCAATTAAAATATATTCATTAAAATGTACACTCAAATATTAATAATTTTATTTCAACCAATCATATGTGACCATTGGCAGGCAGGCGATAAATTCCCGTTGCACCTGTAACATAGTATCAACAGCCATTTATTAATCACAAATTCTTAAAAGAACAAATGTGCCATACAACTTTTATTTGCATCGAGTTAACAAAGCGTTTAATAGGAACAATATCGTAAACTCTAATCTGCCTGCCAAATAACCAACAAGTTCAGTAAAGCAACCCACGGTAATGTAAATTTTACATAAGGCGCAAGAATACACAACGTGCATACAAGTAGATCTTAGGCAGGGCTTTCAAAAGTGCTCATTTTATTGTGAACAGCTTGTACCCGTGTGTCAAACTACATAAACAATGGGAGATTAGCAATTGAGTGGTAAAAGTCTGCCAGATGTGACTGCATTTTATCCCACGCATATCGCGCCAATTCCGTTCGCCTTCGTCGCTGTAAGAGCAAACAAATTAATTTATGGAGTCCGCATCGCTACCATATTTCCGTGTCTGCTAATCTCTTATCACCGGTGGTCCTAAAAGGAGGTTTCAGTAACACCTCTGAGCAACTGACGGCAAAACCTTCTACTAGAGGATACTATTTTCGTACAAAAACACATACAAAATAAATTTATGAAGATTAATAAATTTTACTACGTTGTATGGTCGAGAAACCTTACATTATCCATGGTATAAAACGAAAGAAAATATACTTCAGCGTGTTTCCACATGGCAAAAGATTAAAAGTAACGAAAAGTTTGTGGTCAGTACTGCCCATTTTAGTTGCTCGCATTAGTAACTATTCCAAAATAATGTGATATAGCAATTGTATTGCCTACAGTATTGTGCTTATGTAGGTTTCGGCAGACGAATCATGAGGAGGACGCAGACGTTATCCGCCATCTTGGTGGACGTCGTAGCCAATGCCCGCGGCGGGGGTATCAAAATGAAACGTTGTTCCCTCAAAGTAAGACCATCGAAAATTTACATTTCACCACCAAAATCACTTCAGAAATTAATTATTTTACCAAAAAATTACTTTAAAATTTTTTCTCAAACAAATGCAAAAATGAGCAAAGCGGATTCGAAACTCCGCGATGCGAGAGCCGAAAACGCCTCAGAGGGGCAAGAGGATTTGACGCGCTTAGCATATTGAGCAACTTAATTCTCAGATCAGTAAAATAGCATTTGAGGCTCCGAGCCAGGTAGAGCGGATCAGTGTGAATCAGTGGATATGACCCCCTCCCCCACAATCCATTCCTGCACCTAACACATGCCCTCGTTATCCTCACCAGCAACCCCTTTGAACCCTCATTAGACCACCCCCTCAAACGCCCACAACACACCATCACGCCACGCACCCACCACAACCCCCTACCCCTCCCACCACTCGATAACACACACCCTCCCACCTTCATCCCCTCTTCTCCCTTACCATCATCGCCCAACGGCCTCCCATCACCTATTGCCCCCTCACCAGCCAACAACCCAACATCCTGCCACACTCCCACCACAACCCCCTATCCTTCCCCTCTTGATAACACACTCTCACACCGCATCCCCTTTGCCCCCTTACCTTCATCGCCCAACGCCTTCCACCACCTATTACCCAAACCCTCTTACAACCACCTCCTCCCTCCCAAAAAAAATGTAAAAAAATGCTGGAATATCTAATGTTATACTTCCCGCTCTCTCCAACACTATCACGAACACACCTCACCCCTCGCCATCATCTATCCTCTTACAAAAACTATAGAAATATCGAGAAAAATCGAAACTTTCATTGTAAAAATCGAGGAACATATGATGTTACCTCGCCCTTCCCTTCCACTCACGGCATCAGCTTAACCAACGCCTCCTACCCCTCACAAGACCAATCATAAAAAATCGAGAGAAATGCAAAACTTGAATAAATTCATAACAATCAACGATCATATTGTGTTACTGACTCCAACCTCCATGTTGAATTTTGGCGACCTTTACCTCGGAATCAAAAAAATCAAGAAAAAAATCGTAAAATTCTAAAAAGAAAATTAAGAAATGTAAAAAAAAATCGAAAAAAAAATTACACACCTAGTGCGAAAAACCAAGTCAGTTGTGCGTGGCCGTAAAAGTTCGATTCTCATAAACACGGCAGAGCACAGCCACTCCCTAGTACGACGATCAGCACCCCACTGAACCACGACTTCTATATTTCATTGGCTATATAGCCGGTATATCTTACGACCCCCAAAGCGAATTACTTAATTTATGTAACATACACACCTCCCGTCTCTTCACTTCCGTCGCTATCAACATCCACGAACGTCGCCACCCCCTCCCCCCTCCTCAACCCTCTTCCTGACCAATCCCCGTCAAGTTGAGGTTGTTCAAGGACCACTGTTGTTTTTTTTCCCCTAGATTCTGGGGGTTTTTAAGGTGTTGTGACATTATACCATAACATCCTTAGTAAATATTATACATGTTTTAAAATATATATTTGGCATTTTTTTAAAGCGTAAATATGAGTATTATAAATTTTAATTAGTGGTTGAACACATTAGTGTTAGATTTTTTATATTCAACCCTAAGTCAATGTTACAGTGCTCATATTTAAGCTTAAAAAATATGCCGAATATGATATTTTTTTATTAAGGATTTATTGATATCATGTCACAAGACAATAAAAATCTAGGAAAAAAATAACCAACTCTGGCTTATCATAAATATTAACTTGAAGCTGGAGGCTGATGGCGTACAGAAGGACGCGGCTGTATAAACAAAAGGGGGTACTGTTTATACGAGCCGCACAGGAGCCGAATTCTGGACTGCTTTCTTGCCAACAGCACATAAAAAACAACTTGGACAGAATTTGAGATTAAAACACTCTTTATTAAAGTAAGAGCTCTGACACGCTTGTTACTTCCTCCATCACACTTGTAATGAAACTAGGATATTTTCAACTCAGGTGAAGTATTTCGTTCACATATATGGATATGTCTATTAGTAAGTCTAATGTAAACTAACATTTTAATCACAAATGACCATGTGAAGTTTTAGGGGCCACGGTGGTGTAGTGGTCAGACTACTCACCTTCACTTGGGTGAACCGAGTTCGATTCCCAGTGGGGTCACTCCTGGATTTTCGGATGTGGGAATCGTGCCGGCGGGTTTTCTCGGGGATCTCCCGTTTCCCCTGCCCATGCATTCCGGCGTTACTCCATTCTAACCTTCGCCTCGCCCTCATCAGCTTTCAAAGACCTTGACGTTAAGAGCCGCCACCATGCGAATTTAACATTTGCACTACCGATAGCAAAGTAGATTTCTTGGTGGCTTCATGGTCCATTTTGATTGGCCAGCGTCGTGAAGAAAAAAGATTCCCTTGCTCATGATTCGTGTGACCTTGACTTATGTTCGTGGTGGCTCTCGCAATACACCCTTATCACCGCCAGTGGGAGGACAATTTCTTTTTGGCGCCAGCGACTTTGTATTCAGGAGAGAGTGTTGTATTAAGGAGGCATGGGACAACAATTTGCTAAAGGCTGTTCACGATAAAGTGAGCGCTTTTGAAATCAACTTTAGAAAAAATATATTAACAGGCGCACTGAGTAACATGCGTCCAGTAAAGTTGGTAACGGTGGAGAGAAAGTAGTTCCATATCTTAACGTCGAATTATAAGTGTTAGTTAACCATCTGTGATAACTTAAAATATTTCTTTAGCATTCTGTTTTTTTTTAATGCACCAGTGTGAGCATTAGCAGACTCGTGAAATTTTTTACTTTTCTACTAGTTCACAGTTTCACTTGACCGACGCATGCATAAAGTGATGAGGCCCATGGCAGTGTTAATTTTACATAAGGCGGAAGAATATACAACATGCATACAAATAGGTCTTAAACAGGGCTTTCAAAAGTGCTAAGTTTACCGTGAACAGCCGTTATAGGGTTTTGCCGTATCGTTAATTTTGATGGCAGCCAATAGAGAAAAACGAAGAAAGAGTTAACTTAAAGAATTGTTTTCGCCGCGTATTTATGAGACCAAATTTTTTTAACACGGTGATGCATTTCTGCAATGCCATCTGACGCCGTAAATTTTAACGTGTTATCACTGCGCACGATATTAAGCGTAACAAATTCACAAGTATTATAAAACAGCTGCGAAAAAAAGTATTCACCAACGTTTATAAAATTACTCCAAACGGGAAACATCGTATTTGTGATACTTTGCACGTGAATTATTTCTTACTAAGCGTTACCAACGCACTATTTTATCTCTGTTTTAATTCATATTAGTAATGAATTAAATAGTATTTATATTATATATATATTAGTAACACTTCAATTTAAGAAAAAGTAAAATACTTCTGTCTTAACGGACGTATGAAATACTAATGGTAACTGAATTATTTAGGAATAAATCATACACGCCGTACATGGAGATATTCTTTAGGGGGTTGACGATAAAAGTGTCAAGAAACCGCGAATGGACTATATAATTCAATTGACTTATTTGTAGTGCACTTATGTCCTATACCCTGTTAGATGTGGCGCCTTCCGAGGACTCCAAGCAGAGCGCAGACGTTCAGCCGTATAGAAGTCATTTGAAAACCGTTAAATATTTTTGAGAGATGCATGCTAGGGAATAGCATTAAAGGGATTTTTCACTCTCGAATGGTGGTTTCCAAGTTCTATTTTCGTCTTTAATGCGAATTTATTAAAAGTGAGAAAGGGCTCACGAGTGTGCCACAGTTTTTAGGAATATGGAAATTCCGGTACATGCTACTTAACCCACTATCTGGATAACTTGTCTTTTTATTTGACCCTAAAATGAGGACTTCACCTCTGGAAGTTATATAAGGCGTGTTTACGGTAGGAAGACTGCACGACAGTCCAGTGCTTACAATTGTAAAATACATATGGCCTATTTATTGTTTACTATAGAATGCCAAGCTGGCGAAAAATTGGCCAACCACAGGCACCGCCTGGCATCATTGCTGGTCCTGGAGTGGCACCGCTTAACTAGACAAACTATGTCCATTATTAACCCACGGGGCGGTGAATGAAAATGTCCCACGCATGGCAAATATGTAGGGATAGGTGTTTTTGGTGAAAATATTTATGGCCACGCTAGACTTTAATATCCCCCGTCCACAACCACAACATCCTTTGGTTATCGGCCGCGTGTCTGTGTGAGAAGACATGTTCTTATTTGACTGGGCCAATCGTAATAAAGTACTTCGATACTGAACGTTCATCATTCTCGGACAGACACTTTAAGCATGTGACATTTAAAATCATCCAACCACGAAAGTGCTCATGAACAAAAGTGTTTTGGAATGCAACTGGTCTTGAAAACGTTTCGCGAAAAACACCTGTCTCTATACATATGCTTACAACAGCAATAGCCCATTGGCGTACCACTTCACAGCAATCAAATGGGCTACTGGTGGATATAGGCTGTTCACGGTAAGGTGAGCACGTTCGAGGCCCTGGTTACTTTTTTTATTTCAGCCATATCTTATTATATAACTACTTTTTTAAAATAAATATTGCCATATAAGTAATAAATAAACTGTCTGTATTCCACCGCACTCGAAAGTTAAAGTCTAAGGCTAAAATTAAATATATTTATTGACTATTATTCAAAATGAGAAGGCTTTCAAAAGTGCTCACTTTACCGTGAATAGCCTATAACCATTCTTTCACCAGCAAACGTATATGTTATGAGTGGCGAGTGCTGGAATACGGTTGGTAAGCAATTTATGGACCAATAGCAATTCTCCTACTCTCTACTATCAGTTTTATTTCCATCAGAATTCCATCAACACGCCATAAATGGCTTGTTAAATGTCCCGTTACCGGCAGTTAACTATAATAGAGCCAGTTGTGCAGACCCTTAAGTCTTCTGGGCCAGCAGTAATCCAGCAATGGCGTCATTAAAAGCACAGGCGGCCAAGTTGGGTTGAGAAATTAGGGCTGTTGTTAACAGTGATGTCTTAAGAGCCGATGAGGGTGAAATGAGGCGAAAATGGAGCAGCACCGGAATGCAGTGATGGGGGAAACGGGAGACCTTGGTGGGAGGCTATCAGTCTAGCTGCTCAGCCACCGCGACCCCCAGACGGCCGATTGTCTCTAGCTACATGGGTAACGCGTAAAGGCGACCAAGCATTCAATGCGCATACCCAGTTCCTTATTATCGCCCTAACGTTTATACGCCTTGGAGACGCAAAATCCTCCAGCAAGCAGACGGAGTCATCATGACATTCTGTGTGACCATATGGCCTCACAGACAATCACTACAATCACTCGCTAAAACTCTGTTAGGTAAGAATTACGATCACTTCACAGTTCACGTATCACGTGTCACGTTACATGTTCACGTGCACGTAAAATGTGGTTGTTTCGAATGCCATTTTATGATGCATCATTTAAGAACGTAAACATGCGTACCAAATCCAAACGTCACGAAATATTTTGTTGCGTTTCGGACTGGATACTCTTAAAATTGTAAATTGAAAACATTTAAAATTTGAGTTGTACAAGCTTATCTGTGATAACATTCATCATATGGCGGAAGTTTGGAGTGAGTGAATTATCTAAATCTTGAAAACAACTAGGTTGCAGTAACCTCCAGAAGGAAATACACGGTGTAGATGCAGAAATGTATCTCGTAGATTTGCGCATTAATAGTGAGAGGTACATGATAAATAATTTATAAAGTTTTTAAATTTAAAATTAAATCGTAAACATTCTGCAGTGCATACAAGAACACTGATACTTCTGCTAAACATAACTTGAAATTTCCAGCAATGTATAAACCCTGTCAAGATTGCCATATTTACGGAGAACATGATAATTTTTAGATATTGTACCTGAATGCTGCGAGTATTTGCGATCAAGATGCTCAAAGTTCTCTCTCCGCTGTACAAACATTACGACAAATTTGGGCAATATAGCTGTTTTTTTTTTTTTAACAGCGTTCCTCAAAAATTGCCTTATTTAATTTTTTTACATTTATTTTATGGTTCAAGGTATAGTCTAACTTACTGTTATAATATGCCTAAGGAGCGTATCTGAGTTCGTGAAGAATGTAAGTCTTTATAATAAAGATCTGGATTTGATTATTTTTTTATGTATTGACATGGTTGTTACTTCGAGCATTTAATTACCTATCTCAGCTATTAATATTTTCATTTATCAGTGAACGCAAAATTTAATTCTAACACTAATTAACGTCCTTCTTAGTGTCTCTCTTTAGTTATAGTCAGTTAACTCATACTCATCATTAACACATGTTCAGTCTGTCTGTTGCCATCATTTGTAATGTCTTTCACTCGTGCATCCAGTCCAATAGTCAGGTCTGCCAGTAGCACTCTTCGCTGCGCCGATGCTCGCAGTCGTAGATTTTCCTCCCGCTGGTTACTTCTCTCGCCGCTCGTTTTGCTCGTCGCCTATCGCTAAAACTTCAGCCACTCATCGACTCGTCAACTCCCGACCCGTAAGCCCGACGCGCTTCTGGCCTTGACCTGGAAGGTTCGACGCGCCCCGAGTTACGCTGAGAGAAACTAGGGCAGTAATCCACTAGAAACTTCTTCAGATAAACGCTGAAGGACAGGAGCGCGGGTCGCAAAAGGATTATCGTAGCTGCTTGCTTTTCGTAATAGGATATACGTGTCTTGGATTATCGCTCGCCTGTCATTCAAACATCCCTTGTGACCCACCGTCTACTGTCATATAACGACTCCCTCGTTCTCTTCCGCTGGCACGAGCAGGGCGGGTCAATGTCAACGCAGACTAGCCACACGTAACATTATATTAAAGGCTGTTCACAATAAAGCACTTTAGAAATTAACATTTAAAAAAAAGTCACTGGCCCTGCATGAGCATATTTTAATGGGTGCACTGAGTGACATTCATCCAGTAAAGTTGGTAACGGTGGATGGAAAGTAGTTCCGTATCTTAAAGTCAAATAAAAAGTATTAGGAAATCATTTGTGATAACTTAAAATTATTCATTTCGCTTTCTTTTTTTTTTAATGCATCGAAGAGTAAAAACGGGGAGATTTGTAATATATTTATTTTTCTAATAAGTTCAAAATTCCACTTGACTGACGGATGAATGAAGTGATGAGGCCCATGGAAATGTTAATTTTCACAAGGCAGAGGAATAACGACGTGCATAAAATCAGGTCTTAAGCGGGGCTTTCTAAAGTGCTCATTTTACTGCGAACAGCCTTTACACGATAACCTACCATTTTTCGCAGAAAAAGGACAATATATGTCCTAACTTAAATATTCAAGCAGACGGCATAACAATAATAATGTAACCAAAACATTAAAACCAAATATAACACAATTCCGTCTATATTGCGAGTGGTCAGTAAGATCACGTGCTATTAAGTGATTTTTGGGTATTACGCAAAAGCTCAAACATTGACAAGCTTTTCGTTGCGTGAACGTACGTTTTACGTGACCTGAGTCGAATGCAATAGGGGTCGCGTATTACTTGTGACGTGTTACGTGAAACATGAAGTTATCGCAATACCGGTCTTACTCACTGTACAAATAGTAATAACATACACCATCATTGCAGACTGGAAACGTTCAACATAACTTCGGCGCACAACACGGCTCCGCTAGAAAAACAGGCTCGGCATCAACATTTTTTGCAGAAATTCTCCGTTTTCCCGTCATAATTTCGGGTTCATAGTAATTACTGACGATGCACGATTATACAAAATTTACGTATTACGGATTGTTTAATATTTTTGTACGTAAATTTAATTGTGTGGTATCTGCTTGTTGTAAAAAGTCGAGAAAATATTTATATTCATTAACAAATCCCTGCCCATTTGCAAGCAGGAAATAATACACAGTGAAAATTAGATACACGTGTATTAAACCAGGCGTAAATTGTAAAATTTCTAGAATCAGGTATTTCCAATAATACCTCTGAATCTGAAATTAGAAAACTAAGGCTTCCTGCCGAATAGGTTAAACCAAGCCTAGAGAGGACTATGTGCTAAAATATTACCTGGGTGAACATTGTTTAGGGCGAATATGCGAATCTCACTAAATACACGTTCTAGGAGTACGAAGTTTTGCCAAAAGGGTAAAAACCAATTGTCTAAGTCCGTATATGGGGTCACGGTGGCTGAGCGGTTAGCCTGCTCGCCTCACACCAAGGTTCAATCCCCGGTCCGGGTCACTCCGGATTTTCGCATACGGGAATCGTGCTGGACGATGCCGTTGGTCGGCGGTTTTTCTCAGGGATCTCCTGTTCCCCCCCCCTTTCATCCCGGCGGTGATCCATACTCACCTCGATCACCCTCATCAGCTCTCAGGACCTCGATGTTAAGAACCGTATAAATCTCTTCACTCACTCTAAGGCCGTATGGTTTTGTTTTCATAATATAAGTGTAGTAATTGCGAGAAAAAAAAATCGCATTATAGAGCCT
Organism: Dryococelus australis; assembly: GCA_029891345.1. Classification (NCBI taxonomy): domain Eukaryota; kingdom Metazoa; phylum Arthropoda; class Insecta; order Phasmatodea; family Phasmatidae; genus Dryococelus; species Dryococelus australis. The sequence continues at coordinate 32,478,116 of CM057004.1, forward strand.
GCCTACACAGTTTCCTTCAGAAATAGGAGAAAAGTTAGACTATGCGCCTGTAGTTAAATCCGTGGGCTTTCATCGCCTGTAATGAACTCCCTCTGTTAGAGATATAATTTGCGCAGTACAGCGCAACAAACAAAAGAAACGCTGCAGGCCAGTTCAGCGTCTTTCGCGTAAGGGCGACGGGATGCTAGGATCGCGTGTTAGTGTCTCCCGTATCGCTCCTTATCTTTCGGGTTTTGAACGAATGGAACAGCAAGTTTTGAACCGCCTCTGATCTTCAGCGGTAAATACTCTATTGCTGATAATTCCACAACTCTTAAGATCTTAATAATGTCATTTTGCAACCCACTATACCACCGCATTTAAATATTTTTGATACGTAATTTAAATTGCATCTCGGGAATAAAAAAAAAAAAATTGTCACTATATTTAACACACAATGAAGCTTCAAAATTCGAAAATTTCTGTAGCTATATATTTTTACACCTCAAACAGTTTTGGCGAACTTAATAATTGATGTTAATATGTTAATTAAACTCATTTTAATAAAACTTTGTTCGTTCTGGGACAGAAATAATAGCACCAGAAACACTTACTATTAATCTCTTCGACTGATGGTTTTCGGATGTAGCCCCGCATATAACGGGTGAGGCATTTAAAACAGGCCACCTTGATAAATCGGCTACTTGTAACGATAGAAGAAAATGTTTCAAACAAACGTTGTTTGGGGAGAAAGGGGCCATAATGTTACGTTAACAAAGGGTCATAAAGTTAAGTTAGTAAATATGTCTGTTGTACGCCCAGGGGGGACGGAAATATGGGGGTCAACTGTGGTATGTTAAATGGGATGATGTGGTTTAATATTCACCTTTCTAGTACGTTTGACACATGTTTGCATTCATCTTGCGAAGAGCTGTTCAGAGGTGTGTAATAAAGTGTGTCATCCCATTTACAAAACCGAAGTTGACCCTCATATCTCCTTCACCCCTCGACGTAACACCAAACTCTTAACGTAACATTATGGCCCCGTTCACCCCAAACAACGTTTGTCTGAACCATTATCTTCTATCTTTACAAATGTGCTATTTATTGAGGTGGCGTGTTTTAAATGCCTCATCCTGTATAACGTGCCGAAATATAATATTTCCGGAATTATTCAAGCGATTTTCACCAAAAATTGTTAACATGTAGAGGAATAATTTTTCGCTAAAATTTAGAGGCTGAGACTTTTCTTCTGAATAATATCTGTCTTTATCTTCTGGTGTTATCCTATGCCATATGTCTCGAAGCATTGATTCAATTCCAATCAATTATAACACTCAACTAGAAAATAATTATGACATTGGATTATCACATTTTAACGTTTTCCACAGGCAATTTTAGGAGACGTTTATTGAGAAATAAAGCTGCCGTCTTCGGAAAGAATCCAACAGATTTTCAACAGTTCTAGTAAAGAAATCTTTTTCTATAAACTTAATATTTTCTTTAAATTTTAACAACTGAAGTATTTATTTTCATAAATAGTATACCTACTATTTTCAATAATATCTTAAAATACTTGATTGAATAATTAATTTAAACCAAAGATCAACGCGTAATGTTGCGATCTGAAAATTAAGCTAATATATTGTTTATCAGCAACATTTCAATATATCCCCAGTTAATTCCCTATACGTGTAATTTAATATTTATCACTATACATATATTATATTTTGTTATAACAGATTATACGATATTGTTTTAAAGCTTCTTCGCAGAAATTGTTGATGCTAATTATTATATATCTGAGACCCTTTAAGCAATCCGATATACATTTTTATATGTGCAAGTCGTAGCACATTAAATTTCAAATCGCTTTAGTTTTTTAAAGAAAGGTATATCGATAGCTATGCCCACGTATGTGTGTGTGCGTGTGTGTCGTAATAATTCAAATATCCTTCGCCCTATTTAGATAAACTCAAACATATAACTGTTAACTATCGTTTGATTTAATTTTTCTCTTTTTGTCATAAGTGATTGACTTAAACTATCACTATAAATAGTTAACAAGTGATTTAATAGACCATAGTTTGAATAACAGTGCCACCATAATTTTTTAGCAGCACAAAAGTTAAGACTGGTGGGAGGAGTTTTTCACTTGTCCATAACAAATTGTGACGAAACCACCTTTATATCTTTTCAGCCATAGCTGTATAGCCAATATTTCATTTCAACATTAATATCCTAAACACGACTATCAACAACCTTGTATATAAATATTATCCTTCTACATACACCAAAAGAATATATCACTGTATGACGTTATTTTTCCGGTTTTTTACAGTTATAAAACTCTGTAATATTTTCTTCTAGAGACGATGAATGATATTTCTTTAGCTAAGATTTTAGTTTCTTTTACTTCCCTTATTATCCAATATTGCCTTACAGAAACGAAATTTGTGTCTCATGTACATTTAGGACACAGAGTATACGGTTTACAACATATTTGTTGTCCAGGAATTGTAAATATTTCCAAGTGATAAAGACAGCTACACGTTTATAAAAGTGGGTGAATATGTCTTCGTTGTTTACTTCATACAGTACCGTATTTACCGTTTTGTAAATAACTCTTCTCATCAGTTACACATAACACAAACTAAGGAAAACGAAGAAGTAAACTTCTCAAAAAAATGGTAAATTTTTAAAGCGATAAATTGGATTATTAGATTTAAGTTTTTTATTGTTTCTTTTATGAACATTCCGAATCTCATTTACAGAAGAGAATTAAACGGATGTAATCAATTACTTCCCCACATAATGAGATCTATCATAGTAATATAAATCATATACCTTCTTATAATGGACCACGTCGTGTAGACTGTTGTAGAGAGTGATTGATATATTTTTCCAAATTCACTATAGAACAGACAAATCATTTAAAAACACATAAAATGTAATAAAAATACATGACTATAAAGAAAACAATTTCGTGTATAAATCGGAATCGTTTTCTTTGTGGCATTTTGTTTGATATTTCTGCTAGCATTAGTCTTGAAAAAAAATATCAGTAACTGATTATTTTTCGTGTAGGCCCACTCACAAGCGCAATTGCAGCATTACGTCGGTAGAGAGATTATTACATCTATGGACGGTAACTTCTGTACATTAAAAACTGTGCTCTCCACTTATCTGCAGTAAATTTAAAGTACAATTAATGTTTGTGAGAATCAATCACACAATTCCAGGGTGTATGATAGAATACCTGTAGTCATAACTGTATTTCCGTGATAGTTAAAACTGAACGCATTCATTTATTATATGTAATGCATGTTTATGTTTTTTTTTTATTTCTGCGGTTCTTTATTTTGCACTCAAGTTACAGGCGCAAGTGGTATGATGATCACGGGAATTTTTAAGCACACCATATACGTATAAAAACACCACAACATTAAGTTTAGAATTTTATTTATATAATGTGATTGTAACTCAGTTTAAACTATAATATTAAATACACGTTTTCAAAAGATGAGTTTTAATTCCTAAAAACATTTCCATCATTAAAATAATATACTCTTTTAGCAATGTTTTTAAACTACATCAAAAATGTTAAAAAATTGTTTGACAATGTTAATTACACACACATATAAATGTACAGTATATGCATACGCTAAATTCCCAGTTCTGAAAGAAGAAAGTTTACTGCAGTAACAGTGAATTACATGAAGGCAATTTTCTAATGCAGTACTAACGTTTCCAATTTACATTAGTTAATCATTTACAAAAAAATAAAAACATTGCTGTGCTTGCGTGATACAAAACAGCCGAAACTCAAAGTTAAGTTTATCTTATAATATTAAACACTGAGGTAAATTACAAGCATAATAACTCAACAGTGAATTAAATTATAAGTTGGAAGAAAGTAAAATGTGACAAATTCTGAAATATAACGGATTACAGATGCTATAATATTCTGTAGTTGCTCAAAGCCCCTTTTAAACTTGCAGCTGAACTTTGAGACAACGTGAAATTATATTATGCACATTTCTGTTTTCTTTAAGGAGAAAATTATTGTTATTGAGTGTACATGGGAAATTATACCACGTCCGTCGTCGGAAAAGTTTTTTTCATTATATTTCTAAGACTCAAATATTTACATGCTATTTAATTTTTTAGATTCCTTCTCGGCCATTTTTTGTACCTCGACAGGAACCAGTAGCTGCAATGTTTGCACAAATACCACTGGAGATAAGTAATCCACGCGGCGCTATTAAATTCTACAACTCTCTTATTACATATACTGCTACCATACACACCAAATACAGTTTTCCGAAACATTATAAATTTTATCAATGATTTTACTATACAAGAAGGCAATGCTCGACAAAAATCCTAATAAATAACAAGAACGCTAATATCAGAAACTTCTGAACTACTATCCGAATAAGACATCCACACATCGAATAGATAAATGTTTGACTCACATAAACACATCGAGATATAAGGTAGTAATTGTATAGCCATCCGAATGTCAAAATAAAAGTAAATTTTATAGATACATCTCAAAATAAATTTTTTGTATTATTCAATACATTCCCATTCATATCCATTTAGTAATTCATACACAATTTCCAATTTCCTAAAACATACCTTACACTAACACTTCAATAACACTTTACCGCAACAATTCATTAAATTAAATGTTACAAATTATACTTAAGTAATGCATTCACAGATAAAAATAACTGTATTTTAGTTTCTGTACTATATTTACATCCTAAACAATTTTTAAGGAATATTACACAAATTCATTACTTTAGGCGAGCGATGTTTGGGTTTAGTTTAGCGCTATCACTGAAATATATTAATAAAAAATCTTTTTATTTTACAATAAAACTAAACTCCCATTAATAATTATGTAAAAACACCCATAATGTACGATATCACTTATCAAACTGTAAAAATTGATTTAACAAAATAGACTGTATTGTTTTGTAATATTTCAATAAATGTCAAACTAATACATTCCATTTTATAATGTTGTATATAGCTATCTCAGTTAGTAGCATACTTGTACATCCACATTCAAAATATACTGAGTTATTTCCGACGCAGAACATTCAGAAAAAGTATCGAATTCAAATACACACATCTAATTATAAAACATTACTTTGTGCACATTTAGTAACAGTTTTTCAAAGCGTTTTGATTTTTAGATTGTAGCATAGCTGTTTACATGTCCATAGTATTACGCACAGTCTGAAAAATACACGTATAATTTCCAAAACCTTAGGCTCATAAATGAGGTAATTGTTAAATAAAATCAGTAATTATGAGCCAAGTCTTTCTCGTGGTACAAACTAATTTATGACTTTAAAATAACAGTACAAAATATTCCTTTTCAGTCCATGCAGTATTAGGCCATTCTAGAGTCTTGGTCTAGTGAGAGATTAAGATATTTAGTTTTATTTCTATCGGTGCTGTTTATGAAATCGGTAAAGAATTAGCTTTGTAGATTTTATTTATGTGTGTCCTATTTGTCCAGTTACACTTGTTACTGCTGACAGTTGATGAAATTGTAGAGGTAAAATATAGTTCTGGACTGTAGAAAACATGCACAATGGGTATTCAGTACAAAAAATACCATACCGAAACATGAAAACATATTCCAGGTTTTGCATTTAGAAAGTATAAAGTTTACAGTGTGGAAATGTGTAATGCATTTAAACATTTTTCTACACTCTTGTAATAATTTTACTTTTTAACGCACCAAAATCTTGTTTTAATAAAAGTATGTACACTAAAATTAACTATACATATATTTTTCAAAAATGGGAAGAACCGTTAGGAAATAATTATACAAGATTAATAACTTTGTATAAAAATGCACAGTAACTAATGCATAGATTTAAAACTTAAAATTTTCAACATAATTTTACAACTTCTCACTTTCAATGAAACATAATTTTCATTTCACCTGAAATAATTGAACATGTAAACTAGGCAACAAGTATTGTATTTATAAGCTGCTATAAATTCCTATATGTATTTTTGTTAAATCGTACTTAATTGTAACGTATTTATTTACATACATATTTTTAGTGATATTCTTATCAATAAATTCCACAAAAATGAATTAAAACATATGATTGTTCCACTTTAATTACATATATAAACACAATATAAACTTACACATATATATTCATAAGGTAATAGTATAATGCTTAAGCAGTTTTATACAGACAAAATTTAATTTACGTAATGCAATTCAATTTCTCTGGAATCATTTAGCATATTATTTATACATATAAGATACCCACCAGTATATTAAACAAGTTCGTATTAACACATATTGTACCCTTTCGAAAGATGCACTCTGTAAGTAATATAATCTTACACATTTCATTGTAAAATATGACTTCTAACCAGAGACAAAGCGTTAAAATAAATTTATAGGCATAAACACATAATTTCGACATGTTTTGACGGACACATACAAAGAACATATGTACATTATGCTTGATATCACCTAGGATTGTAACACTACATGTATTTTATGTTAGTTAAGTAAAATACTTTCCTGATAAAAATCTTTTTTTACTAAGTAACTGTACAAACTCAGTCGCAAGTTATAAACAATCGTAGTGGTTGTTTAATGGTTACCAATCGAAATTTAACTCTTTGAATGCATATTAACAGAGCTATACGCAATTCTGAGCTAAATTGTACCCAAAATCAAAGGCTCAGTATCCAAAATGACACATTGATAATTATGGATTGTCTCGTGTTACATTGCTTATGTATCTCATAATCATTTTAATTGGGTAAAATGTGGTCCAAGCACAAGACTATCAATCTTCTCGTCCTTCAGTTTGACCATGGCAGGTTAACGCCATAGAATTCTAGATTCTTGGCATGTACTTCTTACGTAAAATATCATTTTGCGTATATTTCTCTGCAGGTTTACGCCTGGGTTTTGTTTGTCTTATCGATAATGAGTGAACAAAAACAACGCAGTGAAAGTAGGAATCAACGTAGCAATTCGCCAAATCGAACGAACGTTGTAGCAATCTTGTTGAAACTACTTGGTATGTTATTAATATGATAAGTTACAAAGGACAAAAATATCTTCCAAGATCACAAAGAACTTAAGCAATGTAAAAGTTATATTCACGTATATTACTAAACGCTGCGAAATGTTACCAACATAACGGTAATTAGTGCAATATTCGTAGGTAGAAAACCGTGAAATCCATAAACGTATATTACTAACGTTGCGAAATGTTACCAACATAACGGTAATTAGTGCGATATTCGTAGGTAGAAAACCGTGGAATCCATAAACGTATATTACTAACGTTGCGAAATGTTACCAACATAACGGTAATTAGTGCGATATTCGTAGGTAGAAAACCGTGAAATCCATAAACGCGTGTAAATAGATTTTTAAAATCAATTTCATTTGTTTGGCAAAATTCAGGCGAAGAAGATTTACATATACACGGTTAAATTTTGAATCCTCCCTTACATGCCAAAAGCGCTTGCTGTAGTTAGTTGTTATTATTGTCTAGGAAATCTAGAATCAATTTGTGTTTCGTTCATTAGTATTCTCGTAAATTATAAAAAGAAACTCCTACAATGGTTTGGGATAAGTGAGATGGTTAATTGAAAACTACTCGAAAGTTTCATGGATTACTACGCTATAACACAACGACGTAAACATGTTTACGTTAGTAAGTGTGACAAACCAATTGGTAAATTATGAAGTTGAATATAAAGCGCGGGAAAAAGTTTATCTTAAGAAACCATACCTCGTTATTTTAGTTTATGGCAATATATGACTCTTGTCTTTAATTATAATCGCAGAAGTGTTATTCCATATTATTTATTAAAGATGACTTATTTGTTCTTTTGCCACCACAAAAAAAGCCGCCACTTCAAAATCACTCTACGCTCCGGCTAACTCAGTTTATTTACTGTGGTCTGAGCTAATGCACTGTAGAGAACTAAGGATGGCAGTATATGAGACATAAGCTGCCACATGTTATCTGTGCCCAAAGCTATAAACCGGCATTTGGCATAACATGTTTTACCCACCATACACAAAACTAACGGCAAAACTAAGTTACTGCATTTTGTTTACCTCGTAGGGATACGTGACATGACATTTTTAGTGCCAACATTTTGTATCACTCAGCTAAATGTGTAAAAAAAAACTAACCAACAAAATTCCCTTGGAGTTATAAAGTCAAAACTTTCTGCGGAAACTTCTGGAATAAACTTGAGAGGGTCATGTATCTCAGCCGGATATCAAAAAGCTACGTTTTTTTTTTCGGGGCATAACATTTTTCTCCATCCACTTTGATATGAGAGCGTCTTCTCGCTGTTTATTTACAGCTAAATACATTTATCTGCAATGGTTCCAGCCCCCTGCATATCTGACCAACGCATTTTGGAAGTTCATTTGATTTGCTTATAATTTTTCTGTTCCCAATTCGACTGCCTAGTTAAAAAAAATATATACACAAATGTTGCTTTCACAAATATTTTTAATCCTCGAATTTTTTAGCGACGTACCCCGATTTCATTATTGATAAAATGTTCTCCTGGCCACTCCTAAGTTATTAAATGTAAAACACCCGCTTCTAATTGAAGGAATTATTAATTCACATTACTTAGTGTTCCTTCTCTAGGCCACATAACAATAGGTTAGAGAAATGTAAATTATAAATGGGGAAAATCAAACGTAATAACATTTAATATTCCTGCAGAACACTCTTAATTTACCAGAAAATATTATTTCCTATGAGAATTTCACTGTAATAATCTTCCCAGTTTTGAAGACTGAATAATCAAGGATATTCCGCATCGATTCTTGAGCATTCCAATTAATATGAAAGTTATTAAATAGATGCGACTTACTACGGTTAATATGATTATGATTAGCTATAGCTCTCGTTTGTAATGAAGTAATGACCAGGCGGTGAATATGACGATTACACTTTAATGTAGGCCAGTAACGCGTTCGTTAGCTTAAATAATTTAAGTATCCACAAAATATCAACCGTTAACTATGCCGATTTGAACTCCTGTTTTTAACAACAGCAACTAATAGAAAAAAATTATTTTTGTTTTCAAAGAGACTGGAAAAATGTAAATGTATGTTTTTTTTCCCCCCCTTTTGTACTTCAGAAAACCGTATTGTCTCGGTTTATCACTAAGCTTTGTGCTGCCAAATCTTTATCTTCACATTAGCCAACTATGTGTATAGGTTGCAGTATTTCTTAACGTTTTAACTTTAATGATCCTAATTTTTGTGCGAGGCATACGAACACAAATGCAGCATTTTGGAACGTCACTTATTCATTCGATTAGTTTCCTATTATTTTATGATCGCTAGGTCTCAATAATCATGCAGTGTCCGCTCTTGTTATTCTCTGGGCAATTTTCTATTTTAAATAACTGCTATATGGAAATGTAATACTTTCTCTAATACAACAACAAAACTCATTTGATAGAGTTAAACTTACATTATATTCTCATCTACATTATTTCAATAACAATATATTTAAGACGGAATTTTTTTGTTAAATTTTGAGTTCAATATATTAGACGAACGCTTTTCTTTGCAAAACGATTTTTACGTTTTTTATGTCGACTTTGGTGTCTGCACAATGGAAATGCACCAATCTGCAAAGTCAGTTATAATTCATGTATTGTGATGTGATGAAACTAAGTTCTCCATGCTACAAAAGAATTGAATGTCTGTTTATATCTCCTATTAATTATTGTTTTTAATATTACTGTATATTTATATGAAATTGTTTTACACTAACATCACTGAATTTAAATATTTTGCTGTCCTTATCACATTCGTATCTTATTCTTAGAACTATCTATGTTTACCTATTTCTGAATACATGCATACCTAAAGATTCATTCCCTCATGCTTTGAACACTTTAAGGACTTGTTGACTTATATTAACAATTATTTTCCATAGTGAATCGAGTGAAAGTAGAAGTAATTAAAAATGACACATGGAAATAAAATTAGTTGATATAGTATCTTTTTTTTTTTTTACAGAGAGTTCCTAACAGCTTGTAAACATATTATGTGTAGCTACGCGAGTCTAAAGTATAGGCCTAGCCGAAAAATCCTTAAACAATTATCGCAATGCATATTTTGAAGAACTGTACAACACGCTTGTATACTGAATCAAAATATCAGTTGTTCTTAATACTTGTGCACCGAATTAGAATTTAGACGTATGAGCACCACTATTAAACCACAGTATCGACATAAATGAAGAACTGTATTTAAATTATTCTGTAGGTATAAGCTGTTCACGGTAAAGTGAGCACTTTTTAAGGCCCTACTACTAATAAATATATCTTATTGCAGCATCAGGCATTAAATTTTGAGGGTGGTGAAATGTATACACTGTGTTTAATGGTCACAAAGCAATGTTTATGTGAAAAAAAGCATCAAGAAGATGGAAATAGGATGAAAGGAAAAATCTAGAAGGGTCTTAATAAGTGCTCATTTTACCGTGAACAGCCCATAATAGAAAATTGATTCTCTGTAAAATTGAAATAGTTAAAATTGCTCCCAAACAGGTAATCTGGCTGCATATCAGTTGGAACTGCTCCATTTGAATGAGTAACATTATACTGATTAACTCAGTTATCTGGTAATCACTGATTAAAAAGGGATTTCTTCTGATTTACCAGTACATAACAGCCCATTAACCGAATATTTAGCAAAATAATTCTGCTAATTGAAATCACTGATTTAGATCTAGAACGTGGTACATGGCCTCGTAAATCCATGATATTAAAATGACAACTAGGGGAAATTATACGTAAAACTACTCAAAAAAAAAAAACGCCAGGAGTATAAAACATGCATAACCTTGTTAAGATCTTAAGGAAAACAATTTTTATTTTCTCAAGTATATCAGACCTCTTACACATAATTGATAGTCTTGAGGCGGAGAACGAAAGATGGGGACCAGCAAAGCTGTTTTCGATTGTCCATGGAAATAGCTGTTGCTACCGAAAAATGCAGTTGTTGGCTGTCATTACCTATTAGAACAAATAAAATGGAAATTTACCTGAACCTGAGCTGTGTGAGAAAGATTAACTGCCAATTAAATAACTTGTGTCCAGTGCTTATGTGCTACGGTGTTCTGTAGGAATACTTATTATTTTATCGCAAAATATTCTGTAGCGAGAACAACGTGGGCGTAATGTTTTGTACCACAAAACCTTCAAGAAATTTGCTTCTCTAACAAAAAACTCTTTTAAAAAACTGCTGAAGGGATTCTTTGTTGAATGCGCATTTTATAGCGTACAAGAATATATAAACTGCAAAAAAAAATTACTGTATAACATTTCATTGTACACATTTCTTGTTCCAGTTTTTCTCGTTCCCTTTTTTTTCTGTTTCAGTAAAACGATGACCCCCAACAGCATGTTGGAAGAATATTGGTCGCATTATGAAGAAAACATGATGATGTTTGTACGTGCAATCTGACTATGTGTGTGTGTGTGAGAGAGAGAGAGAGAGTGCGTGCGTGTGTATGTGTTACTATCACAAGTGTATAAACTTTGTGTACTGTAATTTAACTTGTCGAATATCTTTGTACAGCTATGTATTGATAAAATATATCACGGCCACAATAAAACAAATAAACAAAGTAAATAATTTTAGTCCTAATTTTTTTTTTTCCGATTTTCTTTTATGCACTCGTCGTTTGACATTAAAACATCACAGTTTCAGTACGTAAAGATTTGAATAAATGTCGGCGATTGTATTTGGAGTATATTTCTTCAGAGGCATTTTCAAGTGTTCTGCCGAAAATAATTGTGCAGCATAAACAAAATCAAGTTGCACATGTACAGCAGGCTCACTGATGCGCAAGATGATAAGCGCAACAAAATGAACACAGCAGTAAAGAAGAATAAAGTAAACGAACTTGCAAAAATTATACTCCGAAAAAAAATATGACGGCAACAAAATTTATTATCTGTGGCATTTGTACAAAACGACAAAGACATTGAATATATATTTTACAGAGTGGAAATTTATCACTCATTATGAAGTTACTACGTGCGCTTTTTCTGTTTTAATTTTCCCCCGTAAGCATAAAAACTACTTTGGAGTTTCAAAAAATATTTACGACCAGTTTTACGAAGCGTTGCTAGTAAAGTCACGATGGTGCATTATATTAGAATACACAACAGAAAAAAGTGACATTTCTGCTCTGTAAAGACCAACGTTTCGATCTCTGTAATGTTAGTATGGGAATTTTACAGCCCACTTTCTTAAATTTATCTGCGTACATTATTATTCATGGTCACTACATTTTCTTGCATTTAAAAGGTAGCGGCGTTGAAATCTCATAGCGTACTTAGGAACTACCGTAGTTAAAGACTGTTCACGATAAAGTGAGCACTTTTGAAATCAACCTTAGAACAAAAGTCGCTGCTCCTACCTGCACATATTTTAACGAGCGCACTGGGTGACATGCGGTCAGTAAAGTTGGCAACGCTGGAGGGGAAGTAGTTCCATATATTAACGTCGAATAAAAAGTGTTAGGTAACCATTTGTGTTACCTTAAATTATTTATTTCGCTTTCTGTTTTCGTTTAATGAAACGAACAGTTAAAATAAACAGATTTGTAAAATATTCACTTTTCTAATAATGTCACATTTTCACTTCACCGACGCACGTTTAAAATTACGAGGCTCATGTAAAAGGCGGGAAGATTACACAACGTGCATTTAGGAAGATCTTTTGCAGGGCATTCAAAGGTGCTCATTTTACCGCGAACAGTCTATAACTGCATTGCGCTACATGCCGTAAAGTAACACAGGCTGGCATTCAGTACGTAAATCAGAACAGAAATATTTCGGAGTTTTGCATGAGACGACAGCGAGCTCAGCAGAAACGAGGCACAGAAGATTTCGGTAATAATCCCTGACGATGTATCGATCACCGCGTAATTGAACAACAAACAAACTCGCTTCAGCTCGGCATTACCCGGAACTGCCGCGCCAGTGTGGGAGCCGAACAGTCTGCAACAAATGACGAACGATTGTCACTGCCATTCACGGTTACCTCAGCCTTTTCTGAGGCCCTGCTAAAGTTCAACTACCAGGGTATTCCTCCGCCTCGTGCAAACTAAACTTAACAAAGCCTGGAGAATTACACCAGAGGGACAACGCGCCACATTCGTGCGCACTCAGTGTAACAGTATTTTATATAAGGACTATTTCCCACTAGACGTTACCAACATACATATTTTTCCCCTATTTCCCATTCAAGTTATTTACAAATGAAGCATTATAATTTATACATAAAATATCAAGAGCATTTCAATTCAACAGGAAAAAAAGTAACTTTTACTAACACTATTATAAAACGCTTGTGATAAAGGGCGTATTTAGGAAATAACTAAACACGTCATACATGAGGAGATTTTTCAAAGGTTTGGTTCAAAAAGGCCAAAGAAACCGTGAATGGACTATAGTAGCTGGTTATGTCAAGTTGCTGAGGCATCAGGAAGCCGTGAGCAAGAAGTTTCGCTCGCCCTCGACCTTCAGCCCCTATCACGCTGTCGAATTTTCCCGTCACACTAATTCCAATAAGTCTGGTCAAGTAAAGTTGGACAGTTCTGACGTCATCGAAACGTCTTACACGTCGCCATTTTTGTCAGAGAAAGTTCGATGGCTTCGGTTTCCATCAAACATTTCAAAATTCGACCGGTTCTAAAATGTACTTGACGTTTGACGGTCTCAGCCGATCAGAATCGTGCACGACAAAAATGGACGTGAAGAAACTGAAAATAACGAACGATTGCTGGAAACGAAGTAAGTTATGAAGATAAATTAATTTATGTAGAAGCTGCCTGGGCATGAATGCTATTTTAAGAAAATATTGCGCATAATGTTACGAACTCTGGAAACATATCTTATAAATAAAATCTAATTTAGTATAGAAACGGAAATAAATTACAATTCATTCCTGTATTTGACCGCATGGAAAAACAAAAGCAATATCTCGCATGTAAAATCATTTTTAAATACTATTTGAAATTAGATTCTCCCAATAAAAAAAAATTGAAAGTGTTGTAAATTTTCAAACACATTCAAGATTATTTGATAAAATTTCTTGGAAGGAAAAATTCGATGGCCGTATTTTGCCCTCAAATTTTACTGTCAAATATATTCGAAGGTAAAAATTTGACAGTGTGACAGGGGCTTTAAGTTGATGCGCTGTAAAAATACTGTCGCAGGAACTTGATTTTTATCAAGGGCGTCGATCAGGGCGATGCGCTTTAAACGCCAACGTATCGCGAACATCAGAATGTGTCGAAATTTAAAAAGCAGAGCATTTAAAACCGCCTGAGATGGCGGATTATGTTTATCGTACGCCTAACAACAGGTTCACAAATCACATCCATAGAGAGTACTCCAACTTCAGAAAGGAGCTCTGGGAGACAAACGAAGCGTTACAAGGACACTAACCATAAAACACTAATACTAATAACAACAACAACAACAACTTGTAGTTTTGTTGAACGAAGTTGAGAGCTGTGTGTGCTATTAATATAAAGCATATTCTCACACAAGACTTCACAGCCGTTATCGTGTGTAATAAGGAAGACATCCCAATTACAGGACTGAACTTGTAAGTCATTTACGTGCTGACGAAGACAGTGTGGCAGCGAAATCAGATATTCATATTCGAGAAATAAACATAATGGTAGTAGCAATAACTTTCCTACCCCACTTTTTAGAGCTTAGGTACCAAATTTTTTCAATAAGAAAATTAAAAAAAAAAAAAATTGTCACAATAATGTATAGAATTTATATTTAGAGAAAAATCAGATGCTACAAAAGGAGGGGATACAGAAACTTACACATGGCTTCAGTTAACTTAGAACTATTCGAGAAAGGACCGTCCTACCTAAGTAGCCAACTTTTCAATAAATTACCACACCTTCAAGTAATTTGCTTCTCTAACCAAAACCTCTTTAAAAGCTGAAATAATTTTTTATTTAATGTACATTTTATAGCGTAGATGAATATCTAAACTGCAAAAATTAATCAATTATTGTATAACATGTTATTGTACACATTTCTTGTAACGGTTTGACTCGTTCCCTTTTTCTTCTGTTTCAGTAAAACGACGACGCCCTACAGCATGTTGGAAGATTATTCACATTATGAGGAAAATATATGATGTTTGTACGTGCAATCTGACGTGAGTGTCCGTCCAGTGTATATACTTTGTGTACTGTAATTCGACTTATTTGACTTGTGCAATATCTTTCTACAGCTATGTATTAAAAAGATATTTTACGGGTGCAATAAAACAAACATTGATGTTTGTGTATGGTACTTTTATAGTCAAGTTAGGCATTTACAGAAATTTAAATTACGAAATGTGCTGTATTATTGATATATTTATGAGCTGAAATTTTCTAGACAGATATTGAAGTGTTGATGAAATGGCTACACATCGTTTTAGCATTAACATTCGCTTTTTGCGTTAAGTAACATTTTACCGGTTAATTTCACTTTCACTAGATATGTTTGCACTTCTTGTTTGTTTTATGCTCGTCAGTCCCTTACTTGTTACCACAGCCACACACAGTTGATGTAGCAATCTGCGATGCCAACTGTTGGGGCCTAGTCAAGTAATTTAAAAAAACAAAGTATGCAATATAATAAAAATCCCCTATGCGGCACATTTCAGATAGGCAAAAACGTCGAACTCCCAAATATAAAGGAAGTTTGTAACGACTGCTTTTCAACATCACTTCCTGTCCAATCGAACAGGTATAGGTACATGATTGCATGTGCTCTTTGGTCCTTCTTCTGATGCGAATATGAGAGGGAACGGAATGTCGGCATAAGTCGACAAAGGCTGTTCACAATATGCGCGAGCACTTTTGAAATGACACTTTGAAAATAGTTACTGCTCCTACCTGCACGTGTTTTAGCGGGCGCACCGATCGACATTGGCCCAGTGAAGTCGGTAACGATGGGTGGAAAGTAGTCCCTTATCTTAACGTCGAACAAAAAGTGTTATGTAAGCATTTGTGATAACTGAAATTATTTCTTTGGCTCTCTCTTCTTTAATGCATATAGGTTTAAAAATTAGCAGATTTATTAATATCTTCTTTCCTAACAATCTCGCAGTTTCGCTTCAGCGACGTATGAATAAAGTGAGGAGGCCAATGGCAACGTTAATTTTACATAAAGCGGAGGAATACACAACGTGCATACATGTAGGTCGTAAGCAGGGCTTTCAATAATGCTCATTTTATCGTTAACAGGCTTTAGTAGCTGTAATCGTCATATTGAAAAACGTAGTATAAGCACACACTTTATGAATATAGGTTACCACGTTTTATATTTTGATTAAGTTAGTTAGAACATTTATTACCTTCTTAGTCGCCGCAATCAATAAATTATATATATATATATATATATATATATATATATATATATATATATATATATATAGACTACATACATACACATATATAGTCTGTATCAAACCTCCTAATTTTTCCCTGGCTGTTTTTTTTACATGTCTAGGTTGAGGAGATCCTAATCTAATCCAAATTTCATGATTATTTGCTAGGAAATATAAACCTATTAGAAAAAATAAAACTTTTAAAGAAATAAAATCGTAATATATCTGAGCTTGAGCTGTGCGAGAGTGATTAACTGCCAATTAAAAAAAAAATTATGTCCAGTGCTCATGTGCAACTGTATTTTGTATGAAATCTTATTACTTGCTCGCAAAATATTCTGTAATGCGAAATTTACTGTCATATTCAGAGTGAACATGATTATAACCTTATCTGGTTGCAAAAAAAATCTCGTATTACTTAAAAGCTATATGGAACCGATTTTTGCATACAATTTTGTGACATTGTAGGGGGGGGGGGGGCTAATGACGCCCAAGAACGAACGTGCGACATTTTGATTTTCAGTAACATAGAACAAGTATATACAGTCATGGCTACTGAGCACGGAATCGTTATTGGCAAGACGTAATGTCTAATCATGCTGTAAAGTAAAATATTATATATTCCAGCCAACTGTCACTCAATTCGGAAAAGTTACGACGCGTGAGATTTCCTTCAAACAAAATGTGTATTCTATAATTTATGCGTAATCACATAAAAATGCACCAATATTTAAAATAAACCAATTGGCAGAAATAATCTGCATTGGGGATAATATTGTCAAAAGCTTAGTCAATATGTTTATTTAAATGTTTATATAATGATCGTCAGCTGCCTTTGTTAAACGCTTTTTATGATTTTATTTATTTTATCTGTATTTGTGAAACTCTATTTTTGATACACGACTTTGCACATGACATTATACGCGACGTCCCGAGACGAAATTGTTTTCGACAACTCCAGTCTTAGTAATTATTTCTAGGTTCGTAAAGTACGGTTTTTCCTAAAAGCATGCGGATAAGAAAATAAAACTGCAGCCACGAATATTTGCACCTTGTGTTGACGTATACTTCATGACTAAAAAAAAAAAAACAATTGAACGGATGTCTGTACGTTCTAATTTATATGAACAAGGATTTCAAATTCGATCTCTCATTTGGCAAGATCACTACACGTTATTGGTAACCGCCAATTGCACAATACTCCACTAAATTTGTAATCATTGCCAGTACCTGCCGCCCTAATAGACAAAGGTAAACTTTTCTTCTCCTTCTGTAGCTGATGCAATACAGTCTCCTTGCTTGAATTGTTTTACCTATTGAAGACAGTAAAGTACACACTTATGAGTGATTTGTAGTATTTCACGATCTGTAGATTAACGGGTGATTCAGTGTAAATTATATTTGGAGTAAATACTACACAATAATGATTACATTCGCTTGTATGTAATTAACGATCATTTAAGCTCTTCTTAAAAGTAGTTTAGTTGCAATAGGAAAAGTCCGTAAGTAGGCCTAACTAGTTTTAAGCATTATAAGAATAGCACTATTCAGAGTTTCAAATGCATATGGTGTAATTGATGAAACACTCTAAAGCACAGAGAAATAAAATTGGTTTCATCTCTTTACGCTACGGCAGTGCAGATGTTAAATGTTTTTCATGTTTGCAACCACCAGCAATTTGCATACTTTTACACACTTTGCAGCCTATTCCATAAAATATGAATTGATCTGAAAGATTGTAAAACTTACAATAAAGCTCTGAAAGAGGGTTGGGTGGCTGACTTCATTCAAAGCCTCCCTGAAGCAGGCACACTCCCGAACTGCAGGTTGCTATGAATTGAAAACAATCGGATAAACGCACGCATTCAAAGTTAATTTTATATATAAATGTAAAAGTTAAATATAAAGAGAAAAATGATTTTTTTTCTAACTTTTATGTTTCAGATACAGCATAAATTGATTATCCCCATGCCACATATCTCAGTATCATTCGTTCCCAAAAGCTATAAGTCTGCATATGTTGCATTTAAGGTGGTTTCAGTTACTGCAAACACCTACCTTTCAGTGTAAGACAAACCTTTAGTTATATTTATGTGTAAGTTTGTAAGTTTGATTTGGCGTACTTTTTACAGTCTCTTAGACGATGGTGGTGAATGTAAACATTTTGCAGAAAATAAAATGAAAGCAATTGAATTATTACTAACTTAACTGAAAAAAAAAAAAAAAAACAAATGGTGACACTATCAGCAGAATCTCGCTTTCAGCTGAAGATTGAATTCCTTGCGTCGTCTTAACACTAAAGATTATTTAAAAGAATTAAAAATAACTTAATGGATTTGTATTCAACGCCTTTAACCAGGCCTCAGAAGTCGTAGATTCATCGAAAAAAATTATGTCGAGACTGACCCTGTCGAATTTTTGCGGTGAACACAAACTACAAACAATTTTTTTTGCAATAGTTAGAAACCTGTAAAATTCCCGTTGTCGTTTGGATAATTAATTCTGCCCTTAACATGTGTGCGTTTGCAAAACGTTTGACGATGGACCATATTTTCCCGACTCGAGCAGAAAAATTTCACACCAGTGAATAACCACTCCATATTTGCGTGACCTCACCATGCCCACATTACTGGCAAAGGAAATGGCTTCCCAGTGATGCAGTAACCAATGAAAAGTCTCTGACAGCTGAAGTAAGCACAGGACTGTGAAGTTTGGCAGGATACTCGAGAACAACGCGACATTTTAAGGCCCTAGTAATCACTCGTAAAGAACTGACTGGCCGACACGAAGTATTTTTGTGTTCACTGTAAATAGAAAATTCTCACGATGAATTACTGCTAAGTACTTTTTTTGTAGGCGGGGACATTTCTTTTACGTGAATGTGTGAAATGTTACGTGGCGAGTCAGGGAGCGAGTTGAGCTCCTGGGCTGCGATTTTGCTGTCGTCCGTGAGAACAGTGGAACGTGATCCGAAGTGTGAGATGTAATGCGATGGGTAAGGGAGTGAAGTGAGCTTCTGGGTTGTTACGCAGCGACCAAGTTCTACCATTCCCGTGAGAAAAGCGGAACTTGATCCGAAGTGTAAACTGTTACATGACGGTGAGTCAGGGAGCGAAGTGAGCTTCTCGGTTGTTACGCAGCGACCAAGTTCTACCATTCCCGTGAGAAAAGCGGAACTTGATCCGAACTGTGAACTGTTATATGACGGTGAGTCAGGGAGCGAAGTGAGCTTCTGGGTTGTGACGCTGCGACTAAGTTCTACCGTCCCGTGAAAACATCAGAACTTGATCCAAACTGTGAACTGTTATATGACGGTGAGTCTGGGAGCGAAGTGAGCTTCTGGGTTGTGACGCTGCGACCAAGTTCTACCGTCCCGTGAGAACAGCGGAACTTGATCCAAACTGTGAACTGTTACATGACGGTGAGTCAGGGAGCGAAGTGAGCTTCTGGGTTGTTACGCTGCGACGAAGTTCTGTCGTCCCGTGAGAACAGCGGGACTTGTTCCGAGGTGGCTGACCGCTGGACCACGCAGTGGCTGACCGCTGGACCACGCAGTGGCTGACCGCTGGACCACGCATTCTACAGGATGTTGCACGCGGTTCCATGCATCACCTCCTGGATGAACATGGGTGTGCTGGCGCCCAGGCCGCCATCAGTCTTCTGTTGCTCGTTCTGGTCGTACTCGCAGTCGAAGTAGCAGCTCTGTGGGAAAAAAAAAAAAAAATTCAGTACTTCACTGCAAGTAGTCCGTAGCAGTTTCTAACTTGAACTGCCCGCTTAACAAGGTACACTCATTGAGAAAGTTGTTTTTAAATCAAAGCAAGTTTGTTTGCCGCAGCCAAATTAATTGTTTGTACAGGGGCAGTAAATTACTTTGTTGTTGAAACCTAAGTATTTTGTTGTTCTTATGTGGTTGCACCAAACAAAGATTTCGTTGGCGCAAATGAATATTTGTTTGGCTTTACCTTTATTAAACAGTTTCGGTTAATACAAAAAGATATTTTCTATTCCATCCCAAATTCAAACCCAGATTGTTTGCATCCAATCAGTACTCCCTAACAAGCTTAGCTTAAGAAATCTTAGTATTTTTTTAATGCTGAACAACGTCCGCTAATACATATTTAAAGTTTTACAGCTTTACTGTTTAGTTTCCTGTTGAACTTATTTTAATTCAAATGTTTATTTAATATTTAAGAGCCAATAAATGCACTAAAAATACTGTTACTATCCCAATTATCACAAAAAAAACAAACTCTCGAGCTGTATTTTTTAACAAAGGCAATCAAATGAGTGGCCAAACAAATATATTCAGTTGATTCAACAAAATATTTTGTTGACAATAATTTCTTTCGGTCTAACACAGAGATTTCGTTCGTTTATTCAAGTGTTTTTTTTGGTAGATGAAAAAATTAATTTTGTTGGCTTTCAAGTTTTATTTACTCAACCAAATATTTTTTTCGGCCAACTAAATACATTTTTGACCCTATAAAAACAAACATTTTGTTGACTTACACAAACGCTCTTGTCAGCGAAGATGGGGTTTGCCACTTTGCATACGGTACAGATTTACTAAAAATTAAGACAAGCTATAGAGGTGAGTCGCCCTTATTCACGAATGCATGACCATCAGTTATTTTCATCTCTCTGTTCCCATTTGCATCATTCTACTGATTCACAATACAGAGAATACGTTAGTCGACGTGTTTTCTCGGGGATCTTCCGTTTCCCCGCCCTTGCATTCCAACGCCGCTACATACCCCACTTCACCCTCATCGGCACTCAAGACCTCGATGTTAAAAGATGCCCAAATAAAAGTATTTGAATGCTGGTAACTATCATACACAGCAGTAGTTAATACTGATAATAGTTTTTCATTTTTAAATTTTTAATATTTGCGAAAAATTACCACAAAATAAAGAACAATTCCTAAATTTCGGGAACAATAGGATCTCTCCATATCATCTGACATCATCTTAAAGTTCAAATGTAATATCATGTGAAATCGTTTTAGTTTTATATATACATATAAACTTTCGTGGGTGGAATGGATGTGCACGAAATCAATAGACAGCGCGACAAACTTTTGTGAAGCCCTGGGGAAAATGTGAACTGGCGTTCTCCTTCTCTCTCACTCACACTGCCCCTCCCACACAGCCTCTTGACTCGTCTCCTTCCAGCCAGTAGTCAGCGAGAGGTCTTATCTGCTACCTGTGCGTACAGTCACGTCAGTTGTAAAGTGGTGTTCGTATATTGTTGCAACTTGTGTTTAGTTGCTTTCCCATCCAGTTTCGTGTCGCGCGCGTATACCCGCAAGTAATAAGTATTACATCCATTATATGTCGTATTGTGACTTGCAATATGCATATTTGTTGTGTTTGCTAGATCAGCAGCTGTTTGTCGTTAACGTGTGTGTGTGTGCACCGGGACGTTTTATTCACCTATTGCAATATTCTCGATGTCTGAGGAACGCGAAAGCTTTGGACCTGTGCACAACGAAGCTAGCGAAATTGTTAGAAGTGCAATTCAGTTTTGCAAATAAACAAGTTGGTAATGCGCCGATTCCTAACCAGTGTGCAAAAAAAATATGTGTTTCAACTGCAACCAGGAAGTCAAAAGCTTTCATTTAAATAATTCATTAAGAGGGCAGTAAAGCATCTAGCAGCGGAACAAAACTGTCATCTCTTTATAAGAAGAGGAAAACTGCAGACAGAAGAATACAGTACGATTAATTTAATGCTAGAGTAGTCCGGAGAAAATTGCAAGAGTTTTACGTGATGGGTGAAAAAAAAAAATACCCGCAATAAAATAATTGCGGGCATTGATAGCAATAAATGAATTTCAGAAGTAGTAGGCAAACTGCAGAAATTAATCAAAGCAATAGAATTCAAGTTTAAAAAATGAAGGGGGAAAAAAAAAGCAGCCATTCTTAACAGAAAGGAACGACATCGTCGCGTGGCAAACGAAATACCTGTGAGCAATAAGGGAAAATGACAGATAAGGCGAGCTATATGGTATACGTCGATGATACAAGTATTCACCCGAGTTACACTGTGGACCAGTGTTGGCAGCATGATGACGTAGAAGGAGTGCACAAAAACAACAATCCAGGCCAGCGATGGATATACAACATGCAGGTAGTGAAAATGGCATCACCGAGGGAGCCAAGTTAAGTTTTACAGGCAAAACTAACTAAAGGTGGAGACTATTACGATGACCTTAACATCAACAATTTCACAAAGAATAGATATTAGGGTACTGGTACTATGAATCTATTTTAACATAGATATCAATGTTTTGCCAACTAACCAATAAATATATCATCTTCTCTCGGACGAATAATGTTTCTTTGGTAAAAACATCAATACTTATCATAAAATATAATCAGGATGCCAGTACCCGAGCCCCAATTGTAGAATATCCTTGACGTTTAATCAATATGTTATGTATATGATATAGATCACATGACATGTGATTTGTTTAGCAAAGTATATTTAAGAACATACATAAATATTTGGGTGATCATATTCCAAACTTCTCGGCTTTACATTGCTATATTTTGAAAGCCATAATCATTAAATCGCAAATTTTTACATTTATGTTGTCCTTATGCAAATCTCTTCCAAATAATACAATAAAAAAGTATCATCATATATTGCCTTATAGTAAACCACACGTTTTTTCCCGGCTCGTACTGACGGTCTCTTGCATTTTGAACGAAGTGTACGGAGAGGGGCTGCCTGTGTCCCCTCACATGCTTTCACGAGGTGACCTCGCAACATCAGCGCCTACCAAAGGCTGCACTAGAGTTTCTCGCACAGTACTAAAAGTGTGTATTTGTAAATATTATTACTGATTTTATCACACAAAACCGCAGTAATATTACGACCTTACGAGATGAAGAATATTTCTTTCAAAAATGGCTTCCAGATTCCTCTAGAATTTTGATTCACAATGAACTCTTATTAATTATTGTTTTAAAACATTTAAATGTGTAAATTCTAGCAAAATACTTTATAGCAATACGAAATATACAATTTATCCCTTCATAGGCAACTTACATGGTACTTCTATGGCAATTTTGATAGTGGGTGTGCTAGCTATTAATGAGTTGTGCTTGTTTACTGTAGGGTTCAACATTCCATTGGAAATTACTCTACAGTTACCTTAACCCCTGAGCCAACCTAGGTCCTTTACATATTTATACGAAATAACAAATATCTGGATATTTCAATAAAAATATCAGCTGTAGTATACATGTCAGCTGCTCGTTCATAGGAAAGGCTCCATCAGTAGATGAACAATGAGAGAGCGAGTTCACTTCACTCTTTTCCGGTCCTTTTTACGAAAATAACGCCTTTTTTTATATTTTGTGGGTTCCCCCCCCCCCCCGCCTCCCAAAATTTTAGCTGCTATTTTTAACTTACATAAATTAATAAAACTTGTCTTTTTTATAAAAATAACCCCATTTTTCCTCTAGAATCAAATTTTAAATAAATGATTATTTCATATTTTTTATCAAATATATTTTGATAAACCTCATACATCAAAATTGAAGTAACTTCATCACATTCTATATCTTCCAAAAACAATTTTCAAAAATACTAAATAAATATATCATATACTCATCAATATGTTTGTATTTAATTGAATTTAAATCATTTAAACCACTATGATAAGTTTCGTTGGTGTGCATATATTTAATTGAATTTAGATACATGTATTTAATTGGATTTAAATAATCTAAAGCATTTCACTTATATTCATTCAACATATCTTCGAATCGGTGAGACTTTTTTTGACGTAATTAAGTAGAAACCATTTTCATAAACATTTTTTTAATGCTCTTAAAAATTTTCTTACATATGTAGGATAAAATAAAATTATTGATTTGGCAAAATTTTTTAATATAATAAAATCTATAATTTTGCTTCTATATTTTCCATTATGTATTTTTCTACTCAAATCTAAAGTGATAAAGCCGAAATCTTCATTCCAGCATTTTGCACAAATCTGTTTGAATTTTTCATAAGCCATATTTCCGACAACAAAAGCATTATAAATGTGCTTTAAATTAGTATCATCTTGTTCAAATATACATAAACAATTAGTATTATCTCTTACCAGTTGCTTAGGTACTTTCGAATAAGTTTGAGCTAAATAAAATACATCTATATTTCTATGCCTTCCTCTAGTGAAATATTCACAAACTATATCTTGATTCTCAAAAATAACATTGTCAAATATAACCAGATTAATTTTCACATTGATCTAAATGAATCATTTCATCACTGTTATTAAAAAAGTATGTCATAGTTTCTTTAACTTTGAATATTTTATACACCTCATCAATGTCATTTTGCAACAGAATATATTTTGGTTGATTTAAACTTTTTGAACAACCATACAATTTACTAAAATTTAACCATCCTATCTTATAAATAAAATATATAATCACATTTGTTTTATTTATTTTTTTTGCATTTTCTAAGTCCAACTATTATTGCTCTAATGTTACCAGGCAATAGTTGTCCATTCTTTTTATTTTTATATTTTTCTTAGGAAATTATGATGCCAATATCCCAATCATTTTTTTTTTCATTTAAAATTATAATTTTTTTATTAAATGGATAATGAAGTATTTAAGTTAACAAATAATAATTCTATACTGACGAAAAAACTTTATTGTGACATCACCCATAAAGATAAATTAATTTGTTTCTTGGATTTTCATACAAAATTTGTAACTCCTAATATAAACAACAGTACCATAATGACAATTGCACAATTGAGTGCTATTGTAGATAAAATTAAGCTATGAATATTTCTAGAGGTCAATACAATATTGAATCATTAAAAGAAACTATAAATTGTTTTGAACCATTTTCTACTAATAAAATTGAACTAATATCAGACAATGTGGTAAATATAATTTGGGTTAAAACTAAGTTTGTTATTAAACTTGATGAATGACTATCTGATATGCTTGGTTTTGAAAAAAAAGTGATTATTGTGAAGGGAAAAAAATGATATAGGTACTAAACTAACTCATTTTGATCCATTTAAAACAATAAATGTTCACTGTAATTTGGCATATGGTAAGTTTATAAAATGGGACGAATCTAATCATTTAGAAACTGATATAACTGCTAGTTTCCCTCGAAAAATACTGTTGGTTTTAGAGATTCTATTAGTACATGAGCCTGCATATAAGATTTTTATGAGATTAATAATGAATGTTTAAATCATATTAATTTGAAAAAAAAAAATGAAAATGGAAAACTGATTAATTTTGATGCTGCTGATATTGATATTGTTTTAGAAACTAAATATGCTAGAAATAATACACATTTAATGAATCCATAACATGTATATAATAAAATAATATATTAGAAAATTAATTAAAATTAAACTTCTTTTGATAACAATATGGTATTGTATCTATTTTTTATTTTCTAGTATAAACCTTTTGTTATCACAAGGACTTGTTACTATTTTATTAACTTCCAGTGTATATATTTTGTGTTTTTTACTTATTATCAAATTCATTGGTCTGTAATCTATTTTCTCATCAAACAAACATTTCTTATAGTTGTCAAATAATATTCTATTGTAAAATACACATTTCTTCACACCTCTCAATTTTTTATTTTCTTTATCATCAACCTTATATGCATACAATTTTGCTCTTAAAACCACAAATTCTTTAATTGTTTTGCCATTACATTCATCATTTTTTTCGCCTAAAACTTTCTTATTTATTTGTGGTATGTTATAGATATTGTCATTTGGATAATCACTTGTATCATTTTTATCGAACATTGACTTTACGTCTTCATAAAAATCTTCTGTTTTTATGTTATAAATGTATGAATTGGTATTTTGAAAATTATTCAATTTTATCCCCGAATTTGTTTTCATTACATTATAATGAATATCATACATAAACTCTTTTGTTATGTCCAAAATTGACATACCAACATAAATAGGCTTATTAAATTTTATGTTTGTTTTATTCATATGTATAACAGCAAGATTCTCATTAAATATAGTACTTTTCTTGAAATTTGGTTTTTCTACTAATTTATCAGTCTTCTTCATTTGAGATCAGTCTTATATCAACTCTGTTTCTAATATTTTCCATTGTTTTGCCGAACACAAAATTTATTGTTCATCAATTTTATAAGATTTTATTCAAAGTCATTTTTGGTATTTTTTCTCATTGATGTAATTATATATATATATATATATATATATATATATATATATATATATATATATATATATACACTTTTTCAACCAATCAGAATGTTTAAATTTTAATATTATATGTACTGTAGTAAGTTTTAATCCATTATTTAGATGCGTTTTCATATTATGGTAGTGTATTACATACATTAGTTTTTTAGATAAAGTTGTTAATAACTTAGATTGATTTGTTTTTGAAACTACATTATTTTCTGGACAAAATGGAAGATATTTATGTAATTTATGAATTTTTTGTGGACATTCTAAATTGACTTCTAATATGTATCCATGGTCTGTATCATCATTAAGATTTAATATATATTTTAGCAAGGTATCTAATTTAAATTCTGGATAATTTATCCATTCAAAACTGCTGTATGGTTAATACTGAGACATTGCCCAACCATATAAATTATTTGCATCGAGATATGTTAAATAATTAGACTCTTGATTTGGATTAAAATCTGCTAAATAATAATTATTTTCTTTTACATATAATGTGCAACATTGTGATATTCCACATCAAATTCCTTTTCTAACATTAAAATCATATCCAAATAATGTAACAAATCTAAAGGCTATTTAGTCATTTTATACCTTGCATTCCATGATAACCTGATGCTGTAATTTACCATGCAGGATCTAAACAATATGCATTTATACACATATTTCTAAAAAATTTTAAATATATCTGCTAACAATAATACATCAGTTTCTAATTATAAGTGATGATATTCCCCGATATTTTTCATGTTAAATTGGTCCCACGTGCATTTTACGTAATCATAATCATCACATATGTTAGATTAATTTAATTTATTGTAAAATTCACTTTTTGGAGGAAGTTCTGTTTCTTCAAATTTTTACTTTTATATCCTCAATGTAAAAATTATCTCCATCTCCACGTAAACCATATTGAGCATTAATAACATTAACTTTTTCAGAAATTTCTTTTCTAAGATTTATATTAGAAGCTTTCGATGGTATAATTCCCTATTGTTCTTCCAAATTAAGATTTTCTGAAAATATTTATTTTTCACACTATGATTTTTCTGCTGTTTGTGAATGATCTAAATTTTTTGCTGCTATGGGAATTATTTTTTTACTTATGTATTATTTTTTTCTTATAAATGAGTTATAAAAGTAGATAGACAAACTTTGCCCCCATCTGGTCAAACTAGGGGGAATTTAAATATTTACAATAATATAATTGAATTTGATATTCCTGTAGGAGACAGCTTTTAATTTCCAAATCATGCTTATGTTTTTGAGAAATATAGATTACTAAGAAGAGATCAAGAAGTACATGAGGCAAAATGTGTAAAATTTGATAATGTTGATGTTAGAACTTTTTTCCTTTTCAGTTTTCTAGAGTAGAAATCTCAAAACAATGCAAATATTATTGAAGCTGTTAATAATCCAGGTATAATATCAACAATAATGAATACTTTATTATGGTCCCCAAGTGAACAAGATTATTTAGACTTTTCTGGTGTTGATAATAAAATAAATCTCTTCATAAGCGATAAAACCAATGAAATAATGTATCCACTGAGATATTTGTTTGATTTTATTCATAACAGAATGAATTTATTGGAAAGGCGACTACAAAATTACTTTTTTAGAAATATATCTGATAACAATTGTTTATAAGTTTATGAAAGTTCTGAAAACCTATGCTGATTCAGGTAACATTTTAATTCAAAAATTAGAAATCATGTGGCCTGTTTTTGAATATGAATTTAAGACAGCAATTGCAATCAAAGAAAAAATATTCACACACCCTAAAATACCTATTAGTTAAATTATTGGAAATTTTTAGAAAAAAAGTTCCTGCTGAAACAACTAATTTTGACTTTGATATAAAAGATCAGTTTAATAATTTACAATTTGATATGCCTGATTTTGTAATTGTAGGATTTCAAACTATTAGTAAAAATCGTGCTGAAGAGTATGTACACACTTCTATGCTTTATCATTGTAATGTAAGAAATGTTTATGTTAAAAACAGAAGAAATGAAATTTTGCCAAAAGAAAATTGGAATATAGATATTGAAAACGGCCTTTCTGATAAAATGTTTTTTGCTTATAGTGATTTTATAAATTCAAAAACAAAACTAGATACTATATGTAGAAACCATTAACTTAATTATAAACCGACTGTAAACTTCGAAGGTGATATCAATTATTATTCATTTTTTGGGTGAAAACCACTGTATATTAATTGATTGTTTAAATAGAAAAACAACTGTAGTTAAAGAAAAACAATTACAAGAATTAGTATTGATTTTAATAAAGCTGTTGAAACAGGAAACATTTGTAATGTTGTTTAAATTAGTCAAAGTAATTTAACATATGATTATTTGAAAGAAAGAATTACTGAAGATATATAAATTTTAATATTATTATATGGAAGAAACAACAAAATGTTTCGATAGTTTAAAACCAATATTTAGATGTGTCGTTAAGATTGTAGATAAATAATTATTTTATTTCTCTTAAAATGTATAAATCGTAGGCGTTTTCATTGAAGTTCATGAATCTATGATTCTTTTATTTTTCTTTCACCTTTATAAACAAAACAAAATGGAATCACTTCTCAACAAGTTGAACAATGCATATGATTTCACTAAACTACGTGACCTTGAAATTCACAAACGAAACTATATGCCGCTACAGAAGTTCAAATTTATGAATCTATGTTTGGTAAAAAAAAATTAATTGCATTCTAGATGGTGTGTATAAAATTACTTTACCAGATCGTTATTAAATTATGTTTAATGAAAATGCTATAAAATTAATAAATGAGAACCACGTTTTTATCGCATATAAAGTATTAAAATTAACGAAAAATGGAATTCTATGCATGATATACAATTCATTTGCGTGATTTAGCTTGATTTTAGTTTAAATTTGTTAGGTTTTTACCTGTAAAAAAATCCTGAACGAGCATTTTTGAAAAAAAAAATTAATTAAATTAAAATTTGCTTGATTTCTGCTTAAATTGGTTTGTTTTGAGATTAAATTTTCTTGTGTGAGAGAGTTGAAACATGTTTCCTGTACTATTAGGGAAAATTGCTGATTTTTTTTTTCCTGCACCTTCGTTAAAAATAATGAGAAATAGTCTTGGTGGGTTTTCTTGTACTTCCAGCGATAACTGACGGAAAAAAGTGAAGAGAGCTCGTTCTCTCATTTAATACCTACTTCCACCGCCGAAGTACCTCAGATGTGTGTTACACGTCAGCAGGTCTTTACGAAATCTAGAATCCATTATACCTTCTGTCAAAGAAGACGTAGCATCAGCCAGACAGGAAGAAGGATAATTACAAGCCTCAAATGGCATATAATCAGGAAAACCACAGTTCGGCCATAGCAAAGTGTTCATCGGCCACGATACATGAAGAAGGATTCAATTAGTTTAAAACTATAGTCAACATCAGTAACTAAATGATAAGAACAATACGATATGCAACAGAAGTCACAAATAACCATGCAAATATAAACAGGGTGGTCACCTGTAAATTAAAACCTGAAAACCTCTTTTCCGCAAATACGGACAAAAGACTTGTCAAATCACAAACCAAACTGAATGAACTCATGGTTGGCTATGACTCCAGCTTATTAGAAAAGGTCGACAGTGATTGGCTGCCACAGGAGCCGAACGGTAGGTTGCCCTTCTATCACTGGCCGCCTGAACAGCCAAAAAACAGGCATCGTCATTTGAGGCTCATGATATAAAAGCCTTGTCCAGTTCCAGTATAGGTCGAGAGACCATGAAGTTGCTTACTACAAAGCGAAATGTTAGTTCGTGAAACCAGTAAGAACGCTCCAGACTGAAAGTCAGGATAACCAGCCTGACTGTGACTTCTAAATCCTAGTCTTATTGTGTGTCACATGTCTAGAGGGGATTTCAGAGTAGCAGTTTAGTCTACATATCAAGACATGATATCAAGGTATCAACTTCGAGCTACACGCAAGCATGTGTTTTTAGGGTACCAGTGCGGTAACGCATGTCCAAGAAAATTTCAGGGTATCAATTTCTTTCTACATGTGTGCAACGAATTTCAAGGTACAATGTTGGTCTATGTGTCAGAGGATAATTTCAGGGTATCAATTTCTTTATACATGTGTGCAACGAATTTCAAGGTACAATGTTGGTCTATGTGTCAGAGGATAATTTCAGGGTATCAATTTCTTTCTACATGTGTGCAACGAATTTCAAGGTACAATGTTGGTCTATGTGTCAGAGGATAATTTCAGGGTATCAATTTCTTTCTACATGTGTGCAACGAATTTCAAGGTACAATGTTGGTCTATGTGTCAGAGGATCATTTCAGGGTATCGACTGTGTGCTACATATATGTGCAGGAGAACTAGTTTGGTTCTACGTGTCAAAAGATTGTTTCAGGCAATCGGTCTTGTGTGACAAGTTTGCCGGGGATTTCAGGGTACAAGGTTCATGCTATATGTGAAAAGATTACTTCAGGGGATCAGCTGAGTGGTGTATATCAGCAGGTGGTTTTAGGGTATCACTTTAGTGCTGTTTGTCAAAAGAGGTTTCAGGGAATCAACCTTGTACTACATGTTTGCAGCGGATTTCATGGTA
This sequence comes from Dryococelus australis, assembly GCA_029891345.1. Lineage (NCBI taxonomy): Eukaryota > Metazoa > Arthropoda > Insecta > Phasmatodea > Phasmatidae > Dryococelus > Dryococelus australis. The sequence goes on from CM057004.1 coordinate 32,509,432, forward strand.
CGAATTTTATGCTATATGTCAAAATGTGGCTTCAGGGGATCAGCTGCGTAGTACATATCAGCAGGTGGTTTTAGGGTACCAGTTAAGTGCTGTATGTCAGCAGCACATCCAGGGTGTACTTAGTGTGTTGCCTGTCAGCAGGTGAGTTCAAGTCAAGAGGAACTTACCTGGCAGTCGAGGCAGCGGCAGTGGTCGCTCATCTTGCAGGTGATGCCCCACTCGGCCGCCATGGCGCGGTACAGCTCTTTACTGGACTTGTGGATGATCTCGGGCCGCTTGGCCGAGGGCGTGGTCACCTTTCCACCGCCGTCCTGCGCCGCCTCCGGCTCGCACTTCTCCTGCTGTTGCGCCGCCTCCGAGCCGTCTGCCGCCGCCCGTGCCCCCGCCTCCGCTTGGACCGCCGCCAGCCGCGTCTGCCGCAACACGATACACTCTCCAAGACATTGGCACAAGATTCTCATGCAATTACAATTAACAACACTCATTCCTTCTAGGGATTTTGATATAATATCGATATATCGAAATGACGATATTATACAACAATTACTTTGTTTACTGTGCAATAAATGTAAGTGTTTATGCATTTAACAAATATGTACGAAAAGAAAATGTGTAATAAGATTTTGGGTGATTATTGGCAAGAATTTTAACCCCAAATTAAATGTGGAAACGTAAATGTCAACAGGAAATACTATTACAAACTCATGACTGCTGACATGTTTGACTTCCAATTTTTCGCATATATTTCACAAGTTTGTTGCTGTTTATAATAAATTAATCTTGCATTATCATGTAGCCATCAGGGGCAAAACAAATTTTATCTTAAAAATTTAAAAGAAAAAAATCGTATTACGAAAAAATTAGCTAGGTAATGCATTAATATATTTTCCTGCAAATAATATTTTTTGAGTCCGAAAGTATTTAATAACAATTCGGTGAACGATTACCTAATAAATTTTACACTACGTGGTTGGTAGCAAATAATCGTTAACTGACCTAAATCTAGCCAGCAAATAAGCATCAAGGGCTAATCTGGGAGTAAAGTTTCTTCCTTACATGTCCCTTGGTCAGGGTCGCTCCCGAATATTCACACGCGGTGGTGATCATGTCGGATGATGCCACTTGTCAGCTGGTTTTCTCAGGGATCTCTCGTTGCATTCCGGCACTGCTCAGTGCTCAACTCGCTTCCCACTCATTGGCTATCAATGATCTGATGTAAAGAGCTGCCCAAAACCATCCGCTCCACTCTATAAGTTACACCAAAAGTAGGCCGCTGAAAAGTTAGTAGTAGTAGGCATATTTTGTGTACATTCACAAGAAGAAGTGAAGTTACAGCGAGGTCTTGAAAGCCGATGAGTGTGATTGAAGTGAATATGGAGCGGGGCCGGAATGAAGGGGCGGGGGAAACGGGAGATCCCCGAGCAAACCCGCCGACCAAAGGCATCGTCCGGCACGATTCCCACTTGCGAAAGCCCGGTGACCCTGCCGGGATTGAACCCGGTTCGCCTTGGTGGGAGGCGAGCAGGCTAACGGCTCAGCCACCGCGGCCCCATTCACAAGAAGAGACACTGATACCACATCTGGAAGTCAACCATCGGTTGAAGGCATTGTTTGCAGGGTCTTGAAAGATACATTCTTTGATCTTAAAGATTACATGAGAACCAGAAAAACTGAGGAATGGAATTGCTCTGTAAAATGTCTAATACATAGAGACCTGCAAAATTCGCGTTATTATGCAAAGACAGTCGGAACACCAAGTTACTGTGCGTTTGATTGACGTCAGCCATTGGCCAGAAATATGTCTGTCATGCCTCGGAAAACGATCCAGCCAATAATATAAGATCAGTGATGGTGTGGCCAATCTCTTCCTAGGATATCAAGCAGGCAGGTGACGTCGATGCTGCCAATTAAATCACGGGTTGTGCTCGCTTGTTTATACGACAGTGGAGTCTATCCTATCGCTGAAAGATAACGCGAATTTTCCACGCCTCTAGTAATACCTCAGCGTGATGATGTGAAACTCAGTGGCAGACAATGAGTGTGGAGAGTTTTGTGACTGGGTGGCTCTCAACGTCGGGGCCTTAAAAATGCGATGAAGGTGGGTGCAGGGCCGGAATGCATGAGCGACGGATATGGAAGATCCCCAAGAAAACCCGCCGACCAGCGGGATGGTCCAGCACGATTCCCATGTGTCACCCGGCCGGTAATCGGCCGCTTTGGTGGGACGTGATTGCTCTAGCCGCTGCGCCACCGCGACGTGGACAGCAACTCCCATATCGCAGGACACTCAGTTAGGAAGTGAGTGATTGTGGGGAGTTTACCAACAAAGTTACACATTGAACTGCGAAGAAAGAATTTTTAGCCATGTTTTGTTTTATTTCACACCATAAAAATAGTAAAAAATCAGTTGTGTGATAAGTAAGCCCAATAGATTAAATTAGGTTGTGAATTTTTTTATGATTCCAAAGGGTTAGTTTTAAATGGATTCTTTCATGTCTTAAAATAGTACATTTCATCGTGACAGTGCTATTATTACATCATTTATATTGAAATATGTACACAGAAACTATATGACTACCGCTTTCAAAACTGGCAATATATAGAAAAAAAATTTTGACTTTAAATAAACCATTTTTAACTCTACTGTTTTGAATAGGCATTCAACTGAAAATACCAGCCAAAATGTATCTCTTCACTATACAATTGAAGACAGTGGGATAAATAATTTTAAGTTGTGAATCTACCAAAGTATTTTTCCTGTATTAATTAAAACATGGACATAATAATACGGTTTATCTTCACTAATACAAAAGGATATGCTATTCTTAGCATCGTATGTTTTAAAAATGCTGTATTTTGGGCTGCCCTAAATAGAAACTGAAAATTGGGAATCGTGTTGTTTTCGTAGGCGTGTATTCAGAGCCACGTTAGTAGGGTTTTTTCAAATATTTTTCTATCATACTTTTGTGTAAACTGAATGGGCGCCTGTTCTACGGGCGTACTGGATTCTTTCCCAGCTTGGGTATGCTAATCAATCGAGCAGATTTCCATTTGTTGGGACATACATTTTTCTTAGGAATGACATTGAATATAGCGAGGAGATATCGCAATGCTTCTAGCGGGAGTTTATTAAGTGTTTTATAGTTAACTTTATCTGCGCCACCTACTTTGTTGTTAGGCCTGGTTTTAAAGATTTGAAATAATCCGCAAAATGCAATTTCCTCTGGCTTGGCGTGTGATCCCCACTACTTGGGTTCAATAAACTGTCATTTACGTCTTCGTTGCGAAATATTGTAGAGGTGGAGGTGTCTGTGGCGGTGCTGCTGAATGCGAAATATTAATGGAATGTTTACGATTGCGGTGCTGATGTTTGGACGTGTCAAATTTTTTTAAGTGACTGAAATATTGCTAGACATGTAGAAGCTATGTGTGCTTAGGATAAGTATAATTTTTATCCGGATTATATGGTAGGATAGGATATGTTAGGTTATTTCTGATTTTTTTTCTGGCCTTTGGTAGGTTAATGTAGGCTAGGTTTTTTGGGCTTTAGTAGGTTGAGTTATGCTAGTTTGACAGATGCCAAGAATGTTTGCGTTGCGGATTGGTCTGGACTATACATTTGCTTAGTATACTTGGGTTAACATGGATGGTACGGTTGGTATGGTGGTATAGTGATTAGTATATCTGTCTTGCGATTGTTGGCTTATGTCAAATGTTGTGGATAGTAGGTGTGTGCCCGGTAAGTGCTGTAATACTAAGGCATGCTTGAGTTAAAATATTTTGTTTGGGTGGTCAGTGTATTGTGATTGGTGTCAGTCGGCTTGGTGGATGGTATAAGAAGAAGTTGATTGTGCCTCTGGTATGGGCTGTATGTTTTCTTTGTATGGTCAGTGTAGGCTAAAGGCGGATGTATGCTACAGTTATAGTAGGTGGTATGGTTAGTAGGTATAAGTGATGTTGGTAGGTGGAACAAGTATAACGGGTGTTAGGATATAGATTGGCCTCAGCTGTATAGTTGCGCGGTACACTTGAGTTATGATGCTTATTGTGCTTGGTGTATTGGGTGGTGCGGTTAATAAGAATGACTGAATTTTTCTTTGGTTATAGGAGATGGTATGCTGGTTGGCCTGGTATGACTTGTGCTATAATGATTGGTATGGTGACTAGTATATATTTGGCTGGTGTCGACTAGTAGAGCAGAAAGTATAAGCAATAAGTAAATTTTTGGTAAGTCAGTGTGGACTGAATGGTAGAGGTATGCTTGAAGTATAGTAAGAGGTATGAACGATGGGTATATTTCGTCTGGTGTTGGTTGGTAGAGCAGATGGCATGATGAGTTACAGTGGATGGTATGGCTTGTTTATATGTGTAACTGGTGAAGTTAGATGGGCTGAAATAGTAGTCAATATAGTTTGACTGTTATGATTGATCAGTAAGTCCGACGTATTGTGGTTTATATGGCCTGTATTGTTAATAGCATGAATGAGGTATTCTGGGTTATGGTTGGTAAAGTACCCAGTACTCCTGGTCAGCAGGGTTACTCAAATTGTGTTTCGTATGTCTGAGGTGTGGTGGAAATTATTTGGAATTTTTAAAATTTGTTTAGAATTATTTAATAACTTTTTAACAATTTATTTTTTTATTTTTTGGAATGTTTTTAAATTATTTTTGGGTTACAGGTATTTTGTGAAAATACAAGGTGGACTGATAAAATATGAAACTACTTGAAGGAATGATAGCCTACAATTATTAGAGAAGCCCCAGAAATTGGCTGAGATTGGATTTCAGGGCTGCTTTATGCACACGAGGGGCTTCTACCATTTTTAGCGGAAACGGGAAATTTGTAAGAGAAGAAGGTAAATTTCTAGGGAAAAGGGAAATCTAGAGAGTTTTTGAGCCAAAACATGCGATTTTGAGGGAAACAAAGGGAAAAATTTTAGGGAAAATGGGGAAAACCCCGAGCCCGAATCCTCGAATCCTTGTCATGAACCTACATTGCCCTACTACTAAAATATATTAAATACGACCAAATTGCTTTGTTCTACCCTTTTAGACTTCGCAGTCTTATCGACGTTTTTGCAGCTATCATTGCTTGCTCTCGCAGTGGAACGTGATGACTGAGCTTGCATTTCATTGCATATCTTTTACTGGCTTACAGTTCTCTTGGCAGTTGTCAAGACTCGGACCAATCGCAAAAGGAACAAAAACCTAAGATACTTCGACAATTTCACAACAGTTTCGTATGTGCGATGATCCGACAGATGACACGATGACGGCTTCGTTTCGGTATACGGACTGCAAACAACATATGTTGACGGTTTTGTTTGGATGACTAAAACTGTACTCCACTCGCCCACGTTTATTAAGGGGGAGAATTGGGCACCATATTGGATCTATTTTGTGCCATTACTTAGATGTAAGAATAATCTTTAAAAATGTGCCTCTTTTGGGGTATATTAGGCCTACGTTATTAAATTACGAGAGACAAATGTAGTTAAACTTCTTGTACTACTATGGCTACTGTAGTTATTCAAAGGAGGTAGTCAATAAATAACTCCCAATTATTCCAAATGGTAAACAAATAGAGATACGGTGTTGACATTACAATTATTCAATCAACTGACCAATCTCGCCAAGGGAAGTAACGTCAATTATTAAAGGCTGAATTTACACTGCTCACAAAAAAAGTTTTGCATATTCCCCGATGGGATCCGTAGATTGAATTCGCTAGCTTACTCAGTTGACATGAACTGCATAGAGAATGTGTGGTCCATTCTCAAACCGGCGATTTCAAAGCGTTAACAAACCACCAATGACTATTCAGGCCTTGAAAACAGCCTCTATTAGGAATGGGGAAATTTGCCTCGGGAAATGCTTAGTAGTCTTGTTGTACGCATGCCTCGTCGGATGAAGGCTGTTCACGATAAAATGAGCACTTTAAAATTAACCCCAGAAAAATGTAACTCCCCCTGCCCACATACATTTTAACGGGCGCAGCGAGGGACATGTACCCAGTAAAGTCGGTAACGATGGATGGAAAGTAATTCCATTATCTTAACGTAAAATAAAAGGTGTTAGATAACCATTTGTAATAACTTATATTATTTCTTACGCTTTCTGTTGTTTTTAATGCATCAAATCGTAAAAATGACATGATTCGTGTGTGTGTGTGTGTGTGTATATATATATATATATATACACACACACACACACACACACTTGTCTAATAATTTCGCACTTTCACTTGACCGACGCATGGATAAAGTGATGAGGCCCATGGCAATATTAATTTTGCATATGATGGAAGAATACATGACGTGCATGCAAGCACGTCTTAAGCAGGGCTTTCAAAAGTGCTCGTGTTACCTTGAACAGCCTATATAAATGTTCCTCATGAATAATGGACGTCCCACACGTTATTGACGTTTTTCAATGCATCTGAGAAGAATTATTTGATATTGAAACTTGATTGTTTTGTTTACGTTGTTTGTCCGTTTATGCATTTGGTTGTGTCATAATGGGTTGATGTAGACGAGTATTGTGTTTTCCCCCTCTTTATGTGCTATTAGGAGTCCAACATGAAATGTGAACTACTTTTACTCAATATAACATCCTGGGTTCTGATGTATGCCAAGCTTTTTGTGAGCCGTATAATTAAAGACTTAACACGTTGTATACTATGCTCGAGTGTAGCTCGAGCAAAGCGAATTTGAAAATGTCTTTGTTGTTCAGAACAAAACTCGCAAGGATGTGCAGTTTTTTGTTCGGCCAGTGTTTAACACAACCTCACAAGAACACGACAACGCAGTAACAATGATATTTCTAAACATTGAATTTCTTTTTTTTTTATAGCCCCTCAAAGTGACATGGTTGATTGTACATTATTTTATACGATAAAAGAATAAAGGACATTTGTTTGGGTCAATATCAGCTCGGCTCTCCATTGGTTGATGACCGTCCAATGCTGAACGCTGTAAAGTACAGGGGTGGTGTTCGGTGTGGTATGGACCAATAAGAAGATTGTGTGTTATAACACAGACACCAACAGAACCGCTGTTCTTGCAGTAGTGAATATAGATGACTCACTTATAAATTGTCTTAAGTGCCAATAAATGTGTGCAGACCTTGATGAGTTAAAAACTGGAAACATTAAAATTATATACTTTTTTTTTCTCTCCTTTAACACTAAAAAAAATTGAGGTAAAATTTATTTACATGTAAGGGAAGCTAATTACCTCTGCATGTAAAGTAAGTTTAACTCTTAAAAGGCCAGGACAAAAAAGGGGGGGGATCCTATACAAGTAAGGGATAATTAATTATATTGTATAATAAAATTATATTTAAAAAATTGCCGAAGTATTAGAACTGAGAATTTTTTATTATCTATATCTTCTTACGAATAGTAACCAAAACCTCAACACTGAAATCCTCGACACTTACTGGTGTGTGGGCTCGAACCATGGTAATCCATCCTGAAAAGATTATGCGTTGTACATTACACCAAGACGACAGCGTGACTGCTACGGTGAATATTAGCGTGTTAAAAAAAATTTTCTTCCACCCGTCCCCTCACTTAGCTGTTGAGAATGCTGAAGAGATGCACGCGACGTAAGGTAATTTTCCCATCCATGTCCGGGACATTCCACTACCATGTACGTGAAATTCACTCCAGAGTGCGGTAATTTTACCTAACCTGTAAGGAAAACTATGTTCCCCCTAACAAGTTTGCGAATATTGCCTTACAACTGTCAGCTAATTTTCCCATTGTTTTTTTTTTTTCACGGTGCATGACATCGCATTTGGTGTCAACGCAATGGATACGTCGTGGGTTTTATGTCTGTTAGACGCAGTTTTTGAAGGATGATCTCCACAAGTTTCTATAACTTGGATTAGATTTAAGTAATTGCAGCCACTGGAAGAAAGTCGGGTGGCGTGCCCAACTGCAGAGTTCTCGTGCGACTATTCCTCGAGCCGCGAACTCGTTCTCGCCGACATTTTATCTGCGATGTCATAGGAAGAAAATATTACATGTTCCATCAGTTTTGCAAACCGGAGCTGAATTCTACTCCACGTGCCCTAATCTAAGGTCGTATTGTTTGTATATGCTATTCACGGTGAGATGAGCACATTTTAAAGCCCTGCCTGAGATCTACTTGTATGCACGTTGTGTATTTTTCCGCCTAATTTAAGTTCAACATTGTCATCGGCCTCATCGCTTTATTCATGCGTCCGATCAATTGGAACTGTGAAATTGTTATAAACGTCAATATTTTACAAATATGCTCATTTTTACACTTCGACGCATTAAAAAAAACAGAAAGCAAAAGAAATTTATTTAATTATAGGAAATTGTTATCTAACATATTTTATTCGACGTTAAGATACGGAACTACTTTACCTACATCGTTACCAACTTGACTGGGCACATGTCACCCAGTGTGCCCGTTAAAATATATGCAGGTAGGAACAGTGACTTTTTTCTAAGGGTGATTTCAAAAGTACTCACTTTATCGTGAACCGCCTTTAGCAGAATGGGCTCAGCCGAGTGACGAAATGTATTCAAACCTAAGTTTGATCTAGCTACCATTTTTTTTTGTAACTTATGTATTTGACTATCACTTCCTCTCCCCCCCCCCCCCCCCCGAAATTAAAGCCGTAACGAACGCTCCACACTGTCTATGTAATCACCACACACTGTTTATTTCTCAGCAAGTAGGTCCTCGCAGTATAGTTAACACAACACGTCCGCAATGTTTTGAACAAGACTTAAATTTATTCTTGGAAGTGTCTAATCAACAATACGTAACAAAAAAATTCATTATCAATGTTAAGAATTTACATTAAAGTCTGTTCACGATAAAGTGAGTACTTTCGAAATCAACAGAAGAAAAAAGTCACTGCTCCTACCTGCATTTATTTTAACGGGCGCCCTGAGTGAGTGACATACACACAGTAAAGTTGATAACGATGGATCGGAAGTAGTTCGGTATCTTAACGTCGAATAAAAAGTGTTAGGTAACCATTTCTGATCATTTAAATTATTTATTTCGCTTTCTGTTTTTTTTTTTTATGCATTGAAGTGTAAAAATGTCCAGATTTGTAAAATAATTATTTTTCTAATAATTCCATAACTTCACTTGACCGAAGCATGAATAAAATGATGAAGCTCACGACAGTGTTCATTTTAATTAAGGTGGAAGACTACACAACATACATACAGTTAGATCTTAAGCAGGGCTTTCAAACGTGCTCATTTTACCGTGAACACCATGCATAATTATGTGTATTATTGTGTTATTAATAATAGTGTGCAAATGTTTCTGGTATGACGTTTAGCAAGATTGGGTTATTTTCAAGCCGAAGTTTCTAACGTACTTATCCGAATTGCTGGTATTTAGGTTGCCAACGAAGTTCTTTATTCATATCCCCGTGAACACAGACCTAAATCGGCAGGAATATTCAGACACGCCAAAATTACGTAACTTGCAGAAACTTTTTTTAAAGTATAATGTACAAATATAGCTGCATTTCGTTTGAAATGTATATACAAATCGATTGCGCTCGTTCGTGAGTTGTCCTCGTCTTGTTCCAGCGAAACAGAATAAATTTGTAGCGTTTGACAGGTAATAATTTCCAACTATATGATTGTCTCCGACTTTGTCGGAAGCGGAGGTCCTTGCGTAACAACTCCAGTTACGAACGCCATTTGCGCTTTGCTTTGTCGACAAATGTTTCAAAGAACTATTACAGGAGCAACTCCAAATGTGTCCAGTCACGCCATATCTGACTGCTCTGAACTACATAGCTGGAACTTATTCCAGCATCGTCGGTTCTTCATCACATAAGTTACTGACGTGTTTAGTAACTCCAGGTCTGTTTATCCGTTAAAACTATTTTTTTTATTGTCCTCCGGTACATTCCCTTAAAATTAAAGGAAGTAAAAAAAAAATGGGGTGTGGCTGTGTTGGCGACACTGCCGTTTGTCTTGCGTAGATACGTCTACGTTAACGCGCTCGGACTCCTTGATGTTTATTTTACGGTCCCGGCACCGCTTCACTCGATCATATTGTCTTTCATGGGTATCACTGGATTGATTTTGAGATACCCTTTCCAACCGTATACAATTTCTGTATTTCGACTTGACTTTTTGACGAGTATAGGCCGAAATTGTGTCACGTTTTCTTATTTTTTTTTTAATATCAAACGCATACGATTTCACTATGACCACGCCACACAAATGGTTTTTTTTTTTTTTTTTTTTTTTTTACACACAATCGATTGATATTGACGAGAGCTGTCGATTGGCATTCAAATGAGCGTCGTAGCTTCTCCTAGTCAAAAAGTAATGAGAAGAAGCGAAACGAACGCAAAATTTCGTCGCTCAACCCCCCCCCCCCTCACCTCCTTCTCACCCCCCTTCCCTTCAACAATGCTTCGCAGTACATACTCAACGCAGCATATCATTTGATAATTTGGCAATCGATTGGTGTAATTGAATTTTGAATGTAGACGATATATTCGGAGCTGCAATGCCAAACTGTACCCCCCGATTTTGTTATCATCGGATTTTCTGGATTGCCTCCCGCTGTGGTCGCAAATTTAAAGACGTATTCACATCAGAAATGTTGCATTGTGGATGCACACCAGTGCGGTAAGTTTTCCGATCAATCTTTGAAAAACATCCCTCCCCCGGACATAATTTAGCGGAAATTTTGGCAGACGTACTCTCTGCAAAGTTGGGGTACGAAAATTAGGTCTACGTCTTAAGGGCGTTGGTAACCGAAACATGAATTATTTCATATTCGCACGAAATTCCATTCAAATTGTAGATATTACTTTAATATATTCTTCCCTTGCATAAAATTATTTTGCATCATGGCATGGAATAATCGCAACTTTATTATTTGGGAAAGTGAAAATATATAATCCCAAATATTTATGGAAAATTTAACAAGGGCGACTGAGAGGTCATGTCTTGATTATTTTAAGGTGTGCGTAGCAAAACTTATTTTACAGAACATCGCAGACTGCAGCAAATAAAATAAAATGCTGGAATTTTCTTATTTTACGAAATATTTAAAATTTGCGTCAAACATTTCATAGCGAGAATTTAACGAATCATTGTAGTAACTCATGTTAACTTATTTAAACGTGAATTCTATCATTTCAGTAAATTAGTTAGTTTTAATTATTTTTACATCCCGAAAACGCTCGAATTTATATGTTGTTATGCCATTAAGTAAAAAATATGAGGTTAAAGTACTTCTGAGTAAAGTCCACTAGTTGAACAGCATTTAGCACAAATATAAAATGATGAATTTTATAGTGACCATGCATACTAAATTTAATATTATAGTTGTTACGTTTTACATGCTTGGAATTTTTTTAATTGGTTTTCCTCCGTTTTGTGGAAATCAAATTCAAAATTATCTAATTAATAATACACTTGCACTCATTATATTTCCATATACACATTATCGATGCACGAACAAAGTGGTTGACTCCCTAATAAATTTAAATTGACGTTTGGCGGAAAAAAAAAAAAAAAAAAAAGTTTCAAGCACGACTTTCAAATGTGCTCGATTAAGGCGGTGGCCAACGTTGAACTATTTTTGGGTTCGAGGTTGAAGCCGCTGGAGCGATAAGGGCGACTTTGACACCTGCATCAAATGCCCCATCACCACTACGCTCAAGGCTCTGAAATGGCTGTGCGGTGTTCTCGTGAGTGTGTTGAGTGAGTGAACAGTTTCGAGCGGCTCTTCAACGCCGAGGTCTTGAGATCCGTCGAGGATGAAGCAAGGTGGGTATGGAGCAGCGCCGGAATGCAGGGGCGGCGGAAACGGGAGATCCCCGAGTAAACCCGCCGAGCAGGAAATTCTGGGAGTGGCACCGCTGGGAATCGAAGTCGGTTCGCCTTGGTGGGAAGCGAGCGTTCTAGCCGCTACGTCACCGCGGCCCCTGCACGCCCAGATGGCAAGAATCACTTTATTGCTTCGATCAAGTGTTGTAATAGGTGAGTTCGTAATTTCTTGTGAAACACACGTCTATGAATGGAAAAAAATTAGAGGTTACATGGCTTTTATCTGTAGGTGGTTGAATCAAACATTGCAGTGGATGCATTTAGCCCTTGAAATTTTGTGAAACGTTTTACATAAAATAAGAAATAGTTTATTTTATTTACATTTAGTTATTTCACTCAGAAAGAGGTGACTAAGGCTACCTAAACAACCCATGTATACAAACTTACACTTAGCGCTACAAAACAAACAACAACCAGCATACAAACTCACACTTAGCGCTATAAAACAAACAACAACCAGCATAAAACCCCCACGATATTCTAACACAACTCTGTCGCTATCTTAAAATGGTTACGGAAGGAATTCTATAAATATTCATACATGGCTACATTACATCAAACAACTAAACTCGGCTGAACTGCCCCACATCAGCTGATTGACATCTTGGTTACTCAGCAAAAAAAAAAAACACAGCTTAGTAAACAATAACTAAAGGCCAGTATATGTTTTTTATATGCTCAAATGTCTGCAGGTTGTTCGCGATTGATAGAGTTTTTTTTTTTTAAGACCTGCTTCGGATCTACTTTTTGTTTTACACATGTTGTATACTTTCACCAAGCCTAAAATTAATGTAGCTTTTGACATGACAATTTTATTCATGCGCCGATCTAATCTAAGTGAGAAAATGCTAATGGCTTAAATATGTTACTGCTATGCCAATTTTTGCACATATGTACGTAAAACAAACAAAATCTAAATGAAATATGTTTAGTGTCCACAAATTTAAACATCACATTTTAAATGCAACGTTAAAGAGGTGGAACTAGTTCTTTAAAGTTTGCTGCCAACTTAAGCATTTCATCATACGTGTCCAGTAAAATATATGCGGTTAGGAGCATGGACTTAAGGCAAAAACTGATTTCGTCAATAAGCATTCAACTGCGATACAGCTATGTCTCATCTTTGGTGCGTAGTATTATATATATGGAGCTGGTTCAATGCATTTTAAATGGGAGCTTTTGCAGCTAAGACTGTTTACGAGGGGGGAGGGGGTCGGTTCGAATCGGCTGGGCTTTGAAGCCTACCACTCGGGTGAGTGGAGAGATTTGGGCGGCTCTTAACAGCGTGAGGTTTTTAGAGCCGATGAGGATGAAGTGAGCTGAGTATGGAGCAGCGCCGGAATGAAAGGAAGGGAGAAACGGGAGATACCCCGTGAAAACCCTCCGACCAGCAGCATCGCCTGGCACGATTCCCACCTGAGAAAATCCGGAGTGAACCAGCTGGAGAATAAACCTGGTTCGGTTTGGTGGGAGGCATGCAGTCGATACATTTTGTGATGTGTCTTCTCCAATGGCATGGAACAAAGTGAATTGTAATAACTTTGCGATGAACTTATATACCAAACAAATAGAAAAGATTGAAACAGAAAATTTAAAAGAAATAAATCGCCAGCTAAGAATTAACCTTAATAATATTATATTACAAATATAAGACAAAAATGCTACTTAGAACACTCTGGCATTAAAAACTATGGGAATAAAAGTGTTCCATACATTCGTGGGCGCCGCCTGTAATACTAGGACAGCGCCAGCCCGGCGTCCATTAAACTTTGAGTTTATGTCACCCACCTCGAAACTTGAAAAAATCATAATTATTAAACTCTTTAAACGATTTTCAAAATTCAAACACCTCTATGTCACAAATTCATGGCAGAATACATATATAACAAATTCATAACTAAAAACACAAATTAATATTTTGTTAAGATTTATTAGCCTCGAATTCCATGAATCTAAGATTCTGAAAATATATTTTACATCATCATTGTCTCTCCTTGTCTTCACTTTCATCATTGTGGTGCAGGAATGAGGGGGATATAGGATTTATCCCCCCTTTCCCCCATGTGCAACAATTCTTGTATGCTGTGTGTATATGAATATGTGTGTATATATGTAAATAGGTATATGTATCTATATATGTATTATGTTGGATGTATTTCCTGCTGAAGCTCTCAAGCCATTCGTTATTAATTACATAATATACGTTGCAGGCAGAATTTGTAATAAAATGGTGTTTGAATGTTTTAAATCGGTCCGATAGTTTAATAGATATTAATGTTTAAAGTTGCGAGGTGGGTGATATAACCTCAAACTATAATGGCCGCAGGTGCGTGGCGCCCTGGTATTACAGGTGCCGCCCGCGTATCTGTGGGACACTGTTTTCGCCAAGCATTTGTTAATGCAAGAGTGTTCTAAGCAGTATTAGTAGTTTGCCATAGGGAAAATTACTACCTCTAGTTACACAGTGTAACTTTTAGTTAAAATTTTAAGCGACGTTAATAACTAAAGGAAGAGAGTAAACTTATTCACAAAGTTATTTTGTATTTTATTTAGGACTACTGCAAATATTGTTTTTTAACGTATAAAATACAGAAAATCTGGTACACATGCGACCTAGCACTTACCTAGTGGCGAAAATGTTTGGCTGCCAAACTTTTTACATTGATTTTCAAATACCGTAGTAGAAGTAATCTTTGCCTAACTATAACTGGTAAATGCAGTAATAAGTTTGCTGGCTACGGGTTTGGTAAAGGCTGTTCACCGTAAAGTGAACATTTTTGATGCCTTAGTTACTTTTTTCTTTCAGCCATTTCTTATCCTACAACCACCTTATGAAATAAATATTGCCATGTAAGTAATAAACGCAGTGTATACAGAGTGATTCTCAATTAGCCCGACAAACTTCGGGAGGTGATTCATCATGAAAAAAGTAAATGAAAAACATACGTGACACTTTATACCTAAATCGAAAATTAAGGGAGGTAAAGTCCTATAAAAAACGCGATTTTCAAGCACATTTATGCAAATTATCGGCTCTTACGTTGAAGATCCCGATTACATACAATAATGTTCCGAGAGTTGTAATTGTATTTTACTTCATTACCGATATATTGTAAAAATACGGTTCAAAATCTCGTTTTTTAAGGACTCGTATCTCCATTACTGTTCGGTTTAGGTATCAAGTGTCACGTATGTTTTCCTTTTACTTTTCCATGAAGAATCACCTCCCGAAGTTTGTCGGTCTAATTGCGAATCATCCTGTATATTGCACCGCACTCGACTGTTTAGGTCTAAGGCTATGAAATGAGAAGCCTTTCAAAAAGTGCTCGCTTCACCGCGCACGGCCTGTAAGCACTAACCTCGGCCAGGACGTGCTCGTACGAGGGCGGCGGCGACGACGGTATGGCGTCGCCCTCGCGGCGTCGCGACGCCAGCTCCATCGACGTGTCGCGGCTGAGCGCCGCCTCCTCCATGCGGCGGTAGCGCCGGCGCCGCCTCCACCACCACCAGCCCAGCCGCCCCCGGATCGTGTTCCCTACTCAGCCGCCGCTTCGCATCCACCAAACAGGGATGAGATCCTCTCGGGTTCCGCGAGACGCTCGCGAGATCGCGGCGCTGCCGATCCCAACTAACACTCACTTTCCCGGCCAGATTGTTTTCTTATTTCGTTTGTAAACCTTTTCGACCCTTCGCCAGATGATTACAGCTCCTGCGTGGCTGCACGCGAACACCATGTTGGTTCGAGCAAAACCTCTCTCCAGTTGCGCCTCATTCAAGGGCCAGGTTTTCCTCTCCCGTCTCTTCCACCTCGCATCAGGCTTCAACTTCCTTCACTCTCTTCTCTTGCCCTCGGGAAGTTCACAAAAAAAAAAGTCCGTACTCTCTCGTGCCGACGCTAAAAGCACAAATATAAAGACGGGAAGGGGAAGGGGGGTACTCGTAATTGCTCCCTTTACTTTCACAGGGTTCTTTTGTTCTCCGTCGCTCAAGTTCTCCGAATTGTTTTTTTTTTTTTTTTTTTATTTAAATAGAGCTGTTGGGATAATTATTTACGTTAACACCTCTCTCTTCAGTTCTGGCGAGGCCTTTGTTGTGCGACCTGAAATCATAAAAGAAATGAAACCGAGTTAGGAGAGTGTTTCGCCCCCACTCGTGCACGGCACTTAAAACAAAAGATTCAAGAAAATTCACAGAAGGGAAAACAGAAATGAAGTTTATGAGCACACAATGACACTTGCGTGTGAAACTAATTTAAATTCAGGTAAACAATTATGATCTTGAACTTGTTAGAAAACACAACTCTCTACTGTAATAACTGACAAAGAAAGTGGACAGCCGAAGATTATGAACTATGTAATAACTAAAATACAGCTGAAAAGAACTGGTTTTATGTTATTTACTTATAAGCTATCTTCGTTTCTTTACCCAATAATCTTTACTGGAAGATGTCAGCAAGGATTCGTCTTTACTGGAGGGTGTCAGGCGGTCTTTCAAGAAAGTGAAGGACTGTAAATAAGAAAAATAGTTATAACTTAAAATATTCCTGAAGGACTCGCTAAATCATTCGACATTTTACTAGTAAATTTCATAACTCCATTTTCCCCCCGGGAAACATTGTTTGTAAGAGCCGTCAATGGAACAACATGTACAACAAAAGTGTTAATATGAGATACGGGAGGTGGAAAATTATCCCATCCAGACCCAGTGTACACAACGCTCAGTAATTTTGGCCGGCATTGTACAATGCGAAGCTCGATGGCCAATTATTAGGGACACCCGCATTTTGCGAAAAGATTTCACGACCAGTTGTGTTTCATAACACATTAGCTCAGATCCACTTTTGTCATTGGGTTATCTAGGTGTTAAGCGTCTTAGGCGACTGCCCACGAATCAGAGCCGTACAGTATCGGGTAACTTAATTCTGATTGGCCGGTCGATTAAGAAGATATCTTCTCACAGATACACGCCGCCAATAAGGAAAAGGAAACTGCTGGTTCGCTCGTAGGATATTTAAATCTAGCACGTGCGGGAATCTTGTCGCCAAATTTGGTTGTCTCTTTCAATGGTCTTACCAGTGGTAATTTATTCGTACATACGAGACAGGCCGTCGATTAGTATTGGTTTATTCACTATTGCCGAGCACAAAGCCAACATCCCATTGTTAGTGATAACCAAACCTGTGCACCAAAAAATTGTGTATTTGCAATACACCTGAAATAATTAATTAAAGTCACTCTGAAAGGTCTAATCGGAACACCTGTGACTAGGCACAGAATATTTATTAGGTGGGGAAGGCTGGGTTGGCTAGCCCATGGTTGGCAAACTTTACAACTTGTATCTGATATGAAATTGACAAATATATAGTCTATTCACGGTTTCTTCAAACTTTTTGAATATATCCATTAAAAAATTACCCCATGTATGGCGTGTTCAGTTATTTCCTAAACATGTAATTTATCACAAGCGTTGTATACCTCCGTTAACACAAAATCATCTTAGTTTTCTCTAAAATTGAAGTTTGACAATATTTTCTTTATAATTCATAATATTTTATTTATAATAAATATGAAAAATAACAGTGAGAAAACACGTGTGTTGGTAGCGTCAACTAAGAAATAGTTATCATGCAAAATGTAGTTACAAATGAGTCCGCGCGAATTCGGTGCGTTTTTCTTTGGTGTAATTTTCTAGACTTAGTTAACACATTGAGGTCTGCACACATTTACTGGAACTTAAGACAAATTATAAGTGATTCACTTATATCCGCTACTGCAAGTACACCGGTCCTGTTGATAGCTGTGTTAGAATTCACCATCGTCCTATTGGTCACCACACCGGACACCTTAACAGCGTTTATTATTGGCCGGTCATCAACCAATGGAGAGCTGAGCTGATATCGACCCAATCAAATGTCCTTTATCGTATAAAAGGACTTACAGTCAATCATGTGCCTTTGGGTGGCGATAAAGAAAAGAAATTCTGTCGTTAGTAATATCATTGTTACTGCGCTGTCGTGTTCTTGCGAGTTCGTGTTAAACACTAGCCGAACAAAAAAACTGCACATCCATGCGAGTTTTGTTCTGAACAACAAAGACATTTTCAAATTAGCTTCGCTCGAGTATAGCTGGAGCATAGTCGATAAAGTGTTTAGGTTAGTTTGCACGAGGCGGAGGAATATCCTGAAAGTATAACTTCAGCAGGGCTTCAGAAAAGTGTGACGTAACTGTTGAATGGATAATACACCGGCGGACAATGGAAATAGCGCACAACGAAGGAACTACGTGGCAACCACGAGACGGGCTGGTGTGCACACGATCCAAGGGTATTGCGTTTGCGTTTAACGTCACACACGGCGATGGCGCTGCAAGCACGGGCGAGCGGTCATAAGCACGGGCGTGTAGTCGAAGCCTCATTAACGCGAGGAGCACCAGACGACAGCGACGAATTTCGAGCGTGTGAAGAGATTTGGACGACTCTTAACCCGTTCAGACCTGGTGTACACATTTGTGTACATAAACCATGTGTAGGTCATTTTTGGTCTGTGCTGCACACTGTGAAACTCAATGACCAATGATATTACCTACTTTTTTTAAGTGGTTCGCAAACCGCGTTAATGGTCTAGGTCATAATTGGTTCATATAACTGCAGGCGAACTCATTGGATGTGAAAACGAAGCAAGTGTTGTGCTGAATAAAGTGCAGCGCACATCATAAAAATTTTTGTTTGTAACACTTCAAACTGTAAATTAACGTGGGTCCGAAAGGGTTAAAAGAGCGAGGTCTAGACAGCCAATGAGGGTAATTGAGTTGAGCATGGAGCGGCACCGGAATGAAGGGACGTGGGAAACGGGAGATCTCCGGGAATATCAGCCGACCAGCAGCATCGTCCGGCACGATTCACGTACGAGGAAGTCCAGGGGCGACCCCACCGGGAATCGAATCCAGTTCACTTTGGTGGGAGGCGAATAGTCGGACCACTACACCACCGCGGATCCTCGCCTATAGATGTCGTTCTTTCATTCAAAATTTAACAGATTTTTTTCTCTTTAACTATTTCACGTAAACAATTAATCCTAGAGTGTCTCACTTAATTTTAAGAATGGGATGGACACCTGTGGGAACCCCGCGGCCAAGGCCAAGAAGCGAGGGAGCGATACGGGCGACACTAACACGCGCGACTGGTGCCTCATCGCTCCTACGCGCAAGGCGTACAGTGTTTCCGTCGTGACGCTGTAATGTGCAAATTAGATCTGTAACATAGGGGGTTTATTACACGCAATGAAACACCACAGATTAAACAACGCCCGTATCTTTGTACCTTTCTCTTTCCGATTAAGGGAACTGCATAGGCAATCTTTAAAAATGCGATATTCGACCATTTCCACGAATATTTTTCTCCAAGAATACACTTAATATGACAAAAGTAAAGAAAAAAATATGGCATAAATAACCGATTTTTTATATTTTCTGACAAAAGCCATTAACATTAATTATTTGTTTTATTAGAAAAAAAATGTTGTACTCTTATTTTTACTCGGGTCAAATTTTGTCACTGCAGTTCTTATTAGTAAGAGTATAAGCAATCGTATTTTAAATGGCATATTCAGCCAAAATACGCAAAAAAAAAGTTCCACATTACTTCAGAATAGTTAATTATACAGAAAACCACCTGGCTTTGCGGTTCCTTTGATGTATGTACGCGTACTTTGTCGCTCATTGGCTGCGTGGATCTGTGGATGCGGGCCTTACGTCTGATCAGGTTACAGTATATATCCTATTGGTCGGTATGCTGTATGTCTAGAGACAAGCAAAATTCGCGATATCTTTCGGTGCCTTAAAAACAAGTGACCACAGGTCGTGGTTGCATTGGCCACTGCACTTTAATCAATGTCACCTACCACACTGGAAAAAAAAATCGAGGTAAAATTCCATTACATGTAAGGGAAGCTAATTTACCTCTATATGTAAGTTAAAATTACCTCTTAAATGTAGAGTAAAATTACACAACAAGTTATGTACTATTCCCTAACCATACCGGAAAAGTACCTGAAAAAAAAGCCCAGGGGAAGAAGGGAATCCCATACAAGTAAGGGAAAATTAACTATATTGTATAATAAAATCATATTAAAAAATACACCGGAGTATTAGCAACTGTTAATTTTTTATTACCTATATCCGCTGACGAATAGTAACCGAACCCTCAACATTAAAATCCTCGGCACTTGCTGGTTAATGGGCGCGAACACATGGTCCTCTATCACGAGAGGCCGATGCGTTATCTGTTACAACACGATGACAGCGGAATACCATAAGTGAATATTAGTGTATTAAAGGATTTGTTTCTTCCGCCCGTTCTCCTACTTAGCTGTTCAGAACGCTAAAGAGATGCACGCGTCTTAAGGTAATTTTCCTAACCATGTATGGGATTTTCCACTACCATATACGTAAATTTTACTCCAGAGTGCGGTAATTTTACCTTACCTGTAAGGGAAACTATGTTTCCCCCACAAATTTGCGAATACTACCTTACACTTGCCAGGTAATTTTCCCATTATTGTTTACATTGCATCTTGATCTCCTTAAAAGAGGTTGGCTACTTCACCGCTGATATAATGTTATTGGCTCAAGCGTTCTCCGAAGCGTGACAGACATATTTCCGGCCAATGGTTGAAGTCGGTGAAACTCACAGTAAATTGGAGTTCAGTCTGTCCTTAAATAATAACGCGAATTTGGCAAATCTCTACGGTACGGCACGTTAAACTGGACTCACAACCATCCGTCGCATCCGTCAGTCACCTGTCGGTCCTTCTGTTTCTATCTGTCAATCCGTCAAATATTTCTCGAACTTTAACTTTGGACGGACCGACGGATGGGCCACCGCCTTCGGACGACACTCTGAAGACGCGAATACACACTTTGAAGTAAAATGCAGGGCGGTGGATATATGTTAATTTATCTTTGGTGGCAAATTCAGGAATTTAAATTGTAAATAATTATTCAGTATAAGTTCTCGTCATGTAAAAAAAAAAAATTACACAAAAGGTTTCTCTCTAGAAAATGTGTTTTCCGTAAAAATATACCACCAACTATAGGAAGATCGCGATGTTATGTAGTCTCACTGAAATTTTGCCGTAAAGAAGGACTGACGGAGGACTGATTGTTGTGAATCGCTTTCAACTGACGGATGAAAAAACAGACTGATGACTCACTGACGGACGGAGAACTGATGGGTGTGGTGGATGGTAGTGAGTCCAGCTTTAGTCTCCTGTGGATAACTGTAGATCGGCAATCCACAATTTTGATGTCCAGTGAGGCCATATTTCTGGCTCGTGTGTATGATCGCAATACGTAAATATCTCATAGTCTAATAGTAACATCTAATAGTCTAATGCCGTATGGCTTTGCTCATATAGAATTATCACATTGAGATCTGCACACATTTACTGACACTTAAGACAAATTGGAAGTGAGTCAACAGTATCTAGGGATATATGTTTCTCAGCGAAAAGATTTCAATGCCAGTTGTACTTCAAAACATTTTTGTTCATATTGTTGAGGATACATGAAGAGGGCCTTAATATACGATTATGCACACCGCTGTATGAACCCGGCCGTACACTTCAGAGCTGAGCGAAAACGTATTGTAATGTCGACGTAGCACAAACATCCCCCCTCCACCGGCGAGGAAGGCGGCTGGTGAGCGTACCAGGAAACAAGGCAACGACAGTCAGGCGGAGGCGCCGACGAGCGTGGTGGGTCTGGAGGAACCCCACCACGGGCCAGTAACCAGAGGAGGTCGCTGCATTGTGTGTGCCGCAGTCGAGAGTCGAATAGCCAGACACAGCCTCCGATATCAAGTTCAGGTGGAAACATTCCAATTAGATAACTTCAGAAGGCGTTGGTTAAACAATGATTTCAATATAAATATAATCATAATAATTAACATTATTTTTATAGCACCCCGTTACGATTAACATTGCTGTTGTTCATTAATTGTTATTGTAATAAAAGCTCACCACTTATAATTGTTTAGTAGCTACGCTTTCACCCCAAAGATTGATGGTCTTAGGTCAGCAGGACTTGGTGGAGTCACCAGTCCTAATAAATATAAGGTAGCAACACAGATCGCTGGCTAGACCGACCATAACGATATGCACTTTCGTAGTTGGATGATTTTAAATGTCACGTGCCTCAAGTGTCTGCCCATGAATCATGGACGTTCAGTAACGGAGTACTTTATTACGATTGGCCCAATCAAATAAGAATATGTCTTCTCACACAGACACGCGACCAATAACCTAAGGAAGTCTTGGTTGTGTACGTAGGATATTGAAGAATAGGATGGCTATAAATATTTTCGTGAAAAACTCCTACCTATAGCCATTACTGCAAGAACACCAGTTCTGTTGGTGTCTGTGTTAGAACTCACCAACATCCTATTGGTCCATACCACACCGGACCTCATCCTGTACTTTATATCGTTCATTATTGGCCAGTCATCAACCAATAGAGAGCCGTACAAAAGGATTTTCAATAAATTATGCCCTTTGGGTGGCTATAAAAATTAATTCTATCGTTAGCAATATCATTGTTACTGCGCTGTCGTGTTCTTGTGAGATTGTGTAAACATTTTGTAGACTATGCTCGAGTGTAGCTCGAGCAATGCTAATTTGAAAACTTCTTTGTTGTTCAGAACAAAATTCGCGCATAGATGTGCAGTCTTTGTTCGGCTAGTGTTTAACACGACCTCGCAAGAACACGACAACCCAGTGGGTGGGGTCCGGTGTTGTATGGACCAATAGGACGGTGATGAATTATAATACAGACACCAACAGAACCGGTGTTCTTGCAGTAGGTGGCGTAGTGGATATAGGTAACTCACTTCTAATTCGTCTTCAGTGCCAGCAAATGTGTGCGGACCTCAATGTGTTAAACACTAGCCGAACAAAGACTGCACATCCATGAGAGTTGTGTTCTGAACAACAAAGAAATATTCAAATTATATTTTCTCGAGTGTAGCTCTACAAAGTGTTAATTTATGCTTTCTTGAGTACTCATCGGTAACAAAAGAAAAACTTGGCGACCTCGTAAACCAGCTCCATTCCCTTTACTTCAGCACTCAGAATAAAAGAAAAAAACATGGAAATTCTTACTCGCACACTGTGACGGTGCCTAAGCAGGGCCAGTGATTTTTACGAAAAATATCTGAGCACACAGTGAACTTTAAAAGTATGCATACACCCTATCTGTTGTTATGCCTCCATTGGCTACTGATGCCGCTTCCGCTTTTGACCGAGCCATTCAGGATAGCGTAACTCTGGCACGGAACAGTCGTGATTGGTGTGCAAATAGTTAACACGAGCTAAAACATGATTAAGCCACTCAAGAAAGCTCGACGACGCTACACTACTTTCAATTGTTTCATGTCTTGAAATATTTTCGCGAAATATAACTGCCCCTATACCTAGGTATTTAGGGCTTCCTTCGAGTTTTAGATTTTCACATTTTTTTCAGAACGCAATATTACGGATGAATGCTTAAGCAATTGAAGTACAAGTCTTCTAATAAAATATATTTTTATATTTATGTTGCTTTATGAGTAATTAAATTGAATTCGGATAAATTGGGATTTTTCCTCTGTTAACTCTTTAGTTATTCTTTACAGATAGGAACAGATACTTTTTCAAACATTTATGTTTACATTCATTAACACTAAACATATTTGTAGATAATACTCCAATTAATATTATCTTAAATGTTCTTTGAAGTATTCTTGCGATGGGACTAACATATCAAAGTAAACATTATTTCGGATACAATCCATTGCAAAGTAATATGCCAAAAATAAAGTTTCGTTTGATATTATCTTAAATATGTTGAGAATTATATAAATAAATCATTTTCCTTTTATAGGAAAATTTGACTTAAACTTTATGAATGAAGTATACTGGGTGTTTTTGAGCAGTAGTTTGTCGTATCGACTGCTACGCCGAAGGTACTGGCTAAAATAACCAACAAGGACCCATAAATTACATTGCTCAGTAGGTTTGGTTTAGTACTGGCAAATAAAATCAATCGTTATCAACAGCACAATTAAGGCAAAAAAAAATAAAGCTATACACCATCATGTTAGAACACTGAGCATTTGATTGTAACTGCGGTTTCAAGCAAACGTAATCATGTGAATCTATTTGAATGATTTTTTTGCAATGCTTGAAATAAGAATGTTTAGGTGGTAACTATTTTCCGATATACCTGATATATGTGAAGATGCTTGTTAATGCTACATGATATTGAATTTTTAGGGACAATTTTGAATAAACATAGCAGAGATGATTATTGTTTTTCATCTCAAGGATAGATAAATAACGTCACAAAATTATTCATTCTTGTGGTCGCAATATCATATTTTAGTGGCCATAAAATAGTTAGTGATTTAAAAAAGAAAGTCAGTGTTTCATAATCGACAACCAGCAATTTTGTGGTTGCTACAAATTATTATTGTTGTCACCACAAAAAGAAAATCGCTTTGGTGGCTTTCCTCTATTATTATCCTGTCGGCTTGGTCTTCTTGGGGCAGCAAGCGTAGGCTCTGTCCAACGATCGGGAAAAACAAAAGAAGAGGGGGAGAGGAGACCCGAAAAAAAAAAAAAACACAGACATAGTCGCAAATGTCCCCGGGCAAAACTCGCTGTTCAACGTTTCACGGGAAAAGGTTTGTGATGGGGGGAGAGGGAGGAGGGGTATATAAAATAAAAAAACAGAATACCAGTGGAGAAAGATACCACAACGCCAGCTCGTAACAAACAGGGTTGCCAACTTTATGCGTGGGCGTGGTCCTTATCCGGGACGTCCCAGCCCTATTTCCGACAAGGTTTTCATTCCTGCGCCCCCTCCCCCGAACCCTTCCTTCCCGTCGGGAATTGACCCTTTTCTTTTCACCCCTCCTAGTCCCCCCCCCCCCCCCCCCGCAATTTCCTCGTGGCGCCATAGTAACGCCCTGCATCCTTCAAGACTCGGTGTCGTTTCAATTTATTTCCTCCAGTGCGTCGCGCACAGATCTCCCGACACAATTGCTTCTTTCCCTCTCCTTCATCAAAACCCACTGCCACGCCCCGCCCCCCCCCCCCCCCCCACCCCACGGCCTCTCTGAAAAAACTCCCAGTGACGCGCTTTAATTCCACGTCGCAGGCGAAATTGAGAGACACGAGGGTAAGCAGTGAAAACCTTTAAGCAGCGCGGAAAGGACAAACAACTGACGGAGTCGTTTCACGTCGTATAACTCTTCGCTGATTAAATTGGATCCGTGCTTGTAAACGTATTGCACTGAAACTTGTTGCGCAGACGGTGAGGCAAAGTGGACCCCTCCACATACATTTCACCGACATCGAAATTAAACGGAAAATGTATTAAATAGTAGCGAAAATAAAAATAATTATTTTACCACAAAAATATAGTTCCTCTACGAAGACATGGCGCAGCATAGTATAACACTTTAAATTCGACACGATGAAATACAACTGCTTGAATCAATGAAAATGGCTCCACTAAGAATCGGTGAAAAACCAACGTTTGTTCAAGTGTAACAATTTCACTGATTGAATAGTTGACAGCCAAATGCGCACGGCGAATTATATACGAGAAATAAACATATTTCCGATAGTCGCTGTTAATATTGTGTCATTTAAAGTAATTTAAAAAAAAAGTAAAAATATGGTAGGAACCAGGAATCGTACCCAAAGTATCCTGTTTCCAGGCCATTATCTAACCATTCGAGCCACCAAGCCAAAATTTGTTGCAAGCGGGAAAGAAAGTACTATACTTATCGAAAAATGTGTAGCTTTAAATTTTGTGTCTTTTCTTCTCTTTTTAAGTTTAATTAGTAAATAACTTTAGGACTGTTCAGCCAAATAGAACGAATGACTGCACTCACTTCGCCGCATAAAATGCAGTGGTATGTTTATTAAAGGCTGTTCACGATAGAGTGAGCACTTTTGAAATCAATCTTAGAAAAAAAAGTCACTACACGTAGATCTTAAGCAGGGCTTTCAAAAGTGCTCATTTTGCCGTGAACAGTCTATACGCGAAAACGAAATGAAAGACGCAAACAAGAAATAAAAGACTGAATGTTTATGTTGCCTCGTAAAATTTTATTACAAAAGACAGATATCGCTTTAAAAAACAAGTATGGGTTTTTATTAGTTTATGTATTGTTATTTCATTTCATACACCAAGTTTAACTTATACATTCGTCAAACACAAATAAATGAACAACAGCAAATGAATTGGTTGATGAATCAGCGGAGAATGTCACAAAATAAATAAGGGAAGAAAAAATTAGAATTTTTCACTAATTCATCAGTTAAACTAACTGAGGTGACTGTTGAATAAGTGAGGTACTGTTAACTGATTTATGTAGTGAAATTCGCACTGATTCAGATGCAGAGTGCATATTTATCGTTTGTACATTTTACCATACTAATTATTTCTTGACCATCACTAATATTCATAACGCAAATGAGATATTCACAACCAAACAAAGATGATATGCTAGTTAGCAAAGAAAAAGATTATTATATTTTAGGAGTATGTTTCTCTAACGGCCAATTTCCTACAAGTACTTTTATGCTACTGTAAACTATTAGGTACTTCAGACATTGCTTTTTTAAAGGAAAACTTTTATATCAGTAAAAATCGTAGTTTACTTCATCAAATATACGCTTGTATCCACACATCTATCGCCATGTGTAAACTTAGCAAATTTATTGTTAACATTACGTACATTTTCTCTGAACTAGAAACTACTTGCGTTATTGTAGTTAAGTAATATAGGTAAAAGTTTACTTTCTCCTTCCCGTATTCTTTATATCTGCTGCTTTATTAGGCAACACAAAAAAGTCAATATGTTGGGTGTGTTGTAAAATACTGCAATATAAAATTCACGGCCTAGAGGTTTCACCGCGAAAATTTTATTGGATATTTTGGTGTTACATAACTCGTGGATTTTTACAGAGACTGCCTCATGTATAACCGCAAAATTTTAATTATGAGCCGGAGGGGCGATGGGACGAAAGACGAAAATTATAATTTCTCTCACAACAGTAGTAAAACTCCTGCAACGTGTTTTGTATAAAATATGGCGTCCTTCAAATTAAACTAGTTATGGAGGGCCGAGTATACACTACTTACGATTTTCTTTGTCGTTTGCCGAGAATTTACTGCGACGTACTAACGTTTTCATATATTCCAGTCTGGAACAAGTAGAGGTTTTGGTCATTTAAACTTAGCTTTATCCAGTTTTCTTCATAAAAATAAACCATTTTGCTGCGAATTGATTATGCGAGTTTGCGAGCCAAAGAGTCTGCAGTTCTCATGACCACAATGGTTACCCTGGTAAAGCGACAAATCCCAATAAAACTGCATACGGAATAGTAAACAAACTTTTGTTACGCACCCCACAACTGTTTTGATAAATGGGAAGCTAAGTAAAAACGAATCGTGAAAAGGATACTAAAACAACGGTATGACATATACGAAACAAACAAAGTGCCGTTTACAAAATCGTGTATGTGCTGATGCACTAACGAACAAAATTTAATAATGAGTTGGCTATTCTGAGTGCACTGGCGACGCACATCAGACAAGTGTAAAAAAACGCGATAACAAAGAATTCCTAGATTAATTAATATATATTATTTTACGTGGTCACAAAAACAGCGGCTGTAAGTGTTACAAACTAATCTTCGTGCTAAAGTAGTAATGCATAGGTGTTCAAAATGAAATGCTCAATAAGACGATTCAGAGCCAGATGAAACGCGACTTCAAACTTAGATCTGTTCATGCCATATTCCCATTGTCCATCCATGCTTTCCATATGTGCCTGATATTGATTCCGAAAGCCTACAGAGATATTGCATGATAATATTGAATTATTTTTTCAAATAATTAAACGAAATATATTTAAAATTCGTGTCGTTTCAAGACAGTAATCGGAGACAAGTCAAATTTTAAAAAGCAGCATCTAGAGGCGGCGAACCTACTGCTATCTGTCGGCTCACTAACTTAACCATGTCGTGCGCGCCATCTGTGAGTTATTTCTCGAACCTAACTATCTATAACGCTCAAATGAATATGTTTCGTATGTAAAATAACAAATTTACGAACAGATAATAATAATTTTATTTTTTCGTGAACTCTACATAATTTCTAAAGCAACATATATTTCGCGTACAGCGATTTTGATTACTAGTAATTTATATTGGGCCAATAATTGTCCGTCTATGTCCTAAACACGCCATGTTTATTCCCGAGACCCATTTCCTTGTTTTCGTGTAGCATCCAGCTGATACACCAGCTGGTGGCGAAAGGATACATAAACTAAAAGTAAACATTAGTTTAACTGTCAGAATCTTGCCATCTTATATGAGACACGCAGTACACTTCGCAAGAGCAATGTCCTTAATCGAAATCTATATAATCGATTCGCGATTTCTTCGCACTTTTTGAATCAAGCCTTTGACTTATATTTTGTTTGAAAATTATAATATGTCATATATAATAATGAATAAAAACAGTGAGAAAAGAGATGTGTTAATAATGTCTAGTACGAAATATTTCTTATCCACAAAATTATTAAACTCAGTGCGCACGAATGCGGTGCGTTGTCCCTTTGGTGTAATTTTCAAGACTCTGTGTTAAGCTTTGTTTGCATGAGGCGAAGGAATATCCTAAAAGTAGACATTTATCACAGCTTCAGAAAAGATGGAAATGACCGTGAATTGTTGTTCACAGACTGTAGATTGTAGCAGGCGTCGATACCTACAAAAATTACAGACCCACATAAAGAATATTAAACTTGTATTCCGTAAATTAACCGTACACTTTCGAAAATTTCCCTTGGATGTACATAAATTTTTATCAGTGAAGTACGGGTTATTCATTTGCATGAATCTTTTGAGAAGCTTAATATAAACAAACGTACACGTGACAGTCGGAACAGGTGATTGTGACAGTTGTATACACTGAGAGAAAATCGAACAAAATATTTGTGTTTATAGAGCCAAATATAAATTTAGTTACCCTAACAAAATATATTGCTGAGCAAACCAAATTTGAAAAGCAAAAAAATTACTTTTGCTCGTCTAGCAAAATATATGTTTGAATAAGCAAAATCTCTGTGTTGGACCAAAAAAAAAAATTAGACTGTCAACTAAATATTTTGTTGAATGAGCTGTATATAGTTGTTTGGCCACTCATTTGACTGCCTTCGTTCGAAAATACAGCTCGAGGGTATGTTGGTATTTTTTGTGACAGGATAGTAACCGTGTTTGTTAGTGGATCTATCGATACTTAGAAATCGTATCATAAATAAAACAATGCAACCAGAAACTGACAAGTAAAGCTGTAAAACTTGAAATATTTGCTTACCCAAGTTGCCCAATATTTGCAGTAGATCTATTTAAAAGCTTTCCGGTGTCATCAGTTGTCACATTAGCTGAAACTAATAAGATGTAGCACTCGGGCGCAGGTGATCTCGGTTCGAAACTAGGTTGAATTCATAAAGATTTTTATATCAGCCCAAATTGTTTAAAGTACGTGTAGTCAAACAGGTATTTTGTTGCACCAACCAAATCTTACAGCTTGGGGCAACCAAATGACAACAAAAAAATAATTTGGTTTAAGCAACGAAATATTTCTTTCCCCTATACTAACGAATAATTTGGTTGCACCAAACAAATCTTGTTTGATTCAACAAAACCTTTTTCTCGGTGTGAGAAATTCCGGAAGCCAAAGTTGCACACGTGCGTAGTGGACTAAAGCTGGGTTTACAATAACAAATGAAGTGTTTACTATTGCGTTACGATCGAGAGACCTGCAAAAATTCGGGTTATTTTTGAGAAAACAGACTGAACTCCAAGTTATTGTGCGTATGATTGACTTCAGCCGTTGGCCAGAAATATGTCTGCGACGTGTCGGAGAACGCTTGAGCCAATAATATAATTACCAATTAAATGACGGACTGTGATCGTTTGTTTGAACGGCAGTGGAGTCTATCCTGTTGCCGTAAGACAATGCGAGTTTTGTACATCCCTACTTATGACGTATTCTGAAGAATAAAAATGTTTTATTTTGAGCGTTGGTTTACAATATAACTTTGCAGATCGTGTGCGGTGTTCGGCTTTCCCTTGCTCTTTAAACAGAAACCGTTGCACTGTATGCCTTAGGTAAGTATAGTGCAGTGGTGGCCAATTAGAACAGAGCAGTCTGTGTTATTGACGGGGAACTGTTATTCCCAGTAATAATATTGTTTATGATTAAACATGTTAAACAAGTTCACTGCAAACAAGCTACTCTGCTGGGAAATGCTTTCTTTGAATAATGATATGTGCGTTTATGGTTGTGATTCGTGAGGTCAGTCTAGGAATAAGAACAAACGGTACCGGCCTGTAGCAAGTGTTCATTGGCGGGACTCGGGAATGACCGTGTGATTTGCGTATCGCGAAGTCCGGAAGACGCAGTTCCGTGTGTGAGAGCTGCCGTTTCTGCGCATAGTCTGTTGCAGTTTCCTCAATCTATTCGAATCAAACATTTGAAAAAAAAATATCTGTTGTATGGCGTGATTCGTTGTTTCATACGTATTTCACGTATCAAAAGTGTTTTATACTTCTGTTAATGAAAAAGTAACTTTTTTTTTTTTTTGTTAAATTGAACCTTTACTTGTATTTTATCTGCAAACACTGCAAAAAAAAATTCCTGGTAAACTTCCTAAACTGTAATGTAAGTTTTACAGTGTATGGCAATAGTGCTACGTATCAGGCTGAAAATATGGGAATGGAGAGCATCGCTGCTATACAAAATTGTGAGCTTTCCCACGCATTTGACTCTTTCCTATGCAACTGTAGGAACAATACCGTGGATGTATGGGAATATATTTTACCATTCGCAATTTGCTACTGTACGCATACACCGATATCGTAAATTTGCAAATAATTTCTTAGAGTGAATATTAATACTTCATTTATAAACAATAAGGATAAAACCAGAGATATATTGTTGTGTTGTTGATGCCTAATAAGAAATAGTTAAACTGTGTGCGAAAAAATACGGTGCGTTGTAACTTCGGCGTAGTTCTCTACACTGTAAAAAAAATTTATTTCAAACTTCCTAAACTGTAATGTAAATATTTAACCTATACACTGTATGGTGATAATACCACACATCAAGCTGCAGATATAGGAATGTTTAGCAGCGCTAGAAATACAAAGTTGGAATCTTCCCTATGCATTTGACTGCTTCCTGAGCAAATGCAGGAGCGCTACAATGAAGGTATACGGGAAAACATTACTATTCCGGCTTTCTCACCAAGCGTGTGCACTGGTCTGACGTCTAAACGCCGTGGGAACGCTAGGGGCGACCGAGGCATGCGCATCAACTCTCTCGTCGCCTCTACGAGCAAAGCGCTGAAGTGGCGCGCAGTCTTGCCGTCGATAACGCGCTTCTATGAGACTTTCAGCGGAGACCCTTCCGTTTTACGACGTAATAATAAAAATTAAGGTTTGGTGCACGTCCATATTCCTTTTATAATGTTTTGTACCGGAATGTTCATACCTAAAAAATGACTCACTATCACAGAGAAATGGAGGAACTGAAAAACGTATAAAGGCTGTTCACGATAGAGTGAGCACTTTAGAAATCAACCTTATAAAAAAGTCACTGACCCTGCCTGCGTATATTTTAACGGGCGTACTGAGTGACATTCGCCCAGCCAAGTTGGTTATGATGAATGGAAAGTAGTTCCATACCTTAACGTCGAATAAAAATGGTCAGGTAACTGTGCGTTATAAATTAAACTATTGCTTTCACTTTATGGTTTTTTAATGCACAGACGTGTAAAAATTACCAGATTTGTAACATATTTACTTTTCTATTAATGCCACAGTCTCACTTGACCAACGCATGAATAAAGTGACGAGGCCCATGGAAATGTCAATTTTACATAAGGCGGAGGAATACACAACGTGCATACAAGTAGATCTTAAACAGGGCTTTCAAAAATTCTCATTTTACCGTGCACATGCCTATACAGACGCGTAACGTTTCTTAAATGCTATTCGTAAGCAGACCTCACCCAGACGCGTTGGACAGTTTTTTAATAAAACTTTTTCTGCTGGAGCTCTGCACCCCGTTCGGCGGCTACCTTAAAGCTAGTCTCCGTATTCCAACATTAAGCAGCTTTTCTGCCTTTTCTTTAATGACGTGGACAGAATTCTAGTTTATAAGACTGTTTAGCAAACGGTGTCGCGATAGATGTAACATGTTTTACAGTCCATTGTGTTATTTTAGACATATTAAAAAGAACAGTTTTAATCTTACGAATTGAAATGTTGACTATTTGTATTTTTTACTTAGATTCAGTAAAGTCCAGCGAAGCTGTAAAACTATAAAAGTGTTTGTTTTGTATTCAATAGCAAAGAGATGTTGATATAAACGTAACCCGGCTAAATACGCGTATACTTCTCAAAGGGTTAATTGATTTGCTATAACTTAATTATTCTTATATACTTGCTCTAATCAATTCGTAATGAACGTCTGAGTAACTTCAAATCGGTACTAATATCTCAAGCATATAAAAGGGCATGTATTTTTTTAATTAGGACATGAATAAACACGTTCACCAATGCTGACCATGTGAATCTGACAGTTGTGTGGGTGTGGGGTAAGTCAGCACTGGGCACATGTGCAGGAGACGAAAAATCGGACCCCCTAATCTTCAGTCCATGATTCTAACCTTCATCTGGTCGCTCTTCTCATGACAACAATCCTTGAGCGATATCTCATGTTGGCGGCTCGACTGGGGATCGCAAGCCACCGCAGAGAGCTCTGATTGGTTTCTGGCGGAGGGTTCGACCACACCAACTCTCGATTCCATTTGCATTCGCTGTTGGTATCGGGCAGTCGATTTCCAAAACTCTCGCCTCGACAGCGAATTTTGGAGACTGGTGGGCCCACGGGGGAGAGAGAGAGAGAGAGAGAGAGAGAGAGAGAGAGAGAGAGAGAGAGAGAGAGAGAGAGAGAGTCAAATCAGATAAATTAGTCGTATCACAGGACTGCGCGATTTTGCTAGGAAGGATATGAAATATTTCAAGAAATCTCTCCTGCTACATTTTTTTTTAAATTCGTCCTGCCATACTTTGTTGCTGCGAAAATAACCTTATTTTATAAATACATGTTTCTAATTAGATTATTATCACGTTTTATTTAATACAAAGTATTTTTTTGTGCTCGCTGCAAAACACACAACAGAGTGTATTACACAAGATATTTTGGAGCAATTAAGTTTATTACGTTTTTCGTCTGATGCTGAGTTTACCAGTCTCAAATTATTTTGCAAGCTTGTTCCCAACTAAAGAATACCTTTTTATTTTAAGAAAAGCATTAAATATGTTGTTTTAACATTCTACGCTTCCTTTAGTGGTAAATGAACGTAAAAAAGATCGTTCAAAAATCATTTTAAAAATTAATAAAATTAAATTTATTTTTAGCTTTGAGTAAGTGTTCTGCATATACCTATGCTGACTGTAATAGTTATTCTCAACCAAAGTATTCTCCTTGATTGATAAAACATTAGAATCTACAAGCAAGAACCCGACTGAATAAATCAGGTATGCCTCTCTTCTGCCTTCTTATTTTAAGGACGGAAAAATTATTGTGCACGCAACCAGACCGAAGCAGTCCATAGAGTAAATTAGCATCAGCAGCGTATGTGACAGACCTCGCAACCAATCAAAAGGATTGCACCATTTTATGTGTAATTGATCAGCTTCTCTTCCGGCTAATGTAAGTTATAACAGGTTCACGGCTTATGTAAGTTATAACATGTTCACGGCTAATGTAAGTTATAACATGTTCACGGCTTATGTAAGTTATAACATGTTTACGGCTAATGTAAGTTATAACATGTTTACGGCTAATGTAAGTTATAGCATGTTTACGGCTAATGTAAGTTATAACATGTTCACGGCTTATGTAAGTTATAACATGTTTACGGCTAATGTAAGTTATAACATGTTCACGGCTAATGTAAGTTATAACATGTTCACGGCTAATGCTGACCAATTTCGTAAGAAATAATGCGCTCAATGTTTGTTACGGTTATGCTTTTATTTTCATTTACTTTCTTCTCTTATCAACAAACATTAAAGTAAGGTGTACAAGTTTAACTTCTGGCGGGATAGAGCTTTGGCCTCTTTACTGAAAAATGTGATAATTTTTAAGTCCGAAAAATGAACGTAGGCAGTCACAATTAATCGTCGTGGAGTATGAACCTGAAGATGGTTCAATTTCACTGACGTACCTCTTGGCAGGTTTTCCTTCCACAACCGACACTATTTTAACCCTCTGGTTATTTTCATAGTCTTAACCACAAATTTGCTATCTTGCAAGCTTCGCAGTGTGTCAATAAAAACACACATAACAAGCATATTCCTTCCGTTGGTGCCTGTTTTTATGCAAAACCTCAATGCTATTATTTGTGTTCTCATGTAATTTTTAATGTATGTAAACACATGCTTATATTCCCCAGGGATCTGTTTGAATTTACAAATTACAATGATAACAGTATACCATGCAGACGTTAAACTCGAAAATAAATACCACTATACCATTGTCACTTGGACACGAACTGAGTCTCAGCTGTCTTAGGTGGCTGCGGAACCATGCTGTGGTATCCATGAGATACTCATTTTAAGCTTCTATTGTCTCAAGCTAATTCATACGAGGACAGAAATTACGCTCATCGTTTTACACCGTTGAAACACCGTCATCTTATGCAATACATTACCGACTACAGAGAAACACTCAATCCAATATTAGCATTATTTCTTAGCTAGAGCTACTGACTGTTCGTTCAAAGAATAGAATGCACTTCAAAACACTTTGTGACGAATTAAATATTTCGTTTGCTACCAGCGAAAAGTTTTTGTATAGGCTATTCGCGATAAAATGAGCACTTTTGAAAGCCCAAGATCTACTTGTACGCACATTATGTATTCTTCCGCCTTATGAAAAGTTAACATTGTCATGAGCGTCATCACTTTATTCATGCGTGGGTTAAGTGAAACTGTGAAATTATTAGAAAAGTAAATATTTTACAATCTGCTAATTTTTACAATTCGACGCATTAAAAATCTGAAAGCGAAAGAAATAATTTAAGTTAGTATAAATTGTTACGTAACACTTTCTATTTTACGTTAAGATACGGAATTACTTTCCCATCCATCGTTACCAACTTAGCTGGGCGAATGTCACTCAGGACTCCCGTTATAATATACGCAGGAAGGGGCAGTGACTTTTTTCTAATGTTGATTTCGAAAGTGCTCACTTTATCGTGAACAGCCTTTATAAGTGCGTTCCTCAGAACATTGGGGGCCACAGTGGCGCAGTGGCTAGAGTGCACACCTCCCACCAAGGCGGGTTCGATTCCCGACGAGGTCGCCCCAGGAATTCTTGCACGAGGGAATCGTGCCGGATGATGCCTGTGTTTGGCGGGTTTTTTCGGGTATCTCCTGTTTCCCTCTCCCTTGCGCTCCGGCGCTGCTCCGTACTCACCTCTCTTCACCCTCATCGACTCGCAATACTCCAATGTTAAAGGGTGTTGGACACCAAAAAATTATTTATTTTATTATTGTACCAAACATCAATCAAGTTGTACACATTTCTTGTGATGACATTTTCCTCGAATAAATCAATTTTACACTTCATATTCTTTGAATAATTTGATGTCGAATTCAAAATTTCTCTGTTTTGCTGCAACAATAACAACAAATACTAAGTCGTACAAATGAAGTAAACTAATGCCTGAGGCAACCGTGTGCTATGATGTATGGCATCACCAAATAACAAGCAATTTACATGAAAAAAATTTTAATATAAAAAAATATTTGCAGATTTAAAAATAATTTAACGTACGAACTGATTTTTTTAATTACTTATGTGTCACACGGCGGCCCATGGCATTAGTTTACATTGTCGCCTTCCACAATGACAGCAGACAACCAACGCACAGTTGACATCGGGATATCTGTACATAGGACTGTAGAGTCTAGCCTGCAGGTCACTGAACTCACGAATTTTTCAGGTCTCTAAGGCTATCTTAAACTTTCATCTAGTGAACGGATAGAAAACGAGGAGGAAAGTATTACCTAAGCAGGTCCTTCAAGAGCGCCCAATGAAACGTGAAAAACCTCTTCAGTAAAGTGCCTTATAGTCCATACACGGTTACTTCCATACTTTTCTGAAGTCATGCTAAATTAATACTTACAGGATATTCCTCCGTTCCGTGCAAATAAATCAATGGCGTATGGTGAAGTGTTGCAAGGTATAGGCTGTTCACGGTAAAATGAGGACTTTTGAAAGCCCTGCTTAGGATCTACTTGTATACAAGTTGTGTATTCCTCCGCCTTATATAATCAACATTGCCATGGGCCTCATTACTTTATTCATGCGTCGGTCCAGTGAAACTGTGAAATTATTATAAACGTAAATATTTTACAGATCTGCTCATTTTTATACGTCGATGCATACAAAAAAAGAGAAAACGGAAGAAATAATTTAACTTATCACAAATGGTTGCCTAGCACGTTTTATTCGACGTTAAGATATAGAACTATTTTCCATCCAACGTTACCAACTTTACTGGGCAAATGTAACTAACTGCGCCTATTAAAATCTATTCATTTAGGGGCAGTGACATTTTCTAAGGTTCATTGCTAAATTGCTGAATTTATCGTGAACAGCCTTTACCTTATATCTGGTAACTCTCCCCTTGTAAGATGGTCCCCGTTTTGATTGCGATTCTACGACACTCACCTACTGCAAATGGTGTTTTTTTTTTTTTTCGAAGGTTGGATTCAGTATGAAGTAACCCCGTATAGACTATATACATAATCAATGTTTTGTAACTGCGCTCTGGCCAACTGCATCGTACCAACACCGGAAGGTGCCAGACGGAACTGGAAAAGTTTGCGAAACGGGGAGAGTTAATCCGGATTGTTCGTCAAGATTAGATTCTGGAGGGTTCTCCTAAGCTCGCTCGAAAATCCTGGCGTTACTGTGGAAATGTACTTAGGGCTGCGCTGCGTAAACCACGGAGGAGGTTGATATTTCTTGGTGATTCAGAGCTTTGTTCTGTTTTATTGCCGGGCCACGGCTGCAGGCTGTGTGTCTGTGGCTATAGCAAATAACTCGTCAGAATTTATGGCAATAGTTTTCGTTTGGTTTTTGTAATAAAGCTTTAAAAAAAAAAAAGAAAAAAAAAAAAAAAAAAAGAACCTTCAAATATGTTTCTGTGATTTTGCTTCACCTCCTCTGGAATTTTGTCCTTGTTAGCGTGAACCGTAGTATAGTACCCCGACACATAGCGATTTTAATTTTAGTTTGAGAATATTGTTTTCGGAACGTGATTCCTGAGAACTAGTCGAAAACACTTTCTTTTGAAGTCACTAGCTGAGTTAGAATCTCTTTATCGTGGCAGGTTAAGTTATAAATATTGTTCAAAGAAAACTGTGAATGGGGGAAAAAAAATATGTTTTATGTGATTTAACGAACCAAATAACTGACTGAAATCTTTAAGCTGAAGTTGATTCTACTTTGGCATTTGATATTTAACGTTATTTCGCTATCTCAGTACCTTGCTGTGGAAAGTTTATAAGAAAATAATTTTAAGCAATATTAAATATTAAATTAAAGACTATTCATAACAAAATGTTTACTGTAGTAAAAATGACAACAGGACATACAGAAATGACAACACTCATAAATCCAAAATTGTCATATGAAATGTTAAAGAGACGATTTTTGTTGTTATAAATTGATTTCGTCAACATTAATAATCGTAGTACATTCAGTAGCTGCATTTATAGCATACACATAAAACAAAACTTAAGCTAAAAATGTCAATATTACTTAAGTGTTTCGTAATTTAATTTCGTGTCTCGAAGTTCCACATTTAAATAAGCTACAGCCAAAATAAATTACAGTTTATCTGTGTGTGGTGTAACAAACAAAAAAAGAACCTCAGCGTAATGACCAACATCTCATACCTAAATTCTTTTTACACTATAGTCATTCATGATATGATGTATCTTTTACATAAAATCGCCAAAATTTGGGCTAAACTATTTACGAACTAAAAAATATTTAAGAAAAAGAAACGTACGTGTTTCATAGTCTCTTTAAAACTTGTAAAACGCAGTAACACTAGAAAGTCTCGAAGATTTATGTCCCTATGTTTTAGGCGGCGATAAGCATATCTTATACGGAACTACTGCATTTCAAATGTTTTCCACTCTGTATACGGTTACATCGGCTCGTAACATGTTCCACTCGGAATGACTAGCTATATAAAAGAAAAATGCTTGCGTGGGTTCGCTAGAACGACTTTTTCTTCTCCGAATGGCTGTTCTCAAATAAATAAACAGAGCTATTAGTATGGTTGATACTGAAGGTTTGTACCGCATTCGTTGAAACAATTAAGACGCCGGATCTAACAGCGATATTCTCAGTACTACTCAAGTCAAAATAAGTTTGATAAAATTAAAGTTTCTCAATTTGGAAGCGGTTATAAATAATCACGCGCGTGCCTTTATTTGTTCGGATTGTATCCTTTTGGTCGCATCCCTTTGCAGTGGTGTAACCCAGTGAACGTTCACTTTGGCAATAATCTAATAGAACGTGGTTTAATATAGCTGTGGTAATACACATTAACGAGGCCAGCCTTTGGGGTGACCCCACCTTACGTTCGCTCAGTCATTTGGCAACCAATTACGGTCCCACGAGCTCGGAAAGTGAGCCCCACTCTGGCTGATTACGAGCTGTGGAAGTCGCCAGCTAGGCGTCGCCATAAAGAGGTTGATTTCCTGCCTGTGACGTGAGGTTACGTGATTAAGGGAGGGACATTCGACCCCCCCCCCCCCCTTTTGTGCTCTACTTCCCCCACCGCAGGGGTGCCCATAGGGAAGGATCACAGACTAAAGATGAAGTAGACCGCTTATTGGTGTTCTGAGCACGTACCCAACATTGACCTACCCTAATCCTACACAACTGCAAAGTCACATGTTCAAAAGTGATGAAAGTGTTTGTATATATCTTAATTTTTAAATGACAGCATCATTACATGAAATATATATATATGTATATATGCTTTAACCAATTTGAATTTAACGAAAATGCATTACAAATTGGTTAGAGAAAGTATACACACATCTCAAATCATCTGTTTACTAATAAATTTTTTAACCTAAAATCCAAACTATGCCGTTTTCGCTAGATATGTTGGTAGAAAAACAGTTCAATGTTGGGACACGGAGATCGATTGTGCGCAGCCAGCGAGATCGGCCCTCATCTTTAGTCTATGGGAGGAATGAGGGGCCACGATGCAAACCGCGCCATGAATAATTTTGCGAAGATAATATATATATATATATATATATATATATATATATATATATATATATATATATATATATATATATATATATATATATATATATATATATATATATATACCATTCACGGTTTCTTATGACTTTCCTGAAGCCATGCTGAAGTTCTACTTCCAGGATATTCCTCCGCCTCATGCAAACGAAACTTAACAGACCCTAGAAAATTACACCAAAGGGACAAAGCACCGCAGTGTAACAATATTTTGCATAAGAACTATTTTTTACTAGGTGTTCCTACCACTTTTCAATAATATTAATTAAAAATTTAATATTATGATTTATTATGCATATTTAAGTAAAAGTTTAATTTTTTACCAAAAGTTAGGTATTCTTAGGTCAAAAGACGTATAAAAAGTTTCTGATACTTGTCATGAATATAAAACAAGCAAGCACATCATACATGGGGTGATTTCTAGAAGGTTTGGTCCAAAAAGTGTGAAGAAACCGCGAATAGACTATACACAGTAATATAGGATAGTCACTGTAAGTGAGCACTTTTGTAAGCTCTCTCATTTGGAATATTAGTCAATAAATATAATTAATTTGTCTCAGGCAATAACTCCAGAGTGCGGCGGAATATACACACTTTGCTTATTAATTAAATTACAAAATTTATTTTAAAAGGTTATTCAATGATAAAAAAAAATGGCTGAAAGAGAAAAATATATAGGGTCTCAAAAGTTCTCACTTTACCGTGAACTGTCTATAATAATAAATACATACTACTAGACATAAAAGTGCATTGCTAGATTCTTTACGATTATTTTCAATTTATTTACTAATCAATAACGCTACATCCTACGTACATCTGACGTGGCAAAGTATTATTAAAATTCAGTTTTCAATTAAGTGGCTTCATCACCGCTTACACAGTAATCGTCCGTTTTAGTGTCATAACGGAAGAGTTAGGATAATTACTAAGAATTTTTTTCATTATAGAAGCATTACATGTAATGGTTCTATGGTTCTATGAAAATATTTGTACCTGATTTTTAATACGAGAAATAAACATACTTCCGTTAGTCATTGTTTATACTGTGCAAATTAACGTTATTTTTGAAATGTAAAAAAAAAAAAAAAAAAAAAAAAAACCCGCAGTGTCCAGAATTTGAACCCACAGCATCCCGTTTGTATAGCGTTATCTTGCCAGTTGAGCCGCCAAACGAAAGTTGACAGTGAAGGGAAAATATATGCATAATTTATATGTTCATTATCAAAAATATGTAGCTTTAAATTGTATGTCCTTTTCTTTTTTTTCGTTTTCAGTATAATTGGTAATATCACGATTGTTATAACAAATAGCACGCGTGAATGCTCTCACTTCACATTTAATGCGAAACTTCGAACCAAGCTCTATGATGATTAAGTGCAAACGACATGTAAGACGTGAAAACATAATGAAAACTGGAATATTCATGTTGCCTCGTAAAATTGTATTATAAAATACAAATCTCAAATTAAAATATATAGTATTTATTTGTTTTAGCTTTGCTATTTAATCTGTCACACGTTGTTTTACTGATCCATACGTAAAATACAAATCACTGAAAAAAAAAAACAGCGAATAAAATGGCCGGTGAATCAGTGGGAAAATGTCACTGGATCAATTAGTGAAGGAAAACAAGCAGTTTTCAATAATTAATCAGTAAGATTGACTGAACTGTCTGTTTAATAATTCAGGTATTGTTAACTGGTTTAAACAGCGAAATTGTTACCGAATCAGATTTAGTGTGCACGATATGGCTAAACGCACCGGCCACCAACAGGCAACTCCATACGAACCATACTTATAACCAAAGTTAAACAGAATAACACTACGAGACCTGAGAAGGTCACGATGTGCTTAACAGCAACACAATAACAACGGAAGAAAATACCGTAATGACGGAGTGAGAATGCAGTTATCAGTCAACGTTTTGGAGAATTAGAGATAACAGTTCCTTGCACGATTGAGGCTGATCTCACCAGCCCTTTGGGATACTGAAACCACGTTGAATAGCGACCGCACAAGTCTCACGGTACGACACGAGACGTGACAAAAAAAAAAAAAGAAAAAAACTTTTCAGTTCATAGAATTGAACGCATGGAACGTACGGTGGCTAAAGTAGGGCCTACATCTCTCCTAGTGTGTCGCGATCAGGGTTCAAGGTCTAGTCGATCCGAACACAAGAATTGCTGCAGGTGTGAAATGCATTTCCTTTGTGCCAGCTGGTGTGTTATCTTTACCCCGGCCGTGTTCCGTCGCTTCACCAGCTGCCTTACATCTCGGCTTGGATTTGATTACAATCCTTAACTTTCGGCTTAACCCGGTGTGCAGAAATTATTCGTTTTCGTGTATTCATTTCAGTTTCAGAGGTATTTAAAATTTACTATTTGTTTAGTATTTTTGCGTCTAATATCCACATTGTGTCATTTTCTTGCTTGCGAAAGGCAGAAACGTATTGATAAAATATTAATACAACTTCAACTACCAAATACACAATGTAAGTTCAACACAAAAATATTAAACAACACATAAAATTTAAATGTTATATAGTCGTACATGGTCAGTAATTAATCTGATCCGTAAGTTATCACATTAAAACGAAGAATCTCTGCAAAAGAGCTGAATCAGAGCCTCGAGACCCCGTTGTCTAAGTGACGCCGATCGACAGATGGAAACTTACTCCATATTTGCAGCTCGCCCTTCGGCCCTTTTTTATTTTTAAGTTAACTGCACTGTATTTTTTTTTTTGTATTCGTGCATTTAATAATTAAAAAACTAGTTACCAAAGATATCTTTTGTAAAATGACAAATAAATTAGAACATTTCTCACACGACCTTACACTCTAAATTCGAATCAGTGATTAAACCAGTAATTCGCAGTGAAATCCGACTACTTGAATCAGTGAAAATGGCTCCACTTAGAATCAGTCGAAAACCACTGATTGTTTCAGAGAAAAAAATTTCAGGAATTGAATAAGTGACGACCAACTGCAGTAACGAGTTAAATATATATTTTTTAAATTGAATTTAGCGCAATAATTACGTCAAACAGACATATTTTCGACAGTTTAATATTTAAATCGCACGAATTTACAGTCGTTTTAAAAAGTCGAAAAATTCCTGTAGGTGGCCGGGACCAAAATTACACACGTTCCCACTATCGGTATTAGCCTTTGCCTTGCCGTATGCGCTATCCAAGCCAAGTTGAAGAAACGAGAGGAAAATATACGTGTTATAGTTATTACCGAAATCGTGAAGATTTAAATTGTATACACTAACTTCTCGTTTTTGGCTTAACAAAACCAATAGTTCATGTAAGTGCACTCTCTTCGCCACATTATATGCAGTTTAAACATTCAAACAAAGCGCTGTGATGA
This sequence comes from Dryococelus australis, assembly GCA_029891345.1. Lineage (NCBI taxonomy): Eukaryota > Metazoa > Arthropoda > Insecta > Phasmatodea > Phasmatidae > Dryococelus > Dryococelus australis. The sequence goes on from CM057004.1 coordinate 32,552,154, forward strand.
TTACATGAGAAGAAATGAAAGACGTCAACACGGAGATTGTTCATGTTATCTCGTAAAATGGTGTTTAGAAAAATGAAACACATTTTAGAAAGTATTTTGTATTGGTTTTATTAGTTTAGTCGTTGTTATTTCACTTTATACGCGTTGTTTAACGACCATTATTAAATTATGTTTGACCGCCATTTTTACACGCAGTTTAACTGATCCATCAGTCAAAACAAACCACTGGAAAATAGCAAAAAAAAAATGTCTTATGAACCAGTGGCAAATGTCACTCAATCAATAAGTGAAGGAAATCTGGCTTTTTTTTTCATTGATTCATCAGTTAAATTCTCTGAAGTGGCTGTGGAATCAGTCAGGTACCCTTGACTGATTGAAACAGTGAAATTCTCACTGATTCATATTTAGAGTGTAGTGAGGAATGTGCCAAACTAACGTCGAATTTGGACAAGCAAATGTCGTAGTCTTCAGGATTTTATCAAATTTGGCCTACATAACTAACATTTTTTTATAAAATGATGTCTTGTAAATACACATATTCCAGCTGCAGAAATACAAGAAGTCTTCGGCAACTAAATTCCAAATAATTGCTTGTAATAAGTACAGAAAATATTTACTGTGTGTGTGATTCAGTTCACTAAGCAGAGCTCGGCTCAAGATGTTACGGGTTCGAGTACTGGGTAATACATCAATGCGCGAGCTGGAAGTAAATGTGTGTTAGGGTAGTTAAGTGTGTAGGAATTTCCACCCACCTCTCCTTTTCCTCTCATACTCCCGTCATAAAAGCGATAGCTAAGTACACTCTCCTCTCTAGTTGTATTTCATAACATTTTAGTTCAGATACACTCTCGTAAGGGATGTTCACCGTTAATTAAACGCTTTCGAAATCAACGTTTGAAAAATATTACTGACCCTAACTTGCAAGCACCTTAACAGGAAGCCTGAGTGGAATGGGCGCTGTGAAGTTGGCAACTGCGTAGTGAAAGAACCATGTTTTAACGTTTAATTATAAGTGTCAGTTAAACATCTGCGAATGATAAAATAGTTACTCCCAAGGTCCAACGCATGGATAAAGTGATTAGGCTCGTGACAATGTCATAAATTTTACATGTGGCAGAAGTATACGCAACGTGTATACAAGTAGGTCTTAAGCAGGTCTTTCAGAAGTGCTCAGTTTACCGTGAGCTGTCTATACTTGTATAGGTTTTACACGGTAAAGTGAGCACTTTTTAAGGCCCTTCCAATAGGCATTAACCACTAATAAATATTTTTTATGACAGCTTCAGACGTTAACTTTTGGGGGTGGTGGAATATATATATATATATATATATATATATATATATATATATATATATATATATATATATATATATATATATATATATATATACTGTGATTACTGGTTCCAAGGCAATGTTTATATTAAAAATAGGAGGAACGATAGGAAGTGGCTAGAATAATAAATTTTGCAGGGCCTTAAATAGTGCTCACTTTACCTACCGTGAATAAACTATATTAGCAGCTATGCGTCTTAGGTGTCGGCCCGCAAATCACAGGAATTACGTATTGGAATAACCTAACTCTTATTTTCTCAGTCAAATACTGCAACGTTAGCTCACAAAGACACGCGCCCAGTACCCCGATACCATAGTCGGCTTGATTCAAAGTTGAATCAAGCTTGTTCCGACCGCAAGTGAGCTTGCATAAAGACTACTGTACAAGAAAACAAGCTTGGATCAAGATAACTAGTAACCGCAGGTCAGGCTTGTAGCACGCTTCACTATCAAAACTTGGCGCAAGCTTGACTTGGCAAGCTGCAAACATAATTCAAGCGATTGGCGAGCTCTCCATCAGCAAATGTATGCCGGTCATGAGAAGTTTGGCTTGAACGTAGCTTTAATAACAGACGAAGCGACAAACTTGCTTGGCTGGGCGGATTCAAGTTTTATTTAAGCTTGACGCAAGCAAACGTGCTATCTGGGTCGCCCAAGGAAAACAACAGGTGTTTATTGCAGAGTATTGGAGCATAGCTTGCATGGAACTCTTTTCTCGAGAAACAGCTGCCCGTATCGATAGGGTTATAAAGTCTACAAAAATATATATTAATTGATTCGTTCTCACCAGGCAGCTCTCATATAGGTGTTCCTATAAGAGTGTTGCGTTCACCATGACGGCTGCATGACACACAGTTGCTCGATTTTTGCTCAAGATTTTTTTTGTATAGGGCCAAAAATATAGAATTGTAGTTACCCCAACAAAATACTTTTTTACGCAAACAAAACCCGAAAAGCTACCAAAATTCATTTCATTCATCTGAACAAAAAAAAAAAGTTTTAAATAAACAAAACGTCTGGGTTGGGCCAAAACAAATTAAACTGCCGGCAAAATATTTTGTTGAATCAACTAAGTATATTGGTTTGGTCACTGATTTCATTGCCTTCGTTAGAAAATACAGCTCGAGAGTTTGTTTGCATTTTTTTGTGGCGATTTGGAACGTAACAGGGTTTTCTTAATGAGTTTATTGATGACTGATAATTGCTTAAACATTCCAATAAAATAAGTTAAACAGGAAAATAAAAAGTAAAGCTGTAAAACTTCCGATATACATTTGCGCAAGTTGTCCAGAATTCGATATACATTTGCGCAAGTTGTCCAGAATTCGATATGTGCATATTTGATTACATTCCTAATTCCCTAGAACTTCGTGGGGCTACCAGTTTTTTTTTTATATTTTCCGAAAATATTTAATGCTCTTATATATAAACAAATCTTTGGTTGCACAAACAAAATTTTTGTTTGGGGCCACTGAATAGGAACCAAAAAATAATTAATTTACAAAACAACGAAATATTGCATTGCTCTTTGCAAACAAATTTTTGTTTTTAATTCAACAGAACCATTTTTTTCTAAGTGTAGTGTTAAAAGAAAAAATTGTATTTGATACGTGTAGGCAAGCAACAGCAACCTGTAGATCCGACCTTGTTCGCGAATGTAATTACGTCCACTCTTCTTGGTGAAATTTGTTTCATATACAGGATGATTCTCAATTAGACCGACAAACTTCGGGAGGTGATTCTTCATGAAAAAGTAAGAGGAAAACATATGTGACATTTCATACCTAAACCGAATATTAAGGGAGGTATGAGCCCTCGAAAAACGAGGTTTTAAACCGTATTCGTGCAAAATATCGGTAACGAAGTAAAATGCAATAACTCTCGGAACATTAGTGTATGTTACCGGGACCATCGACGTAAGATCCGATTTTAGCACTAATGCGGCTTAAAATTTCGTATTTTTTTTAAAAGGGCTTATACCTTCCTTAATATTAGGTTTAAGTATAAAGTGTCACATATGTTATCCTTTTACTTTTTCATGAAGAATCACCTCACGGAGTTTGTCGGTCTAATTGCGAATCATCCTGTATATTTCTTGAGCACTTCACGCCGCTGTATGGTTTTTTTCTTTTTGCCAACGTTACGTGTCCGCCAGATACATCTCGCCATCCCTCGCGTTAATGCGCGAAGCTTGTTCCTCGCGTAGCGCAGAGCAGGTCGGAGATGGTATTTAGGAAACTTTCCAGAGAGTGACTCGGTGGTAACCGAGTTACGCCCCGGTCGCCTCCAGCACAGCACGCGGAAACCTGCTAGATGTAATTTAAGGCTTTCTTTTTACGTCCGCCCCCCCCCCCCCCCACCGCCCGACACAGGCACACGAACCCACGCCAGCATGCCGCGGTGCGGGCCCGCAAACCTCGCCCTTAACAACCCGCGAGAGCAATTACCGTCAACGTGTTGCTCGCCTTAATGGGACTATGTAGCTGCGCGTCTAAAGTCAAGGAGCGAGCGAGGGGGCGATACGGGCGACACTAACACGCACTTCTGGCGCCTCATCGCTCCTACGCTCAAGGCGTGCAGTGTTTCCGTCGTAACACTCTACTGTGCGAATTAGATCTATAACAGTTGGATTTTGTTACACGCAATGAAAGCCCACAGACTGAACTACGCCTACATTGCTGTATTTTTCTCTTGCCGCATAAGGAAACGGCGCAGGCAAGTTTAAAAAATGCTATATTTCACCTATTTCATGAATTTTTTTTCTCCATTAAAACAGTTAATATGATAAAAAGTAAAACGACAGCGACTTATACAATAGTTCTTTTTTAATCCTTTCTGGCAAAAATTCGTATTTCCAAAACTTTCATTTGCCGAGATGCGCGTTAGCGCGCAAACAACGATTTCGAAGACAGCGTTTCCGTACATAGTCCCCTTGACGGGAAACTTTGTCGCTTTGTCCTCCATTGCCCGGAAAATATTGAGTAGTTATTCGAGAGTGAGCGCACTGCACACTCTTCTAGAGGATTTTCACGGTAAAGCGAGCACTTTCGAAAGCCCTAGGTACTTTTTTTTTTTCTGTCAGCCATTTTTTTGTCCTTCCGCTACTTTGAAAAATAAATATTGCCATGTAAGTAATAAACACAGTGTATATATTTCACAGGATTCGAAAGTTAACGTCTAAGGCTAAAATAACATATATTTATTGACTGTTATTCCAAATGAGAGGACTTCAAAAAGTGCTCACTTTGCCGAGAATAGGCCATAGCATATTGGAGGTGCACAGAAATACTGTAACTCTAAGGGACTTGGCCCTTGGTGTAGTAAACTGGAGTGGTAAACTGATATCATTCTTCCCTCTTTCTCTCATTTATGGCGTGAGCACGAGTGCACACACACAAACGCAGATTTTATACGGCAGCTGAGTTAGCCCTTTCTGTGATGTACGTTCTTAAGACTGTTGCCTGATTGAGAATTTGGCATAGGGAAATATTTTAATGAAATTCTGTTTTTTGAAGGCAACTTTGAAGGTATTCATTTGAAACGAAAACCTAAGTGCGAGTAATGAAACTTTCAAGCTGTTTTTCGAGACAACCATAACAATTTGTTATTCAATAATTTTTCATTATTATTATGTTTCTTGATCTTCCCTGGACATGGGCTATAAATTAATGTTACAAGAGGCTTCAATAGCAAATCAGCACTTATTTATTTATTCAAAATGTTCCTGATGGTATATATCTATCTTTAACAGGAAAGCCAAAAAATCCTGATTTCATTAAAATGTATTTCCCTATGTAAAATTCTTAGCCAGGTAACAGCCAAAATAAAAGAGTATAATGAATACTCGTTGCTACTAACACTAAACGAATCTTAAAGTGTGAAAAATTAGTCTGCTTCTTACACCGAGTATTCCTACTTTTAATTGCGGCCAAACGCGTACCCAGGATCTGAAACATGACGAGGGGGGGGGGGGGCTGTTGTATAGGGGGTACCATGCCATCCCAATCCAACATGAGCTGCTCCAGCTCATGTTGGATTGGGATGGCATGGCAAAACTATTTTCTTCTTTCGGTAGCATTTTAATGCTAAGTAAACGCATTTATTTTTCTATTTTGGTGGCGAACTAGTTTTGTTTATAGTTTGCGACTCTAAGACTGTAAAAATGGTATACAACGCAAAAATAAATCCAGAGCTCTTTGGTATTGCTTAGAGTATGAAAGAAAAATATCGAAATAAATGACAGTGTTCTTCCGCTGTTGATTTTTTAGCAATGTTGGGCCAATTATTTTCTTGATTTATATTCCTTCTGAGAGAATTTGCCTTGTCGGATTGTTGGGGCATTGTAGATCCAGCTCTATTCTAAAAAAAACTACGAGTAGAGTACCTTATTACCGATTATGTAATATAACTTACCATTTTAAAAAATTCTGATATACATTCGTAAGGTCACCTGAAATATGAAAATCCACGTCTAGACCAAAGTATTAAGTATTTACTAGTACCATAGTATCACTATTCTTTACACTTCTCATCAACTTGCACAACTGTTTACATATTAATCATTAAGCACTTGACGGAACTGCCTTAACTACACTGACTGACACGGCGCCGATTTGTGCGTTTATATATAAATGTGCTCCGCTAGAAAGTTCTGGAATTTTCTCGTGTCACACTACTTGCTTCCAGAACCCTCTGGCGTGTTTTGAGTGCACTAAGGCGAAATAGACGGCAGATAGTTAATTTAATTTTTATTCTTTTTGAGTATATGTTTCTAGATTTTATTTTTGAACTTCTAGTGGCGGGGGGGGGGGGGGAGACGCAGTTTCCGCCCTCCCTTTTTTATCCCTCTCTGGGCACGCCCTTGATAGCGGCGTAAAATGTGCTGAAGTAATTTGTGGGTGCAAAACAGTTTTGAAGACGAAAGTATTTATAATAGTATTCTAAAAATTTTCGTCTAGCTAAAAATATCCTAGACGTTTTTTCTGCAGTTAAAATAATGCGATAGCTGCTGTTTAACATTTGCCCCACAACATTTTGAGGGAAGCCTGTCCCGCCATCTTGGTTTCATTTAAATTTTGCCGCAACACGCAACTCGTATTTGGTTTTGTCTTTTTATAGCTCGGCAAAACAAAAAGCTTTTAATATTTCATTCTCTTTAATAACAATTATCGCTTGACAGCTCCAGTTAGTATCGCTGCAATAATCAACCCTATGATATGATATCTTTTTATTTCCTCTCGGCTGTCAACATTTTAAAGTTAATAAAGCTGTCCAGGGGCAACCTGTTGATAAAGGTCGAGAAGCTGTTCTTTGCGGTCTGGCGTGCAAAAAATCTCGTTAAAACTTTTGTAATAGAACTTACACAGAAAACCTGATAAATTCAAGATGGCGAGTTCTAATCCCTCTTAAAGGATAAAGACTGGCGATGAAAATTTGTAAAGACTGTTCCCGGCAAAGTAAGCATTTTTTAAACCAGCCACTGAAAAATAATTTTTACTGTCCATCACAACATCTGCACGCAGGCCCTCGATTTATTTGGCAGCAAATTAATTAAAATAGATCTCAAACCTGAATTTGTTTTCAGAGTGTAATTTGTAAAATAATGACTGCTAAAGTCTAAGGTTTGTGGTTTCATACAAACAAGAGCACAAATTTGCATATTAGAAAAATTTTCCTCGGTTTACACTTGCATGATTCATGAGTAAAGTGACACCGATCCATGACAATGTTGATCTTATATACAGGATGTACCCAAATATGTAGGAAGTAATTGGAAAGTTGCAAGCTCATTTCTTAGTGAAAATGTATCTACACTTACCACTCCCGTATCCACAAGAAACCTTAATCCAGAAGCTGTTGCTCCCGTTCTCTATGTCGTTAATGTTAAGTGTGAGAATAAGGAAGATGTACAACATAGATATGTGAGTGTGTGTCAAACAAGTATATACACAGAACGTACACATGTCCGCGAACAAGGTGATCTTGGATACTTATTTCTAAGGAAAAAATGGCTTTCTAACTGATCAAGAAGATGGAAAGGACATTAATTAAAAAAATCAAATTGATGGCATTCTACCCACACCAACAATGAAATTAATTGGCAGTCGAGTGGTGTACGAATTTCCTAAAATTGTTACAATTAACACCTTCTCATTATTGTATGCTCCTTCATATATATTTTTAAAATTAGAAGTTCATTTTAGGCTTGTGACGTTGCTGTATTATGCATGTCAACCTCTATAATTAATATTCTGTAACCTAGATATTCTTTAGCCTAGTTGAATTTTGTGTAGCTAATCTAAGTGGGTAGCAATTATGTAAATTCCTTAATTCCCACATGTTAATTAATTCATTGCAAAGTAACGATAGTCGCACCTTCCAAAGTCAATCATATTTCTAAAATAACAATTAAAAACACATTTATCGGCCATTTGTAACACCCGTGACATAACATGTGTAGCTCCCGTGACATGAATTCTTCTTTTTAAATAAATAAATTTTACAAATTTTTACAAGATCCAAAAGGTTGTGAACGTTCACTGTGTTTCTCACGTGGAGCAATATTTATTTGAATATTTCAGTTTTGTTCACGGACCATTGTTTACTCGTATATGTTCACTACCACGAAAGAATGTTCCCAATTACTGTAACATCTGCGACATCAAAAACAGCTTCAACATTTCTAACGTGGTTTTATTTCGTTTCATGAAACTTCGGCTGCAGGGAGTTGAAAGTGAACTAGTGTCACTCCCACTGTAATCTGAGAACTCAACTAATGCGTACTAATTTAAAAGTGGTGGAAAATTGAAGTAAAAATGTAACACCCGTGAAAAAAAAAAACCCCCGAAACCAAGCAACATGTCCCGGCGAACACAAATGTAGCGGGCGAAAGGCAAGATTGGCTCTGGCACTTGCCCAAACGCACCAGCGCGCGTAGAGAAGCGAAGCACCGGAGTACCCAGGGCGAGGCTACAGATAGCGAGGCGTTTTGGAAACACGGGGACGTTTGTAACTCCGCGGCGAGTAATTAGCGCCTTCGGAGGCGCGAAGCGCGGGTTTGCTGCAGCCAGCCTCCGGAAACGCAAGATGGAGTGGCGATACAAGACGAGCAGCCTTCGGGAGCAATAAGGTGAAGAAGTTCTGGTGGTTCAGGTAGAAAAAAAAAAAAGAAAGGAATTTAGTTAAATATAGCGTGGCATGGCAGAACGGTCTGTTGTATAACATATGTATACAAATTATTTTATTTATTTCAGAAATAATTCTGGAAATGAAGCGTTTTTTAAATTTTTTTTTATACGGTGTAGTACAGCAATCAAGCATAAATAGAACATAGAGCCATACATTAGACTTGTATCTCACCATGATCTATGGTATGCTGAAACCTGAACATTGTTGGAGTAATAATTATTCCGTAAAACACTTTTAAAAACACAAGAATTCATAAATTTCCCTTTACGACAACTGGACATCTATTTGTGGAGGTGCGTCGTTTCTATTTTGTTTCGTTCTACGTACATTAAACCTTTTCGGATAACTAAAAACATATTTTATCTGGACGGAGATCCAAACCTAGCTCAGCTAAAGTGATCACTGAAGGAAAAGAGGATGTTTATAATTATATAAGTAAATAATACATCTCAACTCCCCCGTCTTAAAATAGCGTAACTTACTGTTCAGAGTTGAAGTAAACGTTGCACGTTTAAAGCTTTTAAATATATTGACGCAGCAGTAGAACAATGTGTCTTGAGTTCGATATTTTCCGAGTCATAGGCCTTCCAGCATGGTACCACACGTAATTGGTAATGACATGTATATATTTTGCAAGGTGCGCCTGCTAATGTTGTCAGTTGGGATGGCGTGAGTCTTGTTACCTGCGCCGCCATTGCTGTGCTGACAGCTGACTTAATTCGAACGCCACGCGCTTCTCAATGCCGTTGTTTATGCAGTGCTTCGCCGGCGAGTAGAGCAAGGTCGCCAGCAGATACGTGCAGCCCCTGGGGTATTTGAACTCGCCAAGACGTGTTCGCGCGTGCATTCAGGCACGCGGTAGATATCTCGAGTGCCTCTTGCAGGTTATTAGCGACGTGTTACTGCCCGCGCACAAGCACGGCTACAGCTACTCGAACTGGGATATGCCAGGAAGGCGATTAGGCCCCGTCCACAATCGACACGGCGCACATAACATGCATAGAAACCAAAGAAATAAAAAACCTGTATTTCAGATGGTAACGTCCACATATAGTATTTGGCGTGGCTTACTTGGCATTATTTGCGTGACTTGGCGTTAAGATGGTCATCTCTGAGTATCTTATGCCAAGTTTCTAACGCCGTCGAATGAGAATGTGAAACGTCAAAAAAACTGCTGTAGCCAACTTATGAATACAAAAATTCTTGTGCGGAAAAATTATTACCTATTCGTTTGCTCTTTCTAATTGGTTTAAAAAAAAAGGGTTTCTTTCCTTTCACATTAACGCCGATTGTAGACAGACGGTTTCGTTTATTATGTTTTGTAAGTAATCTTATTTAAGCCACGTTGATTGTGGGCGTGGCCTTATGAACACATCCAGTAACACATCCAGTCGGAAGGTGTGTAACTCTGAAATTATCAAATTCAGGACATAAGTTCAGAGGGACAATTTGTGTTGTTTTGGGGTGTACTACACACTCCCTGATTACTTCCCACAAATTTGGGGACATCCTGTATAGCGGAAGGATGTAAAATAAAATGGAAATTAGATCCTAGGAAAGGTTTCAAAAACGTCAATTTAACGTAGGTGGCCTATGCTTTAAATGAGCTCCACACTGAGAGAAAATCGAACAAAATATTTGTTTGTATAGGGCTAAATATATATTTAGTTGCCCTAACAAAATATATTGTTGAACAAAAAATTTTGAAAAGCAACAAAATTACTTTTGTTCGTCTAACAAAAAATATATAGTTGAATAAACAAAATCCCTGTGTTTGGGGCAAAAAAAATTAGACTGTCAACTAAATATTTTGTTGAATCAACTGTATATATTTGTTTGGCCACTCATTTGACAGCCTTCGTTCGAAAATACAGCTCGAGAGTTTGTTTGTATTTTTGTGACAATTAGGATAGTAACCGTGTTTGTTAGTGCATATATTGATGCTTAACAATCGTATAAAAATATTAATAAAACAATGCAACGAGAAACTGACAAGTAAAGCTGTAAAACTTGAAATACTTGTTTACACATGTTGCCCAATATTAGCAGTACATTCATATAAAATCTTTCCGGTGTTATCGGTTGTCACATTAGATTCGAAACTTGGTCGAACTTAACTGTTTAATGTACGCGTAGTCAAACAAATCTTTAGTTGCACCAATCAAATCTTAAAGTTTGGGCAACCAAATGAGAACAACAAAATAATTTGATTTAAGCGACGAAATCATTTTTTTGCCCCTATACAAACAAATAATTTGGTTGCGCCAAGCAAATCTTGTGTGATTCAGCAAAACCTTTTTCTCAGTGTTAGGCAAGAACATAACACACGCTACGATCGCGTTGTGAAATACGATAAATAGGCAGCGCCTATTTCGTCTTCCAACATCCTCACTTGGAAGATGCCCAGAACGCCGCCTGGAGATCGGGGTCTAGGCCGCGGTGCGAATCGGCGCTCTCCCCGGGGTTTCTTATTGCGAGGCTGTTTTGATCGCAGTTCCTTATCTCCGGTTGTTTACGCCCTTCGGGAACCGCGCCTTTCCAAGACGAAAAACAACCATTTCTCTCACTTTGCCATGTCGACTGCGGGGAATGGGATAAAGGAAGATTCTCTGTGAGCGAAAGAAATAGAGAGACTCTACGGGTCTCTGAGGATGAAATTCTCTCGAGCGGTGAGGTAGACAAACGACCAGCTCGAGTTAACTGGCACTGAAACTTGTTCCTGAAAGGCAATGCTTTTTTTTCTTCTTCTTCCATTAGCAGCGTTTTAAAGATTTCTCGCAAACACACAATTACATTAATGTTTTATCTTATGTAAAAGTATATTTTCTACGTGCCTCAACCCCATTTAAAACTACCGTACTCGTTATCAAATACATTGAAATTTATGTATATGATTACAAGTGGTACCTGCTACGCTCGTGTAAAAAATTTGATCACGCATTTTAATTACTTCATTCAAAAGAGTCTGGTAGTAATTATAAAACATAACCTTCTTCATTTATAAATATAAGTCGAATCATCATTGAAAATCCACCACTCAGTATTTTCACACCGTGTAGTTATTTTTGTCACTTACTGAAATACATGCAAATGTGGAAAATTTCAGTACACGTTTCATATGTTTTACTTCCGGTTTTGGATACGGAAGTCTTAGGAACTTGCGAAGGAAAAGTTCGATTCCTCAGACTATCTTGAACAAATCACGAACGTTTGTGTGTTGTAACGTTTTTGCATCAAGTAGTGAAAAGAAATAAAACCATTTAGACGCACTCGAAAACAGTTTCAGATCAGCATAAGGAAAAGGAAACTATTTAACTACAAAATTCGTACGTGCGTGCATACTCAATATGTGTTTAAGGATTACTGTTCATTTGTGCTTTCTAAAAATGCGTCCGCACACAAAGTCGACGACATCAGGGATTGTGGAGTTGAAAACGGTTCGAGTTTCCTTGGGAAAATTGCATTATTATTTAACCAGTGTAACTCGAAACCATTTGTTATATATTCTTAGTGGCATATTCAATCAAATTCTTCAGTTTTTTAAGTGTTAAAAGTGACTCAAACTTCTGCGTTAATAAGGTTGGTTTTTAGCACAACCGTTGACAGTTTTGAATTCAAAATATTCCTTTAGCTGGCACCCTTCATCATAAGTAACAGAATGTGATCGTCAACTCGGCTTCAAAGCTTGCAGATGAAGTACTTGGAGGGAACATAATATAGTAATAATAATACACGAAAGCTGTCCCTGTTATTACATCAGAATACTGCTACGGGCGCATGGGCGTTGCCATTTTTGTGGGGGGAGGGGGGGGGGGGGGGGGGTGAATGTCTAAATAAAATAAAAATATTAGATTGTGCTTCCAAATTTATTACCAATTTTACCAAAATGGGCTTACACAGCCTCTACTAGCTACTGCAGTTCACTCAACTTCAATCCTCTGCGAAACCAATGAACGACTACACGAGGCGGAGGAGCTCCAATCCGGTGTTGCTAATACCAGAGGCAAGGAGATATTTGGTTCTGGGTGCAGGATACATCAGGAAACGAACCTACGGCGCAGCGAACTCTGGAGGTCCCCTGTTAAAGAGCCTTAATAATTGATAACGTAGTAAAATCAGGAAGAGTCGATTATTTACTCAGTATTGTTTGCTACGATATTCCAGATCTAGTAATTATTCAGGATTATTTGTTAAGATATTCCATATAATTGTTTGTACGATGAAGAGTAATGAAATAATAAGTTTTTTTTTGTAATTGTCTTGTATCATTCAGCTATCTATGAGTTATTCCCTCCAGAGTAAGAATAACGTATAGAGAATTAGCCTCAGAGCGTTATCCTAGAGTTTACGATTATATCTGGACCAGCGTTAGAACACGCGCATGAACTGCCTTTAGCAGGGCGAGGGCTGTATTTATAAAGGCTGTTCGCGGTAAAATGAGCACACCGAGAAAAAAGTTTTGTTGAATCAAACAAGATTTGATTTGGCGCAACAAAAAAATTTGTTTGCACCAAGCAAATCTTGTGTGCAGTACAAATGAAAATCAAATTATTTTGTTGTTTTCATTTGGTTCCCCAGCGCTGCAAGACTCGGTCGGTACAACTAAATATGTGTTTGGATACATGTACATTAAACGGTTCGGGCCGGTATAAAAAAATGTTTTTTTTTTTTAAGTTCGGCCGAGTTTCGAAACTAGATCACCTGCGGCAGCGCGCTGCGCCATAGTAATCTCAGCTAATTTGGCAACTGGGAACACCGTAAAGATTTAAAATGGATTCACTGCAAATATTGGGCAACGTGTGCAAACAAATATTTCGAATTTTCCAGCTACACTTGTCATGTTTCTTGTAGCATTGTTTTATTAATGTGTTTTTTACGATTGTTAAGCATCAATAGATGCATTCATAAAGACGGTTACTATCATAATTGTCACAAAAATACAAACAAACTCTCCAGTTGTATTTTCGAACGACGGCAATCAAATATATATAGTTGATTCAACAAAATATTAAGCTGACGGTCTAATTTTTTGTGGCCCAACACAGAGATTTTGTTTATTCAAACATATATTTTGTCATACAAACAAAATTTACTTTGCTGCTTTTCCAATTTTGTTCGCTCAACAATATATTTTGTTACGGCAGCTACATATATTTTTGGCCCTATACAAACAAATTTTTAGTTCGATTTTCTCTCAGTGCACTTTTGAAAGCCCTGCTTACGATCTTTTTGTATGCACGTTGTGTATTCCTCCGCCTCGTGTAAGATTAACTTTGCCATGGGACTCATCACTTTATTCATACGTCGGTAGAATAAGACTGTGGAGTTATTAGGAAATTAAATATTTTACAAATCGGCTAATGTTTACACTTCAATGCATTAAAAAAAAAACCAGAAAGGGATAGAAATAATCTAAGTTTTCACAAATGGTTTCCTAAACGGTTCCCTAACACTTTTTTCCGATGTTAAGATATGGAACTACTTTCTCTCCATCGTTGCCATTTTTACTGAGCGAATGTCTCTTAGTGTGCCCGTTAAAATATATGCAGGCAAGGGCAGTGACTTTTTTTGTGGTTGATTTGAAAAGTGCTCCATTGATCGTGAACAGCCTTTACTCAAGTCAACCCCCTTTATGAAATGAATATTTCCGCACATAAGCATGTCCCAGATGAACCAATTCAGTGTGCAGAGGTTTCTTGACCGTGGGAGACAATCGTTGACATTCTGGAAGGCACTTGCTGCCTCCAGGTGCGAGACGTCAATCAATGTCATATCACAGCTTCTATCCTCGCACACTGCACTAAGTCGACCAAAGGGTTGTGTGACAATTCCAGCCAGTGACAATTACGGCCAGGGGAAATTTTTTGACGATTCCGGCCACTTGTTTACAAAGCAATGGGTCAGTTTAAACGTTTGTACAGGACCATTGGCAATCCCAGCCAGGAACACGTGACCTAAACTAAAGACTTTTCACGATAAAGTGAGCACTTTTTAAATTAACCTTAGAAAAAAGTCACGTCTCCTGACTGCATATATTTTAATTGGCGCACCGAGTGACATTCGCCCAGCAAAGTTGGTAACAATGGATGCCTAGTAGTTCTTTATCTGAACGTCGAACAAAATGTGTTAGGTAACCATTTGTGATAACTTAAATTATTTCTTTCGCTTTCTGTCTTTTTAATACATCAAAATGTAAAAAAGAGCAGATTTATAACATATTTACTTTCCTGATAATTTCACACAGTTTCACTTGACCGAAGGATGAATCAAGTGATTAGGCCCATGGCAATGTTAATTTTACATATGGCGGAAGAATACACACGGTTTATACAACTAGTTCCTTAGCAGGGCTTTCAAAAGTGCTCATTTAACCGTGAATGGACTATAACAAGTTGTACATCAGTATAGATGCAAAGATTCAGAGAATCATCGAAAAGTACGAAATTACATGTACCTTTTCCCTTCTCCCCCTTCCCTCTTGTATTGCCAACGGACCTGACCGGAAATGTCACTGGTCGGGACTGTCACTTAGATGATGTTTGTCTGTTGGCCGGAAATTATTGCTGCCCGGAAGAGTCCGTATAGCAACCAAATATTTAAACTGCTTACAAAAGTTTAATATATTCACTCTATCTGCACGCACGTGGGATCCGAAGAATGTACTAGTTAGTTTAATCAGCTGTCATGAACTACATAGAGAATATGTGGTCCTTTCTCAAAACAAGCGTTTTCAAAACGTGCACAACCACCAATGACCATTCAGGCCTTGAAAACAGCCGCAATTGAGGAATGGGACAATTTGCTTCAGGAAATCCACAATAATCTCGTTTTCGGCATACCTCGTCAGCTAAAAGTGTGCTTCAGGAATCGTGGAGATCCTACACGTTATTGAAGTTTGTCAAAGGATCTGAGAATACCTTTTCTTGACGTGAATAAGTGTTTAAATTTGCGACAATAGTGAGAGGCAATCCAGAAAAACCGATGGTAACAAAATCGGGGCAATTTTGAGTTCGTTTCGCCGCGTCTTATAACTTCCGCGCAGTATAACGTTTGACTAGGAGAAGTTACGACGCTTGTTTAACTTTCAATTGACAGCTATCGTCAAGATCAATCGATTTCGTGTATAAAACCATTTGTGTGGCGTGATTATAGGTGAAATTGTATGCGTTTAATGTACTTAACTTAACTTAACACAATTTCGGCCTATACTCGTCAAAAAGCCAAGTCGAAATATAGAATACGTATACGGTTGGGAAGAGAATCTCAAAAGCAATCCAGTGATACCCATAAAACCCTATATGATCGAGTGAAGCGGTGCCGGGAACCTAGAAAAAACTTCAAGGCGTCCGAACGCGTGAACGCAGACGTATTTACACAAAACAAACGGCCGTGTCCCCAACATAGTAAAACCCAATTTTTTTTTTTTTTACAATTGCAGCCACTTATTTACAAAGCAATGGGTCAGTTTCAAAACTTGTACAGGGGCCAGTGACAATTCCGGCCACGAACACGTAGCCTAAACTATCAAGTTGTACGTCATTATCGATGAAAAATCCAGAGAATCATCGAAAATTACGTAAATACTGGCACCCTTCCCCTTCCCCTTTCTCCTCCGTTTTATCAACCGACCTGGCCGGAGTTGTCACTGGTTCAAACTGTCACTCAGATGTTGTTTGTCTTTTGCCCGGAATTGTAAGGTGGCAGGAATCGTCGCTGTCCAGAACTGTCTGGACAACAATCAAAGATGTCTACTGTTCACAAAATATTTAGCATATTCCCCGTATCTGCACTTAAGAGCGATCCGAAGAATGAACTACCCAGCTTATTCAGCTGACATGGCCTGCATAGGGAAAGTGCGGTCCTTCCTCAAAACGAGCGATTTAAATTTGTGACCATTCTGGCCTTAAAAACATCCGCGATTGACAAACGAGACAATTTGCCTCAGAAAATGAATAATGATCTCGTTTTTGACATGCCTCGTCGGATACAAGTGTGCTTCAGGAATCGTGGAGGTCCTACGCGTTATTGAAGTTTGTCAATGCATCTGAGAAGACCTTTTTTTTTTTATTATTGAAACTGATGAAAGCCCTTTGGTTTGTCTCGTACTGGGATAATGTAAACGAGTATTGCGTTTTTTTTTTTTTTTTTAACTTTACGTGCTATTAGGAGTACATTATGAAATATAAAATACTTTTATTCAATATTACATCCTGGAATCTAATATATTTAAACTTTTTGTGAGCAGTGTGCACACCTGGGCCATGTTCAGGAGTGAGTCACGCAGGCCTTGGGCAGGGGAAAGGCGACCGTAGCGTGGGGAATACGGTTACCAACCGCCCCGTACTGAAGGGAATTTTTTCCATATCCTGGGGCTGGAAGAATTAACCCGTGTGGACATAGGACGGGACGTCATACAACCTGTATCTCAGAATTCTTTGAAAATATACTGCATACCAGTAAACACAGTGGCAGTAAATTACCACTTCTGCGAATACAGGACAGGTAAATGCGTACTTCGCTGACGAGATTTTTTTTCTATTTCAAACGACTGAAAAGCGGTGTGAAACAACGTACTTTATTACAATATTCACAAATGATTGCGTAACATTTTAAATCTAACGCTTGGACACAGAACTGCGTCCTCTCCATCGTTACCAACTTAGGCACATACAAGTCAGTGTGCCCGTCAAAATATATGCAGATAGGAGAAATGACATTTTTCAAAGGTTGATTTCAAAAGTATTTAATTAACTGCCAAAATACTTTTACAGAACGTTTTGACGATATGTTGTGAAAAATATTCGTTTTCTACCTGACATAATAACATGACAGACCTACTGCAGCCTGTCGCCAGTGCTGCTCCCATGTGGCAGCCACGAAGGTTTCCGAGACGGACATTGCTACTGCACGGCCTGCAGGGGGTCGTGGTGGCGTAGTGGTTAGACTGCTCGCCTACTACCTATTCGAACCGGGTTCGATTACTGGCGGGGCCACTCCCGGATTTTCGCACGTGCCGGGCGATACCCTCTGGTCGGTGGGTTTTCTCGGAGATCTCCCGCTTTTCCCGTCTTTGTATTCCGGTGGTGCTGCATACTCGCCTCGCTCTGCACTCGTCGGCTCTCAAGAACTCGATGTTAAGAGCCACCCTATATCTCCAGTCCACTTTACCGCCTGCAGTTACGGGTATGTTATGATGCTGGTGGCCTATTAGCAAGGCGCTACTCAGCTCATATTCGATTCGCTTGGACGGCAAATACCTTTACCGGTTGTGTGCTAATGAATTAGATATCGTTATTTCATTCTTCCTTAGCATCCCGAGGGGCCGCGGTGGCTGAGCGATTAGCACGCTTGCCTCCCACCAAGGCGAACCGGGCTCAATCCCCGGCCGAGTCACAGGATTCTCGCAAGTGGGAATCGTGCCGGACGATGCCGTTGTCGGCGGATTTTCTCGGGGATCTCCCGTTTCCCCCTCCCCCTCATTCCAGCGCCGCTCCATATTCACTTCAACAGCTCTCATTGGCTCTCAAGACCTATCCGTTAAGAGCCGTCCAGACCTTTTCACTTAGCATCCCGGCGAGCTTCGATAGTTCATTTTTAAGCCACCTTATTTTTACCGCAACAAGCATTTCAATTTGCCCAACCTGCACCAAAGAGAACATGATACATGTTCTTTATTAATATTTCGTCTTATTTATGCCATCCTATTTGTTATTTCAATACTATTCAACTTAATCTGCGGGAGCGTTGTATAATGGTCCACCGATAAGTTATCTTGATTTTGTTACGTTTTACGATTTCATGTTTTCAACTTGCCGAATGTGAAAAAAAAAAAATTAACCAAATGTGAAAACTACATATTAAAGAAACTAAGAAAGGATAATACATTTCGAACATGTGTACATAGTTTTCAATACAACGACGTTAAAAGAAATTCGCTTTGTTGTCTTATTTTAAAGTAAGAAATTGATTTCTTAATGCCCAAAACTGCCCACAACCTTGTATAACAGAACGTCCGAAATACTATGAAATAATGAGTTAAAATATTAATGCAATAGTCGCTAAAGTTTACTGTAGAGATTATTCACAACTAAAGTAATAATTGAAAACACATTTGTGTTCACGATTGGCTTACTTTTTAGTGTGATGTACATTAAAGCATGCGCAATGATAATGTGAATACTTTAGTTCGTGTCTTCGGAAAAGTGTACTTTAGAAACAAATGTGGGATGTTTCCAACACATGTCCTACTTTTCTTAGCACTTATGTACATTACGACCTATTGAAACATTTTCGCTGAATACGCATGACACTTCATAAGCATATAACATTCGTGTTTCATTGACAGTATATTTCACACTGATTCGGCTTACTTCGTCGTAATACCGAATTTAAACTGCTCCGCAAGAACTTATCCACAAATACGCATGTGCAATATTTTCTATCGCTTATTTTACAGCCATTTTGAGTTTTACGACTGTCGACATACCTATAGCTGTGCATGATATGATGCGTGCGCTAAAGTCACATCTACATTAATTTGTATTTTTGAGTGGTAAAAACGTTTTTCTTTTCTCGAAGGACCTTCATTTAAAAGAGTCTTCTTTTCGCTGCACCGTCCTTCAAATCCTGAGTAAGAATAAGTAGTGGCGAAATGACGAACGTACGAATCCATTAAGCGGTACTGAAGAGGGAACAATTTACAACATGAGAAGTTTCTATCAGGCTAATTAAGGAGGTGGCAGTGGTGGTGAAGAGGGTGTAGATAGCGAATAATTAGAAGCGATGGCCGCCACGTAGCATTAATGATTATCTCGTCAGATGCTGGAGTGTTGAAGTTGCTGAAAGAGAAGTGGATCTAAGAAACAACTTCGTTCCTTTTATTTTTTTTGCATTTGGAATAATTCGTTCTGTAGAACCTTTGGAACGACCTCTTTTTTTCAAGCTAAGTGGGGGGGGGGCGGAACAAACTGATAAAATTAATTCCCTGAGAATTCAGTCACGAAGGAAGGAGGTATGATTATTTCGTTTCCTTTGTGTTCCAGCGTGTTCCGGATTCTACTCTGCATTTTTATGGCATTTAGCACGCCAACGTAGGAGAGTTGGACACGCAGCTATGTAAATGAAAAAAAAAAAAATTATTATTTGAGAACTGTAAACAATCCCTTTTATGAGATTCTCCTTTAAGTTAATTTTCTTATCCATTTATTAAAAACTCGGGACGCTTGACGAAGTAATATCGTTTGTCTGCTTTCTCTCGAGTAGAATTACCCAAGTCTTCAATGTTGTATTTTCATGGACTGTATGTTCTTTAATAATAAATAATACCCATTTCTCACTCACGTATACTTCGAAATTAGTAAAGGTAAAGTTCATATTCTAATCATTCAATGAATGGGCCATTTCACAATACAAAAAGTAACTAAGCGGCCAATTATTTTTTCTTCTAAAAAAAAAAAAAAAAAAAAAACCCACATAATTATTACCTGGTGGTAAATATTTTACTCTCAGAATACACTTAGCATGTTAATGTTTTGATATTAAATACCTATTTACTTTTCCCATATTTTCGGAGTAAAAATTCTACAGAGAAAATAACGTTAAGTCACTGAGTATGTTATGCTTATTAAAAAACTATTATTAACTAAATGAATTACTAAACACACGTTGGAAAGATATTCTCGTTTTAGAAATACACATGTCCGGAATTCTTCTCTACTTTATTAATATACTGCACACAACAGTTTAGCTTATTCCCCGTTCGCCAACGAATGCGTAATATGTAGGTTTCTAGTAGGAGTGGAACATGCCTACGTTGTGTGAATCATGTAAACATTGGCGTCTCCCAGTATCCCCCCCCCCTTTTTTTTCTTATTCATGCTACATGCGTACTGCACGTATACAAACACAGCAGGTTCAACCGCAGGCCTTAAAAACAGCCGCAATTGAGGAATAGGCCAATTTGCCTCAGAAAATGCTTAATAATCTTGTTTTTGGCACGCCTCGTCAGATAGAAGCGTGCCTCGAGAATCGTGGAAATCCTACACGTTACTGAAAATCGTCAATGCATCTGAGAAGGTCATTAATGAGATTCTTTTGTATAAGTTTTTTTTTCTTCAGAGTATGTCTCTTCTTTGTTTCGTACTGGGATGATATAAACGAGTATTGTATTTTTTTCCAACACTATGTGCAATTAGGAGTACAGTATGAAATGTAAACTACTTTTATTCGATGTAACATCCCGGTTCTGATATATGCTAAACGTTTTGTGAGCATTGTATATACGCACGCTCACCCATTGAGAAGTTTGCACATTTAAGAGTTACATTAACAGAGAATACACAATTCTAGGCGAGTTTTCTTTCGTGACAATCGTTGCTGGAGTCATTTTCTTACAAAGGTTTTTAACTATACACTCTTTCGGTGGTTTAAATGTTTTGTGGGGGATACACAAATATGCATACAGGCATGAAGTTTCCCGATCATGTCAGCCTGTATTTCCAGAGAAATAAGACTGAAAACATATAATTATCGTAATTATATCAGTTGAAATTGTTTAACCATTTATATACAGTCTATCCACCTTGGAGTGGATTGTTGAAAATAACAATTTTTCGTTTCGTAAATATGCTTTATGAAATGTAATATGTGGTTGAAATACTGTTCCCTTGTCAACTGTTACCGATTGGTCCATTAAAATGTTCTCTTAGCCCATGTTCAACTATTCAATTCCCGTGAAAAAGGGGGTAGCGAACTGCAAAAAAAAAAATTAGTTTGATTCAATAACTGTTTTATAAAAATGTAATTAGTTTTTTAAAAAATGTGTTATACCCTTGTGCATATGTTAGCTGTTTCCGTGGCCAAGAGACTAAAGAATATTTTGTGTCTACGGCAGAGTAAAAATTATTACGCAAATGTTCTACAGACCAAATACTGACGGTAGGATGATAAAGCTTCCGTTTGTTTGCGCATAAAAAAAATGCAGAAAAAAAGTATGGAGCGAATATTTCGGACAAACATGGTGTAAATACAATGTAGATTTTTATACGTGTCTGAGCGCGGCCATGTTAGTGAAGAATTCAGGACTTGAAATAAAAATATCCATTCCCATTCCCCACTTTGTTTATAACTAGCGGCCTTCCCCGGCCTCGCTCGGGTGCGATTTACAAATATAGCGTTGTTTAGGTCTACAGAAAGTATATATACTAAATGCTTAAGGTAACTAACGTAGGATTAAGAATGTGGTGTTCGAAAAGTCTTCGTAATTGAACCCTTATTTTTAATCAAATTTTAAATTACAAAAATTGTTACTTTGTATCATCCTTAAATATAAAGACCTTTTTTGAGATCTAAAATTATGTAGTACATTAATTTGGTGTATCTCTTGTGGTTTTGTCAGCGTAGGCCATGTAAGCGCCCGAAAAGCGGCTTTTTCCGACTTGATTATAAAACATCGGTATTTCACTACTATCCTTACATTAAATATTAATGTATGGTATACTTAAACCTTTCTAAGGGAATTCTCTAAATGACGGTGAGAACCGTATCAAAATCCATCAAGCAGTTTAGAAGCCTTAGCCGAATACACAGACATAGGCGGCCGGGCGACTTTGTTTTATGCTATGTATAGATATAGTAGATACCTACTATAGTCTTCGTGGTTAATTGAGCACATTTAAAATAAACCTATGGAAATTTCACAACCCGCAGCTCCATATTATTAAACCAGCACACTGGTTGACATGCACCCTGGAAAATTAATAACGTCGTACGTAAAGCAGTTCTATGTTTTAACGACAAGTTCAAAGTGTTAAGTAAACATGCGTGAACACTGAAATAATTTCATTTGTTTTCCGGTTTTCATCGCATGAAAGTGTAAGAATTAGCAAATTTGTAAAATATTTACTTTTATAATATTTCAGTTTCACTTGGCCGACGCATGAATAAATTTATCAGGCCCGTATCGATATTAATTTATGATATGGCGGAAGAATAGGCAATGTGCGTGCAAGTAGATCTTATAAAGAGCTTTCAAAAGTTCTCACTTTACCATGAACAGCCTTTAAAAGTCGATACGCCTATGTCTTTCACAGTGCTTTGTCATTCATCATAGTAATTGTAAGTTCTAATAGTAAACTATTATTCGACCTCTCGCCACATTATTCAGTTTAAGGAATTCTCCATGACAGGTCAATCCACTCATTTTAAAACAACGCTGATAATTCAAGCTGTAATACTGTAACGTGAGTTTGTAATTTCAGTCTTTTTGTATTAAAACCTTCAGATATATTACACTTTTGTGTTTGTTAAATAACTCTCTAATGGAAATAAAGAAACGAAAAATGGAAGCAGTTGAAAATCCTAACTAGACTTCAGCAATACTTTTTTAATTTCCTGGTGCAATTTTCGTATAAAGGACACAGCAAAAAAACAAAGGAAATATATATTTTTAAGTACGTTTGTTGTAATATTTTTTGTAGCCTGTAAAAATTAACTTATTTATTTATCACCTGAAATATTTAATTAATAAGTTTATTTTCAAGGTTGTAAACTCTCGGTACTTCATAATATCAAAGAATCGCTGTGCAAGTTCTGGTGTTAAAATTTGTTAGATTTCTAACGCCTCATCAATGTTTGCTTATATATTTGACATTGCCAAAATGTGCGATTTCTATGCAAGTGGATAATGCTTTATGTACTGTTAATAATGTTGTATTATTCACTGTGTCCGGTATCTAACCACACAAATAACTAATTTTTTTTTTTTTATAAATGTGAGAACGAGTTTTTACGTATACTGAAGCGATAAGAAAGCTTTCCCTTTAGGAAATATTTTTAACACAAAATTCTTGAGATAGTGTTGAATTTTTTATATTATAACATTTTTAAGTAGACTTTTTCGTTGAACCAAATATTTATGACAAACATCAATAGTTTTCGCCACCTATACACATTGCAAGACTTTTAATTTAATTACACTTGTTTTAGAATACAAAGCATTTCTAAAATTCTTCAAGTTAAAGTCAAAAATAACTTTCAATATAAATATTGTATTTCGAGAATGACAACCACTGCATATGCTGTTCAAATTAATTTGCAACCAGAAATTTAGGAAAATGTTTTCACAGGCTCGTTTGTCCATCTCAAATATTGCTGGAACTCGACTGATCCCCAACTCGCAATTCCGACAAAAAAAGAATTTAATTAAAATTTTCCGTCCACTCCCAACACACTCATTCTCTGATTGGCCGTACTCTTGCTCCAAAAACGTGAGCTCATAAAAATCTCTCTGGATTCACTCTCCCGCCTTTGTAGCTTGGAATTGATTGGCGGTTCAGCTGTTTTCCCGCATTCCCATAGAAACCTCATTGGTCTGCCCTCGAGCTGTCCGCAGCGGACATTTAATGGGCCTCTGTATTGCTTCTCTTCTGCAATTGTTGTCTCCCTACCTCGCTCATTTACTTGAGGCTGATTGGCTGTTGCGGGTGATCGAGAGCTGTCCCTATTTTCTTTCTCCCTGGCTGTACAGCAGGCTCTCGTCGAGCGCAAGGGAACCATGTAGTTTTTTTTTTTTTTTTTTTTTTAAGTGAGCAATAGAGTTTGCAATCCAAAACAATACCTTTCTCATCAACTGGAAAATTATTTTACTTTAACATTCTTTTCAGAAGTGAACGAAATTATTCCTTCAAAATAAATAATAATGGACTTGTTTATTTACAACTAGCAATCCGCCTTCGCTTTGCTCAGGTTTTACAGACTACCCGTGACTGCCCGTGATTACATGCGACTAACCGTGACTATCTGCGACTACTTGCGAATCCTCCTACATAATAAGGAGACGATCTCTGTCTCGCTGTCTGTCCGTCTTTAATACTTCTAAGTCCCTTAAAACTCAACAGAAGTTCTTCAAATTTTGCAGAGCGAACCCTCAGGGTCAAATACAGTTCAAGTTCGAATTTCAGCAAGATCAGATTACGCAATCATTAACTTTTACCATAAAAACTCATTCTTAATTACTTTCTTCCTATATGAAAGTTTTGTATTAATGTATAGAGTTTATTGCATAGAGATATGAAGGTAATGGAATATCATTTTTGTATACTTTAAGTGTCTTGCTTCAATGTGGAGTTAATTTACAAGTGGGGCCACAGTGGCTCAGCGGATAGAGCAATTCCAAGTGGGGCTACAGTGGCTCAGTGGATAGAGAGATTCCAAGTGGGGCCGCAGTGGCTTAGTGGATAGAACTATATCCAATGTTGAGTTAATTTCACATCATTCTTTTTTTTCAGTCTTTGTATGATAACAAAAATTTGTAACATCGTAACTGTTCTAGACAAGTGACAATACTAGAAAAAAAAGGTCACGGTCTGGGCTCCTAGTTTATAATATTAAGATACACTTTTTTACTCCACCCACTGATCCACTCCGTTCCCACTTGAATCCCTATAGCCACTGGCCCACTGCGGCCCCATTTAATATATCTCTATCTACTAAGTGACTACTGGCCAATAGGAATAGCTCTAACCGCTGGTCAACTACGGCTTTTGGGAAGGAAAGGATGACAGCCTATAGACAGAAAAGAAAGGAGAAATAACGGAGCCTTTGTTTCAGAAATGCTTTTTTATGCAGTAATCGTGTTTTGTACCTATGTACATCCCTGACAACCATAATATATTTGGAACCGTTTGAGATATCACGATGAAACAAAGACTAAGTTAGTACAGGGGTTATTATCTATATGCTGTGTAAATTTTATGTCAATACGTTCAGTGGTTTTTATGTTAGCTCCAGTCGTACAGACAGACATGAAAAAAATTTTAACATTATATATGGCTTGGTAATCGGTTATGCTATATGAAAAAATAATTATAAGTGGAAAATTCGGAAATCACAGACAGACACTTCTATTTTATTTATTTGTATAGATAATAAAATAACACGTAACTCTCTTTCTCTATTTACTTTTGTTTAATCCCCAAGACTGTGTATACTATGCGTGAAAATATGCTACTACTAATGCTGTATTATTATTTCTTTTATCATTATCGTCATACAAATTATCATCTACAGTCAGGACCGCTTCCTTACGTAAAAGGCTTTAAATGCTATTGTGACTGAGAGACATAACGTACGACGGCCTAATTCCATATCATCACAGCCGATACAAAAATATTTTGAAGTAATAAAAGCAAATGGCCACAAAGCCATTTTTGGAGTGTAGGTATATTAGATTGGAAATAAATAAATATATTTTCATAAAACTAAGTATACTCGATTCATGGTTACTCCACACTTTTTGAAACAAACCTTTGAGAAATTACTCTACGTTTAACGTGTTTGCCTGCGTCTTAAGCAAATCACAACAAACATTAAACAATGTTGACATTTGAGAACTATTATTTTAAGTAAACGAAACTTTCACTTGTATATAAACTCTAAATTGTAATGTTTGTTTCGTATTATAAACGAAATAAAAACGGGGGAGAATAGTGACGCGTTGGCAACGACTAGTAAAAATAATTAACACGTAAAATATTATTAGAAGAATTCTGATGATCTACTTGCAACGTAAACATGTATTGTTTAAAGTTTACATTTTCACGTAGCAATGGTAAAAACATATTTCGTTGTTGCGTGATAAAAATATGTGTCTTTTTGCTGCTTGATCAGCGAAAAATACGGTGCATGGGTATCAGTCTCTGAGCGTGTTTTTTTCCCCCCACGAAGAAAAACATTAGACGGACCATATTATGTATCTTTTTTTTCCTGAACAAATTTTTGCTCCACATTTGTTTAGTTGCTCGTAGGAAAGCCCACTTTATGATATTTTAGTCTTATATAATAAATAACAGTATCTGAATTCGTGACTTATAATTAGAATGTAATTTTAATGTTAAATATTTATTACATTTTTATTAAGATATTATGGCGGGGTTGTCACGACTTCAAAGTTGGCAGAATTGACGACGCGAATCATTGTTTGATCTCTAGCGTTTTTTTTTTCCTTCCGGCGAAAAATACCTGCATTTATGAAATAACGTTTTTACGCGTGCTTTCAACCTACCTAGTTAAGTGACAAAGTTGTGATAAATATGTTTTCAATTCCGGTGTGAATATATTTTTACGTGTACCGTTTACGTTGGCTGATGAAGTGAAGTTGTAATGATATGGCCGTTCCGGAATCCTTACGTTATATACATGCGTGAAGGCGTTTTTTTTTTTTTTTGGACGTACGAAGTTTGTTTCTAGCCCTGAAAAACGTTTATGCCATGTTTAGTATTTAAATACGATGTCCGTTTAAGCACCACAACTTTGTAACATTCCCCTAGGTGTACAAAATACATTAATGCAACGTACTAAAATGTTTTAGCGAGTTGAATGCTTTCTGCCAAAGCCCAAATAAATGTCTCAGAAGTGATAGAACTCACTGATAAAGAAACAGAAATATAAACAACGCACGCTGGAAAAAAAAAAGGGAAATAAAAATAATGCTATTTATGTGCGTACACGATTGCCACGAGATGATTGACAACGTTAGTCACAAACTTATTTGTCGCCACTAGGTTACATGATAAACAAAGCGACATGAGTTGTATGTTCCGATTTCTTCTTTTTTGTTGTTGTTGTTGTTGTTGTTGTTGTACTGGAAACACTGCAAGATCGTAATAAGAACCTCTAGTAGAATGCGCAAAAAACGAGGACAGAATCACGAACAGAATGAAGCAAGAAATGTGCGTCCGTATTCACGGAACGACTGCAATGGCGACCAGAACATGCAATGAACGAATTACGACCAACCATGTTTGCACGGACCCGCTGAAAGATGTCTGGTGTAATCTGCAGTGAGTAAAACGCCGTAGAGACAATAACGACCAAATGTTTGGCTGTGGTGACACGTTTCTGATTACTCGATGTCTTCTTGGGGAAAGCGATCGTACCGGACATTCCATTGTCCCCCTTCTACGAAACCTGGCAGGATTTGCTTACCAACTGTACACGCATTACTGGCTTACCAGCAACTGAGGCCATCTATACATTTTTATAGTGTCGTTCACAAACCCATGTTATTAAGCCACCCTTGTTAACTTCTCCCATGCATTTGTGTGAGTAGGAATGTTTTTCAACCCCTAGATTCCGAACTTCAAGAATTTATTTTGTATCCTCCCAAACCACGCTGAGTTTTCCACATAAATCGTATTTCATGCTCGTGATATCATATAAACGTTTTCAAGTAAAAAGAGATACTTATTACCTGTCAATATTTTTACAATAATATTAAAGCGAATGCCCAAAGAACATCGATGCTCGTGCTAATCTATGTGCATTGTGTCTTGCTGTGATTATTTTACTTAACTGCGGACATTAAAAAAAAAAACATATTTAGCACGTGTTTTGCTCAGTGAAATGAGCAATATCATTTATAATTTGGCATTTGTTTAAGAACTGATAAATATTTCTATGTGAGAGTTTTTTAGTACCAATTCTCCCCTGGAAGGGGGGAGGGGTGTAGAAGGGGGTTCTGTATCTTGTTGACAGGACACGGTACAAATTTAAAAACCCACTCAAATCTACTTTTTTTTTTTTTTTTTTTTTCAGCTAAAGCAAATGTTGTAAATTCTAGCCACGGGATATATTGAGGGAGAAAACATACAATTCCATACACATTCCTATTGGAATTTTTCACTGCTCAGAAAAGTTCCTTTGAATCATTTTTTGCTCTGTTGCATTAAAAATTGCAGTTTTGCGACGAAGCAAATTACAGCGCATTCGTTCTTCGCACAACATAAATAATACACGGTGTTATTAGTGTTTAAAAACTATTTACTTACAAATACATTTGGTTGTTTCTCTTTCGGTGGGTTTGAAGTCCTCACAAAATGTAATAAATATGTTAGGTGTCAAGGTCTGGTGCTGGATCACTAGAGGGAAAATTTGGCCCCTCCGTCATCGGTTGGCAAAACGACGTGGACAATATTATGACGTCTGGACGCGAAGGCAATATCTCGTTCTTGTACGCCCGGGTGTAATAGTTGACTGGAATGCTTCTCTCGTCCATACCAACGTAATACTCGAATTGGTGTGCGGCATTAGACGTTGCCATTCTGCAGTTTTACGATCTCGTAAATAACGTAATTTCACTGCCTGCCTGTGCCGTAAGCAGTACTGTCCGCTGCCAGAAGCTGTATTCGCCCCGTAAAGGACAGCACTATGCAATAAATATGATCGTAACTTTGCTAATAGGACGGCAGACCATTTGCTGTTATAACCATGCTTGAAATTTTTACCGGTGAAAATTACCTCTATACTGACCCACTTCCGAAAGTTTATGTACAAAATGCATCCATCGCAGGAACGAAAATATAAATAAACCATTATAAATTCATCTACTTGAAGTACTTTATTGTAGTGTTTGAATTGCTCTTGTCATTTCTGGTGGGAAAAGTTACAAAGTTCCTCGCTTTAAATTTCGTAAATGAGAGACTGCGCGTACTTTGGAAACCCTTTGACAGTCATCGTTATTAATCGCCCTCGTAAATTATTTAAACAATTAAATATTAATACAAAATATTCAGCACGAGACGCTGGCATACTGCAGAATACGTAACTGAAAATAAATAACTGCTTTCCTATACAAAAAAAATTAATATAAAAGTAAAAACAATTATTGTTAAGAACTTTATTTTAAGATTCGCTATGAAAACTTATATAAAACAAGAGGATTATAAATTACAAATCTGAATCACTGAGGATTTCATTGTTTCAATCATTCAAACGTATCTGACTGATATAACAGTCACTTCAGTGAATATGAACCAGTGAAAAAAATGCCATATTTCCTTCACTGATTGATTCAGTAAAATTTCCCACTGATTCGTCAGTCATTTTTTACTGTTTTCTCAGTGGTTTATTTTTGACTGATGGATCAGTGAAACATCTCAGCTACTTCCTCTCCATCTCTAATTATTTTTGACTGATGTGTCAGTGAAACTGCGTGGAAAAATGGCCGTCGAACATCGTTTAACAATGGCCGTTAAACAACGAGTAGTAACAACTAATAAACGAGTAAAACTAATACAAAATAATTTCTGAAATGTGTTTCGTCTCTCAAAACGCCATTTTACTAGGTAATTTGAACACACAGCCTTTCATTCCGTTTTCACGTCTTTCATTTCGATTCCATGTAATCATCACAGCTCTCTGTTTGAAGGTATAAACTGCATTTGATGTGGTGAAGAGAGTGTACTCATACATACTTATTCGTTTTAACAATCCTAACGGTATCAATCAAAACAAACACGCAAAGTATGAGCATACAACGTCAAGATACACAATTTCGCAGAGTAATTATAATACATATATTTTCCTTTCATAATAACAGTTTGGCGTGATAGCTCAGATGGCTAGGCAACGGCCTAAAGTCGAAAAGTGCGTGCGCGAGTTCTATCCATGTCACCTGCGGAGAATTTTTTACTTTTTAAAATTATCGTAAATTGCACAATATAAATAGTAAACTATCGTAAATATGTTAATTTCACGTAATTATTTGGCTACATTCAATAAAAGCAACATTTAATTCGCCACTGCATTCGGCCGTCACTTATTCAATCAGTGAAATTGTTTCACGTCACTAATTAAATCAGTAAAATTTTTTCACAAACAATTAGTTTGATTTTCCACTGATTCTAAGTGGAGCCATTTTCACTAATTAGAGTAGTTGAATTTCACTGCGAATCAGTGGTTTCCCACTGATTCGAAATTAGAGAGAGTGTGTATTTATATAATTAAAGTTTATATTCCCCTTGTTTTATATCAGTTTTCATAGAGAATAACTTTATATACAAATGAATAATTTCACGGTTTATAGTTACCAAGCATCATCGACTACGCTCTGTCAGCAGTTTAGTCTGACGCTCAAATCTGAATGATAAACTGCATATTTAATCTCGTTACTTAGGATATACAATTAAGCCTATGGTAAATTAAGTGGTTTGTGTTTAATAATCAATTTCTGTGATGAGAAGAAGATTTGTGATCGTGCGTTGGACGGGAGAATCAAATAAATATACCGAGTTTAAAGAATTATCGTCAAGATTCACTTCCAAACTTCCTAAGTTGGACTGAATTAGCCGTAAATCTATCAGCCGGCACGAAATATTTTGATAAGGTTCGTGATGAAATAATGTCTAAGGAGAAAACATTTTTCGCCTGATTTGATGTTAATAATTTGAGTAGTTACTGAGTTATGATGTAGGTAAATAACAAATGAATTTCGATGGCATTGCTGAAAAACATCACGGAAGACAAGATATTTCTTAGCGAATTTAATTAAATGTTTTTACAGGTTTTACTTTCCAATATGTAAGCCCCATTTACTATGCAATAAAACCTGGTTAGCTAAATAAGTTGATCCCAATACATTGACAAAACATTTTGTTTATTTGGTAAATGACAGTTTGAAAATTCTCAAACCCAGATTTCAATTTATTATTATACAACTGCACTAGACAAAATTCTAGAAATTTATTCTTACCGATCTTCAAAATTTTTTATTGACTATACTGACAAGTTCTTCGTTTTGTTATAGGCATTTTTAAGAATAAACATCCCATGTAAAACTTGTTTTCAAAAGCCGCATTTGTATTCAATTTACAAATAAACGTTTCTACTGATCAGGAATTGCTTAGCCTATGTTAAAGTTAAAAATTACATGTTTGACATACTTTGTGATTATTTTCTTTCCACTTAAAGCAAATGATTTTCTTTACGAATGACGTAATGAATGGGGGAAATTTTTTTTTTTTAATATTTTGTTTTAGTTTAGCAAACTTTATTGCCTTTTGACTTACGTTCTTAGGAAAAATAGACTCGCGCGTCCAGTGCGACTATGTGTATTCTCTACCCCCAAAAATTTTGTGACCAACCAAACCAACTTTAATACAATTTTGTTTATATACATCAACAACTGTCATCCCGACAAAAACATGCAAAACAATATATCTACAATTATGAAACTTTGACTGTGCGAATATACAATCCACCTGCAGACTTGTGGTGTCCTTAGGAAATATAGTAATTCCCTAAATCATACTCTCCAGTTCTTCCCAAGCGATGGCATCTATTATGTTCCATATATATATATATATATATATATATATATATATATATATATATATATATATATATATATATATATATGTTTGATAATGATATATATATTGCATTATCAAATTTAAATTAAACTTATAGTACAAAGTGAAGTGGTTGTGTAGAAAAATGTTTGTGATTATAACACAAAGGTTGTTGGGCTATATATATATATATATATATATATATATAAAAAGTTTCCTTAAAACGTTATTAAATTTATGCAAGAAAACATTTTGAAGCCCTACAAAAGATTTCTGGAAACAGACCCTCAAGAATTTTTCGTACAAAAGTACAAAACAGTTTTGAAATATAACGTTGAAAGGAAACGAATCACAAATAAATGATATCAGAAGTTCATGAAAGCTGCAATAATCTTCAATAAACTACGGCAAATGTTTTCACGTACAATATACTGATAGAAAAACTCATTCTAGTGTCCCTTAATTGGACTTACTGGACTCCTTGAGATATCGTAAAATACTGGATTCAGCAATTCCCTCTACTTCAAATATAATTAAATATTTACTCTCCCGATTTTTTAAAGAGCTTCGTCAACTGCAAATTAAAATGAAGTAATAAAAATGTTTTTAATCAAATATAAAACATCCATTGTTGAAAGAAGATATGTTAAAAAGAAACATACCAAATAAGATTTGTTGTGAATTTTTTTTACTTATATCTCTAAATGTGCAATTCAATTACATTGCATAGACAAAATTTTATTATTACTATTATTTAGACACCAATTTCAAATTTTAGAATATGTATTTTATGTTAGTTTCACTAAACAAAGATAAGATTTCGTTCAAAACCTTTGCGTGGTAACATGTCAATATCGCGATTTTCTTTTTTCCCCGACATATTGGAATAATAACCAGCTCACACAAATTAAATTAGTTACATTATATAAAATTTCTGCTTTATGTAATCACACTGAGAAGAGTCAGTCTACTATATTTAGCACACTTTTCAAAGGAAACAAAGGCTTACGAGATCATTTTTAAGCATGTGTAGGTGTGCGTGTCACTAAAATCTTTTGAACGCTAGAACCGAATTTCACCAAACTCGATACACATATAGCACTTAATAAGTACATCTGACTTGTATAGTATTCAATCACACTGGGTGCTGACTTTAAGTATGGCGGACATTTTAATATTTAGGGTGATATCTCATACCTCGGCAGCCATTTAACCTATTTAAACCAAATTTCGTGTGCTGACGATGAATCATATACGAATTCGATAAAGTAATGGATATTGTAGCTGGTAAACAATTTTGAAAGACGGCACAAGTATTTGGAAATGTAGGTTGATAGCCTTCCGACACATGGCATCGGATTCGGATTCGGGGAGCCGCCATGCTGTTACTTCACCCAATCGCTATCTTGGATGCAATTGACTTTTTACCCTTGAACCGTGACCTTTGACCTTTGAATATGACTTTTAACCCCCCAAAAACCCTAAGAAAAACCGCAAAAAAAACATAAAAATCCTATAAATCCTCAAAAAATCCCAAAAAATTCCTAAAAAAATTATGATAAATTATAAAAAATTATTAAAAAAGTATTCCCAAAAAATTTCAATTTTTCCCTCAAAAATGGTAGAAGCCCTCCAAATCCAATTTTCGGTCAAATGAAGTAATTTGAGGGCTTCCTTAGGACCAACAGAGCAGTGGCGGTCATATTGGTTTTATAGACATTGGGACACCAAATCGATGCAAGGGATCCAGAATCGGAGTCAAACCTAACCATTAGCTATATTGGTTGTCAGCCATCTTGCATCCATCTTGGACCCATGTGACTTTTCACCTTGACTTTACCTTTAACCTTGACCTTTATCCCCAAAATCCCAAAAATTTTCAGCATTTTTACATAGATATTGCCATCACTATATATTTACAAATAATCTACTTATTGTATCATATGATCTATAATTATATTAGACTCACATGTATACCTGTACATATGTGTAGTTTTAAGAAACTATCTGCGAAGAGTGGGAGCCATAAAAATTCCTATAGTAACCCATATTGCACCAACAATGGTCCATCGATATACCACTTTACAGCCATCAAATGGCCTGTAGATGGCTACCCATTACTTTTACCAGCAATAAGTACAGGTTATGTGCGGCCATTACTATAATACAGTTGGTAAACCATTTATGGGCCATTAATAGGTCTCCTATTTTCAACCAGCAGTTTCATTTCCATCAACATTCCATCAGTGGGCCATAAATGGCATGCCAAATGTCTTGGTGCCAGCAGTTAAGAATAACAGGGCCAGTTGTGTAGACCCATAAGTTAGGCCAGCAGTAATCCAGCAATTCCATCAGTAAAACTTCAGTTGGCCGACTGTCTCTCAGCCATCAGTTTCATTTCCACCAACATCCCATTAACGTGCCATTGATGGCATGCCAAGTATCTTGTGGTCAGCAGTCAGCTATAGCAGGGCCATTCGTGTAGCCCCATAATTATTCAGTGCCAGCAGTCATCCAGTAGTGCCAGCAGTAAAACCACAGTCGGCTAATTGCGGCTTGCTACGTGTGGAGCCATTGTCTTCTTTACTAGGTTATACGTGATTCGCTCGGTCTCCTTCTACATGCGTCTTACTGGTTCATACCACCTGCTGGTTGCTTCAGGAAACGAGTTGCCCGACCACATAAGTAACAAGAAAGTGCAAGTGTTTATAGTCGATCCAAGCGCAGCTATCACAGTTGTTAATATACCCAAGGTATATTAATATACCCGAGGTATATTAATAAGTAGACAAGAACTAAAATGCGTTGGTAATAACCTACACCAATTAAGGGAAAATGATAGAGAAATTCACAGTTATCAAAACGAGAAGATAACCTCTATTTAGTAAAAAGAAATCACTTCTCAGTATTCACGTGAAAAAAAAAAAAATCTCTGCGTAGCGAACACGATGTTATCCCAAACAACACGAAACAAACGCGAAAATCATTGCACCTGCGAAAGTTAGGCCACTCTTGCCCCTTGCACGTCACCAAAAATTATCCCAAGTTACCGGAAAATTACAACTTCAGAAATTTAACTCTACTCGAAACGAAAATCTGTATGCAACATGCGTGACTGCGCTGTTATACTACAAAGTTTCTGTTCGTGTTGAACGCCCGATCTGGCGGGAACGATGCTATTTAAGAACTTATCACTGAATGATTTTGCGATGCAAAGACTGAACAGGCCTGATGGCGACAACACCCAGTGCAGTCAAGGTCGTGCATTAGCATAAAACAAGGGCGCGTGTGTTCACCCCCATTAGAAAACCCGCGTACAGAACCTATGGCAACGTTAATAGCCCTCACTCTAAAAACACTTTCTTTGTGGCAACGTATATTTTGTTGGCGCAAAAAAAAAAATATCGTCAAATATTAACCACTGCAAAACAGGTTTGCCGCAAAGGAATATTTTATTAGTTCTTTATGTGAATGGTAATGATAAACTTGCATTGTCGTTACAGTAGGCCAAACACCGTTTTAGTGATAAATTCAATTACTGTGTTTTCAGGGTTAGGCTTCTTGTCGGTGGACTGAGGAATTTGTTATTTGGTAACGTAGCGTTTATGTAAATTTCGTAACGTGCTAAAAACTCTAATGAACGGAAGAAAAGTTTTAATATCTCTTAACACTCTGGTTTGGTGTACAGCAACGTTTCTTTATTGTAGACAAAACAAGCTCAAAATAATTGTTTTCAATGCTATGAAAATATTAAAATTGCCATAAAAATGTATAAAGAAAACATTTAACATCAACCAACCTTAATTTCTTTAACTTTCCCTTTGAACTTACGCAAGATTTCCTTACTGTAAACAAAACTGACTTAAATACCTTTTTTTTTTACGCCTGCAGAAAATAACGTATGTATTTTTCATAGTGTTCTCAGTACTTTCGAAATGAACTCTATCGTGAATTCCCCCAAAAACTGCAGCATTAAGAGGAAAAAGAATAACTTACCTCGTAAATATAAACGTTTATATTCGTTATATATATATAACGAAAACATATTTTATATCGTTATCTTTTAAAAAAAAAACTGGAAGTACAGAAAACTAGCTAGCAAATGTACGGAGAGGTTCTATGAATTCTGGGAATTTTCTGAGAAATTTACGGTAAGTACATTTATGGAAATGTAAAGTGTCCCTAAATATACGGATAGTTTACGGAGACTTCTGGAGAATATTTTTAACCGCACTTTAACGCAAAATAGTTTTAAAAAAAATTTAACAGTGTATACAAATAACTCTTAACTATGCAGCGAATAAAATGCAGATAAACACAGTGCAATAACCTATATTTGTATTCACGAAAACTGGACTCCAGCAAGACGATAGAAAATGAACATAACAAGTTATTTTCCACGATGGAACAGTTACCGACGTTTCGGGAACTGGAATTCGTTCCAGTTTTTCCAAGCACATATACACTCTGAGGCACATTATTATTAATTTCTAGGTTTAGTGCTACGCGTCAATAGGTTTGGAAGAAGTTACGTCCGAAATAAACGACGTAAACGAGGACACGTGCGTAAAAATTTTAACATCCGGACGTTTCTCTTTTCTGCGGCCTCATTTTAACGGCATTTTTCACTTTGTCGTGTGACTTCACTTAAACGAGCAAATTTTTTTCAGGGCTTCCAATAAAAATGCAAATCAGGAGCAGCAAGTAATGGGTTCAAGGGAGGGATGGATAGCGCCATCCATCAAATATTTTTAATCGGTCTTGTAGCTGCATGGATCTAAAAGTTGTGCTGGGGAGGCATTTTGCCAAGTCCTGTTTTGATCGAACTCTCTGGATATGAATTTGCGAGATTTAAGAGAAATGGCGATTTTTATCTTCTGGAATCCACACGCACCGGAACAAAAGTGATGGTTGTCAAATTTCCCTGCAGGAATTGACGTAAATTCTGCGACAGTGATGTACAACACCCATCCTTGTAATGTGCAGAGTTTTACATTATGTTGTGATCCGATGTTTTAATCCCAGTAACTTATTTCGCTCACGTTTTGTGTCTGCGTGTCTAGCTATCGACAGCATATGTGCAATCTGAGTTGAGCAACGAGCTTACTGGAAGTGTTGGCGCTGACATAAATGTCTCTAAGGAAACTCTAGGATCAGTTGGATGTTGTTAAGTTCACGTTTAACTACACTGGAAGAAAATTTGAACAAAATATTTGTTTGTATAGGGAAAAAATATGTATTTAGTTGCCCTAACAAAATATTTTGCTGAGCGAAAAAAATTTGAAAAGCAACAAAATTACCAACAAGAAACCTACAAGTGGAGCTGTATAACTTGAAATATTTGTTTGCACGCGTTGCCCAATATTTGCCGTATATCTATTTAAAAGCTTTCCGGCGTCCTCAGTTGTCGCATTAGCTGAGATTACTAAGGCGTAGCGCTCGGACGCAGGTGATCTAGGATCGAAATTGTAAAAATTTTATATCGGCCGAAACTCTTTAATGTACCTGTAACCAAACAAATCTTTAGTTGCACCAACCAAATCTTACCGTTTTGGGGCAACCAAATGAGAACAACAAAATATTTCATTTTACCTACACAAACAAATCATTTGGTTGCACCAAACGAATCTTGTTTGTTAAAAAAAAAAAAAAAAAAAAAAAAACCTTTTTCTCAGTGTAAATGTACTTTAAAGTTCATTACTGAATTCTAATAAATATTTGTTATTTTAGTATAATATTGTAATTTAAATTGTCGACACCTTTATTGTTGTTTGTGAGGTACTGAGTGAAATACTTTTTGAAACACGATTGGGGGGGGGGAAAAAAATATTAAGGTGGTAACTTGTAAATATTGCAAATTTTTTTCAGTATATTTATAATAAATTCTGACCGTTCAGACACGTAGATATGGTTAATCAACAACGTGCATTTTTACGTGGATTGATATTGCTGTTTATTATCGAACCATTTTTTGTCGGTAATCCAAGTTAACCTCTGCCCAAAACTAAAAATGGCCCCTATAACCGTGATTATGCGTGGAGTCGAACATACAATCTTCTGGTTTATATGCGTAATGTCGTATAGGCGTCGCCACGAACGTTCATTAACCCACTTAGAACGATTCGCAACTTTCCATTTGAGTACTTCAACTTTCTTTCTTTGGTTTTCACGCATGTCATGAAGTAATAATTTATTTTAATCACACTTGCGTGTCGTGCGAATAAAGGGTTCGCTTTGTATTCAGATACTGTGTACTCGATAAGCAACAGGTCTCCAAATGGGTTACAAAAAAAAAAAAAAAAAGAGCGATGACTTTCATACTTTCTAGATAGCCGGTGAAACATTAAAGGTAAAGAAATTGCGATTTATAACTGCGTTACTTCTCTCGGGGTGCAAATTACGCATCACCAGAGAAGGCCTAAAACGTAGTGTAGCGTGACAGCTCAGTGACGATGCTGTATAAAGTGAGTGAAGAGATTTGGATGGCTCTTAGCATCGAGGTCTCGAGAGCCGATGAGGGTGATCGAGGTGTGTATGGAACAGGGCCGGAATGAAAGGGCGGGGTAAACGGAAGATCCCCGAGAAAAAACAAAAACCCCCACCGACCAACGGCATCGTCCTGCACGATTCCCGCATGCGAAAATCCGGAGTGGCTCGGTCGGGGATTGAACCTGGATCGCCTTGGTGAGAGGATGCTGTATAAAGGGATGAGACTGATCTTGAAGGAGATGATTATTGGCACTGCTACATTAGGCGCTGGTACCTGGCAATTCAAACATTGTAATTGCAAAACTGCTCTCGTCGAATAAACACGTCTGCTACCATTTACTGATTCGTATAGTGATCGAGACTTAACCTGTACCACACCGAACTTGCTTCCGCGGTAACTCAAAGTCTGGTCACAACACTGTATACATGATCATTTACTGATTCGTATAGTGATCGAGACTTAACCTGTACCACACCGAACTTGCTTCCGCGGTAACTCAAAGTCTGGTCACAACACTGTATACATGATCATTTACTGATTCGTATAGTGATCGAGACTTAACCTGTACCACACCGAACTTGCTTCCGCGGTAACTCAAAGTCTGGTCACAACACTGTATACATGATCATTTACTGATTCGTATAGTGATCGAGACTTAACCTGTACCACACCGAACTTGCTTCCGCGGTAACTCAAAGTCTGGTCACAACACTGTATACATGATCATTTACTGATTCGTATAGTGATCGAGACTTAACCTGTACCACACCGAACTTGCTTCCGCGGTAACTCAAAGTCTGGTCACAACACTGTATACATGATCATTTACTGATTCGTATAGTGATCGAGACTTAACCTGTACCACACCGAACTTGCTTCCGCGGTAACTCAAAGTCTGGTCACAACACTGTATACATGATCATTTACTGATTCGTATAGTGATCGAGACTTAACCTGTACCACACCGAACTTGCTTCCGCGGTAACTCAAAGTCTGGTCACAACACTGTATACATGATCATTTACTGATTCGTATAGTGATCGAGACTTAACCTGTACCACACCGAACTTGCTTCCGCGGTAACTCAAAGTCTGGTCACAACACTGTATACATGATCATTTACTGATTCGTATAGTGATCGAGACTTAACCTGTACCACACCGAACTTGCTTCCGCGGTAACTCAAAGTCTGGTCACAACACTGTATACATGATCATTTACTGATTCGTATAGTGATCGAGACTTAACCTGTACCACACCGAACTTGCTTCCGCGGTAACTCAAAGTCTGGTCACAACACTGTATACATGATCATTTACTGATTCGTATAGTGATCGAGACTTAACCTGTACCACACCGAACTTGCTTCCGCGGTAACTCAAAGTCTGGTCACAACACTGTATACATGATCACTTACTTATAAAGCGCATCCATGAACTCTATGAGTTCATATTAAGAGTGGTTCTTTACTTTGTAACATAAAACAAAAGAGTTTTATTGACCTTACGTATGGAAATATTTACTTAACTTTACATAAGACTACCAAAGTTTGGGGAAAACATGAAATATTTTTGAAAAATTTGTATAGATATTTAGAGATGAACTCCATTAATACTAGGTTATGAAAAATCTTTTAGCACACCTGCAGACTGTTTGAGGTATTTGTGGACACATGCATTCATTTACGTATATGTGATAAGAATTTCCCCTTTATAAGCACATTCCTTTTTAAAATCTCAAACGCCTTTATCGTCTAAAATTATATTTCATGAAATATACATTTGGGTATTCTCATAACGAAGTACTTAACTCATTCAGAAAGTGTGTTTGCAGATTTCAGAAACTCGTTAGGTTAGTTGTTCAAAGAAACTTCTATGGGAGTCAATGCAACAGGTTATTAAATTAGAAATAAAATACATTGATTTATTCCATTAAATAGGAACATAAACCTAATTTGGCTTATCTTGTTCTGCCCTGAGAAAGGTTAAGGAAGAAACGATTTCTATATTCTGATATATTTTTACTGATCGTTGAATAATAAGCAAAATAAAAAGGAATAATCACATTTTGTATCGAAATAACGCCGGTTTAAATGGACTAGACCGTTCTGTTATAAAGAAATTTGAAATCCGCCAATGGTATCAACCCTGAGTTACGTATTTAATTAAAGTACTGTATAACGATTGGGTAAAAATTAAGTTACCTTGTAAGATAAAGTACATAAGCATTAAATTTTAACTTATTCAATTTGCCATAAAATAATTTTAAAATAAATCATAATTGGTTATGAATAACGAAACGTGACATGCCATGTCCTTGTAATAACTCGTTTATCCACTAACGAAGTAAACCGTAACTTATTATTAAATACCCAAATTAATCTTTACTATTACTTGATACACAGGATGTTCGGAAACTAAACGCCCTAACTGTGGGAGGTGATTCCTTGTGAAAAATTAGGTTGAAAATATCGGCCTACACGACACCATATACCTAAACAAAAAACTAAATGAGCACTTTGGAAAGCAACCTTAGAAAACAGTCACTGCCCCTGCCTGCACATATTTTACCTGACGCACTGAGTGACATGCACCCAGTAAAGTTGGTAACGATGGAGGGAAACTAGTTTCATTTCTTAACGTGGAACAAAAAGTGTTAGGTAGCATTTTGTGATAACTGAAATAATCTTTTTCGCTTTGTGTTGTTTTAACGCGTCTTACTGTAAAATTAGCAGATTTGTAAAATATTCTCTTTTTTAAGAATTTCACATATTCCCTTGACCGACGCATGAATAAATTGACGAGGCCCATGGCAATGTTAATTTTACATAAGGTGGAAGATTACATAACGTGCTTACAGGTAGATCTTAAGCAAGGCTTTCGAAAGTGCTCATTTTACCGTGAACAGCCTTTAATAGTTTTGCTTTTATTTCTCTCGGCCTTTGGTTTGCTATCAGAATGACACAGTTATTACACCTCTCTGATTTTTTCTATTACATCCACACCCAAGTAGTCTGGAGTAGTGAAGTGACGCAGCTAACCTATCACTCATCCAGCTCTCCACAATTCCCGGAATATATTACACTGTGTGTATATATATATATATATATATATATATATATATATATATATATATATATATATATATATATATATATATATATACACACACACACACACACACACACATAGCGGCACTAACTACTTGACTAATTAATTGATTTTATACGTACAATTCAATGCCTCTGTATCACATCCAGTGAATATCTTTTCGACTCCCCTCCCCCACTAGTCAGTCCTTTAGTCATGAATATTGTCTAAATAGTTTTCCGTTTCCATCGCTATTGTCTGCATGACACCTGGTTCGTTTCCAAGTTATATTGTCTTGGTCTTTGTTACTCCATTCTGTCAGTTCCCTGTGCATTGTGGGTTCGTCGTATATATTATATTCAGTTCATAAGTGGATCAAGGGGGGGGGGCCCAAACTCATAAGTTCCCTGCTGATAAACCCTTTTAGAGTTCCCTATGAGTTTATTCGGGGTTATCCTCAGGCTGTGTAGTGGATCCGCTCCCACTACACATCAGTTCAGTTTATCCCGGCCTCGAAGAAGAGTGAGTGAAGAGATCTGCACGGCTCTCAACAGCGAGGTCCTGAGAGCCGATGAGGGTGATTGAGGTGAGTATACAGCAGCGCCGTAATGAAAGAGCAGGGGAAACGGGTGATCCCGGGAAAGCCCACAGACCAGCGGCATCGTCCGGTACGATTCCCACATGCGAAAATCCGCGAGTGGCCCGGTCGGGGATTCAACCCGGTTCACCTTGGTGAGAGGCGAGTAGGCTAATCGCTCAGCCCCCCCCCCTCCCCCTCCTGGAGATTACGAGGTGGCCATTGCTTTTACTGCGTGTGCCAAGAGTACACCTGTTTCATAAAGATTTGAGATATTACAGAAATTTATTGCAACCAATCCACGTAATATAAATCAACGACAACACTGGAAAATGACCGAGGAACGCAAAAAGTGTATAGTTGATTCACGATAACTTCGGCATTTTATGAAGCTCTGCCAAATTTACTTTTGGTTACTAATTACGTAGCCTTCCGCTACATGTAAACATAAACACTGTCATGTGACATCTACTTTTATAACTGTCAAATGCGTTGGTTACTGTTTACAGCTGTTCAAAGAATTATGTCACATTGCAGAAACCATTTCCTACAAATGTTCACAATTTAGGCCTATAACAATATTTAGGTCAGCTTTATAACTATTTGTTACACACGATATAGCACGTTACACACAATACACATTAATATGTTGCCACGACGGTGTTTGTTACAACTGTGTATTTTGTGCCACGCCACGAGTTCAAAGTCCTGCCGCGAGGCGTCACTCAAAATTAGGGATGTTGCGGTACTACTGATATGATACTGATATCGATACTTTCCTTTCGATACCGGATATTTTTGAATCGATAATTTTAATTCGATATTTTGCCAGTATCATATGAGTTAAAGATTCAATACTGCTACTTTTTTTTTGGAATTACTTCTAGCTGTTCGTTTTGAACCCTTTCAATCAAAGTGCCCCCAAAAATATAAATATGGGTTTTCCTCATAAAATAATAATTTGAAAAGCAGCACATATAAGTATTTTACTTGTTGTCTAATTAGAATAATGCCTAAATATAACTAATTCAAAGCAAACACCAGATATAAAAAAATTACCTATTCTGTCGAGATCTCGAATTGTTAGAACAACCTAGGTATTGGATTATTAAAAATATAAATGAGTATGTATTAATATAGAAGTATTTTGTGAAAAATAAAAGACTAACAAAATAAATTTTAAAAAACATTTCGTTACCTATATAGCAGTAGCGATACTTTTCTTGCGTTACCGGTATCGAAATGAGTGTCGATCCCATTCTTTCGATTCCCCTTTCGATCCAAGTATCGATACTTGAATGGTATGGCAACATCCCTACTCAC
Organism: Dryococelus australis; assembly: GCA_029891345.1. Lineage (NCBI taxonomy): Eukaryota > Metazoa > Arthropoda > Insecta > Phasmatodea > Phasmatidae > Dryococelus > Dryococelus australis. The sequence goes on from CM057004.1 coordinate 32,595,282, forward strand.
AGTGACGCCCGTGTGTTGTATAGCTGGCATTCCTTAGTGTTGTGCAATGGTTGCTACACGTGTTGAGAAATCGTTCTGTGTTGTATAATTTCACGCCACGAAGCCAGCACTCAGTGATCTGGCCCCCAAGACCCCCGAACTCACGCTGTTACTTTTTTTTTTTTTTTTTAGTGAGGTTACATCAAAGACAGGGTATACGCCCCGCCGTTGCCGCGTTATATAGCAGACCTACGAGAGCGGATCGTCGCATCGCAGCGGTAGGAACTATCGAAATGCCTATTTTGATGGCAATGTGCGAGGAACTAGACTATCCATCTCACCTGCTGTACAGACGTTGAACATTTGTAGGTGTCACAAAAAAAAAAAAAAAAAGATTAAGTTCCACGTTTATTCTGCGCTGTTTTCGTTTCTGTACGTTCAGTGGTTTCGTTGCTCTCAAGTATTTTCGAAACGTCCTGAATACGTTTGTGAGTGAACAGAAGAAACAGGCGGCACTTGCGTGAGCACTCGATAGTGCAGAAGTGAAGCAAACGCTTGTACTGCGAACTTGAGACGTGCACGCCAAAGAAATGGTGGCGCTGTCTAACAACATGGCCCCAGTAGCCAGGAAGATGTGGGAACTCCTTTGCTCACTCAGCGCCTGCTAGCTTCCTCTCCAGAATACAATCCAGCCAATAGGGAACGTTTCGCAACACCCAGTAGCTCATTCGAAGGCCTCGCGCAGCCAATCAGAGGGAACCACCTCCGCATTTCACTTCTGTATACTTAAATACTCTGTAACGTTGCCAGGGGGCTGCGGTGGCGCAGTGGTCAGACTACTCGCCTCCCACCTAGGCGAACCGGGCCCGATTCCCGGTGGGGCTGCTCCCGGACTTTCGCATGTGGGAATCGTGCCCGACGATGCGGCTAATCAGCGGGTTTTCTCGGGGATCTCCCCGCTTCCCCCGCTCTTGCATTCTGGCACTGCTTCATACTCACCCCACTGTTAAGAGCCGCCCAAATCTCTCCACACTCCACTGCAACGTTGCCAGGGCGTTACACTAACAACGGGATTACTTCTGTTCACTAAGGCCAGACTACACCATGAATGGGCGTATAGGGAATCAAAGGCTAAATTCCGACAAAGATCTCTCAGTCATTATTTGTGATAGTATTTTCGACTAAGGTTTTTTTTTTTGTTTAAGATTGGCCACATCTGCATTTGTAAACCATTCAAATTTTAATTTTAAAATTTTAAATGCACTTCTTAATTATTTATAAAAGGTCGCCATTTAATAAATAATGAATACGTAAATTTAAAATTAAAGAATTAAATGTTGTAAGGGTTACAAATCTATATGAGTTCAATATCTCACAGAAATCTTTAGTTGGCAATACTACCACAAAAAACGACTGAGAGATCTTTGCCCGAATTAGCCTTTTGATTCCCTATACGCCCACGCATGGCGAATCCCGGCCTTAAACGGTTCCTCTGGCGGGCCCACGGCACAGGCCTTCGTTTACACTGGCTGATACAGTATCGTGAAGCGTTAGCTCGGCTAACACCCAATTGATCGTGGGTTCCATCCACCTGTTTGATTTAGCACGTGGTTTACCATTTTTATTTTCAGTCGAGTGTCCTTTCAGTTGCTCACAAGTTGTTTTAACCCTTTCAGACCCACTTTAATTTACGGCTGAAAAAAAAAAATATGGTGCGTGTTGTACTTAAGTCGACACATTACTTGTTTCGATGTTACGATGAGCTGTAGGCTTTACATTCGGCTACAATTATATGTACAAATTATTACCTAGAGCAGTAAGACGGTTCGCGAATCATTTACCCGCAGGTAAGATCATCGGTCACTGAGTTTCGCAGTGTGCGGTGCAGGCCAAAAATCAACTTCACTCGCGTAATGTACACATCTGTGTTCACTGTGTCTGAACGAGTTAAGAACCTGATAAATCTCGTCGTAATAAAATGGAAAAAATTAGGAAGAGGATGTTTCGTTTTCACTGGAATTGTCTGCATAAGGACACTCTTCGACGCAATCTGATTTGACACGTTTTATTTCAACACATACACATTCGGAATTACAATGGGTCAAATACACTTAAGCACTTTTGTCAAATATATTTAATATATTTTCTATGTTCGTTTTATATCCATAAACCACATGCAAATTCTCAATTTCCGCGGACTATTATTCATACTTACAGAAAGTAATATTATCATAAAAGTCCAAATGAATATAATAGTCCAAATAAAAGTCAAAACTCCATTTTTTCAATGGCCAGTAATTTAAACAATATACATAGCCAAGGAATAAGTATGCGGAAAAACTTACTAATTCATCGTGAACACTGTTTTGGATTTGCCAGTTGGTGGTTACGTTAAAATATGTGTAGTTATAGGCTAGTTACATTAAAGTGATCATTTTTTTGAAGCCCACTCATTTGGAATAATAGTAAGTAAATATATTTTATTGCAGCCGTAGGAGTTAATTTTCGATTTCTGTGACATATTTATACTGTGTTTATTACGTACATGGTAATATTTATTTCAAAAAGTGCTGGATGGATAAAATAAATGACTGATGGGAAAAAAGTAACTAGGGCTTCAAAAGTGCTCACTTTATCGTGAACAGCCTATACGAACAAAAATATTTCAAAAGTGGATTTTAAAAATGCTGAGTTCACCACGACGAATCCCGAATTACCATGGAAAGTGTATACTCCGACACGTTTATACTGCTCAAAAGTCAGTCTATAGGCTGTTCACAGCAAAGTGCGCACTTTTGACGTCCTAGTTACTTTTTACTTTCAGCCATTTTATTTTCCTTTAACCACATCTTAAAATAAATATTGCCATGTAAGTAATAAACACAGCGTGTATATTCCACCTCACTCGGAAGTCAACGTCTTAGGCTAAAATAAAATATATTTACTTGCTATTATTCCAAATAAGACGGCTTTCAAAAGTGCTCACTTTACCGTGAATGGCCTATAATTAAGTGTACTACTTATTATCCAGCGCATATTCCAATGGTATCGAAACACATTTGATTTGTATTACACTCTGCGTACCGTTTAATTACGGTGAAATTAGCCTGTCCCCACGAAGACTAACTCACTTCAGAATTACAGGTTTAAATTAAGGCCATTTAAACCATTATCTCGCACAAACGCATTTCTACCTATGAATTTTAAATAAAGAATACTTTCACACAGTAAAACGCTTTCCTTCAAACGATACGGGTTAGTCATTTGTAACGATTAAAGATCGGCTTCTATCCCTATTGCAGAAATTCTTGGTTTTCGTGTCATAATTCCTGATTCAGAGTAATTACTGAGTAGTTAATATTGTAGAAAATTTACATGTTAAGAATTGTTAATTTTCTTGTTCGTTACTTTAATTGTGTGCTATCTAGTTGTATTACAACGTCAGGAACACACAAACATATATATATATATATATATATATATATATATATATATATATATATATATATATTATATATATATATCCCTGTCTTTTTGCAAGCAGGAAATAACAAAGAGTGAAAATTAGATGCAAAAGTATTAAACAACGAGTAAACTGAAATTTTCTGTAATGAAACATTACCAATAATATCTCTCAAACTGAAATTATGACAGGAAAATAAAGAAGTTATGCATATAGTGGGCGAAGCGAAGGTTAAAATAATTGGATTGCTCCTACGTATCCGTTTTTTTTTATACAACCGTTACTTAACTTAAGTTTCCGTGGTAAGTCCAGTGCACGAAGACAATTGAAGGTAAAAAAAAATGTTCTGAAAGTAACCAAAGAAAGTAATGCGTCAGCTTAAACTTTCACGAACAGTAGCGCACCGCTATTTCTCGTCGCTCCTCTTTAAAAATAACCCCTCCCCCCCCCCCCGGGCCAAACAGCGTTGCTTATCTCACCCGCCAAACAGACCTCGCTCGCCCCGCCTAAGAGCGGACGCAATCAGCTTGAAAGTCTATATAAACAATCAGTGGCGGGGAGGCCACGCCCACTGCATTAGCTGAGGCCAACAGCGTAAGCAGATACGTGGACGTCTTGTGGTCCCTACCGGGGGGGGGGGGGGCGAAAACAACGGCCTGCCGGAGGGGGTGCAATCCATTCACGGCGAAGACGATATCACACGATGCCATGTATTCCGTGAAAAGCTTGTGCGAGGTCCGCCAGGTCCGCCATATATATATATTTTTTTTGTAAACTACCTTATTCTAAGTGTTATGTGAAGTTAAGGCCCGAAGGTAGGGCGGGATTTTATTGCGTCTCAGGGCTAATCCCTTACGCCTACTAGGAAGGAAAATCATGCAAGGAGACATGCATCGCGGCAAAGAGGGATTGGGCAGCCATGGCCTGCACTTTGGGGCCATGACTACCTCCCTAAGTGTACCTAGAGCTAGTCTTAACTATGAAGAGCAAGTGAAATGCCGCCAAGAGAGACGTAAAAACCCTTGCGACAGAGAGGTAAATATTAAAAAATTATTGCATGCATTAAATTAAATTAAATTAAATAGAATGCTACAGGAGATAGAGAGTTTGGAAAACATGCTCTTAGTTAGTAGAGTTGGAAAGACTAGGAGAGCGGGGGGGCGGGGACAGGTTTGCCATAGCCACCGGTATACGTTCTAGTGTGGCACCCGTCGTGGCGTTTCCCGCATTGTACGGCCAGGTTCCATACCGGGTTTGGTAATTGGACACATCCTATTTTTCGTGGTAGGTTCCATACCACGTTTCGTACATGGCCAATCACATCGCAGCTTCGGAGCGTAGGGCGCTCCCCGTGGCTACTACTTGAAACGAGTTGATGAAGAAACCGAAATGGGCGTCTCCATCTTGATTATACATCCGTGAGGTTGAAACTCTTCCTAATAGATTTAAAATACGACAGCGACTAATAATATTGGCTATGATAACTTTTAATCACTGTTTAAAACCGTTCTAAACACTTAAAACATTACGTATTCTATGAATAACTTAATTCGAGCGGTTAACTAATCTACATTATGTAAACACCCTAACTACTGTGCGAACTGTTAGTATAGTGATATAGTCACCGCGTCCGCCAATAAACGTAACTGTTGGACCGAGGGTGCCAAATGCTAGTACTCGAGCTGCTGTCGTGTAATATGAATATTCCATGGCGGCTCATATAGCGGCTGCTATACCGGCTCGTGCACCAGGGCTTGTAGAAGCTTGTACGAAAACCATGGTACTGCTGCATGTATCGCGTAACATCGGCTTTCCTTCTAAATTTTCTTAAGCCATGCTCAAGTTCTACTTACATGATATACCTTCCCTCACTCAAAGAAAGTTTAACCTAATTAAAATTTTACGCCATTAGGTAAGCGCTAGTATCGCGTGTGTACCAGTCTCTGCATTAAAAAAAAATAAAAATGGGGTGTGGCTGTGTTGGGGACACGGCCGTTTGTTTTGCGTGAATACGTCTACGTAGACGCGCTCGGACGCCTTGGTGTTTATTTTACGTTCCCGACACCGCTACACTCGATCATATGGGGTTTTATAGGTATCACTGGATTGCTTTTGAGGTGCTCTTCCCAACCGTAAACGATTTCTGTATTTCGACTTGGCTTTTTGACGAGTATAGGCCGAAAATGTTTTTATACACGCAATCGATTGGTCTTGACGAGAGCTGTCGATTTAAACCTAAATGAACGTCGTAGCTTCTCCTAGTCAAAAGTTATACCACGCGGAAGTTATAAAACGTGGCGAAACGAACTCAAAATTGCGCCCCCCCCCCCCCCCCCCATTTTAACGTCAGCGCGCGATGCTTCGCAGTCCTCACTCAACGTAACATATTCTTTGATCCTTTGGCAATCGAGTGGTGTAATTGAATTTCGAATGTAGACGATGGATTTGGAGCTGCAATGCCTAACTGTATCCCCCCGATTATATTACCATCGTATTTTCTTGATTGCCTCTCACTATGGTCGCAAATTTAAAGACGTATTCGCGTCGAAATAATTTTCAACAATCGTAAATCAAATATAAAATAACTACTTTCTAAGTACAAATTTCTCTTCTAATATTCACGTAGCTTAAAATTTTAATTAAAAGTGACCTCTTCGGAACACTAGTGGCGAGAATTTCCCTTATAACGAACTCTCACATAAGAATAATCGTTTTGCTCCTAACCTGAGTAGAAGTAACCTTGACCTAATTTAGAAAATTACGCCAGAGGGACAACGCATCTCTTTTGTGTACACTCAGCTGAATAATATGTTCCACGAGAACTATTTCCTACCAGATGTTACCAACACGCCTATTTTCTCCCTTTAACGGCTATTCGCGATCAAATGAGCACTTTTGAAATCACCTTAACAAAAATTTCGCTGTTCCTACCTGCATTTATTTTAACGGGCACACTTAGCAACATATGCCCCATTAAAGTTCGTACAGTAGTTCTACGTGTTAACGTCGAATTAAAAGTGTCATAGGCTGTTCACGATAAAGTGAGCACTTTTCAAGGCCCTCCCAACAGTCATTAACAACCAATAAATATATCTTATTGCAGCCTCAGGCATTAAATTTTGAGGGTGATGAAATTTATACACCGTGTTTATTGGTGCCGTTGCAATGCTTATATTAAAAAGCAGTAGGAAGATGGAAATTGGATGAAATTTAGAAGGGCCTTTAAAAGTGCTCACTTTACCACGAACAGGTTATAGGTAACCTTTTGTGATAATTTAAAGCAGTTCTTCGCTTTATGTTTTTTAAATGCATTTAAGTGTAAAAATTAGAAGATTTGTCAAATACTTACATTTCTAATAATTTTCCATGTTCGCTTGACCAATGCATGAATAAAGTGATGAGCCCCGTGGAAGTGTTGATTTTACACATCGCGGAAGAATACACAGCGTGCTTACAAGTAGTTCTTAAGTGGGGATTTGCCGTGTACAGCCGTTACTTATTAATATTAATTATTCTCCGACGAAATATTCTAAGTTATGATTAAAATGTAAATAAAAGTTCAATTTAACCAAAATTAAAATACGTTAATGTATACAGTAGTATAAAACACTCGTGATACGCGACATATTTAAGAAACCAAACAGGTGATGCTGCGGGTGATTTTTCAAATGTTTGATTTGAAAAGTGCGAAGGTACCTTGAGTAGACTAGGCCTATACTGTTACCGCCACAACTGCTGGCGGGTGAATTTACGGGCAGAGGGTGCGACTAGCCAGGGAACACGTAGCTGCGCGCGCAGCCTGCTGCAACCTAATGCGGTGCTATAGGCTGGGTTCACGGTAAAATGAGCACTTTTGAAAGCGCTGCTTAAGATCTACTTGTATGCACGATGTGTGTTCTTCCGTCTATGTAAAATTACCATTGCCATGGGCTCCAGCACGTTATTCACGCGTCAGTCAAGTGAAACTGTCAAATTAATAGAGAAGTAAATATCTTACAAATCTCATTTTTACACTTTGATGTATTAAAAATACAGAGGGGGAAAACCACAATTTAATTGATCTCAAATGGTTACCGGAAATTTTTTATTAGACGTTAAAAAATGGAATTACCTTCCATGCATCGTTACCAACTCTACTGAATGTATGCCACTCAGTACAGGCATTTAAATATATGTAGGCAGAAGTAGTGACTTTTTTTGTAAGGTTGATTTCGAAAGTGCTCTCTTTGTCGTGAACAGCCTTTAAAAAACAACAGTCTCCGCATAACCAGTTGCGTTTTTACCGATGCGCAATGAATATTGACGTGAACACGTCTTTAAAATTGCGACCATAGTGGGAGGCAATCCAGAAAATCCGATGACAACAAAATCGGGGGATACAGTTTGGAATTGCAGTTCCGGATCTGTCATCTACATTCTAAATTCAATTACACCACTCGATTGCCAATGGATCAAAGAATATGTTACGTTGAGTGAGGACTGCGAAGCATCGAGAGAGTGGGTGGGGGGGGGGGGGGGAGGGCAATCCGCAATTTTCAGTTCGTTTCGCCGCGTCTGATAACTTCCGCGTAGTGCAATTTTTGACTAGGAGCAGCTACAACACTCGTTTGAGTTTCAATCGATAGCTCTCGCCAATACCAATCTATTGCGTGCATAAAAAAAACACATGTGTGGCGTGGTTATGGTGAAATCGTATGCGTTTAACGTAAAGATTTAAGAAAACTTAACACAAATTTCGCCTATACTCGTTAAGACGCCAAGTCGAAATTCAGAACTCGTATACCGTTGGAAAGATCTTTTCGAAAGCAATCCAGCGATACCCATAAAACCCCATATGATCGAGTGTAGCGGTGTCGGGAACGTAAAATAAACACCGAGGCGTCCGAGCGCGTCAACGTAGACGTATTCGCGCAAAACAAACGGCCGTGTCCCCAACACAGCCAAACACCATTTTTTTTGTAACAGTTTGTACACAGCTTACATCAGCTGTCGCCGGCTGCGTCGCACTGAAGGTCCAAGCGGAAGCATCTAGACAACCGAGCCGCCAGCTCTAATGGAGCTTAAAGCCACTTTTAACTTATCAAACATTTATTAAATTCGATTACTTTACTTTGATTTATTGCAATAAGCTATAATTTAATTTGCCTTTCAATGAATTCCATTCACTATGGGGCCACGGTGGCTGAGCGGTTAACCTGCTCGCCTCCCACCAAGGCGATCCTGGTTCAATCGCCGGCTGGGTCACTCCGGATTTTCGCATGTGGGAATCGTGCCGGACGATGCCGTTTGGTCGGCGGGTTTCCTCGGGGATCTCCCGTTCCCCCCCCCCCCCCGCCCTTTCATTCCGGTGCTGCTCCATACTCGCCTCACTTCACCCTCATCGGCTCTGAAGACCTCGATGTTAAGAGGCGTCCAAATCTCTCCGTTCCATTCAATAAGTCTTAGCTGCATGGAAATTTACCGCAATCTTTTTTATGAAGCTGCACTCCCGTGGTGCGGTATGGAAAGTTCTGGGTTCGAATCCCAGGTAAGGCATGGGTGTTAATTTAATTTAGGTTATAAGTTAGTTTGTAACCTGCACCTTGGTAAGCCTTCAGGCATAGAACCGGGGAACGTTAACAAGCCTAATACAACACAATTTTTTATGAAACATTTTTAAAAAATATACCAGTTAATTTATAGAACAATCTGCGACAGATGCATCACACAAAAATAAGTGGGTTAAGCCACAACAATTTTTTTGAAATATTGTTGTGCACATTAGTTTTTAAAAACATGCGTTCTTATTTTGTAACTACTTTAAATTGTGAACACAACTCTATTGTTATTAGATTACTTACATTATTATGAGAAAAACTGTGATCGGCGGTTGAAAATTTGGAATTAAGAAAATATAGAACATGTTTAAAACGAAAATCTTGAACAAAAATGAGACATTCAAGAAATTTAAAGAGATAATGTCGCGATTATGGCGTTTCTATGACGTCATACAGCATTCAAAGAATTAAATTCTATCAGAATTGAAGGTAATATGAAGAAAATTTTGATCGTGTGAAAGGGCCTTGATTTGAAGAAAAATTCGTGTTGTGAACACGTCTCTACAGCAGAAAACGAGAGTGGCTGCTATGTGGGTTGCGGGTAGCTGGGGCCTGCAGGGACAATTCCGGAGAAAGCGGCTACGCGGGTTGCCGGTCGCCGAGGCGTAAGGGGAAACCAGCGACTAAGTGGGGGCGACACGAAGAAGTTCGTCGTCACGTGACGTCACCCGCAACTCAATTACTCTCCACGAGGACTCCCCCTCGGGATCGGAGTGTGAGTTTTCACAGTCACTCATTCTTCTATCCGGCAAGACCAACATCGCATTCTCTCCTCTCTCAATTGCAAAATTTTTCTCTCGCACTGCTCGCTGAGAGTATTCCTGCTAACATATACATATATAGGCTGTTAACGGCAAAATGAGCCCTTTTGTAAGCCCTACTTAAGATCTACTTGTATACACGTTGTGTGTTCTTCCGCCTTATGTAAAATTAACATCACCACGGGCCGCATCACTTTATTCATGCGTCGGTCAAGTGAAACTGTGAAATTATAAGATACGCAAATATAAATAAATCTGCTCATTTTTACACTTCGATGAACTGGAAAATACAGAAAGCGAAAGACATAATTCAAGTTATCACAAATGGTTACCTCATACTTTTTGTTCGACTTTCCCCTCCGTCGTTACCAACTTTACTGGACACATGTCACTCATTGTGCCCGTAAAAATATATGCAGGTAGGGGCAGTGATTTTTATCTAAGTTTGATTTCAAATGTGAACAGTCTTTATGTTTGTCTATACACCCTTGTGACTTAATTCTGCAAGCAGCGATAACATTTTCCGTGCAAAGCTCGGGAGGTAGCTCTGACGAGACCTGCTACCTGAGCCTGCATGCGAGCAGCCATGGAGGATTCTTTGGAATAAATTATCCAACGATACTTGCCGCAAAACTAAAAACGACTGCATTTTTGATGATCTTACTTCTGCAACTGCTGTTTAGGAACGATCGCCACGCACCACCTCAGAACTATGCGTTGATGCACAGAGCCGCATCTTTTTGTTTTTATAACTGGAAATTAGGTTTAAAAGAAACACGAATGTTTACTATAATATTGCTTTAGCGCCAATGAATATTTTCGTGATATTTTTATTTGCTATGTATCCTTGTTTAAGGTTGAAGTATATCAACTTTTTATAGAGCACTGCACCCGACTATACAATATGAAGAACTCATAAAAAAGTAGTACAGACACAATACAAATTTTCAGAAAAGTGCGATTTATACTGTATATGTAAGAAGAAAAAATATTTTTTGCAACATTATAAAGTATTTTACTAAAATATACTTTTTAAATTAAAAAAAAATCATTCACATAGTGTGTATTTTTAACCAAATTTAAGCATATTTCCATTCCGGATTCTTCAGAAAGTAGAATTTGCACGAAAATCTTATAAAACCTATAAGACTCGAAAAAAATACTTTGAAAGAGATAAGCAAAAGTTGAGTTATATTTAAAGAGGCAAGCACGTACAACACAAATACGACATATTCATTTATTCGACACTAACGTTTATGTGAATTTTGTAAACACATCTGAAATCGATTTCCATTTGCTGTTTTAGAGTGTCCATCATAAAGAAAAATTATATATCCATCTACTATAAATAAAGTCGTTTCTCGGACGTATAAAACACTTTAATTTTTTTTAGAAAAGAATGAAATGAAATGAAATTATACATATTATAGCAATAGGGACATTAAAGTATTTATTTCTGCCTAATATCCAAGGGTATAGGCTGTTCACGCTAAAGTGAGCACTTTTGAGGCTCTAGTTACTTTTTACTTTGAGCCAATTTTTATCCTTTAGTCGCCTTTATACATAAATATTGCCATGTAAGTAATAAAACAGTGGGTGTATTCCACCGCACTCAGATGTTAACGTCTAAGGCTAGAATAAAATACATTTATTGACTATTATTCCAAGTGAAAGGGCTTTCAAAAGTGCTCACTTTACCGTGAATAGCATGTATCACCCGTCGAACAGTGTAATGCACTGTTAAACTGCCAGGTCTGTGCAGTTCACTAGGAATATGTTTAAATCATTGATAAAACATTGAATACCAGAAAATTAACTGATTTATGGAATTTTTTAAAATTAGAATGGACCAGTTTCATCAGATCTGCAGTCAAATTCGCTGATTTGGAGCCGTTTTAAATTTCAAGTGTTTCGATTTTATAGAGTAGTTGAACACAGCGAATGCCATACTTATTTTGAGGGGGGGGGGGGAACGCTGTGTTCTTTTAACGACGTAAGATTTATTGCAAATGAAATTACTTCTTGCAAAAATGCATCAACATTATTATTGCCAAATGCCGCTAAGCAGCAGAAATACTGAATGAAGTGAAGAATACGCAGATATTCCAGTCACGAAATCTCATTTTATATATTAGGGTGACTCTGCGTGACCCCAAAGCCAGTTAGAAGCATTCGCATTTTGTGTGAGGCTAATTTTAATTTTATGCTTTAAGCTAGTCGTAAAAAAGAAAAAGAAATGTTTATATGTATATTTTTTTCATTTCAAAACGATATCATTTTAAAGTACTAAACTCGTTATATTTAAAGAGGCATGATCCACGTCACAAAGATGATGACAACGCCGCGTCGCGGCCGTTTGATAAACCACAAGGATCACAGCAGATTGCAGGGTCAGCACGCTGAATGGCACGCATAATGGACAAAAGCGGACTTCCTGTTCGTCAAACAGAACGTCCGCGTTACTAAACATTCATTAAAATTAACACTTTTAATTAAATATTTGCAACACGTCGATACACGAGCACGTTACTATAGGCTGTTCACGGTAAAATAAGCACTTTTTAAAGCCCTTCTTAAGATCTGCATGTATGCACATTGTGTATTCTTCCGCCTTATGCAAAATTAACATTGCCATGGGCCTCGACACTTTATTCAAGCGTCGGTAAAGTGCTACTGTGAAATTATTATAAAAGAAAATATTTAGCAAATCTGCTCATTTTTACACTTCAATGCATTAAAGAAACAGGACGTGAAAGAAATAATTTAGGTTATCACAAATGGTTACCTGACGCTTTTTATTCGACGTTAGAACTACTTGGAACTACTTTGCATGCATCGTTGCCAACTTTACTGTGCGCATGTCGCTCAGTGCGTCCGTTAAATTATATGCAGGCAGGGGTAGTGACTTTTATCTAAGGTTGATTTCAAGAGTGCACACTTTATCGTGAACAGTCTTTAATAGCACATTCGTAGTAAACATTCCAGCTTAAATAATGACGTTCCTAATAACAAGTACATGCATGCTTTTTTCTGAATAATGTAAACATGTTTACAGCCGCAAAATCACTGCTATAACACACAACTTGCTGTGTTTATATCGCATCCCTGTTATAAATTTAAAACAAAATTATGAAATGGGACATTAGAAGTGGTCTTGTTTTGATGATTTTTTAGTATCATCATGGCGACAGTTCTAATAACACTCGTGCCAAACTATATTGACGTACGCCTTTTAATAGTTAAACTAAGAATCTATATAAACTCACTAGCAACCTGTATAGATTCACTTGCGATCTATATAAATTCATAGTTATTTTCATCATGCATTAGCCGACATCCATAACTAACATTAACACTAAAAATCATTTCTTTGAAACTATTGTGACTATATCAACAAAAATACTCGCGTGATGCAAGGGGCGTGGTACTTCACACTAACTGCCTTTGATATGATCTCCTATTACATAATTATTTTGGAGCTTAATACAAGTCTTCATAATAGACAACGTTCGCAATTCTAGACGCTACAAGACGAAAGAGAATTAAAATGCAGTCTTTTCTGGCTACTTAACAGCAAATGTCCCAGTTAAATTTTTTTCAAGCTCACTGCTACCTGAAAAGTAAAATGCGGATTACAATTGAAAAACTTCTAATTTTAAAATTTCGTTATTTATAAATTCGGAAAGAATACGCTTTGTATTGGCGAATGACAATATGGCAATATAGATTATTTACACAGCCGTTGGGGTTTGTGCATTCAGCATTCTTAATTAGATACTTTAATCACAAATGTTAGAAACAAACTAGTCTTTAGCTAGTGTGGGGTGTTGGAGCGCATTCTTTGGAAATTAAATATAGAGCCAAACACCCTGCTTCCAGGCCGAGTCCTTTCGTATTGATCGCCTCCCCCTTTCCGTGCGCGAGTCAAACACAACTCCGTATTTGGGCACACGCGTCGCACACGGAGGGAGGAAGAGAAATTAACTCCGAAACTGCAACTAACGTAGGACTCACCTTCGACGTAGAAGGACCAGCGGCGAAATAGGACGAACTTCCTTTTCCTTCGGTCGCGAGGGCGCGAGCAGGGAAGACGACGCGACGGCGACGCGAAGGGAGATTTTCCCCGCTTCCCAGTTCTTTTTCTTTTTTTTTTTTTCCGCTCGGTACTTTCTCCTCTGCGCTTACGGAGCCATCTTGGCGTCGCGGCGAACGCTGACATCTAGCGGCCGCGCGCCGCACTAACAGCGGCGGCTCGGGCGCGACCAGCGCGAGGCGGCGCGGCGGCGTTTGGAAACTTGTGCGCTCGCGTCGTCGCCAGCGGTTTTATTTACGGAAGTCTTTGTGCGTCGACGAGGCCCTTGGCTAATTGCGCATGCGTTCGTGGGCGGCCATCATGACTGTGCATGCGCTTTATAACCATAGAGGTAATAGATGATGGAGTGGCAACAGCCTATCTAGACCGCCACGTTTATTAAGTGAAGCCGATGCCTTGTCTGCTTCTTTCAACTGTGCATGCGCAGACCAATTGTTTACGTCAGCCGCCATATTATGAGTGGCAAAAGTTACATAGTAAGCAATGTAAAACATGCACCTTTTTATCACTACTAGCATTGTCCTTGTCTTTCATTTTCGGCTTCACTTTCGTGTCTCGGCTTCCACTCCTACATGTCTATAACACGTCACTTTTCAAAATAGTATACCAAACTAAAGCCCCTGTTACACTGTCAAATTTTTCCATCAAACTATGCTTAATCAAATAAAGTTGGACTGTTATAATTAGATAATTGGACGAGTTGTAATATTTCGTTGATGTTTGACGATCTCAGCCAATCAGAATCGTGCACGACAAAAATGGACGTCAAGAAACTTTAAAATAACGAACAATTGCCGGGAACAAAGTATGTTATGAAGATGATTAATGTATGTAGAAGCTGTTTGTGTAGAATGCTATTAAGTGAATATTGCACATAATATTACGAACTCAGAGGCATTAATATTCATTGTGCAGGAAAAATATCTGATAATTAAAATTTGAATTCGGTAAAGAAGCGAAAATAGAGTACAACATTCCTTACATTTCTACCTGTAATGGACTGCATAGAAAAATAAAAGCTTTATCTCGCTATGAAAATAATTAAAAATAATAATTGAAACTTCATTTTATAAAAAAAAAAAAAAAAAAAAATGACAGTGTGACACATTTCCAGATACATTCAACATTATTTCAAAATATTTGTTGAAACGAAAAGTTTGATCTCCGTATTCTGTCTTCATAATTTATTGCAAAATAATTTTTGACAAAGTGACAGGGGCCTAAGGTTAATTCTACTTAGGTCAGAAACAAAACGAGATGGAACTGCCTACAGGCTGGCAGCTGCGAAATTCAAATAGGAAATCCCATATTAAGGAAATTTCGCCTCAGTGCATTAATTTTAAAGATAGGCGTTGCAAACTAAATATAGTCTTCAAAAATTTCATAGGAGACGTTACCTACAGCGGAGATGTTTCTATGACACGTGTAGCCTGTTTGTAAGATTTTTTTTTTAATTTAAGATTTACCAAAAAGTACATACTGCCTATCTCTATTGAAAAATATGCTCATACTGATCTTCTCCTGAAAATTTCGCGAAGAATACGTTTAGTCTAAACGCCTGTCTTTAAAATTTACGCACTGAGGCTAAATTTACCTTAACACGGGAGTTCCTATTAAATTTTCGCAGCTGCCAACCTGTAGGCAGGGCCCTTAAGGGAGTGTTTGGCATAAATAAAATTTCCGCCACTAGGTACGCAGTGTTCCAAAACGTAACTTTTGATTGTAATTCTATATTACATGAATTATTATTATTTTTTACTTAATTATAAAGTTATTTTATATTTGGTTTGTGATTATTGCAACGATCCGGTTTTTTAAATAGGAAATAGAGAAAATCTGGTACACATACGACACTAGCGCTACTCAGTGGCGGAGATTTTTGGTTGCCAAATATTTAACAATGATGTTCCGAACCTGTAGAGTAGAAGTGCACTTACCCAAACTAAAGGCGGAATCACAATAATCCGACGCATCCGTTAGTCGCCCGTCCGTCAGGCGGTCACGTGATCTTCGGCCAACCCCAGTGCAACTTTTTTTCCATCCGTCAATCCGTCAAATATACCTGAAACATTAACTTTCGATGGACCGACATATCGGCCACCGCCTTCTGACGTCATTCCGCAGATGCGAATACGCACTTGAAATAAAATGCAAGGCGAAGGATATGTGTTTGTTTATTTTTGTGGCAAATTCAGAAATTTAAAAATAAACAATAATTCACTGTAAATTTTTATCACATAAAAACATTATTTCCCCAAAATGTTTCTCTCATATACCTTCTATGAAAGAAAGATCGTGATGTTAAGGTTGAAGTAAAGCAACTGCCTATGAAGCACTGCATCTGACTATACAATATTAAGGTTGATGTAAGGCAACTGCCTATGAAGCACTGCATCTGACTATACAATGTTAAGGTTGAAGTAAAGCAACTGCCTATGAAGCACTGCATATGACTGTACAATGTGAAGAACTCATAAAAAAGTAGTAAAGACACCATAAAAATTGTCACAAAAGTGCGATTTATGCGGTATATGAAAGATGTATTTATATTTTTTGCAACATTACAAAATATTTTACTAAAATATAATTTGTAAATATAAAAAAATAATCGAATGTAATAGTCTGTATTTTTAGCAAAATTTAAGCATATTTCCATTCTGGATGCTTCAGAAAGCAGAATTTGCAAGAAAATCTTGGTCATGGAATATCGTCATAATATTTACTATCATTGTGTGTAAGAAAATTGTAATAATAATATAGGAAATAATTTTTTAAATTTATTTTAAGTGCGTTTATTTGTCACAAACTTTTGTGACTGAATCTGACGTAAATAAAGTTAATTATAAAACTGAATCGGTACATTATTACTATGATTTTATTGCACATGATCACAGTAAATATTATGACGATCTTTCTCGAAGAAGATTTTTTTTTGTAAATTCTCCTTTCCGAAGCATACAAAAAGGGAATGCGATTGAATTTTGTTAAAATGTGGACATATAGTCCGCATTTTTTTAGTTTTAAAAAGTATATTTTAGTAAAATATTTTTTAATGTTGCAAAATATATACATTCTTCTTCCATGTACAGCATAAATCACACTTGTCTGACCATTTTTATGGTGTCTGTATTACTTTTTTTTTTTATGAGTTCTTCGCGTTGTACAGTCCGGTGCAGTGCTCTATGGGCAGTTGCTTTACTCCAACCTTAAGTTGTCAAGCTGAAAATTTGCCGTACAGAATGATTGGCGGACGACGGATTGTTGTGACTCGCTTTCAACTGACGAAGGGAAAAAAACGGACGGATGACTGACTGACGGACGGACGACTGACGGCTGTGAGCCCAACTTGAGGTTACTTCCACTCGGATTAGGAACGAAATGAGATTTATCATGGGAGAGTTTTCCCCCGCCTGCGAGCCTGGTGTTCCTAAAGCCCCTGTCACACTGTTAAGTTTTCCAGTCAAACTGCTCCCAATACGTTTGGTCAAATAAAATTCGACAGTTATGATGTCACAGAAACGTCATAAAAACCGCCGTATCTATCTGAAAATGTTGGATGGCATCAGTTTCCATCAAGCATTTGAAAATTGGACCGGTTCTAAAATGTATTTGATTTTTGAAGGTCTCAGCGAATCCGAATCGTTCGCGACAAAAACGGACGTCAAGAAATTTAAAATAACGAACAAATGCTGGAAACGTAGTAAGATAATGAATTTATCTAGAAGCTGTCTGGGCATGAATGCCATTTTTAAGTTAATATTACACATAATATTACGAACTCAGAGGCATTAAATTTCACTGTGCAGGAAATATATCTTATAAATAAAATTTGAATTTAGTAAAGATATGAAAATAAATTACAATATTGCTTTCATTTCTTCCTGTAATGGACCGCGTGGAAAAACAATAGCAATATCTCACTATGAAAATAATTTCTAAATAACATTTAAAATTATATTTTCCCAATAAAAAAATTTGACAGTGTGACACATTTTCAAACACCTTCAAGATTATTTGAAAAAATTTGTTGGAAGGAATCAATTGATGGCCCTATTTTGTCCTCAAATTTTATTGTCAAATATAGTTGAAGACAAGAATTCGATGGTGTGATAGGGGCTTAAGAGGTCGCTTTTAAGCTTGTGGTAAATGAAGAAATTATATATTTTTTGTGTGTGAATGTTAGTGTTTGGCTCGAAATTTTATATTTAGTTTCCTTAGCCAATATTTTAAGTATTAACTTCATTTCGTAATTGTTATTCACGCCCTACAGTGGTGTTTAAAAGGGCAAACAGTAAATTACAAAATGTATTTGGCATTGGGCTCCTATAAACAAGCTTAATTCAATGCGAATAAGTTGCAAATTTAAGTGCGAAAAAATTTGTATAGTCTATTCGCAGTTTCTTCGCCCTTTTTGAATCGGATATTTGAAAAGTCTCCCGATGTATGACGTGTTTAGTTATTTCCAACATATGCCACGTATCACAAGCGTTGTATACATGTGTTCATAAAAGTTCCTTTTCCTGTTAAATTGAAAGGTTACTCATATTTCATCTATAAATTATAATGCTTCATTTATAAATAATTTGAATAAAAAACAGGGAGAAGTGAGGTGTTTTGGTAACGCCTGGGGAGAACTAGTTCTTATACAAAAGAATGTTAACACTAAGTGCGAACAAATGCGGTACGTTGTCCTTTGGTGTCATTTTTCAGACTTAGTTAAGCTTAGTATGCACGAGGCGGAGGAATATCCTGGAAGCAGAACTTTAGAAGGACTTCAGAAAAGGCTGAAGTTACCGTGAATGGATTATAGCTGTCATCAAAAGGAAATTTGCACGTTTCTCCTTTCGCTTAACGAAATTGGGCGGGAAAGACCTAAAAATAATATTTCTAACCATTTCGCTATTGGCTATTCAAGGTAAAGTGTGGCACTTTTGAAAGTGCTCTCATTTGGAATAACAGTATATATATATAATTTTAAACTTACCCATTAACTTCCAAGTGCCGTGGAATCTACAGACTGTGTTTGTTACTTACATGGTTATATCTAATTTATAAGGTGGTAAAAGAATATAGTCCATTCACGTTTTCTTCGGCCTTTTGGAATCGAACCTTTGAAAAATCACCCTAGGCGTAATATGTCAACCTGTTTTTCCAACAGCTTGTATTCCACAAATATTTAGCACTGTCATTAACTTTAGAGCACTGTATTATTGAATAAATGAAACTTTACGTTAGTATCTTGTATCACTTGTAATATTTATTTCGTATTAAATATGAATTAACAACAGCGAGAGCAGCGACGTGTTGGCACTGGCCGGTAAGAAATAGTTCAAAGTTACAATATTTTTTAACCTCGCTTTTATGTATACTATTTGTAAGTTAAACGTTGCCAATTGATTTATTTGTATTGTTAGGTAGCACTGACGGAAACACATTTCATTTCTGCAGTTAAAAATATCCGCGCAAATTCCCGTGCGTAGGCTGGTGTTTTTTTTTTCTTCCGGAATACACGTTCAATACGCGAAGCAGGGCGTGTCGCTCTCTCTCGTTATTTCTCTCTCTCTCTCTCTCTTCTCTCTCTCTCTCAGAAAGGACGTACCACCTGTGTATCAGGTAAAGTATACATTTTGTTATTTCTAATTTCAGCACATTTTATACCAATTACAGCAACAGTAATGATGTTTGAGAATGTAATTTGCAACTGAAACTGTTTAAATCCGTATTATACGATATTTAGATACATCGACATATTTTAGATGCGATAGTGTGACACAGCTCGTTGCGCGACACTTACAAATCCAGCAGGTTGGCAGACGTGGCGTGGAAAGGAGAATCTCGCTTTTGATCAACTTTCCTCTAGTCCGTGGCGTGCCTTAGCCACGCGCTTGTCCAAATACGGCGGGAGGCGGGGGATTATACCCGTTTTTATAGTGCCTTGAGATTTGTAATGGTGTAGCGACATGTCGATGACACGGCGTGTTTCTGAACGAAGCGTCAAGTTAGAACTCATGTTTTTTTTAACATCCTAGGGAAGTTACAATGTTGTGATAAATATGTGTTTCCACGGCAGGGATTACACACACACACACACACACACACACACACACACACACACACACACACACACACACACACACACTGTAACGAGTGTTGTGATCGCCACGTGTGCAAGGGCGTAGCCGCTATTTCAGGATATGGTGGCTGTGTCGTAATCGTTGCGCAGGCCAGATGTGTGTGGATTTCAAATATGTGCAAAGTTTATACGTTTTAACCATGAACTGATGTTATGACGAAGTTAATTATTTATATTCACGTCTGTTTATCACAACGTTGTACAATCGCGCTAGGTGTTTGAAAAACAGCTGTGTAACGAGCTTACGTTTATGTGATTTGAATGTCTGCCACAATCCCAACGAAATACTAGGCCCACCCATATAAATTTAAATAAATAATAAAATAAACATACAAACCAGTAAGTACGGCACCAATGCATGTAAGTATTAGCGGAATAAATGTTACGGTAGGCCTATGTGTTTGCATGCTCACCACTATCTTTTACGTTTTTCGATGCTACGTACAATAAATAAGCGACACGAGTTGCATGCTTGAATTTACTGTGCAGTTTCGTTGGACTGGTTGCCCCTTCGTTTTAATATTTATTCCAAAAATGTATTAATAACAACAGGTTAAATTCTACTGTTGTTTACGCCACAGTTTTAACAAACACTGCAGTAGCAGAATATTGTGTATTATGTGTAACGTCCTATATGGTGCGTAAGGAATAGTTATAAAGCCGACCTAAATGTTGTTATAGGCCTAAATAGTGAACATTCGTAGGAAATGTTTTCTGCAATATGACATAATTCTTTGAACAGCTGTAAACAGCTACCAATGCATTTCACAGTTATAAAAGTAGAAGTCACATGGCAGTTTTATGTTTACGTGTAGCGGAAGGATGCGTTATCAGTAACCAAAAGTAGACATTTGGCAGAACTTCAGAAATGGCCGAAGTTATCGTGAATCAACTATAAAAAAATTGCTAATAGGAAAAAGTAACCAAGGCCTCCAATGTGCTCACTTTACCATGAACAGTCTATACTATATTTTTCCTTTGAGTTGTGATATTGAAATAAATTAATTCTATAAGTATATGTTTTGCTAGATCGAATTCAGGACAGAATTTTTTAACAGTATGTTAATAAATTTTGTTATATTCCCACTCTGTTGCGAAGAACGAAGATTATTATTAATGTAGGGTCTAGCAAAATACAACAGGGAAGACTTTACATAGCTATAGTATTTAACGAAAATTGCAATTATCCCAATTAATAACGTAGACAATGGAAAGAAGTAAATTATTCTGAATAATTCACTTATAAATTTTTCTATGCTTGGTTGAATCATCAATTGACCCTATTTAATCCTCCCAATTTATTTTTCACGAACAGAAAATAAACATAGCATCTTTATTCGCTGAATGTTTATGCCTGCAATCGTCCTAGTAAATACGAAAAAATATGCCACATTCTAATATTTAAAAAAAAACGGGGAAACATTAAAAATAAATGAAATGGCATAAAATTACATATGCAAGCGCCATTTAAAAAAATGAATATTTGCAATAAAATATAAATACACTGGATATTTATAATATACAATTTATATATGTATCTAACTAATAACTGTCATCAAATAATTATGTTACATTTGCGTGTGATAAATAAATGTTGCACTTTTATTATATCTAATAAGAAATATGTAACGACTTTGCTCACTGACTCAGACGTAAACACACCTTCTGCATTGACTACACAACGTCGACCTGATCTCACGTTGCAAGCCCCTGGAGACGATCCCTTGTCAAGAATAAGGTGGGATATACATTAGCTAACACTATCGTGTGGAGAGGATTTAGAGATGAATGCGGCATTGAAAATCAAAGTTTGAAATGCGTGAATGTAAAAAAAAAAATCCGAAAGTATTCGACGTGGCGCGACAAAAAATCGGAATCCTGTTCGATGACGTGGATATTGTAAATCTGTCGAAACGTGTTTGGTCAAATCGCCCCCCCCCCCTTTTCGTTGCTTCAGTTAGGGGTAGTCGTACCTTTGGAACACTAGGCGGTAATGAAAAATTTGAGGGGAAGTCATTACTTACCGTGGCAAATTGATGACGAGAGGACCTCTTGTCCAAAACGCCATTCAAAACTTCTGACTTGGCGGTGTACCCCTGCGAGAGCAGGCAAGTATCCCCCCCCCCCTTTTTTTTTAAGTTATGTGGATGTAAGTATATCATATCCATTCATGGTTACTTCACACTTTTCTGAAGTTCTGCTTAAGTTCTACTCCCAGGATATTCCTTCACCTCGTGCAAACTAAGCTTAACTATGTCTAGAAGATTACACCAAAGGACAAAGCACCGAATTTGTGCACACTAAGTTGTAACAATATTGCTCATGAGAACTATTTATTACTAGGCGCTACAAACGCTCGTGGTGTATCACTGGTGTTTTTTTTTGTAGTAAATGTAATATTATAAATTATTAAGAAAATATAGTCAAATGACAGTTTTAACGAAAAATGAGGTACTTTTATGTTAACAGATGTATACAACGTTTGCGATAAATGACATGTTTAGGAAATAACTAAACACGTCAGATATGAGGTAATTTTTCAAATGTTTGACTCGAAAATGATGTATATGAAAACATGGCATTCCCTTCACTACAACGATGGCAGCACCATGAAGGGGGAAAATTCCTAAGTGTAGAAGTATTGCCTGGCAATTCAGCATGTAGTAGTGTATTGAATTCAATAAAAATCAAAATTACATGGACTTAAAAGCTAACGTCAAGTGGTAAAAATAGATGTAGAGTTAATTTCATTATTGGAAAAAAAAAAAAGAAAAAAAAAGTTTGAAATGTTGTTCATAAGCTTTTTGCGACTTACCTGATACGTATTAACTTAACTTTAGGAAATGCTATTGAAATAATAAATGTGCATGTGCCTATATATTATATATATATATATATACATACAAACAACCACTAACCTATATAATTTCTTTCGTAACTTTTTTATACTTTTGCATAATTTACTGAATATAGGTCATTTATAAAAGAAACCTAATGGGTACACTGCCCAAGAAGAATTTATTATGAGGCTACGTAGGCGTGTGGAAAGTTCTGGTGTGATAAAATTGCACAAATGATTGTAGCCCACTTCAATAATGCATGACACGAGTGACGCAATGGTTCCAATGTGAAAGCCTAGATTACAGACGCGGTAGCTTGCAAAGTGCTATTATTTCTAGCAGTTTTAACAAATTAGTAATATTAATTTTGACAATTACGGCTGTAAGAACAATCAATTAGCATCAACAATCTAAATACTCAATAAATATTATTTGCCATCCTGCTAAGAAAAGAACACGCTTAGCGCAACGAATTACAGAACCTAAATGCAGTGTATTCATGTCAATACCTTCCGATGTTCAGTAATTTGAAAATTCCGTTTTGAGAAAGACTGTAAGTTGAGTAAAACATACTCGTTAAGCATTGTGCGTATAAATACCTGGTTTGTTCACATGAATACTATGAACAATATGAACAATAATTAGGTATTTTCTGTACGAAAAAAAAGAGTTTTATTTTAAAAATTTGAGAAATTCGATGACTTTTTTCGCGGTCATATCTCCCTACTTTCTGTCTGCGCATTTGCCACGAAATTTCCCATTGCAGCCAGGAATATTCCATTACGCTCCGTACAAACAAGCCGAACTTTTTAACGGTAATTTTCCTTTGTATTCACGTCGTACTTGATTTCATTTATTAAAAAATGCAATTTTTTCTATATGTTTTCTTTTGTGTTGAAGTGATCTGAATTTTTATATTCCTTCCGTTGAGCTCGGCAATTTTCATGAGGTGCTACAGCTATCCGACGCAACAGGTTACCTCGTTTAGATGCCACGAGTTATCGCAAGGAGTTAACAAAAGAAGTTGACTGCGCATCAGGAACACTAGCTTATAGGCTGTTCACGGTAAAATGAGCACTTCTGGAATCCCTGCTTAAGATCTACTTGCATGCGCGTTAAGTATTATTTCGCCTTATGTAAAATTAACATTGCTATCGGCCTCGTCACTTTATTCATGCGTCGGTCAGGCGTAACTCTGAAATTATTAGGAAAGTAGTTATTTTACAAATCTGGTAATTTTTACACTTCAGTGCATTAAAAAAAACAGAAAGCGAAAAAAAAAAAATTCAGTTATCACTAATAGACAACTAACACCATTTATTCGACGTTAAGATATGGAACTACTTCCCCTCCATCGTTACCAACTGTATTGGGTTCATGTCACCCAGTACGCCCGTTGCAACGTACGCAGACAGGGGCAGTGACTTTTGTTTATAATGTCGATATAAGAAGTGCTCACTTTATCGTGAACAGCCTTTATCAGACTTCGCAGGTCATAGTTCCAAGTAAAATTCTGTGATCAAAGTGCCCCCTTTCCAGACACACGGGATATTGTAGCGCTGCACACAGTACACATGACAACGAAGGGACCTGATGGTTAAGTTTCTTTTTTAACGGTAATTTTGAAATGTTAACAACTCGCGTGTGAACCGTCGCCTATCACAACTAGAAATGCTGTGATCAGTACCGTCGAACCAAAGCTGTTATAGTATATTCGCGGTTTCTTCACACTATTTGAATCAAACCTTTGAAAAAAAAATCACCTTATGGATGCTGTATTTCCTTGTTTCCTAAATATTCCACATATCACGAGCGTTTAGTACTTCTGTTGACGTAAAAGTACCTTATTTTTGGTTAAATTGAAATTTTACTGATATATTCTCACTATAAAATATAGTATTTAATTTATAATTAATATGAATATAAACAGGGAGGAAATATGTGTGTTGGTAATACCTAGTAAGATATAGTTCTAATGCAAAATATTGTTAAAGGCTGTTCACACTAATGTGAACATTTTTGAAATCAATCTAAGAAAAATGTCACTGCCCCTATCTGCATATATTTTAACGGGCGCACTGAGTAACACGTGCCTAGTAAAGTTGGTAACGATGGATGGAAGGTAGTTCCATATCTCAACGTCGATTAATAAGTGTTAGGAAACCATTTCTGATAACTTAAATTATTTCATTAGCTTTCTTTATATTTTTATAATATCACAGTTTCAATTGGCCGACACATGAATAAAATTATGAGGCCCATGACAATGCCAATCTAACACAGTGCTGAAGAAAGCACACCGCGTCTACAAATAGATTTTATGCAGGGCTTTCAAAAATGGCAATTTTACCGTGAATAGCCTATATTATTGAGTGCGCATGAATTACGTGTGTTGTCCCTTTCGTGTAATTTTGTAGACTTGGTTAAGCTGTATACACATGGGGCAGGACTACATAAAAGTTGGATGTAACTGGAATGGACTATACCCAGCTGTCTATCACAGACATCGGTTAGATGAACTGCGCAATTTTAACGGGCATGAAACGAAGAATGTTTATTTATAAACTGCCGGTCCCTGAAAACACAGAGAACACACGCAAAATCACACGTAATTATTTTTGTAAGGTTATGAAACCGATGGGAAATTTCGAAAATTTCTGAGGTTATGGTTTGCTGTGATGTATTTGCCGAACCAGTCGCTTCCCACCTCGGTGTACAGGATTTGTAACCCAGCTGGGTGAAACGAGAATTTTCGCATGCTAGAAACATGGCGGACGCTGCTTTTGGAAGGTGTTTTTTTCTCGGGGTAGTCCTTCCTCCAACACCCTTGGAGTACATAACTTCGCCCGTATCGGCACTAAAGAGCTATTTCGCATCTCATGCCACCCAAGATAATTTTGCATATTATAGCTTGTTACAAGAATCAGCCAGTACATTTTCAGACCTAAAGTTTATTTTAATCTTCAGTTCTAGCAATATATCACCGTGAGCGTTTATAAAATAATTTCAATAACTGCAGTGTTAAAAGTTATGCTGAATCGAAATGTATAAGTCTGTCATATATTTTAGTATTATTTGTGAGTTTGTTCGCTATATTGTTACTAACTTTTGTGATAATTCGACTGCATGTATTGTGCTTTAGATGTTTGTATGTAAGACTTACTTCATGTCTTGTTGACGATTTCGTTCCGTTTCAATTTCAATATATCTGGTGCCGTTAAAAAATAATATCTTATTCGTCGGCACGTACCATCCAATGAGCAACACGATACAGTAGATCCAATCAAATTCCCCTGATTAGTACTGACCTGGTAGGAATTTGGACCCACTAGTAGCATTGAAGCCTGAACCTTTGGTATATTTCGAAACATTACACACACACACACAGTAATTTGTTAGAAAAAATGTCCCTACCCCTGAGATTAGGATTCGTATGTGAAACCCTCTGCAACTTACTAATGTCTCGTACCTTCACATTCCTAAAATCCCTGCATATTCTACGTATTGTCACATTTGATTTTTTGGATTCTAAATTTACACAGGGCCACAGAGCAAGATCACATCTATGTGGCAAAGTGATGACTACTATTCTAGTATGAGTTAAACTTGCTAGACATGTTTCGATACTGTTTGTGTCTTTGTTGGCTTCAGTCCTGCTAACATCGTTAGTTCCTCCTATCAATATTACTAAGTCTTGAGGCCCCTAGTCCTTCATGAGAAAATTTTTACAATTTCCTGTTGTGGTGCACCTGTTTCACCCTTCCTATAACATGTTTGCCTGAAAGTCTACTACTCACCCTTTCTGAGGGCCATCTTATATGACTGTCGGCTAGAATTATTACTTCAACATTCTCAATGCACCTATTGTTAAGGTTTAAGTACAGCAACTGCCTATGGAGCACTGCACCCGACTATACAAAGTGAATAACTCATAAAAATATGCTGATATTATAAAAATTGTCAGAAAAATTATATATATATATGTGGTTTATGAAAGAAGAATATATATTTTGCAAGAGTATAGAATATTTTACTAAAAAGTACTTTTTAATTGTAAAAAAATAATTGAAAAAAATAGTCTGTATTTTTAAAAAAAAATTTTAAGCGCATTTCAATTCAGGATTCTTCAGAAAGCAGAATATGCAAGAAAATCTTCATCGTGGAATATTTTCATAATGTTTACTATGATTGTGTGTAAGAAAAGGAGGAATAATAATTTAGGAAATAATTTTTATTATTGATTTCATGTGCGTACATTTGTCAGAAACATTTATGGCTGAAACTGGCGTAAATAAAGTTAATTATTAAATTGATATGATACAATATTACTATGATTTTACTACACATGATCACAGTAAATATTATGACAATTTTTCTTGAAGAAGATTTTCTTGTTAATTCTGCTTTCCGATGCATCCAAAACGGAAATGCGCTCAAATTTTGTTAAAAATGTGAACACTATCGATCTATAGATTTTTTCATTTAAAAAATACATTTCAGTGTAGTATTTTATAATGTTGTAAAATATGTACGAGATATATCACACTTTTCTGACATATTTTTTTTTGTGGTGTCTGTACTACTTTTTTACGAGTTCTTCACATTGTACAGTTGGGTGCAGTGCTCCACAGGCAGTTACTTTACTTCGACCTTAAGAGGTCGATCAGTAAGACACGACGTAGTGGTCGCGAAGGATGTGACGAAATATATAATGTTGGGTATTGCAAATACCTACTGGGTTCTAGTCTCCAGAGGCGTAATAGAAACACCGCCCTCGCGAGCCACGCGAGAGCAGCTCTTCCCACGTGTGCAATATTTACAGCTCCTGGGATGCACGCCAGAGCGCCGGCTGTTTCTGAGGCGGTGGGATACGCCTTTTACGGCCGTAAACAGCGCAGTAGTTACGCCTAAGTAGCTTTCTCGCCGCTGTAGTCTACCCTCGTAGACCACTCAGTAGAAAAAACACTACGTGAGAACCAAGTGATAAAAGTTTATCTGCCTTTTCCTGGGACTACTTTCTCCCCCTGATAAAAGGTGTCTGTGTACCACAGAAGGCTGTTCACGATAAATTGAACACTTTTAAAGGCCCTTCTGAATTTTTCCTGCCATCCTATTTCCATCTTCCTGCTGCTTTTTAACATAAGCATTGCTTTGTGACGAATAAACACAGTGTATGCATTTCACCACCTTCAAAGTTTAATAATGCCTGGTGCTGCAATAAGATATATTTATTAGTGGTTAAAGCACCTTGGAAGGACCTTAAAAAGTGCTCACTTTACCGTGAACGACCTATACACACGAAAACAGAGGTTAAACAGCCACTTATACAGAATGATTCACGAGTAGTTACAGCCATTCACAGAGCTTATTCCTTACATTTGGAACGAAATATATATCATTTACGTGTGGATCCTATTCCCGACATTTACAGAGTAATCCGAGACATTTGAAAAAGTCGAGTAAAATAATAACCCTTTCAGAAGTAAATACAGCGATGTTTTTTACAGTTAAGCATCACAATATCACAATTGTGTCTAACAAGCTCACGGAAGATGTCAAAAATGTTTCCGTCTACTGCCATTCTCTTAGGGCCGGTTGCACCAACACCGCCCTCGATCCGAGATCGAAGGATCCTAGTTCCGAACCAGAATAGAGTTTGATTTTTTGTTCCAATGTAAAAGTGTTGCACCAACGAAATTTCATATTTCTGGATCTCTGATTCGTCGATCTTGGAGAGATCGATATTAAGTATGAGACAAATTTTGCTATTGGTTCGTGATATATGACGTCATGGAAGTAGGCGTATTTTTCGTAATGGATAGAACTAGATGTGCGATCTTTTATCTGTTTTAAGTGAATTATTGTTGTAACAAGTTTACTGAAAAATATTCAAGTAAGTATAACATTGTTTTAATTTACCAAGAAAACAATCGAACGTAGCTCTATCTGTTGGCATATTTTCCAACTACATTTGTCGACGATGGCTGCTGATCTCGGATCGAGATTTCGAACCGCCAATTTCGGCGGTTCGAAATGAACTTAATCTCGATCTTCGGTCCAGTTCTGAACTCGAATGGTGCAACAGTTTTCAGTGTCGATCTCAGATCCGATCTCGGATCGAGTTTCGAACCACGATGGCGCAACCGGCCTTTGGCCGCACGCTTATGAACCGCACGTGTCGCTGTGGGTACATAGACTGGGTTGGTAACGCCTGGTAAGAAATAGTCCCTAGGTAAAATATTACCGCGCATGACTGCAGTGCGTTGTATTTTCGGTGTAATTTTCTGGAGTTGGTTAAGGTTTGTTTTCACTAGGCGGAGGAATATCATGGTAGCAGAACTTCAACAGGGCTTCAGAAAAGTTGGAAGTAAACGTGAATTGAGTACTCCACGAACACCCGCTGCACGCGTCAGCAAAATGGCGTTTACCGGCCCACTCGCCAGCCGGCAGACCGTCCAGCCAATAGGGAACCTTTCGCTGCCTGAACAGTAGCCAATTAGGCACAAGGTTCGTCTTCAGAGCCTCGTGAAGCCAGTCGGTGAGCGGGGACGCCCACATCAGAACGAACCGCCACGAAATCTCGTTTCCGCGTACTTGTTTATAGGCTATTCGCGGTAAAATGAGCACTTTTGAAAGCCACGCTTAAGAGGTATAATTGTATATACGTTGCGTATTCTTCCGCCATATGTAAAATTAACATTGCTATGGGCCTCATCACTTTATTCTTGCGTCGGTCAAGTGAAACTGTGAAATTATTAGAAAAGTAAACATTATTCATATTTGCTAGTTTTTACACTTCTATGCATTAAAAAACCTTAAAGCGAAGGAAATAATGTAAGTTATCACAAATGGTTACCTAACATTTTTCATTCGACGTTAAGATATGGAACTGCTTCCCCTCCATCGTTTGCCAACTTTACTGGGCGCATGTCACTCAATGCGCCCGTGAAAATATATGCAGGTAGGGACAGTGACTTTTGGTCCAAGGTTGCTTCCAAAAGTGCTCACTTCATCCATCGTAAGCAGCCTTTACTTTCTGTCTCCTGTTGTCTCGCGAGGCCCGCCAGTGTCTTAGACTAGGAGTGGCTTCTTTTCCTTCCCGCCTCACCTCGGGCCGCGGTGGTGTAGTAGTCATCCCACTCGCCTCCCATCTGGGCGAACCTGGGTTCGCACGTGGGAATCTTGCGGGACGCGGTTGCTGGTCGGCGGGTTTTCTCCCCTGCGTTCCGGGCTTTGCTCCGTGCTCACGACGCTTCACCCTCATCGGCTCTCAAAACCTCGTTGTTAAGAGCCACCCAAATTTCTCCGCCAAACTTTTTTTCCCGCCTTACACTGTACAAAGGCCCTGACACATTCGTAAATGGCTTCAATCATATACAGTATATTCACGGTAAAGCAAGAACTTTTGAAAGCCCTCTCATTTATAATAATATGCAATAAAAATATTTTATTTCGGCCTTAGACGTTAACTTCCGAGTGCGGTGGAATCTACACACTCGGTTTATTACTTATACGGCAATATTTATTTCCAAAAGTAGTCAAGGGATGGAATTTGCTGAAATAAAAAAGTATTTATGGACGTCAAAAGTGCTCACTTTACCGTGAACAGCCCATATAGATTGTTCACGCCTAACTGAGCACTTTTGAAATCATCCTTTGAAATGCGTCACTCTTCTAGTAGCACGTTTGTAACTGGGGTCCGTCCAGCAAAGTTGGTAACGGAGGAAGGAAGGTCCCGTCTTCAAACGTTGAATTCAAAGCGATAGTTAAACATTAGTTACTACTGAAATAATTTTATGCTACCTTTTTTTTAACGCGTGTAAAAGCAAGATTAAGTAAATTTGTAAAATATCTACTTTTCTAATAATTTCAGAGTTGCGCATGACCAACGCACGAACAACGTTTATGAGGCCCATAGCAACGTTAATTTTTCAAATGGTGGGCGGCTACACAATGAGAATACAAGTAGATCTTAAATGAAGCTTTCAAAAGTGCTCAATTTACCTTGAACAGCGTATATCGGGATGGATAAGCGATTGGATATTTTGTTGTGAAACACACATCCATGCACTGTGAAAAATATTTTGTTCCATGCACAAAATAAATATACTAGAAGTGTATTTGTTTGCACTTAGCAATATTTCGTTCCCTCAGATAATCTACTCTTGATTCGAACATACGTATTTTCCCTTTTAAATAAAATAAAGCATTTAAAAATAATTAGTTTAGCCGAGCACATTTATTTGGTTGTTCCAAAATCTTGTACATATTTAGTACAAACATTTTCTTTGGTTGTTAATACTTTTATAATAGTTTTGTAAATTAATGTACATGAATTTATTTATGTCTTTTACACACATATATATGTATAATTTATTTATAATTAAAAATTGTTTGGGTTAAAAAAACAACCAATTGAAACTAATATGGTTTACTACATTTATTAGGAGAAAAAATTTGCCCAATCATATGTCTGGTGGCAGCTATTCAAATTTTTTTTTCTTTGGAAATTTAAAAGCCTACGATTCAAACAAATTCATCTTTCCCATAATATATTAAAAATTCTTCACTGTTAACCAAATAATGTTTTCCAATTATTGAATTAAAATTCATTTTTAAAATAATAAGTCTGTGTGGTTTTATCTGTGTTGAACAGCTATTCCACGGAAATAGCTTTCATACAGAGTTTGTAATACTAATAATAAAGTGCGATAAATTTATAATGTACATAAGTTATATTAAATTAAAACTTATTCAGTTGACTAATATCTACAATGAATTTATTGATCAATGCGACTTACATAGAAGAAGATAAACATGAGTTATGTTGGAACTATAAAAACTAACCAATTATAGAATAAAGTACTATAAATTAACAAAAACACATTGCAAATTTAGTATTAGATTGTATAATCATGTGTTAAAAATTTTTCGGGTTTGAAAGCAATAGTTTAATTAAAAATAATAGAAATTTCTTATAATAAAATTCTTTACCATTGTTATTTAAATACAATAAATTTTCATTTCAGAGTGACTGTAGGAATTACTATTGAACATGATAAATTCGATCTTTTTCCGACTGGTTACAAGTTCCTGAATATACCTTATCTTATATAGTGTATATTAGTGCTTATTATAGTACTATTTTATAGTTGTGAAAATATTAAGTCAAATAATATCAGGCGATGCTGATATCGAAATAATTTTGGAAGCGAAGTATGTAATGCATTTAATTTGTATTAAGAATGCGTGCATACTGAATACAGAATTAAAAATAAAAACAATTTGGCAATAAAATAGATATTGTTGAATTCATGGTTAATTAATTAAATTTAGTTTAGATTAGTGATATTTTCAGAGTGTAATGACAGTGTATATGGATTATATTATTTAATGGTTAGATCTACGAATCTAATAAGTTTGTTGCTTAGACTTTTATGATTATTGGAATTAGTGATCAAGTAAGTTTTATTTATGAGATAGTTATTACATTTTAGTTTAAAAAAAACTTCTTGGTAATTGACTTTTGACGAATAACGCCATGAGCTTTATTCATTTCATGCTTTCACAATATCCTTACGGATTTACTTCGACTTCCCAAAATTATTATTATTATTATTATTATATATATATATATATATATATATATATATATATATATATATATATATATATATATATATATATATATATATATATATCATGACATCTTGACAGTGCGCATTTACTAAATTGAGAGCTGTTTAAATATTTCTCCTTTTTATTAAACCCAATTACCAATTATCATCTGTATTATTATCTTTTATAAATTTGAAAACAAATTATTTTGTTTATGACACATTTATAAAAAAAATTTGATTTTTAGAACCATATTAAGTATTTTTATTAAGACCCATATCTTATCTGAAGTCTTCAAGTTCTTACACAATTTAATACTATTCTTATTTAAAATTTTTTTCTAACAACATTTAAATTTTTCTTTGAAATATTCTTTTGTATCAAATGTATTAGTGAATGTTTTCATAACTTCATAACATTTCAGTTTTGTATTTAATGTAGTGATAATATAATTCAATGTTATTTCCTAATTTTGTTCCATCATCTTATAACAAAAAATATATTTTTACACTTTTGTTGGATTTTAAATCTACATACAGAATTATACATATATAATATATATATATGCTGCATTCATATGCATTGCGTGCAAATTTTCTTTTAACATTTTTCATGACTTGAATTTTATTTTGTTGATAAATTTTCATAAATACGTAAGAACGAAAGCAATGTAATATGAACCCTGCGTTTATAATAATCCCCACATTTTTGTCAAATATAGATTTATTCATTAAAATACAATCATTTATTTTTTATTTTTGTTTATGTTTTGTGTTTCAATATTTGAATTTTTCAATTTTGGTAATTAAAATGTATTAATCTAAGAACTTTAATTAAGATAATTACTTTAGAAAATGTATTTTAAAGTTTCTATAACATAAAAAATATTTATATTTATTTTATATTATTAGATTTTTATTCTAATTTTCTCAGGTATAGATTCATTATCTGAGCCAAATGATGACCTATAAATCCATAATTAAAATAATATTTCATTTTTAAAATTAATTCTTGCGATGAATTGAATTTAAATTATTGGTAACTTTACTCATTAATACCGCTAAAAGTTAAATATTGTGTCGTTGCGTACCAATGAAAAACTTCTATCTAAATGAATTAGACAATTAATTTATTTTATAAGTAAGGAAACTCGTATAAAATGCTTTTAAATATAAAGTACCCTAACCTACTTAGTTCATCACACTCATAATTCATGAATTACTCTTTGTAAATTCCAATAACATCGATTTAAAAAAAAAAAACATTGAATTTTTCTGAATATTATTCATGATTTTCAGTTAGTTATAATAATATTTATATACATTTTTATTTTATAATTATTTTTAATTATTGCTACATACGTAAGGATAATCGCCTTTTATTAAATAACCATATTTAATTTAACCATCAGAAATCCCGTTTTATTGTTGGTAGTCGTAAACACTTTACGCTATTGGCGTACACGATTAAGAGTGCGATGCACCTCCGCAGTTTTGGTAAAATTGTTGTTTGCGCAAATACGCGTATCTCGGTGAATAAATGTTTTGCAAATACGAATTTTTGTCAGAAAAATTAAAAACCCATTATCTATGCTTTTTTTTTTTTTTTGTCAAATTAAATGTATCCTCGGAGAAAAAAAAAACTTGAAAATAGTCACATATGGCATCTTTAAAGATTGCCTACGCAGTTTCCTTAAGCGGCAGGAGAAAAGTACAAAGATGCGGGCGTAGTTTAATCTGTGGTCTTTCATCGCGCGTGATAAAACACCACTGCTACAGATCTGATTTGCACAGTACAGCGTCACGACGGAAACACTGCACGACTTGCACGTAGGAGCGATGAGTCGCTAGAAGTGCGTGTTAGTGTCGCCCGTATCGCTCCCTCGCTTCTTGACCTTGGACGCGGGGTTCCATCCCACTCTTAAGGCGGAAGTATCCTTGCTAGCTTGGATTTACGTATTTTCCTCATTTACTTGATTTTCGGAGTCAATATTTAGAAACCAAACTAGTCGTGACATAGGGAACATTTTAGCAGTTATTTCTAAATCCAAATTATTTTTTCTTGCGTGATTAGTGTCACATCTGTAACCGTAATCAAATATTACCTAATTATTTAATAATTTCTGTCCCACATGCGAAAATACAGGTATATTTGAAACTCTATAAATAAAAAAATAAAAAAATTCTGTGAGTAGTCGTCCATGTCATGTCGAGCTTTGATTTTTTATTTCTTGTCATACATTTTCATTACGAAGATTTGTAAGAAGATTCTAAGATGGAGCGGGTGCTACCCCCTTAAGCGGCCCGCGCCTTTCGTCCACACGTGGGCAAGCATAGTTCATATGCGCCATAGACGAGAGACGACGCGTAGCACAGCGGCGGCGCGCGCTACGCCGTTGCTGCCCTCACGCAGCATCCCACAGGAATGCCGGGTAGGCGCGGCGCGCGGTGGTGGGGGTTGGAAACAGGGAAACTGGAGACGGCGACTGCAGCGCCGCTGAAATCAATGCGGCACGCTCAGTACTACGCAGAGTGCCTCTCTGTACGGGTGGATAAGTCCATTCAGCCCGCCCGCGGCTGCGATTACCTGGGTGCGTACGACCGTCCACGGACTCTCTCTCTCTCTGCTTTCCTTTACCATTACGATCATTGTTCTTCTTTTTCTTCTTCTTAAGTGAAGAGCAAGTCGGGAATATATAGTTTTGTTTCCCCTTGTGCCGTGTTTTATCTTAACGTAGAAGCTGAAGGTAAAAAAAAAAAAAAATACTATTTCATCGTAGCGCACGCTTTTGTTTACTATACGTAGCGGTGTAGAAGACACCTTTTTTTTATTGGCTTAGTGCTCCTTAGAAAAGCGAAATTGGAAGAAAAAAAATGTGTAGTCATTGAAAAGTGAAGTTGTGCTTTTAGTAACAATGTAATGTGGTCTTACATACTATTTCAAAACTTTTTAAAAATAGTTTAGTGCGTATACCTGACAGATTTTCCTGTTACCAAGACAACGATTTTTTTTTTTCGCCATATTAATGTAGTTATTTTAGCTGCACTTTTAGCACGTGATTTTATTGTGCCAGCTTTAATAAAAATTCTAATATTAAGATTTAAATCAATTAATGGGAGTTGCTGATATAGCAACCGACGTTTAAGCACGAGATGGCAATTTGATATTTCAAACACTAAACATAAATATGTCGACAAACGTGTTTCCAAATGTTGGTGCCCGACGAAAAAAAAAAAAAAAAAAAAAAAAACCCTCGAATGCGTGACCGAATAGTTTTGTAGGAGCATGCGTAGATGACAGGGCTGCAGGCTTCTGGACCAACGGCCGCTATTTGAAGCCCCCCCCCCCCCCTTTTTTCTTTTCGTTGTAGATGTCCTTCGTTTCACCTTGGTCGCCTGGCGCCAAGTCAAGAGGATTAATTCCCTCCCCGCCCCCTGTTGTAAGTTCTTAGTCCGCTAGTCAAACACTCGAATCCAGCCGCGTCATCGGCTTCGCAAGGGGGGAAAGTGGGTTGAAGGAGAAGACGCCCTATCACTCGCTCGATGTTATATAACAGCACTTGGATCAGACACGCAGTGCAAGATACGTTTATAACGCATTCGAATTTTCAAAATATAGCGGTAGGTTTCCAGGCTTCCCAATCTTATATATTGTATTTGCAATAAAACAAATTCGTACGTCAATATGTATTTCAAATCATTCCAAGTTACATGTTTTCCACTACAGTAACATGAATTTTTTACTATTATTTAATATAAAACGTTTATTTTTCCCAGGTAATATAGTAAGGTTCTTGAAATTGTTATTGTTTATATAGTTTGTATCTAAATTCGACCGACAAACTTCGGGTGTACGTTAATCACGAAAAATAAATCGAAAACACATGTAGGACATATGGTCTACAATTAATTCTAAGGGAGGTACACATTTTTTTAAGTTGTACTAGAAGGAAAAGTTTATTACAGTAGCACTGTAATGTACCTACATCTGGAATATTCCCCTCCCTTTAATAGCCGCAAAAAGTGTATTGCTGGGTATTGTGCGAGCCCCACATGCCAGGTATTGGCAAATTTTATTTTGTAACTAAAAACACGAAGGGATCGAAAAAGGCGAGGGTTAGAGTATTCACACGAGGTGGCATTTTTGTTCGTTGTGACACGGGGATTAATAATCCCTCCTTTGAATCCCGAATATGCTACCGTGACGTGGATGTTACATTGAAATAGGGGTAGAAAGAGTGAATATTTACATGAAATAATTCGACGGCAGCGACAAGTGTTGTGGCGTTTGAAGATCTTTGTTCAGTTAGCAATTATCCACACTGGAAAAAATATTTTGTGGTGGCCACAAAAATATTTTTCTGGTATTCACCCTGCCGCCGCCATAAAATAAGTTTTTTAGCTGCCACAACAATTCAGTGGTGACAACTAAATAATTTTGTGTGCACCACAAAAAATTTGACAGGGTTCATACCAACAATATATTTTTGTGGCCGCCACGAAATATTTTTTTTCCGGTGCAGACGATCGGTGTTCCGTCTGAAATATTATCTCCAATATTAGCAATAAATAATTGTTCCATTTCCGACTTCAAAGACTT
The DNA here is from genome assembly GCA_029891345.1 of Dryococelus australis. Lineage (NCBI taxonomy): Eukaryota > Metazoa > Arthropoda > Insecta > Phasmatodea > Phasmatidae > Dryococelus > Dryococelus australis. The sequence goes on from CM057004.1 coordinate 32,632,365, forward strand.
GTACCACCCTCTGTATTCACTTCAGACCATAGGTAGTATGTATGTTTCCAATTTATTTTTTCGTGATTAACCTGCAGACGTAGTTTGTCGGTTGAATTTAGATACAGCTTCGCAAACTCATGTAGTATTTTTTATTTATTCGAAACTTATAGATTTTCCGGGTATGTAACGGCATCCGCCGAACTGTATGAAAAGGTGGGCAATATTCTTGTTTTTCCTGCGAGTGTTCGGTTAGAGTGTCAGAGACCATTTTAGGAACCTATTAGAGGGCATAAACTTTTGTAAATGCTAAAAAAAAATATCATTTAAATTTACATTATTCTGCAGCTGCCGAAAGTAATTTATCCTAGAAAATCTGTCCTGGAAATTGTGGTACGCGAATTGCCTTGATTGGTGATCGGCTTACGGGTTGGTAAGGCAGCATTTCACTACAGCATGGTAAAGAATGGGGAAGTAGTAAAAAACCTGTTAACTTATACACATTTACTCAAAGGCGAGTAATGCTATAAACCAGCGTTCGAAACAAACATGAATAAGAAAGGATTTCAAAAATATCACTCCCCCAAACTTTGATTTCTGAAATTTTAAGAATATATTACTACGGACAGAAGTTATTATAATGATGGTATTACAGAGTGGACGGCTTGGGAGAAGTTGCTTAAAGTGCAATCGAGACCTAGTAACAGAAAATAAGTTACGTTAAAATTTATACCAGGGTTATAAACGGAACAGAACTGTTTATGTTCTCGTGAGCGAATTTTTAAGGACTTCGGTGAAGTAAAATGTGACCGCACATTTTTCCGTTTTGTTTTGCGCTTCAATTTTCTCGGGAGGAAAATAAATGCAGTTAGATATAACAATGTGTATCCAAACTACACGGGTAAATTACGGCAGGATATTCCTTACGGAAAAAAAGAAACTATACGAATGTAATAATGTAATAATTTAGGGAGTAACAAGTTTTTTTAGAATCGAGTGTTGAAACGATTTAATAACAAAATACCACAACCTATTTACGATTAAGGAACACATCGGTAGAGAGAGTCTCGTATAAAACAGTGCTTACAAATCTGAAAACGTGGATGCAAATATTTCCCCTATTCGTTAGGAAAATTTGTACTGCCACCTTATATTCGCATTTAATTTTGGGACACCGAAGTGTAATCCAAGTTAATCACAGTAGATGCAAAATTAAAAATATATTTTTAAAAAATATGTCGTCTTGAAACTCTCTCAGGTCGATTGTTTTCGACAGATGACTGCGTAATGTTTAAATAATGGGCTTCCATGCGTAATATGCGTCGCGTACCTCTCACGAAATGATCAAATTTTTTTTTTTATTAAGTATGCAGTTCTGTAAAACGGCTGCTCTGGGAGTGTTTCGGTGAAACTCCATGCCTTGTTAAGGCGCTGATAAATAACTCGCCGTTACATATCGCCAAAATGCAACGCAAACATAGGATGGGGACTCCTGTTTCACAAATGAAGTTGATGCATACAACGTTTTCGGAGTTGTAATAGTTCCGTAATATAAAACACTGTCTTCGTGATTTGTTGTTTAATCGCAAGTAGTTTGTTATATGTTGTAACTAAACGCCTTTCAAATATAGGGTTTGGAGTGATACATTATTTATTTAAAATTATAAGTAGTATGACATGCCAAAATTTCAAGAAATTGGTCCCAACTTTTGCTTTCGACATGACAGTAAAAAAAGGTTAATGATAAGCACAGAAATAAAATTGAAGATATTGTAATTGTCAAATCTCCGTTTGTTGTATACGTACATCTTTCATGTTAATCTATGACATCAATTTATTAGATTAGTATATTATATATGTTAATTTGGTCCAATTAAATATATAAATAATTTGCAGTTTATAATGAGTTTTTATAAACGAAACCCTAAACTAGAATTAATATAGAAAACTTTATGGTAATTACATTAAAAATAAAAGTATATTTGAAATTTTGAATAAGATTATTTTTTATGGTTGGTTGTACGAGATAAAAAGTTAAGGAAGTTTCTTAAATAGTTTTAACTGAAAAAAGTTTTCCTATATATAGTATTTTTATACTACTCCGCAAGCAAGGGATGCCTTGATGGAGTCTTCCAATGTCTGGAAAACATTGTAGGTATAAGTGTAAATACTCGCGGTATTACAACCTACGAGAAACATTACCGTTTATGAAGGGAAGCTGGCGCCAAAGACAACAAGGTTATTCTAGACGAGAGGGATAAGATAGGAATGGAGCATCAGCGAAACGAAGCCGGAGGAAGAAAGAGGAGGACCAGGGGAAAAAAAAAAATCCCCCACCTCACTACAGTTTCCACCGCATTTTACACATGAGAAAACCCTGCCGCGGTCTGGAACTGAACCGGGGACCTTCGAGTCTAAACAACTTAGCCAACAGCAGGTCCTGGAAACACGCAGGAATAGTCACTGTAAGCTGTCCGCGGTTGATTGAGCGCTTTTGACAGCCCTGCTTAGGATCTCATTTCTGCATGTTTTGTTTGTATCCGTTCGCCGCGTATAAAATTAACGTTGCCACGAACGAGAGTCTATGGGTCATTGCTGCCAAACATTTCTGCGCACACGTGTTACCAGCCATTATTTTTCATCTTTGCAACCCGACCTAACAGGACTACCTAAACCTTAGGCTAAAGATAAGGTAGCCAGGCCGCTTATTCGTCTTCTGCGCATGTCCCCAACATTGACCTACCTCAAAGGAACACAACTGTCAAAGTCACATAGTCAACAGTGTTGAAAGTGTTTGTTTATATCTTAATTACCGATTGAAACGCTCTATTATATGAGTAAAATACTTACACCAATTTTAATTTAATTAAACTGCATTGCAAATTGGTCAGAGTTTCTATACATACATCTCAAAGCACTTGTTTACAAATCAGTTTTCTAACCTAAAACCAGGATATTCCTTACGGAAAAAAAGAAACAATACGAATTTATAAATAAGTTAATTAAAAAACTAACATTTACTGAGGTCCCCCCCCCCCCTCCCCACAACACCAATGTTACTCAGCTCTATTCGAATCCAGCAGACGACTGACTCCCTCGCAACCACTCCCCTCACCAATACTCATTCCACCATCTTGATTTTTCGTTCATTTGTTTATATGCTACTGGAGGCAGCCATATTTGTTTACATGTTACTGGATGCCGGCATAATTGTTTTTCGTTTGTAATTTGTTTATACGCTACTGGAATCCGCCATCTTGGTCGGCGACCGCCATCTTAGTAGGTGACCACCATATTGATATATATCACCCATCCACCATCTTAGAAGAAAACGCCCCATAGCAATTGACCTTTACCTGTGACCTTGGTAACAAAAACTCGCGAAAAAAAAACACAAAAGTCAACAAGTATAATACATTACGGACTACTACCACCATATTAGATGCTGACTGTCTTGACCTTAACGCCTTGGCCTTGAATGACCTAAAAACCAAAATTCGAGAAAAAATATATGTGAAGAGGCAGAAGCTAGTCGATGCGATCCACCTTCCACTCAGCTGCTGTCAAACTAATCCTCTCGGTTTACCATCCTACTGCTTATAATATACAAGTGTGCAAGCCTTACGGCGTCATATTGACAATTATCGACAATTTTTTCATCCCATACATAATATTGAAGGTTGTTGGAAATATGTTAGTTACATGACATTTGCCAAACCGGCCAATAAACTAAAGAAAACGTACTAATTACCAACTGTTTGGTTTCCAACATTATCCCAACAAAACATATTTCTAAGAAAAGTGGTCATTTATGTGAACAACATTTGTTCATCATTAAATACAAAAAGGGGCATGGTTTTTTATTAAGACTATCTATTCCCTAATTTTGACTTAAAATGTCGGCTTTACAGTGTTGGCCCAAGATAAGAATTCATACCAATTACCAAACTGCATGTCTACCAACTAGTTGCCAACAATCAGGTAACCATTAACATCAAAATATATTTGAAATAAAATTAGTTTATGTATTTAAAAAAAAACAAAATGTTTAAGCAAGCATGAAACAATATGTTTTTTTTTTCTCTTTCAAACTTTCTATGGAGCATTGTTGAAATTAGTTTTGTTACACAACGTTGGTCCAAATAACTAAAAAGTACCACACACCAACAGTTTGGTTCCCAGCATTTTTCCAACATAAAACCAATAAACATATCTCAGAAAAATTGTCAGTATCGTTAACAACGTTTGCATCTCATACAATACAGGAAATAGGCATTGTTTCCTAAATAATAACTATTCCTTAACTTTGACGTGAACTTTTTGGCTGTAGAATGTTGGCCCAACATAAAAATTAATACAATTACCTACAGAATGTCTACCAACATTTAGCCTACATTTACCCAACCATGTTACAAAAAATTTTCTCGTGGCATGTTCTGACATTTTTAGATATAGTGAGGTGTTGATGTATGGTTCTCTAAGTTATATCATTGAAATTTTCGAGTAAATGTGTTTGGTTGGCATACTACGCTGGGCCGACGTAGTATTAATGTATATTTCCTAACCTAACATGTAGCCAACCTTTCCAACTTAATTTCAACCGTTGGGCCAATCTATGTTGCTACTTGGGATACTAGCCAGTTATCCTCAATTTTAAAAGCGATTTCATTAATTTTATTTTAAGAGCTAAGAAATATTTAAACGGAGATTACAGATAAATTTGTTGGAGACAACAGCTGACACTGCGTTAGAGGCTCAGCATACCAAGTTTGCGTCCACGAAAATTAAAAGGGTAACAGATGTTAAAGAAATCACTTCTTGTTCATTAACTTTAAAGATAACTCTTTCAAACAAAAAAATATTTCCACGTGAAATTTCTCAGAGAATGTCGCTACGTTAGGAAATATTCAAAATTTATATTCATTCATAATTTTTTTGTAAACTATTAAAGTTTATGTTAAATTTTACATGAACTATAAAGTTGACACGTTTTTTAATGTTCAGTATACATTAAGAAATGTTACGCAAAGTAATTTGTGTCTGAAACGGTTATATTTAAAATTGATTCATTCAAAGGCGAATTTCTTTAATATTTGATTACACATTTAATCTCCGTGGCGGCCGGTTTGGTAGGCATAATTTTTTTAAATTACCCTAGTACAGAGATGTTTCCATAACATGTAAGTATATACTGTTTGCAAGGAATCTTTAAAATTGATGTTTTACAAAAAAAAAAAGTACGTGCTGACTATCCACATTGAAAATATACGCTGCTACGGATCTTCCCCTATGATAATTCGTGAAGAATACTTTTTTTTTGGAACGCCTATCTTTAAAATTAACGCACTGAGGTGAAAATTCATTAAAACGGGATTTCCTATATAAATTTCGCAGCTGCCAACCGGTAGGCAGGGCCCTTAATTCAGCTTTTTATGAAGTGATGAGGCCTTAGCAGAATGGCCCGCCTGATGACACCGTCAAACATTGAACCAGGATACGAGCGTGATTGCAATAACACCTTGCTAAAGACAGTTGCGGAAACCCCCTCCACCGACCAGTAAAAGGGGCCGAAAATATTAAACAACGTGCTCGATATAGGTCAGCAACACTGGGAGCGGTGTCTTTTGCCATCGAGGTAGCGGACCAAGAAGGCATGGAGATGGGTATGTCCGGCCATCGTTAACCACCTCCTAGAATCAGCCTCCGGTAACATGAACAAGGTGGGAACTTTCCAATTTGATTGTAATAGTAGTGGTGTGTCGTAATTTTACTATAATTAATTAGCATCTTAGTATTCTATTAAAGCTCTCCCTATCAATAGTCACGTAAATAGTTATTGTATAATCTTTATGTTCAATTAAACCCATCTTATACGGTTGTGCTCTAAAGACTGTTCGCGTTAAACTGAGCACTTTGAAAGCCCTGCCTAAGATCTACTTGTATGCACATTGTGTATTGTTCCGACTTATGTAAAATTAACACTGCCATGTACCTCGTCACTTTATTCATGTTTCGCTCAAATGTTAATATTTTACAAATCTGCTAATTCTTACATTTAGATGCAGTAAAAAAAAAAAAAAAAACAGAAAACGAAAGATATAATTTTAGTAAGCACAGATGTTTATCTAACACTTTCAATTCGAAGTTTAGTCAAGGAACTACTTTCAATCCTTTGGTACCAACTTTACTGTGCGCACGCCACTCAGTGCTTCCTTTAAACTACATGCAAGTAGGAGAAGTGACATTTTTCTAAGGTTGATTTCAAAAGTGCTCACTTTATCGTGAACAGTCTTTACCTAATTGTCACTCGTTATTTAGCTACCGCCTAGCCCCTTTCAGGTATGAATATACTTAAAAGCTAATACATAACAAGCCGTACACAGATTTGCGAGATTGTATGCGTGGAGTCCTGCACTGGCAGCTGGACGTCCTTGTGTACGTCTACGTAAAGTAAACGGCTGTCTGAGTGCAGTACTACCGGCTGTATATATATTCGTGGTTTCTGAACACTTTTATTTGCGAGATTGTATGCGTGGAATCTTGCACTGGCAGCTGGACGTCCTTGTATACGTCTACGTAAAGTAAACGGCTGAGTGCAGTACTACCGGCTGTATATCTATTCGTGGTTTCTGAACACTTTTTGAATCAAATATTTGAAAAGTCACCCCACGTATCGCGTGTTTGGTTCTCTCCTAAATATGTCTTTTATCACAAACGTTTCATACTTATGTTAACAAGTACCTTATACTTAGTTTATTTGATCTTTAACTTGTATTTAATAATTTAAACAGTGGGGAAATAGGTATGTTGGTAATTGCTAGTAAAGGTTTTTCACGATACAGTGAGCACTTTTGAAATCACCCTTACAAAAAGTTACTTCCCCCTACCTGCGTATATTTTAACGGGTGCACTGAGTGGCATGCGCCCATTGAAGTTGGTAATGGTAGATAGAAAATAGTTCCATAACTTAACTTCAAAAATAAAGTATTAGGTAACCATTTATAATAACTTAAATTAATCATTTCGTTTTTTTGTCTTTTGAACTCATATATGTGAGAGAATTAGCAAATTTGAAAAATGTTAAATTTTCTAATTATTTTACATTTTTACCTCACCGACGCATGAATAAAGTGATGAGGCCGAGGACAATGCTAATTTTACATAAGACGGAGGAACACACAACGTGCGTGCAAGTAGGCCATAAGTAGTGCTTTCGAAAGTGCTCATTTTACCGTTAACAGCCTATAAGAAATAGTTCCTATGCATACTATTATTCGTGGGCACACAGTGCCCACACACGGTGCGCTGTCCCTTTGGTGTAATTTTATAGGCTCAGTTAAGCTTTTTTTAGCACGAGGCGGAGGAATATCGTGGAAGTAGAACTTTAGCAGAGCTTCAGAAAAGTGCGAAGTAACCGTGAATGGACTGTAGACATATATTTCCCAAGCTGATCGAAATGTGCTTTTTCCCTTGCAAGTTTCGCTGCTGATTTATGCCGTCAGCCAATAAAAGCAGACGGTATTATCACGAGACTATCTTCAGCACACGTATTCAGCTTATAATTTTTCCCCCAGTTTTGTCTAGAATTCAATGCTTGGAATATAAATATCAAGAAACGTATAAATATGTTGTACAGTATGTATGGAGAAAAAAAAAATTGCCACGTAACATTTACCTTTCCCAACTTTCCTGTGTAAAATGTGAACGTCAAAGTACAGAACGGCAAGCTCTCAGTAAATTTTACGTAGAAAAAAATCGACGTATTGCCAGAGTCAATACATGAATTTTCGAATAGCAATGAAAAGACAAAACATTAATTGTTTCCGTGAATACGCTTCGTTTTAAAGTAAACGTACACACAAATGTTTGATGGTTCTCGCACAATGTCAATAAACAATGCTAGCAGTTCAACGGTCGTGTTTGTGACTGTAGCTGAGACGAGGGCGCAACGGTTTTTTTTTTAAAAATCGTTTAAGGAGTTTTATGTCATGTACAAATCACGTTAATTGTTATTTTGAAAGCTCATACTATCTGTATACACCTGTTCTGGCGACTCGTTAAGTTGTAAAAGCGTAGAACTAGTGCATGAAAAAGGTAATGAATGTAAAATTAAAATATAATTCGTTAACCAACAAATTCATTTATAATGCAAAATTTTTGTTTGATGGATAAAAATAAAAAAGGAAATCTTGAGAAACTCTTAAGTTAAAACTCAAAGACAGTTTTGACTAAAATTATATGTAAAAAGTTATTAAATTTGAAACTTGATAATATAGCTATTCAGCATAACTGAAACACAGAATATCTGTGTTTTACATAAGGAAACAAGGATTTATGTGAAGAAGGGGGGAGGGGGATGGAGATTCACATACCTAACGCCGGCCCTGTTGTAATGACTTGGTAACTACACGATAAACAATCGTCAACATAATTAATTAAAATTACTTCTGAAAATTGCTCAGTAATTTTCATTTTCTGATGTTTCCATCAAATATAATCTATCAGCAATCCATCGCCTCCCATCTTATCTCAAAACAAATATGCTAACCGATTCAGACCCAGTGTACACATTTGCGTGCATTAACTCACGTGTTGGCAATTTTTGGCGTGTACTGCACAGCCTTAACCACGCAAGTGGTAGATTACTGATACTGTATTTATTCATACACCGTTTCATTTTCCAGAAAGTCTGAGATACAGGGTAATTCTTTAAACCAAAAAAATATGGGGAATCCCTTACAATACGGGACAGTTAGCAACCCTAGCGTATGTGTAGTATTCTAGGACCGAAGTTTCGTTTCACGTGCAAAATAACCCTCTTCTTCTCCACAACTGTTGTTCTGCCATTAAGGCGAACGTCCGTTAGCCCGGTAACAAAAAGTTTGCAGAGCGTTTTCTTGTTTAACGATCCAGAAACTCGACACCAGAGCCGCACTCCAATCAGAGCAAGTTACACTCAGTTAGAAAGACTACCGGAAAACGTTCCGGAGCAGCGAAACGCACTGAAGTGGTTTATAGATCCGTCCTGCGGCGAGTCGTGTTGCTGGTAAACGCCGGCGAGTGGACTTTGGTCTGAGTATCGGGTATAGGACGTTATCGCGCACACATTGCACGCATAAAAAAAAAAAAAAACATAATTTTTTCAATACCTTTCATAATAAAAGAGTGGAAAATATTTTCCACGCGCTTTTCATTGTTATAAATTTAGGCTTGTGGTCATTTTATGCCTGAAAGAGGCAGTAGACGTAGCTAAATAACGAGTCATGGTTAGGTAGAGCACAGCCGTTTAAGATGGGATTTATTGAACATAAGTATTATACAACAACTATTTTACGTGACTGTTGATCGGGGGGAGCTTAAATGGCATACCAAGGTGCTAATTAATTATAATAAGTTTTATTACCACACACCACTACTATTACAATCTAATTGGAAAGTCCCCGCCTTGTTCATGTTGCCGGAGGCTGATCCTAGGAGTCGGTTAACGACGGCCGGACATGCCCATCTCCATGTCTTCTTGGTTCCACTGCCCCGATGACATAAGACGCCGCTCCCGCGTGTTACGTTGGCCTATATCGGGCACGTTGTTTAATACTTTCGGCCCCGTTTACTGGCCGGTGGAGGGGATTCCCCCAACTCCCTTCCATAAGGTGTTACTGCAATCACGCTCGTGCCCTGGTTCAATGTTTGAGTGTGTGATTAGGTAGGCAGTCCAGCTATGGCCTGATCACTTCTTAACATCATGTTTTGCGCATAAAGAGATTACGGGAATACTTCATTCGTTTTAAAGTATCATTAAACTCTTCTGGGGACTTACGAATATTTTTAATTGAACGGGACCAATTTTGGAGTCCTCTCAGACGAATTTTGTTATTAGTTAGCAACAATGATTAGCATTCTTCAAACACGATTACTGAAAAACCAATTCTACCGTTAGCAGGCTATGTATACCTACTTAGTAGGCTTTGGGCGTGTTTTTTAATGGATGGATGGCATTCTGGAAACGGTAACTGTGTAATGTCACATTTCTATTGTATCTTTTACAATGCAAATTATTCATCACAGTCCTCACAAAGGCTTAAGTTGTAAGAGAACTAGTGCTGCAATTTTGACCAACTGCCAACTCGTTAAATATACGAAATTCTGTTATTATAATACAAGATTTATATTCCAGGGAGTGGTGACTCAAAACCGGAAGACGGGGTAAAATGTTTGTTGCTAGAAAAACTTGATCCTGTGGGTGAAACAATGTTCCATGTGTGTGTGTACGCTATACCTTGAACGTGAAATTATTTATTTAACACGCCAACAGGTGTCCGACAATTCATGAACGAACATAAACTACTCGTTAAGTTATAACGACTACACAGGCCGCGTTCTGACTATCACATATTTTACTGTTGACAGTAATTCCTCATTTTCGGTGACGTCGCACATTGGGGCCAAACCATACTATTATTTTTAAGAAATAAAAATACAAATGAATCTTACTAAACTGGTGATATGTTATATTCAAACGATCGATGAATCCCGGAACTAGACGTTTTTAATAGTCACGAGATGTTTGGACTACAGCTAACGTCACGACACATATTAGAACTTGAGCGTAAGTGGATCAGCAAGGGAGAATCTCTGTATGTGGGAAGTTATTAAATGCATAATAGCGTCGTGTGCGGCTGAAACAAGGCGTGGCTCAACATGATATCTTTACCGTCAGTTAAGCACATTTTCGTCCAATTAGATACAGGTTTTGTGAACTCAGTAGTGGATTAATGGAATCATAAAAGCAATGTACCACAAATGTGAAAAAAGGGGAAAAGTTTATTGACGGTGTTAGTATATATCAGGTCATATTATGTTCCGCATAGTGACATTTATAATTAATTCGCACAGTAAACTTGCCACAACTGTAAAACAAGCGCTGCTCATACCTGCTCATTTTCAAACAGCAGTGGTTTAAAAATTAACAGTCTCTAAAAATCGATTTGCCAAGTACGCGTGATCTAAAGATCCAAAATACTCGTATGTCTTTCTTTGCAGAATCGGGTAGCACCGATGTGAGGCAGTCTGGGCGGATACAGGAGCAAGTTACAGTTTTGAAAGACTTCGTCCGAATAAAGACACAATTCACAGACGAACGTATTCCGGCTCTCAACAAGCGAATTTCATTTTCGTGTCTGATTTTAAGAACAGGTGGCAGCAAGCTCGTGGGATAGAATAGATATTTTTGGGGAAGAACAAGGACAGGCTAGACTCGTCAGTGGGGTTTCCGAACTACGAAAGGGTCGCTACTAGAAAACTCATGGCTCGACCTACGAAGAGTTCCGATGAATAATGTCGCAGGACAAAACCACTGAAAACAGAAAACTTGCGAGTCAGGTAGGAATTTATTAGCTGTCATTTGCCTCTCAAATGAGCTCGCGCTCGTGTGGAAAAGCGGAAGCCTCGAAAGTTGTAAAAGGTATAATAGCAACATCGCCCACGCGAGCATCGAAACATTAAGAAGCTTACAAAAGATTCTCTAGTCCGCCAGCGAAGCAGCTCACAGGAACAGAAGAGCTTGCCATGCACTGTTAAAATATTCTCCTTCACTTTTACGGAAAACAGCTGGTAAAATTGTATCCAGAGCTGTCCATTAAACTCTCCGTAAAATAACGGACGTATTGATTTTCAAAAACGGATTTTCCGTAAATTTCGCGGAACCTCTCCGTCAATTTCACAGTTTTCTCTACTACCAGTTTAAAATAAAAGTAGATAGTAAAAGGTCTTCATTTGACGCTGTTGTGACATTTGATGTTGACGAAGCTATACGAGAGACCGACTTGCAAATCAATTCGCAATGCGACAAGTGAACTACAAATCTGCCGGGTCGGAGGCACCGGGGCGCGAACCCGCGACCTCCCGACTACACTTCGGTCACCCTGCGCCTGAGCTATGAGGGGACAGCTCCGCTCTGTCACAAATCTCACACATTGTCAGCGGCATGACTTATGTATTTCTGCTGCTATCACAGAAGCAACTTTTTTAGTTCTTAATATTTTATATTGCATGAAGTGTCGCTAAATGTCACAGACGCCTGATGCTACATTTTAATGTTTGAAAGAATAGGTATTAGCGGCGTGGATGGCCTTACCTGCCACAGAAACTGTAATTTTCTGGTTACAGTGGCGAAGAAAGCTTCGTGTGGGGTCGGCATTGTTCGTCCCCGAAACTCGAAGCTATAGCAAATAAGGCAAATTTCCGTGTTTTGCATTTCCGTAATTTTTAACAGTGTGTGTATTGATGCTCAGCCAGACGTCAATACACTATTATTCTAGAGCATGATGAACAGAGGTTTTCCGCTTATACAAACACTCAGATAGCTAAAAATAAATAAATAAATAAATAAACATAATGCTATCAGAAACTGCGACTGAAGTTAACGTGCAGGCACTGCAGGCACATACTCTAACATCTTCCTGTGATCCTTTGTGCCTATACGTCTAATTGACGACAGCTCGGAAGGACAAGGGTCAACAATTCTCTGGCAAAATCCACGAACTTCGTCAACAAGGTACTGTAGGCCAATCCGGTTTCACTTCCAACGTGAAGCCGCTGATATTTTATAAATGCAACAGGATGGCATCGAACGGCAAATACAACAATCGCATCCTTTTCCCGGCGAGTTAGACGGCAGCAAACTGAAGTTATCTGCAGCATGCTTTTCAATATTGGCGGCAGGCGTGCAACGTCCCTTACAGGAACTTCCTCTACTCAGAAGTGTTTCCTTTGTGATCTCACCTCGAAGACTTTGACAAGCTGGAGAAAGAGCTGCATACGGAGACAGTCGATTCTTCAAGACTCAGCTTCGGCTTATCCTTGCTTCACGCATGCATTAGGTTCTTTGAGTATTTGCTCCCTCTTTCATACAAACTTCCGCTTGGGAAATGGCAAGCTCAGGGCATCGATCAGAAAAATATTGCCTCGAAAAAAAAAATCATTCAAGACAGATTTTAAAAAATATATATGGGATTCTTAGTAGACAAGGCAAATTTGGGCTTGGCAATACAAATGGTGGGATAATGAAAGGCTTTTATTTTATTTTTTTCCCAAATCCGGCTTTATTAGCACGCATCACTGGTGTTAACATTAACATCATCAGAAGATTCAGCACAATTTTACAAGTGATCTCTTGCGGCCACGAAATAAACGTGGACAAGTATCGCACGTATGCGTTGGAGACAGCCCAGCTATTTGTACAGAACTACCCATGGTACGCCATGACTCCGACAATTCACAAAATCCTAATCCATGGTCCAGACATCAACCGCCACGTTTTTGTCCCTATTGGTCAGCTAAGCGAGGAGGCCTAAAAGGCTAGAAACAAGGAGGGTTTAAAGTAACCCTGAAGGTGTCTCGAACAAAAACGAATGAAGATGTCCTCAACGTGCTGCTGATATCCTCGGACCCGCTCATTTCTTCTCTCAGGCAGGTTCCGAAGGAAAAAAAAAAAACGCAGTTTGGTAAGGAGGTCCTGGACATGCTTCGGAAACAGGATGTCCGTTATGCGGTAGACAACAGCCGCGACGACACTGAGTGTGAACTAGACTGACGAGTCCCAATAACACCCTTTCGTAATTATGGTACGCCCTAATCTTCTGTTTAATTCGAAGTCATGCTTCTCGTTATTACATTGGCTTTACAAAAACCAAAAACTACTATTATTATAGAGTGTTCACGATGAAGTTAGCACTTTAGAAATGAACCTTAGGAAAAAGTCACAGCCCCTGAATGGAAATATTTTAATGGGCGCACTGACCTACATTCGCCCAGTAAAGAAGGTAACGATTGATGGAAAGTAGTTCCACTTGACCGACGCACGAGTAAAGTGATGGGGCCTGTGGCAATGTTAATTTCACATAAAGCGAAGGAATACGCAACGTGCATACAAGTAGATCTTAAGCAGGGTTTCCAAAAGTGCTCATTTTACCGTGAACAATATATACCGCATAAATTACATTGAGACAGTTCGTTTGTCCTGGATTTGATATGCCTGGCCCCACTGTGCGTTGTATACGACACCGACAATACCACTTGTCGCTGGCAGTATTTTTCGTGATCCACTGAATAGCAGTCAGTGCTGGATTAGAAAGAATTTTTTAGAGCAAGTTTTTCTGGAGTTCGCGAGGTAGTGTAGTGCTAGTTATATCGGAAATAGGCGGAAGATTCAAGAATCACGTTCTCTTAAAATATTTCAACACTTCCAGGGAGCAGGAGTGTTAAATATAGAACGATGCTTTTGGAAGTTATTAAAATCATATGTTGGTGAATACTAACAATTAAGTGACAGCTGCCCCTTATCCTCGCATTGGTTAAGGGCGTCTTTTCATCAGTCAAATAGTATCTTTGTTTGTAGACTCTATGTGGAGAATTAAATAAAATGCGAAGCAATTATATTTATACATGAAATTGTAATGGCCGAGCTCCTTCGCGTACTTGCTTTTAACGACAACATAAGGGACGAGGCGTTTTAGGGTAGAATTGTTGCTAAGATGTTGATATGTTTCGCATTCGATACTATAATTTTAATATAAATTTAGAGAGTAGCCACTCCCTTGCCAACCTTTGAGCATTAAGTGTTATTTTTACAGACCAACAAACAAACTAAAATATGTATTAATATGAGGAAGTATGTATCCCACTCTCTACGAATATTCAGTTATGAAATGTAAGGAAAACATTCTCGTACCCGTAGAAAGAAAAATAATTGTAATGACTTCCGTTTAAAACGTGATTAAATGTAATGACTATTTTATCCATGGCTTAGTTTTATTTAGCGGATCGAACGAATATCGTTCATGTTTAATTTATTTGACTTAATTTATATGTGTTTTATTCAGGTACTTTTATGTTGTTCGTCGGTCTGATTTTATTTGGATTTTAATGTCCCCGTTAACATAATAACCGCCTTCTATTCTTACAAAAATATGAGAATCCCGTGCTTCGTAAACTAGGAGACCATTATTCCCTTTCTGTGCAAAACTTTCTAGGAAAGTTTTATATTGCTTTCATGAGTGTAGATGCTTCCATTTACGTATTCAAAGTGACGTAATTTATGTCTGGGAAGGATTAACCTCATAAATTCTGGAGACGTCACGTTACGTTAACAGAAGTTCCATTAGGCCCCTTCTACAATCCACGGATACGTAAGAAAACGTAATCGGTAACGCAAGCGGAACAAGCCTTACGAAATCAAATATACTCAGCCGTGGCAAACTACTGATATAGTTTTCATAATATGCACATCGCATTTTGCATGTTTTTACAGTGTTTAAAAATGCATAAATATTATTGCCAAACCATGTGCGCTTATTATCAAAACAAAAATGATTATCGCCACGGCAAATCGAAGCACTCGTTGCCGTGTATGCCACAATGGCCACGAAAACGAATATCAACAAACGAAATACTCGATTCTTATTGGCTACACGGATTCACGGACATGCAAGAGTTGGGAGACACCCAGCTTTCTTACGTGTATCCGTACGTTATCCGCTTCCACATGTGTGTCATTGTATATCGTGTCCGCTTCCGTGATCTGTATCCGTGTGCGTGTCATTGTAGAACGTGCCTTAGAGATATAACTCTCAATTTTGGTATAGTACAGTAATACTTGCCAAAAACAAATGTCCAGTTAGTATATCACAGAGCGCGCAATCTTACGGCTAACGATCTGTGAAAGATTTTCGCAAGACTAAAAATTTATTATTTTGTGCAAAATTAATAACTCGCGGTCAGTAACGTAACATGTAGACTTTGACAAGAGATGGTTGTATTTTGAAATATGTTAAAAAATAATCAATATATCTTACAAACTCTTCTCGTAGCTAAGATTAAAACCCCACTTTCGTAACTGAGTTTATAAATTATCATAAAATGAGTTTTATATTTTCGCAATATGCTGATTGTTAACTAAATACTCGCTAGAGAAATGTTTACTGCGTAATTCGTTGCGTATCCGCAAATGTGTAACACAAAAATAAACAAATATAAGTAACTAAAGGGAGAAATAAAGCGATTTTCTGATAATCCACTGATTCATTTACTACGTATTAAATGTATTGCTTTACAGAAAGTTTCTTCTGAGAGCTGGTACAGACACGATCACGATACATAAATGGAAAAAGAGTGAGCATAAACGTCGTAAGAATTTTTTTTCCTAAGCTCTAGTTAATTAAGGTCTCTTCTAACAGGGTTTACGTTTGGGTATTACACATTCACGTAACTAGATATATCTGCATTCTTTCCCAAAAAATATGCAAGCAAAATATACATACGCAACACAGACATAAAAAAAAAAAAACATTACGCCAGTACCTATTCGTATACAAACCTTCCATTTAATGTTATAATAGTTATTTAAATGTACGGTTGGTTATCTGTGATTAACGACCAAAAACCGGGTTTAAACACAAAACCGTAAGTGAAAAGTGGTTGTGGAATGGGAACAGTTAGTCGAAATGTATAATATTGGCAGTTCTATACAACTATTTACAACTCCTATGTTTCATATTAAATAACAAAATGCAGGCATAAACTGATATATTTGTAACGTTCATAACATCAATTCCGGTTTTAGAGTATATATTTCTTAAAAAAAAATGAAAGCTGGACGTTAAAACTGCAACACCAAGAAGGACGGGGCCGCTCAGTATAGTGGTTAGGTTATTCTACTCGCCTCACGACTAGGCGAACCAGGCTCGATTCCTGGAGGGGTCATTCCAGAATTTTCGAATGTGGGAATTGTACCGGATGATGCCGTTGGTTGGCGGGTTTTCTCGGGTATCTCCCGTTTTCCCCAGCCGTGCATTCCAGCGTTCCTCCATACTCATTTCGTTTCACTATCATCGGTTCTCAAGACCTCGATTTAAAGTGCCGCCCAAATCTCTTGTTTCCACTACATTTCGCCAAGAGGGACGCGAGCTATCAAAACCAGATCTATTTGAAGGAATATTCATCACACACAGGTGACATGATTATTATTGTAGCTCAGTATTAAGTTCAGAAAATGGGGAAAATAGTCCCGTGGCTCCCCAACACGGGCGCTAATAATCGCTGCTACACGACGTCAGAAGGGACTATCCGAGTTCGTGAAGGATGGAGGTCTTAGTAGAATTAAAAGAACAAAATTTGCTCTTTAATTGGTTAACACAGTCCACTCTTACTCTTTTTATTTCTCAGTGAGCACAATATTTAAAGTCCGTTGCAACTCTAATTAACGTCCTTCTTAAAGTCTCTCTCCTTGGTTATAGTTAATTAACACATACTCGTCATTAACACACATTTAGTCTGTCTGTTGCCAATTTTATAATGATTTTCACTCACGCATCCAGTCCAATAGTCCAGCCTGCCAGTCACACATTCCACTGCTCTGTTGCTCGCCCTTCTAGCTCGTCGCGCAATCGCTCAGACTCCCGACTCTAATCCGCCAGATCGGAGGCTCGTCGCACTCTTATACTATTGATGGCCTTGTTCTGGAAGGTTCAACCCACCCCGAGTCAAGCTGAGATAAACAAGGGCAGTAGTAATGACCAAAACATTTCTCCAATGATATTTCTAAGACACCCAATACACAAGGTCGGAAGTGGCAAACAAACAGCTGCGTCTCTGATGGCAACTGATAGCGCGCTCGTTCATAAACCATCTGTGTGCCTGGCATGCTCGAAGAGCCGCTGCCTTTAACACTGCCCCCTCCTCAAGTCTGTTCGTCCAGAATAGACTCTGCTATATCTGGTCTTCTGTAGTGTACCCATCGATGTGTAAAACTTTCGTCTTTGGCCGAGAGCCTGGACGACAACTCCGAAAGATCACATCATTGATCTTCTTCAGAATCCTGTAGGGGCCTTCGCAATATTTCCGTAGCTTCGGGTAGTAACCTTTTCACCTATTTGAGTTGTACAGTCACACCAGTAGTCCTTGAAATACCTTGTCTGACATTCTCCTATCGTACCGCTACTTCATCCTGTCGCTATTTATTCTCAAGCGCTGTCGAGCAAAATCATGAATGCCAAATAATCTGTTACATAATTCGCTGGCATAATCAGTGGTTGCATCTTCCTCTTCTGTTGGTCAACCAAACAGCAAGTCACTAGGAAGGCGCAGCTCTCTTTCAAACAGCATCCTATATGGTGTTACCCTTGTGTACTCGTGAATTTCCGAGAGGCAAGCTAGGAGAAACAATGGCACCTTTGAACCCCAGTCATTTTGGTTGTCTGCCACAAAGTACAACAGGCACTACTCGAGAGTGTGGTTAAGCCTCTCAACCATTCCACCGACTAAGGGTATAAGGCTACAGTCATAGTATTTTCATTCCCAGCATCTTTGTTACTTCCTGTAACACAGCAGCTTCAAAGTTCCTTCCTTGATCGGAATGGAGTTCTGGTGACACCCCAAACATCGAGAAGACGTGCTCTATGAGTGCATTGGCCACAGAATGTCTTTCTTGGTTTGGGAGGGGAATGACTTCAGGCTACTTAGTAAAGAAATTTTGGGCCACCAGTAAATACCAATTAGCGTTCCTTGAGACAGGCAAGGGACCCAGAACATATACTGCCATCCTCCCGAATTGGGCTCTGACAAGTTATTTCTGGAGGCGACTTGTTCCCTGGTTCTTGGACCCTTCCTCGCAGTGAACGTTTCGCACATTCGACACCACTTCTCAACATCCTCCCGACAATGATGCCAGTAGAATTTCAGTTTAATCCTGTCAAGGGCCTTATTAGCACCAAAATTCTCAGAGGCTGCCACATTATACAGTTCCTTTAAGACTTTTAGAACCCTGCATTCTGAAAGGACCAACTGTAAGTGTGTATGTTTTCCATCATTAGTTTCACAGTTTCTGCAAAGTATGTCATTCCTCAGTACGAGGGAATTCCTTTTTGCCAAAAATATGCTTTGATTGCTGAGTTCAGACCAGATATCTTCTCCCGATTTGGCCTACAGCCAGTTTCTTTCCACTTTAGTAAAATCTGCAAAATATATTATTCAGATGATCTTTTCTTATACCCTAATCATTCCGGGCAGACGACCTATCACAAGATAAATAACCTTGAATTCTTGTCGTCCATGCCATCAGCGATTCAGCAAACTTTTCTTCTTTGTGTTTACAGTGGTGGTAGAATTTCTCACACGGTCTGTATTGTTGTGAAGGCATCCAGATGTGTGCTGCATTTCAAAGTCATATTCTGTATCCACCGAGCTATTTGACATTCGGGGTTCTTAAATTTTAATAACCAGCCTAATGCAGCGTGGTCAGTTCTCAGAATAAATGTATGCCATAAAGGTGAATGTGTGCAATTGCCTTCACCATTGCCAGAAGATCCCTGCATGTGACACAGTGATTTCTCTCAGGCCTATCCAATACTTTACCGAAATATTCTAGTGTTCAATCCTTCCCATCCTGAACATGAGATAACACAGCTCTAATTTCTACGCCACTAGCATCAGTGTCCGAAATGAACATGTCTTCACTTTTCGGGAAACCAAGGACTAAATGAGACATCAGAATTTCCTTGAGTTTAATAAAAGAATCTTCACACTCAGTGGCCCAATGAAATCTCCTTTTCACTTCAGTCAGTTCATGTGGTGGTTTGGCGATCGTGGCTGACCCAGGTACAAATCGATGACAAAATACAAATAATCGCAGAAAAATCTGCACTTCAGTTTTGTCAGTTGGTGTTGACCAATTTCTTATTGCTGTGGTCTTTTCGGGGTCTCTTACAATTTTCAAGTTGGCTGTGGCCACTTTCTGACATACAGAGTCTAAGCATGATAGGTGCTCTTAAAATGCCCTTCCTGTCACAACAGTATAATCTAGGTAAACCTAGCAGATATTTAAATTCAGAACTTTTTCAATCGTGTTTTCGAAGGTGACAGGGGCATTACACTGCCCAAATGGCATAACTTCAAACTGCCAGGTTCCTTTCCCTTGGACACAAAAAGCAGTCTTCTTTTGGCCCTCTGGGGCCACCTCGAACTGCCAGTACCAATTATTCATGTCCAAAGTAAAAAACCATTGCTAACCTGCAATCCTGTTCAATGTGTCATCTGTCCTTGGAAGTGGATAAAAATCTTTCTTTGTCACATTATTAAGCTGGCGATAATCCACACAAAACCTCATATATACATTTTCACTCTTAACAAGAACTATGGGTGATGACCATGGACTAACCGATGGCTCTATCTAGGTCCTTCATTTCCTTCAGAATTCCCTCAACTGCCTCATGCGAAGCTAGTGGCAGTCGTCTTGGTAGTGGCTTTATGTGCCTGGCATCTCCTGTACCTATTTGGTGGCATATCACATCACTTCTTCCAAGGTAATTGGGTCCACACAAGAAAGCATCCTTTTTTCTCTGCTGGGATCAGAGACAGCCTTCTCATGTCGTCATTTAAGATTTTATTTTTTTTGTTTACTAGCAGTTCCTCCAGTACTTCTGGCAAATTACATTCTATTTGTCTTACTCCAGAATCTTATGGAACATTTGGAAGTACTTGTGTGACCTACTTGCCAACACCTTCCATGCCTCATTCCTCAAGGCAAATTGCAGTTTCGGACAAATTTACCATTCTAAGTGGAAATCTGTCAAAATATGAAGAGACCAAAGTCCTTGCTACAACGAATTTACTTGGCAGAATGCCATTTCTCTCTGCTGGCTCAATTAAACCCAAATATTTGAATAACTCTCCTTGAAATCTGCCTGGAATGACAATTTCACTAGAAGCAGGCAGCACATTGCGTTGATCACATACTACCGGGTAGCTAATAGGGGAAGACAAATCGGGGCATGTTGACACCACCAACTCTGTACTGTCTAACTGTAGCATACCATGTTGAGTATAGATACCGCACCCCAATCTGCATGGTACATCAAGCCCCAAAATACATTAATTCTCTATTTCTGCTTTGTATATATCACTCTCTTTGCTAACCTTCAAGATCACTTTCTCTTACCTCTAAATTGTGTGATCTCACCTGTTACTCTAGTCAGATAGTATCGTTCCATGCTGCTGTAGAGTGATTGCTGGTGGGGTGATGACGGGGAAGAAGGGAGGGGAGCGGGGTAAAACCCGAGGAGGTATGGTTTTACTTCTATTATGGTCGGCCCAGTGTCGACGACCATCTGGAAAGGGATATCATCCAGGCTCCCCTCGACTGGTATTGCATCACAATCCTGTTTCACCGACCATATATGTAAGAACATTGGGGCCTTCCCTCTATCAGTCAACGACCTTGGTGTCTACAAGTATCTCAAATGTGCTGTATTCTCACCAGCCTCTCGCTGCCTCTTTTCCCGCTGCTGCTTCTGCTGCTGCTGCTGTTGTGCGCAGTAGGCTCTCAAGTGCCCCGGTTGTCCACATGACCAACATCCAGGCCATTTAGTTAGGAGGTGGCGAAGCTCTAAAGCACAGGCCCTTGAAGCGATGTCCTTCATAAACGTCTGTATCTCCTTCAGTGTCTTCTTGATACCGTCGTCATATTCGTTCATCACCACTGTCTGTACCGGACGTCGGGGTGCAGCCCGTGTCTTGCTAACTCCGCCTCCAGTTCTCGGGCAAGGGCATCCTGCATGGTGTGGGGTCAGCCAGAAGTGTCGCTAGCCGTACCTATGTGTTGGCAATGGCATCGATGAAAAAGCCGACTGCTATGATGTGGTGCGCCTCCTCGGGCACCCTTCCAAAGATAGGTGGGAGAGCCGCACGATGTCTTACCATAGCTCCTGAAGTGGCTCACCTGGTCGCTGGGTGCGGCTTCGCAGCTATGCATGGTGGGCATGTCGCAGGTACCGGTCATCAAAACGTAAATCCAAGACCGACACCAATGTTGGGTACTCCACTCGATGTCGCTCTGGCAGAGATTTCAGTATGTTGAGTGAAGGGCCTCTCAGTAGAGCCACGAGGTAGTAATCCCGTTGTTCGGCTGACGAGCCATTTAGGGTGGCGACTATTTCAAACACGTGTTGGTACTCCCACTTAGAAGTCTAGCTATTGTAAGGGGCGGGTTTAATTGAGACACCCTTCGCCACTCCTGGCTGCAACACAGGAATGCCCCAAAGCTGCTGGCTCTCTGCCGAGGTTGCTATGTTGGTGACGACTTGTAATGCTTGCCAACTTTTCTCGGCTGCAGGTGTGAAATAGTGGCATTCCGTTGTTGAAGAGATTCCTGCCACTAATTCAATACACTCATTTTTTATTCCATTTCTTTTTCGACACTGTGCGTCCTTTCATTTACACTGCTCATCCTGTTGTTTATGCTGTTCACTCATTCATTTGCACTGTCCAGCCTTTCATGTACATTGTCCAATTTTTCATTTACACTGTCCACAGAGTCAAGTTTCGTTTTCACTAACGCGCTTATATACATTTTATTTTACAGAAACAATTTTCCTGTCTACTATTACACTCGCATTAGTAATCTGGTTATTTACATTCTCGTTTTCACTTTCTATTACACTACTAATTTGGGTATTTACAGTTTCATTCACACTTTCTTTCTCGCTACTCATTTTGTTTTCAAGGCTACTAACTCCTGCGCTCACTTGGGTACCTAGTCTCTCAACTAATGCTCGCAATGCTTCTAGTTCTGCAGATATTTTTCTAGTTAACATTCAATGCGACGATTCTACAAAAAAATTCTTTATTATTTTCGCCTACAGCTTAAACAATTAGTTAATTAGTTTTAATATCACTAATTACTTGCCTATAGCCTACCTTTATTTACAATTAAATGCCTCCATTCAACTTCTGACATTAGTGTTAAAAGATGCTTGAAGGAGGTATCCGAGTTCGTGAGAGACGGAGATCTTAGTAAAATTAAAAGAACAAAAAGTGTGTTTTAATTTCTTCACAGAGCTATTACTTAGAGATTGAAATTATCTATCTCCGCTATTACTCTTTTTATTTCTCATTGAGCGCAATATTTAATGTCTATTTCAACTCTAATTAACATCTGTCTTAATGTATCTCTAGTTAGAGTCAATTAATTCATACTCTTCATTAAACACATCCAGTCTGTCTGTTGCCATCATTTGTAATGTCTTACACTCACGCATCCAATCCAATAATCCAGCCTGCCATTCGCAAACTTCACTGCTCTGATGCTTGCACTCGCAGTTTTTCCCTCCGCTGATCACTTCCGGTGCTAATCGTTGGTTGCTCTTCTAGCTCGTCCCACAATCGCCCAGACCCCCGATTCTCATGAACTGCCAGCTCGGAGGCCGTCGCACTCTTATACTATCGCTGGCCTTGTTCTGAAAAATTCAGTGCACCCTGAGTAAAGCTGAGAGTAACAAGGGTAGTAGTAATGACCAGAATATTGCTTCATTAATATGTCAAAGTCATATCTGAAGAAGCATGCTCCCTAATTAGTATGAAAGGCACGCTGTGTAAGCATTCCTTTGTGCGAAGCCACTGCATATCTGGTTGCGTCCGCCTGTAGCAATATGAAGAGGCTTTGGTTGTCAGTCTGGGGTATCTCTGCCCATGCTGCTCCGATGCATGCCTAAGAGTTCATACGTTGTGGCCGTGCTTGTCCTGTGGCAGACTGGCTATCATCCAACCATGGACCACATGTTTACGATAGGTGAGGGATCTCGTGAACGCGCAGGCCCAGGAAGCAGTATGACCTAGTGGTCATCCAGGAAACCACGGACCATGAGAAGGAAAGGAAACAAGTGTGCTTAAAATACACATTTATTTCCTTGTAATAGTTTTACATTTACATGCATTATATCTAGCAGTAAAATAATTTCAGATTCTGAAAAATAAATAAATCGTGCTTTATCAAATTAATGAAATTTTTGCGTCAACTTTGTAAACCTTACATGTACACTACCTACCAAAAAGTAATTGGGCACCTGTGTAGATAGTTAATTCAGTACGTCAGTTAACTTGTGTTTCACGCCCTTCGGCGTAGGACCGCTGGTGTTTGTCCGTGGTAACATGAACACAGAGGCCTATTGTAACATTCTGGATGATGAAATGCTCCCAACACTATGGCGTTTTTACTGAATGGACCCGTGTTACTTCCAGGATGACGTTGTTCCAAGGGCTACTATGCAGTGGTACGCCGACAACAATGTTCGCCGATTGGACTGGCCCGCCGAGAGGCCCGACCTCAACCCTATAGAACATCTTCGGGACGAATTGGATCGCCAGGTGAGGGCTCGTCAGGCGCCGCCAAAATCCATTTCTCAACTCGTGGAATGGTTGCAAGAAGAATGGCGACGAATCCCCGTCGATTACTTGCAAACACTCGTAGAGAGCATACCAGACAGGGTGGCTGCTGTTATAGCCGCAAGAGGTGGCCCTACGAGATTCTAACGGGGTGACAACCGCCGAGCAATCATTGTGGACAGGTGCCCAATTACTTTTTTGGTAGATAGTGTATATAAGAATAAAACCAACGTTAAACGTGTTCAACTTTCAGTTAACTATGAGAGAGACGTTGTACTTTATTGCGGCGAGATGAAATTTAAAAGAGGCGACCAAAAGAAAGTAATAAATGCTTAGTTATAAAAAGGTACGTAGGTACGAATGCATTTACATGAGGGCAGATGAATAATGCATGAGCGTCCAGACGTTGCGAGGCAGACCTCCCCTTGGAGTCACTGCCCGCTGATGTTGTGGTCCATATTTCCTCCATCGTCCTTACGAAGGCCGCGACAAAGACAGAGCCTATACCGACCTCCGCGCCCGCTTTGTTCTCGACGCGCCCGCTTTCAGCGTCGTCCATGTCGCTTCTCATTTGAATAATTTCGTGCCTGCCGTGGTCATCCTTGTAGCGGCGCCGTGTGATTATTTACAGCTCCGACGAGCGTCCTCCGTCATTGCCAACCGCGCGACGGTAAATTTCTCCTCCCGGCCAGTGAATATAAATAATACTCCAGACGTAACGAATATGTAAAAGATTTTATCCGCGGTTTTGACGTGAATGCGTCTTTAAAATAAGTCCGGGATGGAAACGACTATGAAACGTTTTCAGGGTGAACAGTTCCGACATTATAACTTTGTGACTCACCACACATTAGTTGAAATAAATAACAATACGATGCGAGCATTGCCTTGAGTTGGTACCTAGAATGCGCGTGGCTTGGAGTGGAGAGGCTCCGCAGCGAATGGCGGCCATTTTGAGCGAGTGTGAATATTTCCAAGCAGGATATCTCGTGACTACGATGAGCTAGCGAACTGATATTGCTGCCAAACGAAAGACCCCGTCTACACATATCGATTTAACACATCGAGGTCTCCACACATTTACTGGCACTTAAGACGAATTAGAAGTGAGTAACCTATATCCACTACTGCAATAACACCGGTTCTGTTGGTGTCTGTGTCAGAACTCACCATCGTACTATTGGTCCATACCAGACCGTACCCCACCCTACACTTTAGTGTTCATTAATTGCAGGTCATCAACCAATGGAGTACCGAGGTGATATTGGCCCAATAGAATGTTCTTTATCGTACGAAAGGAATCATAATCAATCATTAGGGGTAGTGAAATTTTGCGAAAGAATTTCAATACAAGTTATACTTCAAAACACTGTACGGTCGCTCACGTATATTGATTGGCTGAGTTACTTTTTGGCAAGTGTTAACTGTCTGCACACGTATCAAGTAGGAGCCGTGCTGATGTTGCAGGATTCTGAGTGGCCCAGTCAAATACGGAAACCCCTTCTCAAGCAGACAGCAACCAATGGTGATAGACAAACTGCTGGCGGATGCTTACAGCATTGAAGTCTACCGTGCACTCGTGTTTTTTCCGCGAAAAATCACTAGCTCTATCAATCATGTCCCTTTGAGTGGCTATGAAAAAAAAAAAGAAATTCTATCGTTAGTAATATCATTGTTACTGCACTGTCGTGTTTTCGTGAGGTTGGGTTAAAGACTTGACAAACAAACACTGCACACCCATGCGAGTTTTGTTCTGAGCAACAAAGAAATATTCAAATTTGCTTTGCTCGAACTACACTTGAGCAGAGTCTACAAAGTGTTGATCAACGAGAAGTGAACTTTGTGAAATATTTGCTGGTGACGAATTAAAAATAAATAACAAGTGTATTTATAATTTCTGATGTCGGCCCGTACCCCGCCGAAATGCCCGCAGGAAATACAAACAACTCGTCTCTTCAGGGCAGGCGTGTGATGAAGTATTGCAAAGTATAGGCCGTTCACGATAAAATGGGCACTTTTGAAAGCCCTGCGTAAGATCTAATTGTATGCACGTTGTGTATGCTTCCATCATACGTAAAATTTACATTGTCATGGACCTCATCACTTTATTCATGCGTCGGTCAAGTGAAACTGTGAAATTATTATAAAAGTAAATATTTTACACATGAGCTTAATTTTACAATTCGATGGATTAAAAAAACTGAAAGCGCAAAGAAAATAATTTAAGTTATCACAAATGGTAACCTAACACTTTTTATTCTACGTAAAGATGCGGAACTACTTCCCCATGCATCGTTAACCGACTTTACTGGGCGCGTGTCACTCAGTGCTCCCGTTGAAATACATGCAGGCAGGGGCAGCGAATTTTTGGTAAGGTTGATTTCAAAAGTGCTCACTTTGTCGTGAACAGCCTTTAAGCCGGTGTTATCTGTGCGATGTACCTCGTTCGCTCGCTAGTTCACGCTTCCGTCAACGAAGCGTAGCTCGGCAGGGTGAAGCCACAGGATGGGTTCCTTGCCTGCTCGTTGCTGAATGGTCCACGGACATCGAATTCCCCCCACGCGCCGCAGTTGCTGTTGGCTCCTGCCGCGTGCGCCGCGAACGTGCAGCAGCGGACGAGCATAGGCGGAAACTCGAGCGCAGAATCGACGCTGGCGACAACCAGTTAGCGACGATGCTGGTCGCGGCTCCATGGTCGTCGAGATCGATGGCAGCCCTTCGTATTCGCAATTCATCTTCGTGGTTCGCCCCAGAAGAAAACACTCTGGTACAAAATTTATTCTATACATAATTACGTACATTCCTATTTTATATAAATACATACATAATTATGTATATTATCATAATCGCTGCCGTTTTTCTCTTTCAATATTTTTGTTTCGAGAATGTTCTATATTTTCTCGAATCCTAAATTTCAATCGCTTATCAAAGCTCTTCTGACATTATTTACTGATGCAATCTCACAATAATACAATTTTGTACAAGCATTTAAAGTTTTTACTAAATAAAGATGCTTACTTTTTAAAAATAAAATGTACAATAAAATAAAGAAAATTTGTCCGGGTTTAACCTTTTTTCGTGTCGTGCATCAGTCGTAAATACTTGTAAAAATTTAGGTATTGTATTTTTTAAACAATTTTCGTTATAAAGTTTGTAATATATTTCCATACGTAGACTTGAAAGCTTATTGGATGCAATTCATTAAAACACAAATGAAGTGATTGTTCAGTTCAATAAATTAAATTCAAGTAACAGAATTCAATAAATATTTGATCGTGTGAAAGGGCCTTTACTTGCTACCCGGCAGCCCGCGCAATTGGTAACTTTTCGTAGCATGAAAAGAGCCAATCAGACGCAAGGTCCGTCCCCAGAGCCTTGCTCAGCCAACCAGAAAACTGGTACGCCCACACTAGTAGAACTGCCTCACCATTTCGTGTCTGTGTACTTAGCTACTCTGTGCTTAAAGTCCTTTCACTGTTACTTCTAACTTTTCTGAAGCACTGCTGAAGTTCTATTTTCAGGATATTCATCTGCATCATGCAAACAAAGCTTAGCTATGGTTTTGTCTCAGTTGGCCCACACTCTAAATCTAAATGAGTGAGAATTTCACTGTTTCAATCAGTCAAACGTATGACTGGTTCAACTGCCACTAAGTGATTTTAACTGATTGATCAGTGAAAAATTTCACATTTCCTACGCTTATTGAATCAGTGACATTTTCCACTGATACATCAGTCATTTTTTTCACTGTTTACTCAGTGGTTTATTTTTGACTGATGGATCAGTTAAACAGCGTGTAAAAATGGCCGTTAAACAAAGTGTATCACGTGAAATAACAACGGATAAACTAATAAAACGAATACAAAATACTTTCTAAAATGTGTTTCGTCTTTTAAAACGCCTTTTTATGAGGTAATAGGAACACACAGCCTTTCATTGCGTTTTTACGTCTTTCATTTCGGTTTAATGTAATCGTCACAGCGCTCTGTTTGAAGGTTTAAACTGCATACAATGTGATGAAGAGAGGTCAGTCATAAATAATATTAGTTTTAACGATCATAACGGTACCAATCAAACCAAAAACGAACAGTAAGAGCATACAATTTAAATCTTCACGATTTCGCGGCAACTTCATAAGGCATGTATTTTCTTCTCTTGTTTCCAAGTTGGTGTGGTAGGGCAGCTGGTGAGGTAACGCCATCGAGTATAGAGACATGCTAGTTCATTCCCGGAAACCTCAGATTAATTTTCTTAAATTACGGTAAATTGCGCAATATAAATAGTAAACTATCCTAAATATGTTTATTTTACGCTATTATTTGACTACATTAATACACATAATTTACGGTATGATTACGTCACTATTCATCGAGATAACTACTCTATAATGATTTTATTTTTTCACTGACGAAGTGGTTTTCCTGATCTAATTAGAGTCAGAGACGCTCCTAGTGATCTTTCTATGTTTCGCTGATGACGTCACAGAGAGTGCTCTCTGGTCGTCTCATTACTCGAGTACGCAAAGCAACATCAGCGAAAGTAATGAATTGTCAGCGTTCTGGCGCTCTCTATTCCGATTTTGTTTAATATTTCTGGTTTTTGAATGCAATGTCTACGGTCATTTACTTTGCTGAACCCGAAGCCTCGTGCACAGTTAACCTGTAACGTGAGTAATCTGAACTGTTTTAAACGCGAAATAACTTGCGTAACATATATTATAAATTACAAATATGATATCTGACAAAGTCTCTTTATTTGCCACTTTGCTGCAACATGACGGTATAGGGTGTTCATGATAAAGTGAGCGCTTCTGATATAAACCTTTGAAAAATGTCACTGCCGCTACCTGCATATAGTTTAACGGGCGCATCGACTGGTCTGCGCCCAGTAAAGTTGATAACGGCGGAATGGAAGTAGTTTCTTGTCTAAACGTTGAACTGAAACTGTTATGTAAACATTTGTGAATACTGAAATTATTTATTTTGCTTTATAATTTTTTTTAGTGCATTTAAAACGTATAAATGAACCGATTGGAAAAAATAATAATTTTTTAATAATTTCGAAGTTTGACTTGACGGACGCACGAATAAAGTGATCAGGTCCTCGGTAACGTTAAAGCTTCATATTGTGTAAGAATACACAATGTGCATACAAGTAGATCTTAAGCAGGGCTTTCGAAAGTGTTCAGTTAACCGCAAACAGCCCATAATATGTAAAACAAAATAATAGTGTGCTAATATTATTGTTCTGATAGTGTTATAATTATTTGTGAACTCTCATGTTATTAACAGTAGCTATGATTACGATTTTATCGTAACATAATTTCCCGCACTTCGGCATCAGCTGTCTGCATGACTGACGTCGGAGAGAAACGAGAGAGTGGTTGTCTCAATTCCACGGAGCGAGAGCGTGAGAGAGCGCGAAGCAGTGCTCTCGCAAGGTTGTGCGAAAGAGTGCTCTCTCGAAAGAGTATTCTTTAAATTGAGACACAGCCTAAGTTTAGAATAACACATCGAATGGCAGTGCACCACATTCGCGCGTAGTCATTTTAATTACATTTTACATAATAACTATTTCTCACTAACCATTACCAACACACGTATCTTCTCCCTGTGTTTATTCGTATTAAATATATAATAAATGTTATAGTTTACAGATATAATATGTGTTCAATTTAACAAGAAATAAGAAGGTTTTACGTTATCAGAAGTATTAAATGATTATGACACATAACATATTTAGGAAACAACCAAGCACATCATAAATGGGGTGATTTTTCAAAGGTTCGGAGGCCCCAGTGGCTGAGCGGTTAGCATGCTCGCCTCCCACCAAGGCGAACCGGGTTCAATCCCCGGGTCCGGGTCACCGGATTTTCGCAAGTGGGACTCGTTCCGGACGATGCCGTTGGTGGGCGGGTTTTTCTCGGGGATCTCCCGTTTCCCCAGCCCCTTAGTTTCGGCGCCGCTCCATATTCACTTCAATCACCCTCATCGGCTCTGAAGAACTCGATGTCAAGAGCCGTCCAGATCCATTCACTCTTCACAAACTTGAAAGGTTTGTTTCAAGAAGTGTGAATAAACCGCGAATAAACTATGTATTGTTTGAGGGGTCCTGGTATATATAGTACGAGTCGTCATAACACCGTCTTTGTTGCTCAATTTCCCGAACTTACCAGTCCCGAAACTTTTGTTGTTTTTTGAATTCTAAAAAAGCGGAGGTCTCTAATTGCTTTTAAAACAAGAATCTCAACACTGCAGCATTGCATATAAAACTACGGCTCGTTTATATTCGAGCCAAATCACAAACCAACAACTTCTTGTTTGAGTAAAGTTTACGTTGGAAAATCTTTTTCAATCTAAACCTCCTAATTGAAATACTTTCGAAAGTAGGCTGCATATGTATTATTTACCAAGGTAAAATATTTAATTTAGTAATTAGATATTTTATTACCAAGCTAAAAACACGATGTTATTGCGTTATACCAAATTATTATTTTTTAATGGAAGGAATTATTTGCAATAATTTAACAATCTGTAGATTCTCGAGGACTTCACCTTCTTCTGCCCTATGTTATATGCTGCCCTGCTACCTGTCGAATGAAAACTAATTAACTAAATAACATAACGTCATTTTTTTACACGCATATTTTTGTACAGTGTAGAGTTTTTGGCTTGGGCTTATGCATAAAAATGTAAACCTTAACGAATGCGATGTATTTATGAATTGTGAATTGCCGGGGATACTAACTTACCTGTTGCGAGTCAAAATCTGGCAACCTATAATATAAGATATCTATAAAATGCTTTTTAAAGGCATGGTTTAATGCAAATATTATTTGTAATTCATAAATTATGTGCACCGAGAAATGCGGAGTAGGAAATGGGGTAATTAACCCCCCCCCCCCCCCAATTTATAGCCAACAGTGACGTGGCTCCCCGTATTCTTAGACTGTAGTTCATTATTACGGTTTGAAATAAGTGTATGCACATTAGATATACTGTATAATCTACAGGTTAAATTTCAGGAACGACTTTATAAATTACGTTGCTTTAACACACAAGATTTCGATATTGTGTTCTCTAAAATATCTTAAGCTAACGTAGTTTAATACTTTGGCCTGGATAAAAAAGTGTTACATTCATTTGGGTATAACCGGAAGCAAATATAAAACATACAACTCGCATTGATAGAAAGAGAGAGAGAGAGAGAGATAGTGAGAGAGAGAGAATGAGAAATGGGAGGGACAGAGTTAAAAATCCAATGAATGTAGGTATGGTCACAAACTTTTTGGAGAATCGCCCACTACCCCGTGGAAAAAAAAGAGTTCAGTGCTTATGTTGTCAATACTATTTTCATTCAATTATCCAGACTTATGTTGTACTGCGGAAGGCAATGAAAACGCACAATCATCAGATACCCGAAAAATTCGCGAGTTCAGTGACCTGCAGGCTAGACTCAACGGTCTTATGTGCAGATATCCCGATGTTAGCTGTGCATTGGTTGTCTGCTGTCACAGTGGGAGGCGAGGATTTGGCCAGCGTTCTTCAGGAGGCGTCGAACACCGTGTAGACCAATGGCTAAAGTTATATGAACACATGTGTTTCGAATTATAGCTTGTCCCAAAATGAACCCGCGAATTCTGCAGGTCTCTAACAATCGTCTTGCGAAGTCACTTTGGCCGCGCCAGATTTCATCGCTCTCACATTGTAGTGTGTTAGTTGTTTCTTCGACACTTTTTTGAATCAAACCTTTGAAAAAACACCCCATGTATGGCGTGTTTGGTTGTTTCCTAAATATGTCAGATCACAAGGTTCTTTTTTTTTACTTCTGTTAACATAAAATTACCATTTTCCCCTTAAATTCAGATTTTAACATAAATTTTTACGTATAAATTATAATATTTCATTTGTAATTAATATAAATTTAAACATAGAGAAAATAGGTGTGTTGGTAATGCCTAGATAGAAATAGTTCTTACGCAAAATATTATTACACTGAGTGTGCACGAATGCAGTGCGTTGTCCCTTTGGTTTAATTTTCTATACTCGGTTAAGCTTTGTTTGCATGATGCGGAGGAATATCCTGGAAGTATAACTTTAGCAGGGCTACATATAGGTCGGAAGTAACTGTGAATTGGCTATATTTGGTGTTCCTGATGGATTTTGGGCTATTTAAACTTCACGGAGTGCTGCAAAGGCCAAAGAGAGAATATTTGAAATCAACGGTTGAACGAAATCACTGTCCGCGCTGACATGCTTGCTCCCAGTCAAGTTGGCTGCGAATTCATGTAAAATAGTTCCAAGACTTGAAGTGGTTTTGCGAGTGTATTATTTAAAATCATGGCTTCTGAAGTTAAAGATTCTTGTTTTATGCTCATTTTAGTACGAGTCTGCATTTTAGTACCGGTAAAAACTTTTCCGTTAAAGGCTGCTCATGATAAAGCGAGCACTTTTGAAATCAACTTCTGAAAAATTGCCAGTGCCTCCGCCTGCATAGAGTTTAACGCAGGCGCACTGAGTGGCGTACTGCCAGTGAGGTTGGTAACGTCACAGGGAAACTAGTTCCATATCTTTACGTTAGATTATAAGTTCCAAGCAAACATTTGTACATATTACAAGGCTTTCTTTTGATTCCTGTCTTTTTTTAATGAATAAAATAAGTACTGATAAGAAGATTTGTAAATTATTTACTTTCCTAATTATATCACGGTTGTGCTCGGCCGACGCATGAATAAAGTGACGAGGCACATGGTATTGATAATTTTGCACATGGTGGAAGAATACATCATGGGATTTCAAAAGTGCTCATTTTATCGTAAACCACCTATAGTAACAACCCCGCGTTGTCATTTGGTGGCGCATTAATAAAGTGATCAGTGCACTGACAATGTTTGTACAGATTGTGGAAGGATACACAAAATTAAGAAAGGTAGGTCGTAAACTGGGCTTTTAAAAGTACTCACTTAACCGTAAACTGACTTAATTTGTTATTATTGATTTGTAACATCAAATAACTCCATTCTTCTCTAGAAATATTCGTTGGAAAAAAAAACTGCATTTTTGAAGGAGTAAGGGTGGAACAAATTGATTAACCTCGCCATCTGTGTTGAGTTCTTTTTTTTTTTGTTTTCACACCTCCCCTATATTGAGTTACGTATATTTGTGCAGTTGTCATGCAAGCATGACAACGGCACAAATTAAAAAACTTTACCAATGTTTCAATTAAGCTCGTGATGTAAATGATTTCTAGTGCAGCAAGCACGAGAAATAATTCCCGTAGGTAAATTCGTATTTATTTTTTTCTCAAAATCAGCCTTATGCTATCATGGGCGAATTTTTGTAGCTGGTCTACTTCCTACATTAAGTTTCATTAGTATTTAGAACTTAATATTTTACTTACACTTGCATGTATTACACAAAAAAAAACATTTATTAAAAATGCATAGTTAATGACATTAAAAATAATTAATAGCTGTTATTTTTTCGGGCGGAAACATATGAATTACTCTTGCGAAATTTCTGTAACTACGAGTTAACAATCTTCAAATTGTATTTGACACAAACATTTGAGCAAAGCTATCGGCACAGAGAATATATAAAAAGCTTGCTCGTCACTAGATCCTTGCCATTCGCATTTCATTCGGTGGCTGTCGTCAGTGCCGATTCTGCAATCGAGTTTTCATCTGTGGTCAAATTGATTGCTCGTCGGTTTGAGAGAGCGGCCTGTACGAAGATTCCTTTTCGCTCGTTGAAGGATTACGAAATTTGTCCCATGCCGTTTATGCAAAGGCGATATACTAAATGAACAAACCTACATCTGCAAGGATTGATCTACTGGGAGTCAGCCAGTGCTGTCGGCAATACCTCTTGCCACATCGATGGGTACCGTTTCCGTAGGTGATTTTAATGAGACAGTTGATGCTAATGACGTAATGGGAGACCTACGAGGTTAGGCAGAGTCGGTTCGTATGGAGTGTACACTTACGAGACTTTCGCGCGAAGTCGACTAACTTCAGAATAAACGGCCTTCGGCTCTAAATACTGATGAGCATGAAACTCCTTCTATAAAGAAAAACCTATTTAATATAGAATACGAAACAGGAGGTGAAGATGACCGTGAAGACAGCATTTGCTGCACATTTGCTGCAACAAGCAACATGAAGAAAGCAGAAGACGCCGAGAGTATTGGCTACATATTTCCCGAAGACCCGAATGAACTTGTTGACGGACTCGGATATTTGTTCGGCCACCGAAAATGCGAGAATCTCACGCACATTAACGAGATATCTTCAATCATATCATCAATATCTTCCGCCCTCGGAAGTTAACGTCTAAGGCGAAAATAAAATACATTTATTTACTATTATTCGAAATGAGAAGGATTTCAAAAATGCTCGCTTTACCGTGAACAGCCTATACTAAGCCATATCTAATGTTTTTTTTTTTTTTTCGTGCCTGTCTGTCCGACCGGATTTAACTCAAAAACCACTGAACCTATTGACATCAAATTTACACAGTATTTGTATAATATCCCAATGACCAACTTAGTCCTTCTTTGATCGAGATATATCAAATCGTTTGAAAATATGACGATCAGGGATGTACATAGGTACTGGATTAAGCTTATATTAAGATTACTGCATTAAAAAAAGCATTGTTAAAAAAAGTTCCGTCATTTATCCTTTCTTTTTTGCCTGTGGGATGTCCTCCTTTCTTTCCCAAGAGGGATTCCAAATCCTAAATGTCATGCGTACGAAGGAGCACAGGAAAGCTATAGTTGATTCACGATAACTTCGGCCTTTTCTGAAGTCCTGCTAAATTTCTACTTTTGGTTACTGATTACGTATCCTTCCGCTACGCGTGAACATAAACATAAAGAATTATGTCATATTGCAGAAACGATTCCCTACGAACTTTCAGAATTTACGCCTATAACAATATTATGGTCAGCTTTATAACTATTTGTTACACACGATATATCACGTTACACATCATACACATTAATATTTTGCCACGACGATGTTTGTTACACCTATGGCGGAAACAACGGTACTATTTAACCTGTTGTTATTAGCATGTGTTTGGAATAAACATTAAAACGAAGGGACAACCAGTTCAATGAAACGACACAGCATATTCGAAGCACGCAACATGTGTCGCTTATTTATTATATGTAGCATCGACAAATGTAAAATATAGTGGTGAACATGCAAACACATAGGCCTGCCGTAACATTTATTCCGCTAATATTTACATGCATTGGTACTTACTGGTTTGTAGGTTTATTTCATTACTTTTTTTAATTTATCTGGCAGGGCTTAGCATTTTTTTTTGGGATTGTCGCAGACATTCAAATCACAGAAACGTAAGCTCGTTACACAACTGTTTTTCAAGCACCTAGCGCAAAAAAAATCTACAACATTGTGATAAACAGATGCGAATGTAAATAATTAACTTCGTTATAACATCAGTTCATTGTTAAAACGTACAAATTTCGCACATATTTGGAATCCACACACACACCTGGCATACGTAACGTTTACAACAGTGCCACCGTGTCATTTCACACGCAACGATCACAACACATTTCACTCTGCAGCGGGAACACATATTTATCACAACATTGTAACTTGCCTAGGGATGATTAAAAAAAATACAAGTGCGAACTTGACGCTTCGTTAAGAAACACGCCGTGTCACATCTCTGCCAGTCGTAATGCCATATAAAAACTGGGTGTAATCACCCCCCATTTTGGGACAAGCGTGTGGAAGGTGATCAAATTCTAGTTTCTCCCTTCCACACCACGTCTGCCAACCTGCTGGATTTGTAAGCGCCGCGCCATCGTATCGCATCTAAATAAAGTGTAATAGGTATTTAAACAATAAAATCTCGTTTCGGTTGTAAATTTTACAATTTCAAGCATCATTATTGTTGCTGTAATTAGTATGAAATGTGCTGAAATTAGAAATAACCAAATATCCAAATTTATACCTTTCTGCTACACAGGTGGTACGAACTTCCCGAGAGAGAGAGAGAGAAAGAGAGAGAGAGAAAACGAGAGAGTGACACGCTCCGCTTCGCTTATTGAACGGAATCTTTCTTCCGGACGAAAAAAAAAAACTCCCTGTCACTAGAGCCAAGGCACGGTAATTTGCGCAGATATTTTTAACTGCAGCAAAGAAATGTATTTCCGTCTGTGCTACCTAACAATATAAATATATCAATTGACAATGTTTAATTTACAAATAGTATACATAAAAACGACTATAAAATACTATTACTGTGAACTATTTCGTTCCGGCTGTTGCCAACACGTCGCTGCTCTCGCTGTTGTTAATTCGTATTTAATACGAAATGAATATTACAAGTTATAGAAGATATTAAGGAGATTATTAATGTATTCAAGAACACAGCATTTTAACGTTAATCACGGGGTTATATCATTCTGGAGTACAAGTGATTGAACACAACAGGTTGGCATATTACGCCTAGGGTGATTCTCGAAAGGTTCTATTCTAAAAGGCCGAAGAAAGAGTGAATGGACGATAGTTACTTACAAAAGCATTGAGTCCCAGATGCCTGATCGTTTGACTTTTGATTTGTCAAGTTCAGCTGCCCTGCCTGACTTGCGGGAGCTGCGTGGGAAGTAGTTTTGGGCAGCGGGTAGGGACATACCTCTTAAATCCAAACTAATGGTCCTGAAGTTGGTTACATAATCGGTATGAAATCTTAGACGTATGCGCCTTGTAATTCCGAGTCCGATGATATATAACATTCGATATATACGCCTTTAAATTTTTAAATTATATATATATATAAATTTAAAAAAAATCAAATTTTTAAATTTATTTTTATATTTATCATGATTGGGCGGTGGGAAGGGGTTTGTCGATGCTTTTCGTGATGGTTAGGAGTCCTGAAGGGCGGTGGGCTAGAAGTATTAGGTAAGACCTCCAAATTCTTCAAAATGGCTCGAAAATTGGGTTTCGGGCTTACTATTGCAACTCTGGCACAAGGACCTTTTTTTTTTCACACATTTTTGAGAAGACGGGAAAATTTAAGTGAAACACTAGTTTTTTTGGGTAAATTAATTGATTTCTGAAGTTATTTTTGAGGCAAAACGATAAATTTTTAGAGAAAAAACGGGAAATTCTAAGATGGCGGACGCCGCCACTCCCCTATCCCCTTGCGCCAAACTCATATTTATCCTACTACTTACGTCACCCGCGATCGTGTGTATAATTGGGCTCTCAACTTCGTTTCTTCGCTCATCAAACGGTCAGCTGAATACAAAACCAGTAAAAATTTAGACCTAAACGTATCATTTTGCAAAAATCACGTGATCTAAATCTATCCGAGGAGGAAGTAGTTACAGACAATGTCTACGAGCTGAATAGTATGTGGCACGAATATAAAATAACAAATTTGTGCGAGAGGCCAACGCCCTTAGATACACAGAGTGCCTTTTAAGATAAGTACAACATATGGGTAGAGACCTGAAAAACTCGCGAGTTCAATGATCTGCAGGCCAGACTCTACAGTCGTATGTATGTATAGATATACCGATATCGACTGCACATTGGTTGTCTGCTGTCCCAGTGGAAGGCGACTATTAGGCTAGCGTTCTCTAGGTGGTGTCAAACACCGTGTGGACCAATGTCTAAAGATCTGCATAATTCGCACTATTATTCAACGACAAACTGAACTCCAAGTTACTGTGCGTTTGACCGACTTCGGCCATTGGCCGGAAAAATGTCTGCCACGCCTCGGAGGGCGCTTGAGCCAATAATATAAGATCAGAGGTGGAGTGGCCAATATCTGTTAAGGATATCAAACAGGGTGGTGACGTTGATTAAAGTACATCGGCCAATTAAATCACGGACTGTGCTCGCTTGTTTATACGACAGTGGAGTCTATCCTGTCACTGAACGATAACGCGAATTTTGCACTTGTCTACCAATGGCCAAAGTAATAAAAACACGCGTGTTTTGAATACTAGCTCGTCCTGAATTGAATCCGCGAATTCTTCAGGTCTCTACATACAGGCATTCACTAATTTGCACTTCATGTTATGGTTTTTGAATTACAATTATAAAGCATAATCGTCTTCAAAGAATTCACGCAAGGCATATAATATTTTAATCATGCTTATGTCAAGGAAAATTAATTTGTAAGAATTCCCATTTCCAAGGTTTCTTCGCACTTTCTGTATCAAATCTTTGAGAAATCACCCCCATGTATGAAGTACTTGGTTATTTCCTAAATATGCATTGTGTCATAATAGTTTAATATGCATGTTAACGTGAAAGTTTCTTATATTTGGTTAAATTTAACGTTTACTTATATTTTACCTGTATATAATCATGTTTATTTTACATTTAAGACTAATAAAAGTAGGGAGAAAATAAGTGTGTTGGTAATGCCTAGTAATAAATAGTTCTTACGTAAAATATTATTAAAGTGACTGCGCAAGGATGCGGTGCGCCGCCCTTTGGTGTAATTTTCTAGAGTCGGTTGAGCTTTGTTTGCATGAGGTGGAGGAACATCCTGAAAGTAGAACTTGAGTACGTCTTGGGAAACGTCGGACGTAACCGTGAATGGACTATATAGTTCGTGTTATATACAACGAGAGTATTTATTCTGATGTTTACGCTTGAAGGAGCTACTTCTGGACGCGTGTAATACTTTTCAATTAGTTCTGCGTCTAGTACAGTAGGTCGCAATGCTCCTTCGGAAGTCACTCTCCTTCTGCCTTAAGTACGAAGGATTTAAACAATTTTATTAATTGAACATGTGACAATCTCAACACGAACCATTTATAGGCTAGGTGCAATAAAGAGGGCGCGAGGTATTAGGATCTAAAGGCTGTTCGTGGTGAAGTGAGCACTTTTCAAAAATCAACCTTTGAAAAATGTTACTTCCCCATAGCTCCATGAATTTTAATGGGTTCTCTGATTGGCATGCACCCGGAAAAGTTGGTAATGACGGAGGGTAAGTAGTTCCGTGTCTTAACGTTGAATTAAAAAGTGTTAGATAATCATTTGCGAATACTGAAATAATTAATTTTGTTTTAGTGGTTTCTGAATGTATGTAGTTAAGTGTATGAATCAGAGAAATTCTTAACATTTACTTTTATAATAATTTCACAGTTACACTTGAGCGGCGCATGAATAAAGTGATCAGGCTAATGGCAATGCTAATTGTACATATGGTGGAAGAATACACAACTTACATGCAAGTAGATCTTAAGCAGGGCTTTCAAAAGTGCTCATTTTGCAGTGAACAGCCTATTCGCACTGGCATTGGACACTGAACGATTTAAAAAAAATTTCAATTTTAAACATTTTATCAAACAGATTGCTACTGAATTGGTTTTAACGATATCCACGAAAGAACCGGAAATCAATAAAAGTGAAGTGACAGAGAATAACAATTGTGAATTAAATTTTCGGAGCCTGTTAAATGTGCGTTGAGCAGTAGCCGCTACTATCTAAACTGTAAATTCGAAATTTTGTTTTTTTTTTATGTTTTTTTTTTTTTAAACTGAATATTTACTGCACAATGAATCACCGTAAATCAAATTAGTCACGGTTTTGTGAACTGGAAAACCTTGCTATTTGAACACGGAGTTATAATTGAAATCGCAGGTTTTTAAATTGATGTTGACACGCAATGTGTTGCATTTGGTAATGCAATGAATGTTAAGAACTCTGACAGATTCAATTTACATTGGAAATGTTTTACGTTGTTGATATTGTTCGGAAATCGCTTGCTTAATGCACACGAACACGCAACTGGCAGCTTGTAATATTCTACTTTGGGAACCACTACATATCACTACAGATTTACGCGTCATAGGTTCGGAAACATAGAAAGGCAGAAAGCTAAAAAAAACTTGCCTACATAATATTGTGATATACACTCGTTTGACCATGAAAGCGTTCGCTTCAGGGTCTTCTTCAGTGTACGGCTATTAATGTCATCAGAGGCGTCGTTTCTCCATTGGCTGCTGCCTATAGTTAAGTCACTCCCTTTCTGAGTGTACTGCAAGTGATCGAGGCACGCAACTGTATGACCCTACACTATTAAAATTGTCCGTATGTTTACGAAAATTTTCACGAAAATGCACATTAAATATACGCAAACGCAATCCGTAATGACGAAAAACGGACTTACGTTCGTAAATACAAAATACGGAAATCCCCGTATTTCCTATGACGGTCTACACGAAGCTTTCTTCGCCACTGTAGCCCGAAAATTATCGTTTCTGCGGCGGTTAAGATTATCCATGTCAATAAGACCTGTTCTTTCAAACATTAAAAAGCACCAACAGGCGTATGTAACACTAAGCAAAACTTAAAATACACTTACATTAACAGGAACTAAAGAAGTTGCTTATGCGACTAATATAGAAATTTAAAAATTTGACCACGTTCACCACTTGAGCATTGTACGTAAGTGATTAGGG
This sequence comes from Dryococelus australis, assembly GCA_029891345.1. Taxonomy (NCBI): domain Eukaryota; kingdom Metazoa; phylum Arthropoda; class Insecta; order Phasmatodea; family Phasmatidae; genus Dryococelus; species Dryococelus australis. Next base: position 32,673,021 of record CM057004.1, read on the forward strand.
TTGTGAAATTACAAATTTTTGACTCGGGTTCAAATATTGCTTAAGTATAAAAATTTTTAAATTTTTTAGTGAATTTTTTATGCACAGCATAATACCCACAATATGAAAATTAAAATAAAATAGGTACTAACAATTATTAAACTAGAGTACAGAAAACTAAACTAGGGAATTAACGGAGAGGTACCGTGAATTCTACGGAGAGTCCGTTTTTTTTTATTTTTTAAATCACTGTGTCCGTAGTTTTACGGAGAGTTTACGGAAACCTCTGGATAAAGTTTTACCAGCACTTTTCCGTAAAATGAAGGAATTTTTTTTTTACGGTGTGTTATTGGTGGTAAGTCTGCAGAAATGTTGTTTTATACTTATTCGACGTGTTTTAGATACAGAGTTTTAAAAATATATATATATATTTTTTTTTTACCATTTTGAAGAACTCAAAAATGTTGTGTCTAATGTACGTGCCGTCTTGAAAGCACTATCAGTCCTCCTCTGAAGTGTGTGTTCTTTTCGTGGATCAGTTCATCGGACGCACGTTTAGCAGTTTCGCAGGAAAACCTGAATTTCTAACACTCTCGTTCAATCGCCAGCTAGGCGGGTGACTTACGGGTTATGTATCTTATTGTTAGATACATTGCGAAATTCGCGCTAATATTTGGCATCAGGCTGAACTTGACAGTATTGTATATACTGGAGGCAGGGTCGTTTTACAATTGTCTACTGCACAGATGTGAAGCCACGCCCTTTATGACTGAACTGAGTGTGATTGGAGCCCACGATTAAAAGTGCACATTTATTGGCACAGAGTTACTCAGGGCGTGTCAAATAAAGTATTGTTAGGAGCAGTGATATTTCGCGAAAAGTTTTAGAGACAAGATACAGTTCAAATCATTGGGAGGTAGTCCAGCTTTTTTGATTGGCTGAAGCACGTTCTGGTCCGTGTCAACTGTTTGCGCGCAAATCACAAAGTACAGAGTCGGAGTTACGGAATCCTGAGTGGCTCGGTCAAATGCGGAAATGAAACCAGCAGCCAATGGAGGTATTGCAGTAGCCGAGGTGTATGTATAGTTATTGAATTCTACTGTGTGCAACAATTTATTCGCGAAAAATCAGCGACCCTATGGTCCGTTAACAAACGTATTGCGCAGGTACGCTTGTTTCGAATTTAACGTGTCCTCAAATAATAAAGCGAATTTTGTAGGACTCTACTTATCGTAAATTGTGTCGGAAACTTTCTCTGGCTCGCCAGCGTGTCATGTCTGCACACATTACGCGGCCTCTGCAGCAGCAGCAGCAGCAGTGAAATGCCGAAGCAATAACTTTAATGTGGGCGCACCCGTTCGTCAGTTGGATGCGCGGGGGGGCTCTGGAAACGAGGCCTTTGCGTCTGACTGGGCACCGCGCGCTTGCGAAAGCCTTCCCCCCATTGGCTGGGCCGCCAGCTTGCAAGTAAAGTTAAGCGCCCCATGCACATGGGAACTCGGATGGCCGAACTTGGGTCGAACGAACCGAGTTCCCCGTCGTTCGCGCTTGTGTGGATATAATCCATTCACGGTTACTTCAAACTTTTCTGAAGCCCTGCTAAATATCTAATTCCAGAATATTCCTCCGCCTCGCGCAAACTAACTATACGTTTAGAAAATCACACCCGAAGGACAACGCACCGAATTCGTGCGCGCTCAGTTGTAATAACATTTTGGACGAGAACTATTTCTTACTAGGCGTTACCAACACACATATTTTCTCACTGTTTTTAATTCGTGTTTTTTTATAAATGTGATATTATAATTTATGGATGAAATCGATGAAAAAGTTAAATTTAACGGGAAATAGTATACTTTTATGTTAACATATGTATAAGACGCCTATGATACACGGTATATTTAGGAAATAACTAAACACGTCATACATGGGGTGAATTTCCAAAGGTTTGATACAGAAAGTGTGGAGAAACTTTGAATAGACTATACTAGCGAACCAAGCTGGCGGACGAACTTGGTCTTCCTTTGAGTTGGAAAACAGTAGTTCGGTTCGCCGCCGAGGGCGCAACATGTTCCACTTAGTGTAGAGAGGAACTGCCGTGTTCGGTACTCGGCCTGAAGCAGTCGTCAGGTGTGTTCAGACGCTGTGTTAAGATGTCGGATAGTGGTGATTTCTTGAACCCTTCTTTTCCCCCGGACCTCGGCGAAGCCTATTGGAATCAACCATGTTTGTGGAAAGTGAAGAGAGATCAGTACCGGGGCAAGACCAAGCGCGGCGAAGCACTGAATAAACTTCTGCTCATTACTCGCGAGAGTATTCCCATTGCAGATTTAACCTTTTCTGAAAGCCAGAATTGAAACACCGAAGCAACTAAAAAAAAAAATCCAAATTTTCCTCTTTTCCATAAATTCGACGATTTTTTTTTTCCCCCGCGATATGTACGTACAAAAAAAGTCTTCCTCCAAACCTGCGAAACACAAAAAAAAAAAAAAAAAAAAGAATCTTCTATTTACTATGCAGTTGCGTCTCACGGAAAAATTCTCCCCCGATATCCCTCGGTGTGGAAACTGCTTACTGCATCTGCAGGCATACTTTAAATGTGCTCAGCATACCTCGGGCACCGCATCTATTACCCCACGACGTCTCGAAATGTAGCACGGATTCTTTCTCGGGGTTGGCCCTTCCCTTTGTCGAAAACTGCAGATTCTGAAGTTCTAGAAATTCGTACTCCAGCTTCAGAAGTCGTAGAAGCAAAGTTTTCGGAGAGAATGTAGAAAGACGAAAGAGTCTATTAAATCGCGTGTGTATGAAGGTAAAACCTGTATTGTGGTACTACGAGATGCTTTCGTTCATCTCAGATCGCGAGGAACGCAACTTTTCAACATCAACATTGACCCTACAAGATGAAGAGGAAAAAGAGGGCGGGGTAAGTCAAAATGAATGTCAGATTAAGAAGATCACGAAACTTATTACATCTATTTTAATTGCAGCTCATGAACCACCTACAATTTCGAATGAGATGTGTAGTATTAATTACACGAATACAATCACCACGAAAAATACGATGTATATGCTGTAATTTATGAAATAGCCCTAAGTAAAGTGAGGTAATCGCTGCGTAACTAACATATAAATGTTTTCCATTTTAAATGTACCTGTACGATAGACTTTCTGGTGATGAAAAGAAATCTGTTAGCTGCTATTCATGAAACAATGCTTGCACTAGATACTTTAAAACTGCCTGAAATTTCGTATAAAACATTGTTCATTCTCCGCCAAAGTGCTGTACCATGTAATCCTTCCACGGGACCCTGCCTCTTTTCCACAAAATATTTCACGTACGCCGATCTGTTCCTATTCGCGGCTCTCGTAGCGTTGCGAGATGTTACCTGTAAGTCCTCGAACTTATTTTCTGGCAACGGGTTCTACCTCAATTCTACTACCACCACAGTTTCCGAGTCAATTTCCTCCCTGTGTTATAATGGCGTGGGAAAGTCTTAACTTGACGTCTCCGCATGAACCCTGCCTCACACCTTCATATTAAGGTCATATTTCTCATTTTTTGAATTTACGGTTATCTGAGGGAGGTTTTGAAAAATTCCCCGTTAATGCAGTTGTTAGTTGTCAAATCATTATGGATTTCAAAATATAACATTTCATTTCCGACACAAGAATTTTATAGGCAGGTTCAAAAAGTTAAATTAGAGCCCAAGCGCGGCACACTGCATTTGTGTTACGAAGCTACGGAAGGAAAAAAAACAACTTTTCCTCTGCAGTTAATGGTTTAAACTATTTATTAAATGAATTTGACAGTTTCGCTTGAATAAATAGAAATGTATTTACAACAAGTCTGACACCTATTTAAAAAAAAAAATAGAGTGCCAACACTCCTCACCTGTTCATAAATCGCACTCATGCTGAATCAGTATGTTCTGCACACCATACAGATTGCATCAAAAGCAATTTGATCGGAAAAACCATATGTAGGAGCAAAGCCTAGTATGCTGCAGAATTAGGGAAATTGAGATTTTTGAGTGTTATATTTTGAAAACTATATGATTTTACAACTAATAACTACATTCAGGTGGCACTTTGCAAAAGCTTTTGAGATAACCAAATAAAAAAAAAGTGAAATATGACCTTAAACCAGGACGCCAGGAATTACAACAACGCATTGCGAAAAGGGCTAACAGCGTTAATCCCCTCCACCGGTCCGCGATCGTGTACATGTATGTCTAAACAACGCGCCGCTATAGGCCAGCAGAAGGCAGGGCGCATCGCGTCTTGCCACGTCCGACCAGCTTCAAGGGAAGCTCGCAGAATGGGTGTGACCGATCGCCGCTAACCGCTCTACCAGAAACAGCCTTCGGAAACATGTTGAGGTGGGAAATGTCCAAATATGTTTAACATAGCAGTTACGTGAGTAACCTTAGTAAAGTAAAGGCTGTTCACGATAAAGTGAATAGATTTGAAATCAACCTTTGAAAAAAGTCGCTGACCATGCCTGCATATACTTTGACGGCCGCACTAGTGAGATGCACCCGATAAAGCTGGTAACGAAGGATGGAAAGTAGTTCCGTATTTGAGCGTCAAATAAAAAGTGTTAGATAACCATTTGAGAATAAAATAATTGAAATTATTTATTTCGCTTCCTGTTTTTTATAAGTGCATCGAAGTGTAAAAATCAGCAGATTTGTAAAATATTTACTTTTCTATTAACTTACAGTTTCACTTGGCCGACCGATGAATAAAGTGACGAGGCCCATTGCAAAGTTAATTTTACATAAGGTGGAATAATACTCAACGTGCATACAAGTAGATCTTAAGCAGGACTTCGAAATGCTCATTTCACCGTGAACAGCCTATATATAAATTAATATCAGTTGATATACCCCCGAATGTTAATATTACAATTTAATGTTACTGTATGTGCATCATGTCAAATAAATCCCCTCATTAACAGTAGAGATCTACCATATCATATACTGTCATTCAGCTACGTTCCTAACCCTATCATGCATGGAGTTGGCTGAATATTAACTTCATAACACCTGTCTAACACAGACGCAGGTGTATAATTTTTACGGGAATTTCCTTCGCAAAAAATCATGTAGTGTTACACAGGCCACAACATTAACCAATACAAGGATGGAAATTAATTGCAGTACGGAAAGCTCGAAATCGCGTGTATAATATCCCGAACGCGTTTATTACGACTCTTCTACTACGAGATAATCTGTAATTGAACACCCTCTGATCAAAAGTAGGATTTTTCATTCTGAACGGCTTTAGCAAATGTTCCCCCAAAATGAAGGCGTCAACGGCTAACGAAAACGAAATTCAAATTTTACGCTGTATCTTGTGTTGTTGGTAAATGTGTCCTGTCATCTCTCAGCCCACGTAGAATACAGTTTTCTCAACGACACCACCATCAGACACTCGGCCATTGCAACTAGCATCGGCCGTCATAAATTCGAAGTTTGCATATACCACCCCGAGAACCGCACAGTGCTGCAGAAACCTTTATAATTGTCGAAAATCCGAACTACTGTCTATAGACCGCGCAATTGCAACGCGTTTGCCGTCAATAGTTCCTCCGCAGTTTGGGAAATTCAATGGTTGATGAAATTCATTAGCGACTGCAAGTCGCTCTTCCTTGTTAGAAGGAAACTAGAACAAAGTAAGTTCATTAATCGTGAACATATAACAATAGCAATAACGCATCATACTTTAAAAACAATGCTAAAACGGAATGTTTACAGTAATTGTGCATGTATATTTTACATATTTCGTACCTGAAACTGAAGCATAAACGTTTACTTTCAGGGTATTCAGTCAACACCTCAACACAGGTATTCAAGCGTCAGAAGACAAGAAAATAAAGGAAGTAAACGTCAGAAGGATGATTCAGACGATGGTCCACGCCGACAAATAATTGCAAAAGCCATGCCTGTATTATAAAAACCTGAAGAAGAATTCGACCGTATTGGAAGAGGATAGCGGACAAAACTTCGACAAATGGACGGTAAATCAGTTCCTCCATGTCGATAAACTGATAAACGACGTGCTTTACAAAGGCTTACAAAACTGTCGTGGGCATTTTACATGACAAGTGCCAAATGTTGCCGCCTCCAGTAATACATTTATCAACTAGAGACAATCCGGCGTTAGAAGTGGATGCGCATTCCCTTGAAAATCACGCCAGAGCTCTATTTTCAGTCTCTCGATGGATACAAATCGTGGTTATGTGATTCAGATCAAGTGTTAGCCAACCCCCCCCCCCCCCTAATTAAAAAAGATTTTTGTGTTGTGTCACAGGTATTATGACGTGCCGCTAGCAACGATTTGGCGTCGTGTTCACCACCTGAAGTTATACTTGCGAAGTCTTAAAGTCTTTCGTACGTAAAAGGAAACTAGTTAATGGTTTAAGAAATAATTGCATCGCTACCAATTTTACTATTCATTATATAGTATTTTAATTTTACTCTAAATATTAGTGTGGGTCTTGTATACAACTTCCACAGAATTTTTGAAGCCCGTATTGTTATTTCCTTAAGCCTATGTAGTTGCTATCATGTAAATCGATTACGAATTGTCAACATTTTTTAATTAACCTGCACGAGATAGTTATGATTTAAATATAAAGCCTTTCTTGCTTCTGCACGTTCCGTATTAACTGCTTCACGAAGTTCAGGGCGTCAACTGTACTTGAAGATCCGATGAGGAGTAGAAATGAGTCACATTTTTATAGCTTTTGAATATTTAAGATGTTTCAGCGGGTGTGTTAAAATCACATATTTTTATTTAAATTTTATTAGCTGCACTTTACATTACGCAACACTAATTTAGGTGCTCGGGTAGTGTGATCGTCACTTTTGTGATCTGTAAGTTTTCTGATAATTGTGCCACGAATTAGAGTTGCGGTGCAATAAAACATAAGCATGATAACATTGCGCATAGTCAGCTCACGGCATAGTGAACACTTTGTGGGCAGATATAAGTTTCTTTCAACTTATTTGTATCATTTCGCCAAGAGTCAAAATACAAATTGTCATGGACTAATAAACATAGTAACTCTCAATCTTAACGCCTGAGGTCAAAATAAAATATAATTTTTTTTTTGTAGTGCCTGCTGCGAGGGCCTTAAAAATTGCTCACTTAACCGTTTAATAGCGTATTGTCTGCGTTCGGTCTGTTTTTTTTTTTTTTTTTGCCGTATAAAGAAGAATGACAGTGCAGCGTTTTAACTATTCACTGACGTTCCTCGCAACGTTTTTTTTTCCCGTGGGGTTAAACACATTAGTATCACTTCGCTATCGATTCGCCGGTAACGAAGTTAAGTCTAGGCACTCTCAAACGGGAAGAGACAAAGAGCCTAAATAATCCGGTTTGCGAGGAAACAGGGCCAAGAGAAGTAACTGGGCTAATTGTTCCACCCGTGGTCTCTGCAAGGACAGAATTCAGATCTGTAGACAACACACATCGTCAATATCATTGGTACAGCCTACCCGTGGTTTCTTAGCACTTTATATTAATCAAACCTTTAAAAATCACTTCATGTATGACGTGCTTGATGCTCTCCGAAATACGTCATGTATCACAAGTGTTTTATACTTTTGATAAAATGGAAGAATTGTATTTTTGGTTAAATTAAAATGTTCTTTACAATTTATCATAAAACTATAGTATTTAATTTATAAATAATATGAATAAAAACAGGTACAAAATGGGTATGTTGGTAACATCTAGTAGGAAATAGTTATTATGCAAAATATTATCAAACTGAGTTTGCAACGAATGCGGTGAGTTGTTCATTTGGTGTACATTTCTAGACTTAGAAAAGCTTTGTTTGCATGATACGCAGGAATATCCTGAACATATAACGTTATCAAGGCCCTTGAAATACAGGATGAGTATAAAAAAATTCCCTAACTTTGAAGGACTATAATGTCGAAACCAAACAACCTACAACCTTGGTTGACCAATCAAATGAACCATGGAAGCGTGAAGTTTGTTTACCATATCTTCATAAATGTTCAATGTGACAACCAAGAGCGGCCCGAACGACATCTACGCAATGCTCATACCCGTTCCACACTCTTGTCAGCATGTCCGGTGTTACGGTTTGGATGGCGTCCGTAATTCTCGTTTTGAGGTCGTCAATGTTAGCCGACAATGGTGGACGAAACACTTGATCCTTTACGTACCTCCATAGAAAAAGGACGCATGAGGTAAGATCCGGGCTTCTTAGGGAGCCAGTGATGAAGCGCCTGGTCACCAGCTGCTCCGGCGTTGCGGCAACATCTCGTTCAGGTATCCGCGAACAGCTAGGAGCCAATGGGATGGCGCACCATCCTGCTGGAAAATGAAGCCCCCCCCCCCCCCCTCCGCCTCTTCTACCTGAGGATACAGGCACTCTGTAAGCATGTCCAATTAAGGCATTCCAGTAACAGTAGGCTCGTGGAAAAAGAAAGGGCCGAAAACCGTGTCTTTGGATACAGCGCAAAACATGTTCACTTTGGGGAAGCGACGTTCCATACAAATGATAGGTGACCTGCACAAGGTGCGGATATGGGGTCAGGAGCTTCCACATGAAACCACCGAACACGAGCGCGCTACCCCCAAAGTGAACGTGTTTTGTGCTGTACCCCAAGACACGGTTATCGTCCCTTTTTTTTTCCACGAGCCTACTGTTACTGGAATCCTTATTTGGACATGCTTACAGAGTGGCTGTTTCCTCAGGTAGAAGAGGCGGCGGGGGGGACTTCATTTTCCAGCCGCTCGTGGTGGTCACAGTGAACATTTATGAACATATGGTAAACAAACTTCACGACGGCTCATTTGATTGGTCAGCGAAGGTTATATGTTATTTGGTTTTGATATTATAGACTTTCAAAGTTGGGGTATTATTTTGTACTCGTCCTTTACTACAGGCACGCAGGCTGCCTGCCCAGTACATTGCCCAGAGTCAGATGTTTACATAAAATAAAAGTGATTTTTAGGATTTAGAAATATTGCAATAATGTGTTTAATGCGCGTGTGGTAAAACATCTGAAAAACGACCTGTTTGATACTGCTTGTGATACTTGTAAGCTGCGTCACAACATGTCATTTCAATTTAGTTCCCCATTTCCAATACAATGGCAAACGTTCGGTGGCGAATGCGTGTAATTCTAAGACCTACTTGTATTGCTTGTAATCTTTCAAAACTGAATAGCTGAAGTTACTCTCTTTCATTTCAATCTTCATGCAGACTATTTTCAGTGGGTGCAAGTAATGTTTCATTTTGTGAAGTTGAAGGACACTTAATTACGGGTGGTGGGGTTTAATGGCAATTTATATAAACTCTCTAAGAAATGTTTCCCAAACTTACTATAGGCTATTCTCGATAAAATGAGCACTTTTGAATGCCTTCTCATTTGGAATAGCAGTCAATGAATATATTTTATTCTATCCTTAGACGTTAACTTCCGAGAGCGGTGGAGTATACACACTGTGTTTATTACTTAACTTACATGGTAATAATTATTTTTCAAAAAATAGTTTAAGCAATAAAAATTCTAAAATGGAAAAGTATCTGAGGCCTCTAAAGTGCTCACTTTACCGTGAACAGCCAATACATCACTGTGTACGGGTACTGAAAAAGCACAAATGGTAAAGTTTATTTCCCATATATCCATGGTGTAATCTATTCATGCTTACTGCCAACTTTGCTGTAGCCCTCTATGAAACTCTTTAAACTCCCCATGCAAGCAAAGCTCAATTACGTCTATAGTTTATTCTCTGTTTCCTCATACTTTTTTAATCTAACTTTTGGAAAATCATCCCATGTATGACTTGTTTTGGTTGTTTACTAAATGTGCCATGTATCACAAGAGTTTCATACCTCTTTTAACATAAAATAATCTTATATTTCGTTAATTTGATGTTTTACCTTTACGCTGTTTATAAATTATAATATTTAATCTACAATAAATATTTACAAAACAGAGAGAAAACATGTCGGTAGCGTCTAGCGAGAAAAAGTTCTCGTGCGAAATGTTATTATAGACCGTTCACGGTACAATGAGCACATTAAAAAACCCCTGCTTAAGATCTACTTGTATGCACGGTGTGTATTCCTCCGCCTTATGTAAGATTAATATTGCCACGGGCATCATCACGTTATACATTCGTAGGTCAGGTGAAATTGCGGAGTTATTATAAAAATATATATGATACAAATCTATTTAATTTTTACACTTCGATGCATTAAAAAAAAACGTAAAGCGAAATAAATAAAGAAATCTATCACAAATGGTTACCTGACATTTTTTGTTCGAAGTTAAGATATGGTACTAATTTCCATTCAACAATACCAACTTTACTTTACCAACTTTACCAACTTACTGGACGCATGTCACTCGGCGTGCCCGTTATAATGTATGCAGGCAGGGTCAGTGGCTTTTTTCTAAGGCTCATTTCAATAGTGCTCACTTTGTCGTGAACAGCCTTTTTGCAACTGAGCGCGCCCGAATTCGGTGCATTGTCCTTGGGTGTAGTTTTCTTGACTTTGTTAAGCTCAGTTTGCACGAGGCGGAGGAATATCCTGAAAGTAGAACTTGTACCCTCTCAGTTTGATGATATTCTGTATAAGAACTTCTTTTTACAACAACACACCTATCTTCTCTCTGTATTTTATTTATTTTAGTAATACTTTACACATTTTGTGCATGAAATATAAGTAACAGCTCAATTCAACCAAAAATAAGATACTTTTCTGTTAACTGAAGTATAGAACGCTTGTGGTACACGAGGTATGTAGGAAAAACCCAAACACGTCATATATTAAGGTTATTTTTGAAAAAGGTTTGATTGAAAGATTTTGAAAAAATAAAATGCAAGTAGACTATAGCTTTCTTCATTTATTCACGAAAGAATGGAATGCGTAGTGAAGTAAGTACTTACACGTGTGTAGTAGATTTTATGTATTTGCAGCGCATTGTGTATGCCTTTATATATATGTATATACATATATATCAAGGGGCCGTGGTGATGCAGTGGTTAGACTGCTCGCCTTCTACCTAGGCGAACCTGGTTCGATTCCCGACGGGGTCGCTCGCGGATTTTCGCGTGTGAGAATCGTGCCGGACGATGCCACTGGTCGGCGGGTTTTCTCTGGGATCTCCCGTTTCCCCCGCCCTTTCATTCCGGCGCTGCTCCATGCTCATCTCAATCACCCCCATCGGCTCTCGAGACCTCGCTGTTAAGAGCAGCCCAAATCTCTTCACTCACTCAAGACACTATGAACTACTTTTCTTCATGAAAGTATGTGTATATTCTTCACGTACTGGACAAGTGCCCATTTCGTCTAATTTCGGAGGTGTGACGACACGAGCGAAGCGAACTCTGAGGTTTCCATCGACTTCATTTTCTGTGGAAATCATGTCCTAGACCTTGACCGTTTTTGTTACTGGACTCCGAATATTATCCTCACCCCTATCTCTATATTCCTTTTATACCCCAGTATGACCGGGAGGTGATCTTAAAGTGAAGTGTAATAGTAACTTCTAGACCTCTGCCCGATTGCAGAGCTGATAACTCACGGAAATAAAAATAGATTCACTCTTAGTCTCCATAGAGACATTAGTCTGACAACACGCTCTCGAAGACTCAAATGAATAAATACGAAAAACACTGTCTAGGTATATTTGGTGTAAAGAATTTTCAATTCTTACAACATATAAAAATTATTTTATAAATATATTCACAACTCTTTGTCCTTGAATATAAATACAGTTTTCCTCGCATTACTTCGTTTCAGTAGAGTAAAAAATTTACTATAATTTAGTTTTATTTATTATGTTGTGAAACTTTTACTATGCATTGAATTGGGCGAGTACTGAAAGTAACGTTTCTTGTCCTCGAGTACCATATGTTTATATTTTACTATGCATTGAATTGGGCGAGTACTGAAAGTAACGTTTCTTGTCCTCGAGTACCATATGTTATATTTTACTATGCATTGAATTGGGCGAGTACTGAAAGTAACGTTTCTTGTCCTCGAGTACCATATGTTTATATTTTACTATGCATTGAATTGGGCGAGTACTGAAAGTAACGTTTCTTGTCCTCAAGTACCATATGTTTATATTTTACTATGCATTGAATTGGGCGAGTACTGAAAGTAACGTTTCTAGTCCTCGAGTACCATATGTTTATTTTTTAGTTTTATGATTATACTTTTTAAACTCATTTCCCAACTGGAAATAGCTTTTTCCCATCTTGGCCGCGAATTCGTGAGTCCTAGATCTTTTAAATGTATGTAATGGCCACATGCTAAGATTCTATAATCGAAATTCCCATGACCCTGTAATTGGTTTTTTTCGAGATGTTTTCTTTATCAGGTTGCTATTTAGAAATATATCTGAATATACTTATTACGATTGCGTTGCATATAAAATTAAAGTATCTTAAGTGGTTTTAGAAAGAGATTTATTATATCTCTATTTTTTAGCGGTTCCTGAGCTAATTACGTTAAAATAAACATAATGTGTGTTAAAAAAATAGTTTACTTTGGAAATTAACATTCAAAAACCGGTAAATATACGAGAATGTTGAAATACAGATTATTCCTTGTACTGCAAAAAAAAGTTTAATTAAAAATTCTTTACCTATAAGAGGCCAAGAATAAAAATATGTTGCTTCGTGTAGAACGTTGCGGCCCTGTCAATATTTTCTGTGTAAACGATTGCCACGTCCGTAGCGCATCCAGTTTAGTTGTTATATTTACAAATTATAATACTTACTTGCTGCAGTGGCATCACGGACCGTATCCGATCCATTGCCTCAACAACTAGCCTTCTCCAAAGAGCTCTGTCCCTCCACTCCTCCTCTGGAATGTCTGCCGTTCTAATGTCTTCCTTGATTGCATCAAGCCATCTGAGTCTGGGTCTTCCACGTCGTCTCTTTTCTTCGAAGCATCTTTTACGAGATCTCCGTCCCTTCTCGTTATATGGCCAAACCACCTTAGCCTTTGTCCTTTTATTACAGCTACCATATCAGACAGCTGGTACAAATTTCTTACTTCTCTATTTTTTCTTCTTCTCCACTCATCTCCCTCTTTAACTGGACAAAAAGTTGCCTGGGAATCCCATTTTCAAATGCCATTAGCTTATTTTCGATTCTTTTAGTTAAAAGTCCATAGTTCGGCACCATGCAGCACTACTGGTTGTATTATAGTCTTGTATATCCTAAGTTTCGATGTTCTTGAAAATAATTTTGACTCTAACATTTTCCCTATCGAAAAACTTCACCTATTTGCTGGCTGTATCCTTGTCAGAATCTCCTTTTCCATGACGTTCCTCTCACTCAACAATTCGTTCAGCGAGAGTTGAGATATATATATTTGCGACGCCCTTTTCTAAGAGCGTGGCAGCTTGTAAACAGCTTTAAAGTCACTCACAAGAAAACAAGACACAAAAATCCATTTAAGTAGAATAATGTTTTAAAAGTTTCTGGTTGGAAAAACGGATAACACATGAATTCCTCGGCATAAACTTTTATAATTTATTTTTATAAATGTTTTCAAACTTTACACAGGAAAATGTTTTATAAATCCAGTCACCCAGAAAATTAACACTAATACTGTGGTTAAATATCATACGAGCGCAAATATTTATACATGGTACCTTTTTAAATGTCAAATACAAATGCTTATTAAAAAAACTCAAACTTGGTTACGCTAGAATTCCACATACAAGTGGTACTTGGAAACAATTATAATCCATATCTTGTGTCTCTCTCGTGTCACCTAACATGAATGCACGTGACGTGTGCTCCTACTCAAATTTAATTGTGTCATCATAAAATAATTAATGATTCCCGTGTATTCTCACTTTCAGAACACGTATTTAAAAAATGCCCTCATAAAATACATAGATTCTACATTACTCGTTCAAAAGCCCACGTGGCTAAAAATGTATTTCCATAATTTTAATATTTTCTTTGCATTTTTTTTAAATGCTGAACATTTTTCTTAATACTGGCAAAATACTAAGTCTGGAATTTGGTTATTTCCTCGTCCATAAATTAAGCGTGTTCATTTGTACCGTCTCTCAATACTGACAAGGACTATAAGTCAGGCATTTCGTAAAGTCCGAAAGACTCAATGACTCTAGTTTGTCTATCGTTTACAAACTTCGAAATGTTCGACTGTGCTAAAACATGGATGATAAATAATTCAATCAGCCGAGTATTTCATACAGAAAACTTCTTTCTTTGGTTTCTGAAAAACCTATAATTTTCTACCTGCCATAATTTAAAAGACGTTATCCTGAAAATGGCCAGACGAGAGCCAGAGATTCATTTAATTTACGACATATTTGAAAGCACTTAACTCATCCCACACGACAAAATTCCTGGCATTATATACAGAAAATCTACCCCTCCCAAAGAGGGAGCATCGAGACCCTGGCCAATTAGGGTGCATGGAACTCTCGAAAAGCTTACATTACATTAAAAAATATAGTCGAACAGCCACTTCCGGCGCAACAGTTCCTGCCACGTGTTTCCACATCCGGCCACGCATACGCTGCGACTGCAGCGCTGTCTGCCGAAAGCTGGTCTAACTAGCACCTCCACTTGGCCGCCAATTGAGCTGCAGGGTTGCCATATTGGGCAATTTGTCACCCGTTTGAGGTACTGCAAGGCAAAATTTGCGACCGAAAATTACGAAGATGTGACTATCGCAATTTGGGCGATTTTTCTAGTGAATTTACAATATTTAGGCAACTTGGAGTTATTTACTTAGTATTGATGTATTTTTTGATTGTGAACAAGATGATTCATTCTCATAAGGACGATCAGTTTTTTTTAAACGACAACCACTCTGGATACAATTGAAGTGGAGATCTTGTCTAGACTCTTCTTACACGCTGCGGACAATGAATAGGCAGAGAATTGAAGAATTCGCTGATTAATTTGTGGGACAAGTTGGAATTCAAAACACGTGTCTTTACATAACATTAGCCATTGGTCCACACGGTGTTTGACACCTCCTGGAGAACGCTAGCCCAATCGTCACCTTCTACTGTGACATCAGACAACCACTGCACAGGTGACATCGACAAATTTGTACATAAGACTGTAGAATCTAGCCTGGAGGTTATTGAACTCGCGAATTTTTCAGATCTCTGTGAATAGGCAAATTGCGGCATGAAGACAGGCAAATATCATGGTATTGTTTGTGCGTTTGACAAATTTTAAATTTTGTGTCAGCCTATGTAATTTTTAAATTACAAAAAAAAATAAATAATCGTGCTTCATACATATAAAACATTACATGAAAAATTTAAGAAAATAATTTAATATAAAGTGTAACAAATTGGGTGACATTTGGGCGACAAAAGATTGGCCATTTAGGCGACTTAAAAAAAAAAACAATTTGGCCACCCTTAGCTATAGATCATTCACGGTTACTTCAGCCTTTTCTGAAGCCCTGCTAAAGTTCTACTTCCAGGATATTCCTCCGCCTCGTACAAACTAAGCTTAACTAAGCCTGGAGAATTTCACCAGGGGGACAACGCACCGCATTTGTGGGCAATAAGTGTAACAGTATTTTATATACGGACTATTTTTCACTAGTCATTACCAACATACCTATTTTCTACCTCTTTTTCATTCAGATTATTTATAAATGAAGCATTATAATTTATAGATAAAATATGAATAACATTTCAATTAAACAGAAAGAAGTGACTTTTATGAACACACGTATAAAACGCTTGTGATACAGGGCGTATTTAGGAAATAACTAACCACGTCATACATGGGGAGATTTTTCAAAGGTTTGATTCAAGAAGGTCAAATAAATCGCGAATGGACTACAGAGTGCGAGAAGCCGCCGCATGCTATGTCCGACTACCGGGTGACACCTTGCTGCTGCACGCGACGTCAGCCTGCCGAGGCCGGCTTTTTAGTAGTAGGTCGTCACGTACGTGGACAATTTTCAGGTAGTCACCAAGTAAGCTATTTATTAGTTTTAGGTGGCAATACACGCATGTTTTTCAGGGAAAAGTTCGTATATGCTGGTTGTAGGACACGCGTTGCACACAATAGTCTTCCATGTCGACAACGGCCTCGAAGAAGACAGGCAAATCGGGAGCGGAGAAACGTAGATTTATGAGCCACTTGCCTCATATCTTCAACTCATTTAAATTCAAGCGTATCATACTAATAACTTAGAGTGGTCATATTAAAATAATCACGTGGTGTTTCACTATGATCGGTTTGCGATTCTTTCACCATTTCAAAGCAACATTTTTTTTTTATGGCGGGATGAGGGACAATTCCCATAATCGCATTTATTTTAACGTGAACATTGGTGTGCTCAGTACGGTTGTCAATGAATGTTGCAATCGTTTAATTTCTTATTAATAATGTAACGCGTATACTGACGGCAGCCTTGCGTTGTGTTGCAAGCCGTATTTAGGAACGTTAATGTTTATTAACCTCGAGTTCGGAACAAAGCGAGATTCTTTATGAAAGGATCTGGTATTGGTAGTGACAGGAAAATTTCGCGTTTAAAGTGACCTGTGGGCAAGACTCCACTGTAGTACGTATTTTCGAGCCTTATCTCTGAGTTCATTTGCTGTTGTCCCAATGTGTAAGCAGTTTTACCTCAGACCAGGTGGTGGCATAGGATTCGGTGATTGTATGTCTGGTATTGACTCAGAGTTCACCTGGGCCTGTCTAAAAAACGGTGATCCAATTGCAAATATAACAGGAAGTTACACGAGTTTCAAGTCCAGCTTGTCCTAAAATGAATTTACGAAATTTTCCGGTCCCTAAGCACAGAGTACATTTCCATCGCAAGTTACCCTGGTCTTCCAGAGAGGTCGCGTTTAAGGTATTGGTAATTTGAAAATTCCTCTTGTTTACATTAAAGTTTGTTTTTTTGTCCGAATTGTGACGTATAATTTCCCCAGTCCAAAAATTAAATATTAAATGAACCCTGAGGAGTGTGCACGTATATACTCGGGCAACGTTTATTTGGAAATTTCTTTGCTTTGGAAGACAAATATCACACTCATATGGTTTTACTGTTTCGCTGGAAGTAAAAAAATTAAAAGTAAAAAAATTACAACTGGTCACAATTTCAATTCGTAAGAATAAAACTGTTCCTTTTAAAAAAATTTCAAATGAACGCAATGGATTATGAAACATGGTACATCAGTCACGACACATTGTTTGGCACATAGTCAACAAGCTACTCCACTGGCCGATAAACCGTCAATTATATATGTAGCAGAGAACAGTAGAGGTGTCTTGTCTGGCCAGGACCAATAGGAAGAAGGTGAGTAGAAATACAGAGACCAACACAACTGATATTGGAGTAATGACAGTAAATCTGTGCCTTCCTAAAGGGTTAATTTTGTAAGTACACTATTGGTCATTAAAATTTTAACACGAAGGACGTGAGCTCACACGACCAGTTTTATTGGACAGAACACACATCGTACATAGGTGCCATGGTTATACACTTGTAGCTTGATATGACATGGGTAACATGGGAGGATCAATACTGTGTGGCCCAAACATGGGCGGCCATACTCGCTGCTATAGGCCATTCACGATTACGTGAGCATTTTTTAAGACCCTTCCAAATTTTTCTTTTAAGCCAGTTTTTGTCTTTTCGCCACTTTTTAATATCAGCACTATCATGTGACTAATAAATACGCTGTGTACTTTAAGAGCAGCCCAATTCTCTTCACGGTGTATACTTTCACCACAGTCAAAAGTTATTGCCTGAAGCTGCAATAAAATATATTTATTAGTGGTTAGTGCCATTTGGGAGGGTCTTAAAAAGTGCCCACTTTATCGTGAACAGCCTATACACGACGCGGCGTTAAGAGATGGAAACTTCGGATTTCCGTGTGGGATGTCTCCGCCCATGCCTTTTCGATGCGTGCCCAAAGTTTATCCGTTGTGGCCGCGGCTGTTTTGTGGCCACATTTAACCAGATATATCACCTCGAGCACGTAAAACATCGTATCTGAGTCACTCGTCGTGTTATTCGCCCTACGAAATTTGTTGACATGTATGTAAAGCAACATTGCCATAAGTATGGTTAGTGTTATACT
This sequence comes from Dryococelus australis, assembly GCA_029891345.1. NCBI lineage: Eukaryota > Metazoa > Arthropoda > Insecta > Phasmatodea > Phasmatidae > Dryococelus > Dryococelus australis. Next base: position 32,691,122 of record CM057004.1, read on the forward strand.
TTCAATGTCTCCATTATTGGATGACCTATTAAATGAACCTGTAGAATGTGAAAGATCTTATTGATTACCACGTTTGTATCGTGTAGGAATTGCTGTTTAATGGGAGTCGATGCTATGGTAACTACGTAGATACCATATTTTACATGCTATGAGTGTAGGCAAGGGCCAAATCACTGTAACAGAAGGCCTCATCAAGTAAACATGTGTAGAATCTGAATGTGACTAAACAAGCCCATTGTTCTGATATGGCTTGGTTGTTGTCGCCAAAATAAATATTTATCAGGGGCACATTCAAAACAGTCGACGGCATAAGAAAATATATTTAAACATTTATTGTGCAGATTAGGGGTTGATGGGAAAACAAATTGTCTTAAATATTTTAGGCATTACTAAGAGAAACCCTTGTTGGTAATATTAAAGGAGCATTTAATATACACGGAAATGCAATTAGAACCAAACAATTTCCCATTGGGCTCTTTTTGGTACGATTACCGATTCATAATTGTTTGTGGTTGTTAATGTCGGTGTTATGAAAAGTGTGGATGTACAATGCATACATAAGTATGATGGTTGCTCACGGTAAAGTGAGCACTTTTGATAGCTCTCCCAATTAGAATAATAGTCAATAAATATATTTTAGTTTAGCCTTAGATGTTAAATTCCGAGTGCGGTACAATATACGCACTGTGTTTATTATTTACATGGCAATATTTATTTTAAAAAGGCGACTGAAGTATAAAAATGGCTGGAAGGAAAAATTAAACTCAGCTTCAAAAGTGCTCACTTTACTGTGAACAGCATATACATAGATGTATTTCTGTAGAGAACAATAACGCTAAACGCAAACTCTTCTGTATTAATATTGTTTTAGTTATAAATATGATAATACATTGTATGGTATCTACAGTTTAACATAAAGTACATACTACTTGCAACACAATTAGCGTAAAACATGGTATATGGCACATACCATGCTGAATGCACATACACTAACGTCTGTGAAAAATGCAACACGAAGAAGGAAAATGTGATTGAAATTAACTTTATACCCCAGATTAGGTACATGTCAATACACAATTGATTAGGATTGCAGACCTGTACATAATCTGTTTCCTTGAGAATTCAGTATGTTGTGAAGCCCCCACATACTGCAATCAGAGCCCATAAAAATTGGGTCATGGGATCAAGAGGGCCTGGATATGTTCCTGGGGAATCTTCCTCCACGCAGTTTGTATGCGAGTCCACAAAGCATCAATAGTGGTTGCTGAAGGATCGTGAAGAAAAAGTCGCCGACCAACAACATCCCAGTCATGTTATACGGGTGACATGTCAGGCAAACATGCAGGCCAGGGGACCTGTGATAACTTTCGTTCATTGAAGAAGACTTGCACAATCCTCGCCACATGTGGCCGGGCATTGTCCTGCTGAAATACGGCATGTGGAGTTGCCTGAAGGAGGGGCAGTACCTCGGGCTGTAAGATCTCCCTGGTGTAGCGGTTGCTGCTCAGATTGCCCTCAATACGTAGTAGTCAAGATCGCATGTTGTATCCAATGGCGCCCCAAGCCATCACACTTGGCGTTTGTCCGCTATGCAGCTCCACAATGCAGGCTGCCAGAGTGTGGTTTCTGGGCAATGGAAGCCGACGCAATGGCATGCATGTTACCAGTCCAATCCGCAGCAGACGGCGTCGAACCGTTGACGCAGACAGGTCCACACCCGTTGCAGTGCTCCAGTGACGAGCCAACACTGTGGACGAGACTGAACTATCTGTTATGGCCATGCGGACAAAAGGGCGGTCATTTCGTGCTGTGGACACATTACGTAATTCAGTACTCGTTCGTCGCTGCTTACGACCTCCTTCTATCCACTGGTTCTGTGCACGCATCACAATTGTAGCGGAATACTCTGTACGAGTCGAAATGTCATGGTATGACAAACCCGTTTCCCGAAGATTGATCATTCTGCCCCGTTCGAACTCACTCACATACTGATATGGTGCCTTTTGACGTCGACGAGGCATACTGGTACTTGCTTCCACTTCGTTTGAAGGCTCTTTCTTCCCTGACTGAGCTTGGCGTAATACGGACCTTCCAGTCACACAAGAGAGGGCTCTGCTAGGTCTATGTGTACGCCATCTCTCTGTAATCGTAATCACTTATTGCCGGTACAATGCTCTACACATCTTCCGAGTTTGGATTCATTCGGGCCATTCTTTCTGGGTGTTGCAATTTTCACAAACAATAGTTTATATATTAGGTACTCTGGTATCTACATGTACGGTTTCAATTTGTAGCATTTTAAATATCATTCTGGAAATGCTAGACACTCTGTAACAAAATCATTACACTATTAAAATTCCGTGCAAGACAAATAGTATGGTCTAACAGCATTTCCAAGGATAAAAGGGTATCGTTTCGTCTCTCATTCATTTTGCGATTATTGACAGTTCACGATTTGGTGGTTACCATGTTTTCCGACCGAGCGCCTCAATTATAAATTAAATATTATAATTTATAGAAAGAATGTAAGTTGAACTTAATTTTAACTAAAAATAAAGTAGACCTACTTTTGGGTTTTATAAGAGTATAAAACGCTTCTAATATGTGAAATAATTAGCATATAGGCTATAGGATGTTCACGGTAAAATGAGCACTTTTGAAAGCCCTGGTTAAAATCTACGTGTATGCACGTTTTGTATTAATCCGCCTTTTGTAAATTTATCATTGCCATGGACCTCATTACTTTATTCCTGCGCCATTCATATGAAACTGTGAAATTATTAAGATAGTAAATACTGTGCAAACCTGCTCATTTTCACACTTTGGTGCATTAAAAAACACAGGAAGCGAAATAAATAATTATAAGTTATCACAAATGGTTACCTAACACATTTTATTCGACGTTAAGATATGGAACTACTTTCCATCCATCGTTACCAACTTTGCTGGGTGAATGTCACTCAGTGCGCCCATTGGAATGTACGCATTCAGGGGCAGTGACTTTTTGCTAAGGTTCATTTCTGAAGTGCTCACTTTATCGTGAACAGCCCGTATATGGGGTGATTTCTCAGAGGTTTGATTCAAAAAGTACGAAGAAACCACGAATAGACTGCATCTTGGCATGTAGCTACCCTTGCGATGTCCTTGTAGCGAGGTAACTCGCTGAGATTGCCACCCCGGATTGTGGTCGCCATCGACCACCCATCGCAAACAGAGCAGAGGCCCTGCTGCGCGATCGCCTAAACCGGCTTAGCGCGCGCGCTCCGCTAGTTAGGAGAAGACGGCATGCGCGCTTCGCCGCGAATGACGAGGCAATTAAACGTGCCAGCGAATTAATTACCCACGCTCCCGGCGGTGGAGGAGCGTGGGGATGAGCGGCTTGCGTTGTGGGCGAGACCACGTGATCCAGCAAACGACGAGCTGTTGTCATGCTGCCGCCAGCCCTCGCGCGTTTGTGCCGCGTCATTAACGACGTCGGCGCCGCGACACGAGAACGCTTGGTTTGTGGGCCCGCTTCGCGAAAACCAGGCTGCTACCACCTAGCCAAGAGCTCACTTCACAGAGCTGCATAGTTAGAGGCTGTTCACGATAAAGTGGGCACTTTAGAAATGAACCCCCTGCATGCATATATTCCAATGGGCGCACTGAGTGGCATTCACCCAGTCAAGTTGGTAACAATGGATGGAACATAGTTCCATATCTTAACGTCAAAAAGAAGCTTTGGGTAACCATTATGAGAACTTGAAATTATTTCTTTCGCTTTCTATTTTTCTAATGCATCGAAGTGTTGAAATGAGCAGATTTGTAAAGTATTTAATTTCTTAATAATTTCACAGTTTCATTTGACCGACGTATGAATAAAGGGTTGAGACCAATGGCAATGTTAATCTTACGTAAGCGGAAGAATACACAATGTGTATGTAAATAGATCTTAAGCAGGGCTTATAAAATTCCTCATTTTACCGTGAACAGCCTATAACTGCTGGTAATACCATAGACTAAATATGTGGTGGACCACTTATTCGTCGACTCCGCATACACCCAACATTTACCTACCCCAAACTAACACAACTGTCAAAGTCACATGGTCAACTGCACGACCGTAGAAGACAGGTTTGGACACTCGCCTATCTAACAATGTTAGAGAATTTACTGATTTAGTTCATGCAGTAGCCCAGAGCGCTGCAAGCAAACCACTGTTAGCTGGTATAGGGATAACACCATAGAGATGTGAAAGTCATTTTCCCATTTTAAGAAAAAATTTCGAATTCCCTCCCTATGCTAGCCATATCAAGCGTGCTGCTCTGTGGTTGGGTTCATGAACTAAATGGGTCGATAAAGGCGTCAATTTTTCGAAACTAGTGTCCAGGCCTGTCTTCTATGGCCGTAGTCAACAGTAATGAACGTGTTTGTTTAAATCTTTAAGTTTGGAAAACACAATCCATTTTGTATGAATAAAATACTTTTAAATTGAACTTAATATAACTGCATTGAAAATAGGTGACAGGAAGTATACAAACATCTCAACGCATTTGATTACTAAACAGTGTTAAAACATCAAATCCAATATACGCCGTTTTTGTAAGACATAGTGGCAGAAAAACAATTCGATGATGGGACACGGAGATTGGTTGTGCGCAGCCAGTGAGATCGGTCTACCCCATCTTAAGTCTATGGGCAATACAACGCTTCAAGTAAGCGTTTCGATCTCTTTCCGCAAACTGCAAAGCCAAACCACGCATGATTACCGCTAGCATTTTGCTGGTTCCCATACAGGTGCTCGGAAATTCTCCTTACAAACTTTTAGGACTTATAGAGGGGACTGAGTAGACTATCTTTTGGAAATAACCCCATGTCCGGAAACGTACCGTTTCCGCGCCACAACCATTTAAAATCAGGTGTATCACTCGTCCACTTCCGCTGAGGGAAAGAGCAATGCCTCGGATGTGCCTGTGTTGGCATGCAACCGGGTAGGCAGTACATTACTTCAGACAATCACCTGATGGCACGCGAAGTCTACCCTGCCTCGAGCCCCATTGCACGCTCAATTGTTCTTATAGCTACCGAGCTACTTTAGTGCAAGGCAAGCGAGGGAGACAATGAAAACATAGTACGCATCGCGTGTGTACAGATTTTATTCAGAACTTACAAACAGTACACAAGCACAACTGTTCTGCTACCAGGAATTGTGCAGGCAGCCGCAGCAGTTTCCCATACACTATGTCAGCAGAAGATGCGTGCAAGTCCTCTCTCCAGGCCACTCTGATTCCCAAGAGAATGGTGGGCAAAATGTCCACCCAGTGCTCTGTCATGTGGCAATGTATGGCCGCCTTGAGCTGCCGATGCATGCGCTCGACCATGCCATTAGCAGCAGAATGGAATGCTGTGGTCCTCAAATAAGTCATGCCTGTCATGTTGCTGAGATCTCTGAAAGTGTAGACTCGAACTGCCTACCCTGATCAGTTGTGATCTGTAGTGGTATGCCAAAGCAAGCTATCCAGGCGGTGTAGAATGCAAGGGACACAGCTGAGGCTTCGATGTTCTCCACGGGCACTGCTTCTGGCCACCTGGTGAAGCGGTCAGTGATCGTCACGTAATAGCTGAAGCCTTGTGAAACCGGTATGAGACCAACCCGGTCTTCGTGGACATGGTCGAAACGAGCAGAGGGTGGCAGGAATGAGCACACAGGTGATGAGATATACAGAGAAATCATTGTATGCTGACAGGAAAGGCAGGTAGTCAGACTTAACTGAAGGCCATACAAAGCATTGATTGACTAACCTGGCAGTAGCTTTGATGCCTGTGTGTGTCAGTTGGTGAATCACGTTGAAGGCTGTCCGGCGAAAGGGTGCAGTGATGTATGGTCGCCCAGTCGGTGTAGAGATATCGCAGTAGACCTCGAATGGCGACTCTGTAGGCTTGACTTCCTTAACTGCAGGCCGGAATCCTTCTGCAGGAACTGCTTTAATTCTTCGTCCACTGCCTTGTAGCATCAAGAGCCTGGTAAACGAGTGTAGCAGTGACAGCATCAACCCTGGACAAGGTGTCAGCGTCGACATTTGCTGAACCTGCTATGCGCCGAATGTCGGTCGTGAATTGGCTAATGAAGTCCAAATGGTGGGACCGACGGAGTGAGCACTTGTCTGGTTTCTGTGAAAATGGGAAAATGAGGGGCTTGTGGTCTGTAAAAACAATGAAGTCTCTCCCTTCGACCATATGGCGAAGTTGGTGAATTCCAGAATAGATGGTGAGAAGCTCCCTATCATAAGCCCCATACTTCTGATGAGCAGGGCTGAGCTTCTTCGAGAAGAAGACTAAGGGCTGCCAACCTCCTGGTACATGATGCTGGAGCACTGCCCCAATTGAGAAGTCCGAGGCATCTGTCATCATTGCCAAGTTGTTGGTCTTGCTGTAGCGCAGGATAGCACCCGCTTTCTCTGAGAGAGGCTTGGTGCTATCAACAGAGATGCTATGCCTTAAGAATGTCACTCGTGGTTCCCCAAAGACACACTTGGAAGGGTTGATAAGTAGACTGTACATACTGAGGCATATGAAGAGCTTCTCCAGATACTGCTCATGTTCTGCTTCATTATGCGAAGCTACTAGGATGTCGTCCAGGTAGGATACACAAAAGTCTAGGCCTCTGAGAACTCCATCTATGAATCTCTGAAATGTCTGTGCGGCATTGCGAAGCCCAAAATACATGAAGGGAAATATCATAGAGTCCGAATGGCGTAGTGATTGCTATCTTGTGGATATCTGCCTTGGCAACAGGAATTTGGCTATAGGTCTTGACAAGGTCAATAACAGAAAATATAGCTTTGCCATGGAGAGTGTAGGAGAAGTCCTGGATGTGTGAAATGGGATATCTGTCTGGAATTGTAAGAGCATTGAGTATTCGGTAGTCCCCACAAGGCCTCCATTACTCACCTTTCTTGGGTACCATGTGCAGGGGTGAAGACCATGAGCTGTCATAAGGCCGAGCTGTCCCAAGCTTGAGCATAGCTTCGAATTCTTTCTTCGTAATTCGCAGCTTGTCTGGAACCAAATGTCGTAACCTACTGTGCTCGGGTTGCCCAGCGGTGGTATTGATGTGGTGAACTGTGGTATGCTGCGCAGACTGCAATGTGCCAGATAGGCGCATAATGGTAGAATACCTTTTGAGCCTATCAGAGTAGCGAACTGACTGATTAAGTGTCCTGATACTGCTGATATCACATGTGGCCAAATATGTATTGCTGTCAACAAGGCTCCGGTTTCTGATGTCCACCAGTAGACCATAATGGTGGAGAAAATCTCCTTCAATAATCGGCTTAGTCACATCAGCTATCACAAAACGCCACACTAAATCTCGCCTGAGCCCGAAGTCGAGCGTTAATGTCACAAAGCCATACATTCCAATAGTTGAGCCATTTTCTGCAAACAGAGAGTAGTTAGACTTTGGACGCCTGCCTGGTAACCTAGCACATGGAAAATCACAAATATCCGCACCTGTTTCAACTAGGATCTGTATTTTCGTCCCTGTGTCCATGACGAAAAGGCAGCTACGAGAGGTTTGAGAGGGATAGTTGGCCACCATCAACGAGTCACCTGGTCGTTTTCCATGGAGTAAGTACACGGTATGGTACATTTCCGTACCTCATCACCGACGCACCGATGGTACTAGCAGGCTCCAGGTACAACTCCTGCTGCAGGAACGCTGGTGGCGTAATGCTGATGGAGAACGGTTCCGACGACCATCAAGTCGATAATAAGCTGCGACTGCGATGATCTCCTGTCGTAATGCTGCAGCTACTTCACCAATTGTGGAGGTTATAAGCATCGAAATTTTTTCAAACATGGCCTCAAGTAAGGTGGATTCTTCCACTTGCAGCCTCGGATTGGTGTTCGCAATGGCATCTGCGAGATCAGCGAGAGAATCAAAGGTTGAACTTACTTAGGTTGTCAAGGTCGCTTGCATCGGTGGTGGATGGCGGCCCAGCCACGACTTGAGGAGGTCATCGGGGACAGCTGTCCCTGCTAGGTTTCGGAGGTGCCGTAGGAATTGCGAGGGCCTTCGGTCGCCGATCTCTTCATGTTCTAGCAGCTGTCTTGATTTCTTTTTTTGCGAGGCACTCAGTCGTTTATTAAGCTATTTTTTGAGTTTAGTGTATTTGTCCTGGGCTGGCGGCCGAATCAGAATGTCACGCACTTCAGTAGCATATTTACAGTCTAGATTGCCTGCCACAAAATTAAACTTCGTCTCGTCGAAAGTTATTCTAGCAAGTGCGAACTGATTTTCCACCTGTGCGAACCACATTTCTGGGTCAAGGGCCCAGAAAGGCGGGATATGGATAGCGACGCGATCGATGGAGACAGTAGACGATGGAGGGTCGGACATAACTGCTACTGCGTTCCAAGACCGACAGCAAAACTACCACGGGAGCAGGTGCGATGGTTCGCGGGAGCCCACTACGAATGAACCGAAAGTGTCCCAGAACCACTGTACTCCTTCTACCCACTTTTGCACCTATTCGTAGCAGTTCCACGTGGTGCGAAAGATAGATTCGGTATGTGACGGATCGCAGGACCGTGGGCGGCGCGGGTGATCGTGCTGCTGCAGGACACTTGAGATTGCATCGGCCCGCGGGGCTACGAATCTATCTATTCGCTATATAATCTAAACTTGCAAATGCTCGTGGCCTTGGATTTAACCATACAGCCATACAGCCATCTAATTCCTAATACAAGAAATGTCGAAAACAACAAAAACGTGAGTATTCACGCAGAAAATCATCACAAACTCATAAAATCCAAGATTCGAAGGACCATTAAAATCGTAGAAAAGTCAAACGCCACAAACACATAGTGACGTCGAGATCCCGACGCCGAGGTTCGAAAATACGAACCGTACACGACGGCGGATACTACTCTACTCGGACAACGAATGTGTCGTGGAAGTTGGTAGCAGCCATCTACTCGCGAGCGCGACAGACCGCGGGAATGCGGTGGTGCCGCGGCTCGTTTGGAGTCCCTCGCGCGACGTGACGCGGGCTGAAGAGGCCTTGCTCGCGGGCGCGTGTTGTCCGTCGCGGCAGGTTGTTTGGCACGGCGGTTTGCTACCTCCAGCGACGCGGCGTTATCGTGTGACCCATGCCACGAACCCGGCATCCTTGCTTGCCTTGATCACGTCAGGGTCATCACTAGCATACCGAGCTACCTTAGTGCAAGGGCAAGCCACTGTACAATGTAAGTAGTGGTAGTTTGCATTTTAATGTTCAATGCCGTGAATGGTTGAAGCGTACTCGTTCGTTTTCTTATAACAATCCATTGGTTAGACAACATCCTCAGTATTGCAAATATTTGGTGTGCTGTTTAAATAACATCAGGCTAGTAAGAAACGGGGATTCATGTTGTTAATAACAGATTATTACAGTGGATGGCATTAACAGTGGAGACAATGAAAACATAGTACGCGTCGCGTGTGTACAGACTTTATTCAGAACTTACAAACAGTACACAAGCACAACTCTTCTGCTCGACTGGCGACTGGGAACTGGCTGCCAGTTGCTCTCTTTGTCGCGACGAGCCTCTCTCGCACTCGCTGGCGGGCTCTGTTCAACGTGATGCAGTACAGCCTCTTCCAGTTCGGGAGTGCGGCGTCTCTTTGAATAACCACAGTAGTTCCTGTCGGCGGTGAAGGTACCTAGTTCTCGGAGCCGTTGCGTAACTGTGGCAAAAAGGGTGTGCAATGGCGTCGCACATTGTGGATAATGCTCTCGATACGGCTGACGAGCTGCTCTTCCATTACTTTCAGCTGTGCCATACATAAGGATCATGTCTATGTATTCCGCAAACGTGTACTTAACCATGTTAATCGGAGATGGTATCATCTCCCGAAGTAAACGTGTACTCAACCATGTTAATCGGAGATAGTATCATTTCCGGAAGTAAACGCACTCCATCACGACTAAGCCTGTAGGTTAAAGAAACATTTGGTTTGCGGCAAACCTACTTTACATAATTGTTTTTGCAGAAGAGAAAGTAATTTTATTTATAGTGCACCACTTGAAAATTCCTATAATTGCGGTGCTGTGATGTGAACCCAAATCCATTGGATCAGAAACAGCAACGCTTTCTATCGCTGTGTTATGAGGGAACAAAATTCGCGAACAATAACCTCGGAGTCGACAAAGACAAAGAGCAGGCTCTTGCTCGAACTTCGAACTTCCCTTGCCTCCTTTGTCTTGGTGGGTTATGGCTCCTTCACAAACGACTGTTGTTGCTCGGGCTCTGGCCCATAAACGTAAATCCATGTTTTATCGCCCGCCATGATTCTGGTTGAGAAATGTGGGTCGTCGTAGTGCTCTCGCAAATTTCGAGGCAAATTTTCACGCACCTCTGCTTTCGATCGTTTTGTCAAAAGTTCTAGAAATAAACTTAGCAGATATAAACTCCTTTTCGTATTCTCCGCTGAGATTTACTGGCGAGCAGTATAACTAGTAATGCAGTCTAAAGGCTGTTAACGATAAAGTGAGTACTTTTGAAATCAACCTTAGAAAAAATCACTGCTCCTACTTAAATTATATTTTAAGGCGCACTGGGTGATATGCATGCGCCCAGTAAAGTTGGTGCCGATGGAAGGAAAGTAGTTCCATATTTTAACAACAAATAAAAAGTGTTAGGTAACCATTTTGTGTTAACTCAAATTATTTATTTCGCTTTCTGTTTTTTTTAATGCATCAAGGTGTGAAAATAAACAGATTTAAAAATATTTACTTTTCAAATAATGTTACACTTTCACTTGATCGACGCATGAATAAAGTGACGAGGCTCATGCAAACGTTAATTTTACATAAGGCGGAACTTTAAAAAACTTGCATACAGCAGGGTTTTCAAAAGTGCTCATTTTAAACCGTGAACAGCCTATGATTGTGTTTACTCGCAACTTTTCGGGGCCGTGCTTGAAGTTTAATTTCCGGGTTACTCACTAGTATCCTTCCGTCGAATTTATACGTAAATTAAAACACGTGCGGAAGAAAACGCTGAGGAGTTAGCACGGCATCACTCATCAGACAATCAAGAATAACTATTTTCCTACATAACGAGGTGAGTTTGCAAGAAAGTATTCCTAGAAGCGTGAATAAGACAGTAAGAAACACGTCTAAGCATTACAAAAGACGAAAATGATCTCAATTTAATAGCATTTTACTTAACAAAAATGTATTTGTAATGATTACCAACAAACGTCTTGTATAGTCTATTTCCCGGTTTCCTCACACTTTTTGAATCAAACGTTTTAAAAAACTAACCATATTTGCCGAGTTTAGTTGTTTCCTACTCAAGTCATGTATCACAAGCGTAATACTCGTGTTGACATAAAAGTAACTTATTTTTGGATCAATTTAAATTTTACTAATTTTTTATATATAAATTATAATATTTTAATTTTCTAAAGCTGGACTTCCAACCATCCGTTTCATCCGTCAGTCGCCCGTCCGTTCGTCGGTCACGTGACATTCAACCAATCGCAGGGCAATTTTTTTTCCTATCCGTCTATCGGTCAAATATATCACAAACTTTAACTTTCGACTGACCGACAGATGGTCCACAGCCTTGTAATATCATTCCTTGAACATGGCTGTCGGAAAACACTCACTTGTATATATTTTCTTTTTAAATACACAAGGCGGTGAAGTTGTTTACTTTTTTACGTTTCACCTTTGAATTGAACTGAAGATAACTTGTAGATTTTCAGAGGAAATGCTGATAAGTTATGTAGAGAATATATTTATGACATTCGTTAAAAACACTTCTCTCTGCGCGAGAAAGTTCTTGTTGATGGGTGGTAAGACTGAACATTTTCTGGCCGGTCGGATCGACGGATGACGGACTTTTGTGAGTCGCTTTCAGTCGACGGACGAAAAAACCGACGGAGGGGCGACTGACGGAAACGACGGTTGGTTGTGAGCCAAGCTTAATACGAATAAACACAGAGAGAAAGTAGGTGTGTTGGAAATGTCTAGTAAGAAATAGTTCTTATGCAAATCGTTATTACACTGAGTGGGCACAAATGTGCTTTGGTCCTCTGGTGTAGTTTTTTAAGCTTTGTTTGTATGAGGCGGAAGAATATCCTGGACGTAGATCTCTAGCAGTACTTCAGGAAAGTGAATGGAGCACATCTCTGTTATTTCATTCATATTCACTATGAAATAAAGACAGTAATTTACAAAGTATAACTGGGAGTTACATTTATACAGAACGGAGGCTAATTTAATATTAAAATACGGGTCAAACGCTTGTGATATATTATTTATTCAGGAAAGCGTCCACACTTTTCTAATAAGGGACGTGTTCAAAACGTTTGAAGATGCCGTGAACATGGTATACGTGACTGTCGTTGCGGATGATTTTTGCAAACCTTTTCATCATCCTCGGCCGTTTGGCTGCCGCTTAGTCGCCATGAATCACCGTCATCTTCATTACACACTCTGCCAGCCTTTAAATGGGCATACCACTAAAAAAAAAATACGGCGTCCTTTCTAAATACCATTCGAGGAAAGCACCATGGATCGTTACAAAAGTATTGATAGATTTACCCAGCTCCAGTAAAAACTTGTTGGAGGCCCGACGATTAGTTTCGCTATCAGTCAATGCGTTTGTAGGTGAAATGAAGCACCGCTTTGAGAAAAAAAATCACCGCCAAAATTTTTTCACGGCCAACTACATATCTGATTTACCTCATAGGCCCTACATTTTCTCTGTGGAACCAGTCCTTGCTAAAAGAAGTCCGGGAAATGTTTTGATTTCTATTATGTGTATACGTATATAATCTATACAACGTAATGCATGCATGTATTCGTATTTACAGGATGGTACAGAAAATAGTAACCGAAATGATCAAGTCATCTATAGTTAACGTCATATTGTTTGTCTGGATTCTTTCAAGGGACATGTTCCATTCGATCGACTGATAGGTAAACGGTATAAGATAAATTTTCGGGTGTAATATCACTCTCGCACCTGCTTCGTGCGCAGCTATTGCACATTTTCATGTACCTGGCATGAAACCATGTATCTTTTAACATTCCCCTCAGAAATGCATTACATTTTCGTGAGGTCTAGACATCTAAGTGGCTATGAGACCGTGACCTTCGTCAGAAAGCCACTCATCATCGAAGTAATGGGGGGGGGGGGGGTCTTCGTAAATATTCGCAACCACACGCTCCCAATACTGCAGGCGGGTATTGAAACCCTGAGGCCTCATCTCATGCGTTACCTGCGTAGGATAGGAAACTGGTTCTTTCTTTCGACAATCACTTCGATATACACCACGTGTCTTTCTTTGTAGACTGAATAAGTTCCTCTAACGCCTGGCCGACATCGTCATTTGCTCAAGTGCTTCATGATCGTTCAGGCCAGTCTGGTTATGATTCGCCATTGAACCGACTGCTCTTAACTTTTCTAGGTATTTTAATTCGGTTTTCTTTGATAGTGCTGCTAATTTTAAATGTTGCGCGAAACCACTGCGATCACCACAGACACTAAAATATTTCACGTTATTGCAGCACCCTGAAAGACGATGATAATTTTGGTGTACGATGGGCGAGTATATTATGTTCACCACGAAAGTGGTACATATTGATGAATATTTCGAAATATTTCTGCAATACGAGGCCCAGCAATACACACCAGTAAGATCTCCACCAGCCATATATGTCCGCAATTAAAAGGAGTGAGTGAGTGAGTTAAGAGATTTGGGCGGCTCTTAACAGCGAGGTCTTGAGAGCCAATGAGGGTGACTGTGGCGAGTATGGGGCAGAGCTGGAATGAAAGGGCGGGGGAAACGGGAGATCCCTGAGAAAACCCGCCGACCAACTGCATCGTCGAGCACGATTCCCACATGCGAAAATCCAGAGTGACCCGGTCGGGGATTTAACCCGATTCGCTTTGGCGGGAGACGAGCGGGCTTCCCGCTCAACCACCGCGGCCCCGCAACTAAAAGGAGGCTCAATCTGCGATGAGGTTCGGGGTGCTGAAATAATTCAGGATAGTCAAAATGACTAGCCTGTAGAATCATAAACGCCACTTCTGTTTAGTTAAGAATGTTTTGGAATGTGAGATTGTGGTCCTCAGTAAGCCTGGATTTTCAATAGCACGTGTATTACTGGCACTATAAAATCCACAGCATTGAACTGTATTTACGATGATTTTACATGATGGCGTAGTAAGGTGCTATAATACGGTTTTGAATTAAGATTCCTATGAATGGCACTCAAACATTAGGTTGATCCTGGGTTCCACCTAGCTGTAAAATCTGCACTAATGTTATATGAAACTTCTTTTTTCTCGTAAGCATGTTACTAATTCTGTTATTTGTACTTTGACCTGTCACACATGGTGTCAGCTGCAGAAAGAAACTGAAATTGATTTACTAACGTAGTGTATTGCAAAAATTACCACGTTCTTCTCTTGCTCGCCATCTTTTGAACGGGAACTCATTCACATCAAAGAAAAACACGGCAGATTTATGTATTTACAAAATACTGAGTATGTAGGTATTTCTTGTAGCTTCGAATGTCCGAGACTAAGCGATGACACGTCTGAATATAAAAGCTTCTGTGGCAGACTATTCGTGCAACTTAAAACTGTACATTTAAATATGAAATGTTAGCAATGCGAGTAAACAAACATATTATGCGAGATAATCTTAAATGTAATTATCGTGTATCTAATCCTTTTATTACGCATGAGGAAGCAAGAGGTGCAGTAAAGATTTTAATACATTTATACACTTTCGCATAATATAAACGTAGAGCGTTATCCTCGATACCATTTCACAAACTGTATAAATAAATTTGATAATTGATTACCATCGAAAGAGCCCTTTAATTCATTGATAGTTCGATAAATTCGCACAAGGCATTTTTGAGATGCCTGTAACATTTTGCTAGCACTTTTCCTGGCATTATTTTCACTTCTTTTCTGAGCTTCGTCTTACAGTTTTTTAAACACATAAATATCAAATTTGCATCAATATCCTCACATATAACTACATAGAGTTAAACAAAGACACTGACGAAAGAACTTACTTCAATTTCGACAGCGAAGAAGAAAAGAATCTCTCTGTCTTACTAAAGACGCTGAGAACTGGAATGTGTTACTTGTTTTTGAATGAACGTATAGGCATCAACTGGTGAGATGATAGTACATCCAAGCTCCTGAAACTTTTTTCATTTTCGCCTTCTCGGTGCTGCATGCCATCAACCCGACAATGCCGTTTTTCACATACAGTGGGTGAACGAACAGTAATCACGAAGGGAAGTCTGAGCAGCGCTTTCAGAAAGCGGCGAACTAACCGTAAACTATCCACAACTGCGTGCTTGCATGGAAGATAGCGAGATTTCAGTTTCAGGGGCACAAGCAAGCAAAAAAATACAGGAGAATCTCGCTAATCCTCGTAGTATTATTTCAGCTCCTCTGTCTCAGTACGTTTTTCTTCTCTCTGTCTTTACGCGTCGCGCTGCTAACATTGACACTTGAACTCTCTTGGCCGCTAAAAGGGAGCGAGGCAGGAGATACCCTTTCACAGAGCATTTGTATCTCGTTCAAGTTGCAAACATAGACTATTAAAGATGAGGCAGACCGATCTCGTTGGCTGCGCCCAACCAATCTCCCTCTCCCAACATTGAACTGCTTTTTTGCCAATACAGTTTGAGGATAGAACACTGTTTAGTAAACAAGTGCTTTTGAAATATTTTTAGGCCTGTACTTCCTCTAACCAATTTGTAATGCTTTTCGATTAAATTCATACTGGCAAAAGTAATTTATTAATATAATGGTACTTGTCATTTAAAAATTAAGATATAAACAAACACGTTCATCACTGTTAAACACGCGAGACTGACAGTTGTGTTGCTTTGGAGTAGGTCAATGTTGGATACATGCGCAGAAGACAAATAAGCGGTCTACCTCATCTTTAGTCCATAGTTGCCACCCTCGTTAATGACACAAGAGAAATGTTTAGAGTATTCAATTTACGTTACAACATTAATGAAGAGGCATAAATTCGCATGAAACCGTATTCAACAAAATAGCTAATTTCATATTAGAGAGTTGGACTGAAATATGAATATCCCGACTACAATGTAATAATTCCCCTAAAAGGCAGACTCGTAATTATAAACAAATTGGCATCTAAACCAGAATATCTACTACGAATTTGAGTACCGCTATTTAAAAAACTAAACCATTTGATAAATACACTTTTATTAAACTGATAAGTATAAATTATGCTGGCATCCATTACAGCCTAAAGAGACGACGATAATATTTCAAATATAAATTTATCCGATCGAAATAACTAGGTCTCTACGGAATTCACACGTTAAAATATGGATGACTTTAGGCGAAGAGAACTGCGTACAACTCTGCATCCAAATAGAGTTTATGCTTGCAAACAAGAAAAGTGATTTTATCTGCGCTAAGCAATGTCACTTCCAGAAAACTTAATATAAGCAATAAATTTTGCAAAAAAATTAAAGTTCATTCAAGTTAACTTTACCTGTCACAGCTCACGTGCTATGAAAAAATAAAACATAATTAAAACTGTAAGCATAATTACCACGTGTTACAGATTATAGGCCTATGTGCGCAAGGAACATTAAAAAATAATTTGTTATTATTTTGTGCCTTAAAACGTTAGTATGTGTAGCAAAATAATTTCACTTAAACAAATAATTTTTAACCTTTTAAACACCCACAAATAATTCACAACTGTTAAACTGAGTAATTTGGCTGAAAAATCATGTGGATCCGAAAAAGTATTTTTCTTTGCAAACTCTGATTTCACTAACGTACAAACCCGTGAATTAGTATTTACGAATGAGTTCGGTCGAACGAAAAAAAAATATTTCATTTAGCACGCGTAGGCGAGTTCTAAATATAATTATAAGATTTTTGGTCCCCAAGAAATATGAGGCTTTGTTTTCATTTGGTGAGAGGACAAAAAAGAAAAATTCTGTTTCGGTCAAATCTCTAGTACAACTTGGAATTTACAAACACTCTGTTTTAATACAAGTGGTTCAGAATGGACTATTAAAATGCCCTTAGTTATTCCTTTTATAACCACGCTGCAACAAACAAAATACTGTCCTATGTGCAAGGAATATGCTATCGTAAATCAGATCTCGTTCTTCGGTTATTGCGTTTTCTGCGGTTTCTACTGCTCCGCTTTTGTGATCGTTCCGTTCTCCACACAAGAAAGCTAATATACACACGTGCAATAAATGCCAGCTCTGCTGGAACTGATTGCGCAAATATCCACGCGCGCAGAAAACAGTTTTACTGACAGAACATATCTCGTCTGTGCTGACAAATGCAAACACAAACCTAAGTTTAATTTCTCATTATGTTACATTCTGATTTAAAGTTAGGTATTTACATTGGAAGTTAAATTAATTCTTTAAAAACACTCTATTATGTACTGGTTACGTCTACTGAATATTTCCTCCTTTTAACTAACTGCGAATGAGCAAGGCGTATTTTACAAATCTTTCAAAAAATTCATGTTGAGTATTTCGGAAAGATACGAGAGACATCGAAATATGTAACGTTAATGAGTACTTGTAAATAAAACGACAAACTATTTAAGAGTGTGTATAAGATTTTCCCCTATATTTAAGAACTGCCATTTTGAAACTTGTTTAGTTATTTTACTGTTTGACAATATAATTAAAGTAGTCAGCAGATACATTTTTTTGGCTCAGTTAGGATATTATCAGTAGATTTCACGAAGTAGCTATTAAAAGGAAAATATTAGTTTCATGACTATGAATATAAAGTTACAGGCTAAGAGTGAACACACGTGGCGTAGAGTTCTCGAATTGATTTGAACGGTTATTATTTTTTAGCGAAAACCGGCTAAAATTATTATTGTTTTGTAAGTTGTTTTTGCGCAATTTCCCAAACGACGAACGTCTGAAATGCAGAATGCTTTGTCATAACAATGCTCTACTTACTGTAAATTTTACGGGACCTTTGCTATGTTACGTGACATGGAAATGCGTCTGAGTAATATAGTAGTCTATTTGAAATGATTAATTGTTAGAAAGAGATAGAGGAGAGAAACAGAGAGAGAGAGAGGAGAGAGAGTGTGCGGTGTGTGTACGAGGCGTGCGTGTGTGTCCGCTTGTAGCTCCCCTCAGCAATTAGGAAAATACTTTAATCATTGTCTCCACTCAACCTTGTCCTCGATATACACTTGGTATATTAAAGACTAAATCTTACCCGCGGCTTCACTCGCGTGTTTATAGGGATGAAAGATTAAGTTTTGTGACACTAAGCCTCGTCGAGTTACATAATTGCGGTGTATCTAAATTTCGCATAAGCTTGAACTGAACGGCTAATTTTAATTGGAGCTTATGCTAGGGTACGCCTGACAACTGTAGATAATTCAGGAACTCTAAAGGATATGTACTGCTCAGGTTCTGCGTCCATGACTTTGTCTACTAACAAATATTTCGTTATTTCTCCTTGTACCTCTTTCAAAATGTCAGAATTAATTTTGTCAACTATGTAATGTAGCCCATGTCATTTCCCAGCCCACCAACTAACTCAATGCAAAAAAAAAATACGACGATTTGTTGCTCTGTTGTGATGTTATAATGTAATTCCGTCTGTGTACTTTTTCAAATTACAATAAAAATTTCCCTGAAAGAATGAGATATTTTCCCGGTGTATAAAGTAGCATATGTCACTCTCCGGCCCTCCAACTATCTCTGTGCAAAAACACGTCGATCCGTTGCTCCGTTTTGACGTGATTGAAGGACAAACAAACAAACACACTTTCGCATTTATATAGTAGTAAAGATTTTAACTATATTCTAGATTTCACTGACAGGGATAGGAGATGTTTAAAAGCATAGTAAGTAAAAAAAAAAGATACGCATTACATATAATAGACCTACTTGTGTATTATGACGTCAGAAAATTAATATTTGTAGCCATTCCGTACTGGTACATAGCAATCAGCAATATTTACGCGATCTATACGCAGTACTTCACGACCATAACAACCAAAAAACAATTTACTTCGCACTGATGCAACAGTAACCTCTTAAGATATCACGGTCTTGAATTTATGTTTTCCGGAAATCCGGCCACCTGAAATTTTATACGGTATTTTACATAATTGGAATAAATAGTTTGGTTTGGATCACACTTAGCGCATTCGTAGTAATTAATGCTTACACTAATCACAGGAAAAATAATGTGTTCTTCCGTCAAAATTACAATGAGTTGGGGAAGGGGGGGTATGGTGTGGTATAGTGGTTAGACTGCTTGCCTACCACCTAGGCTAACCGGGCTTGATTCACGGCGAGGTCGCTATTGGATCTTCACACGTGTGAATTGTGCTGAACGATGTTGCTTGGCAGCGGGTTTTCTCGGAGATCTCTCGTTTCCCCCACCCTTGCATTCTGGGACTGCTCCACACACACCTCGCTTCACCATCATCGGATCTCAAGACCTCGATGTTAAGAGCCACCCAAATCTCTCCACTTCACTCCTATTATCGGGATTTCCTCAACCGTCGTTAGAAGCTCAAGCTTTTGATTGCTGCAGAAACTTTGGCAATTTAATTTTTATTATTGCGATACCTTACTATAATTATGTTAATGGCTGTTCGCGATAAAGTGAGCACTTTTGAAATCAACCTTATAAAAAAGTCAATGCCCCTACCTGCGTATGTTCTAACGAGTGCACTGAGTGACATGCGCCCAGTAAAGTTGGTAACGATGGTTGGGTAGTAGTTCCGTATCTTATTGTCGAATGAAAAGTGTTAGGTAACCATTTCTGTAAATTATGTCTTTTATTTCGCTTTATGTGTTAATGCATCGAAGTGTAAAAATGAGCGTATTTGATAAATAATTTTGCTAACAATTTCACAGTTTCACTTGACCGACGCATGAATAAAGTGATCAGGCCCATGACAATGTTAATCTTACATAAGGCGGAAGAATACAGAACGTGCATACAAGTATATCTTAAGCAGGGCTTTGAAAAGTGCTCATTTTACAGTGAATAGCCTATAGGTCTATATTTGGGCAATATTATTTCAGGCAAATTACATCCGGAGAACCACATACATTTGCTCCAAGTAGCCTACCTGTGGATACCCACGAATAAGAAATCGCAAAAATTCTTTACCAGTTACGTAAAAAATATGGAATTGAACGTTTTCTTAAAATGCAACACGACCGTGAATTCATACTTTGGCTGCGGCATCTTGCCATTGTCTTTGAAACGTGTTGCTTAAGCCACACCGAGAGAAAAGCGTTATTGGCGGCAGAAGAATTCAAATTGAGGTCTTCCTATGTGTTTTCCATAGTAGTTCAAAAAAGTCTTTATTCAGCAAATCAAGGATATTTTAATTCTAACAGGATTGCACTGGATATGAAAATTAAATAAGGTAAGAAACACTACATGGGTTTTCTCACAGTCTTGTGCAGTAGGAAGTAAAAAGTGCAGTCACTAGACGGAGATTTTTGGACATTCGCCTTTGCGATGTAGATATCGGTCATGGACAAACAACACTAAGCACGAAAAGAATACTTAAAAAACACAAGTAACCTATGGACGAGAAAAAAAAATATATATATATACACAACACTAGTAGAATAATTAAGAGAAGTCGGGGACAAGGTAACTACAGGAAAATATGCGTCAGGCGCCAGCTCGCCGACATATTGTGACGTCCCCAGCCGCCATCTTGGATGTCAGTGACCGTGACCTTGACCCGTGACCTTGACATTGACTCCGAGCCCATTATATTGGATGTCCTAGAACACAAAGAATTAAAAAAATTCCCAAAAAAAATTATAAAAATTAAAGAAATTTAATAAAAATTTAATAAAAGTTTAAAAAAATTACCAAAAATATTTTTTAAGATATTGTTTAAAGATGTGGTTGTAGGAGGTCCAGGGTTCGATAACAAGTGCATCGACTAAGCTCTCGACACGACCAGCCCTCACCAGGTCGGTCAGTGTCCACATTGTCAACCGTCTTATATGTTGATGACCTTGACCTTGGATGACCTGGAAACCAAAACATTATAATTATTGGGTGGAGTTAATCTTTGGTGGAGTTAGTCTTGGCTGTAGTCGGTTTTGGGTGGAGTCGGTCTTGGGTGGAGTCAGTCTTTGGTGGAGTCAGTCTTCGTTGGAGTAAGTCTTGAGTGGAGTAAGTCTTGTGTGAAGTCAGTCTTGGTCGGATTTAGTCTTGGGTGGATTTAGTCTTGGGTTGAGTTAATTTTGGGTGGAGTTAGTCTTGGGTGGAGTCGGTCTTGTGTGCAGTCAGTCGTTAATTACTATTGTTGGTCGGTACATTCCCTTGTTGTAGCCAGATAGCAATTAGCAATTGTATGGACTGCGATTTCTCTTGATTTTTCGAATTCAATGTAATTGTGAACAGATCAAGTTCAACAACCAACATGGTTGCTAATTCTAAAGCTTCTCTGGTGACGAAATTGATCATTAATACACTAGCAATACCTAGGTGTTGAAAATTAAAACTAATTACAAGCGAAAAAACAAGATTGCTGCATACGACAGAATGAGCATAGGTGAGTGAGTTGGAGGCCTGTCGACTAATTAACTAATTGGAAATATTGGTGGCGGGTCGAACGAAAGTCAGTAATCAACTAATAAAAACAATTTTAGGGAGTGAAGCGACACAATAGTCAACCTCTGAGAAACATTGGCTAGGTGTCAGTGGTCTGCTGGATGTGGTGTTCAGGGAACCTCCGGAAATTTAAGTTTTTAAAATAAACTTTTTAATAATAATTTGCTAATAATTTTTTTCAGATATTTTGAAGTTAATAATTATTTTAATTATCAGGAGAATGTTGTGATTTTTGGGTTTAAGGTTATACGAGGTCACGGGGACAAGTCAAAGGTCGAGATCAAGTTCATGTGGATTCACTATGGCAGTTGTGTGGCATCATATAATGGTGGATGGTCGGTTCCATTCCCTCGTCGCTGCTAAGCCGAAACATTCGAAATTTTAATTTTTTGTACATTTATTAGGAAAATTATATGTTTTTAAATTATTTGTAGCAGGTTTTGTAATATTTGAGGGATTTTTAAACAATTTTGTGCATTTTTGGGTTCGAAGACATCCTAAGTCAAAGTCTTGTGTCAAATTAAAGGTCACCTGGATCCAAGGTGGCAGTCGGGTTACGTCAATGTAAGTTTTAACTAGGTTAAAAAAATTTCGGTTTTTTCGGATTTTTTGGGTTTTTTTCGGAATTTTTGGTATCCAGGTCATCCAAGGTCAAGACCGAAGGTCAAGGTCAAGGTCATCAACACCTAACATGGCTGACGAGATGGACACTGGCCGACCTGGTGATGGCCGTTCGTGTCGGGAGTTTAGTTAATCCACCTGCCATTGAACCCCGGACTTCATATATGTACATCTTTAAATAATTCCTCAAATATTTTTTTCATAATTTTTAAATTTTTTTATACATTTTTATAAGTTTTTTTTATAAAATTTGGGATTGTTTTCGAAATTTTGGGTTCATGGACATTGAAAATTGTCATGTACACGGGGTCAAGGTCAAGGTCAAAGAGACGGTTAGATGATGTCACAGCATGGCGGCCGGCCGGCGCCCGATACCTACTTCCCTGTTCCCTTGTTCCCGACATACCCAAATCATTCTATACTAACACTGGTTAATGTCGTGTTTTTTATTCTATTGCCTCTTGGAATTTTCCAGAGTTATATATATATATATATAGTTTATTTATTCTCGTTCATAGTTTACTTGTCTTTCTAAAATAATTTTTTCGATCTCGGTTTTTTTTTTCATTACAGGCAATGACGAATGTCCAAAATTCTCCATCTAGCCATTCACCCCCATTGCAATATTCATTTAAAAAAAGTTCAGAACTGACGTTTTCCTGAATATTCTCAAAATCGGAAAACAAAAACTTTAGGGAATCTTAAAAAGAAAAGTTGTACTCTTATACCCCTTTTTTAAAAATGAAATACTGCTGCTTTTTAAACTTATTTTTTCTCTGGTTTTGACGCTATCAAACTAACTGATACCAGGAAACTGTGAACATTGTTCATAGCGTAGGCGTAAAGTAATCATAACATGCAATCTTAACAGACACCACTAAAAAATTTAAAACCATTCAAATAGGCCTATACAAAATTAACGGAGTAAATCCGAAAACAAAAGCATAAATACATTACAAAAATAAATATATGAAAAAATTTTTTGCAGTAAAAGGCATGTAAAGCAAACATATTTCCTTATTTGAACTACTGACTAGCTTCAATAAGTTTTAGATTATACTCAATGGCTTGTGATAAATTGTCAACATCAGCTTAGTTTTTTTGTATTGAAGCACTTGCAGTTAAAGAAAATATCTCGTACGATTACACTGAATCGGAAACGAGCGAAGTAAGAAGAACAGCTCCCTTTATTTACTATTTACGTCCAGCTTATTGAAATTAATATTCAGCTCTATTTTTATTATATAATTTTCTTTATACTATTTAATTTACTTGCGTTGGAACAGCAAAACCGGATAAATCGCCAGACAATAAATGACTTCCTTTCATTGAAATGTGAGTTTACTGTACTATGTTCTTTATGTATTATGTATATGCTGCCATGTACGTGCGTTTTAAAAGTAAGGGATGTAACTGCAAACACAATATAGATTTCATCAAGTATCTACACTTAGATAACATGAATCTAGATCTTACTCTGATTCAAATTGTTTCAGTAATTTGTGTCAAGTTTTAAATGCCGTGCTTTGTAAGCGTATGTGTAGGCACGATTTCGTAACCCTCGTTGTTTTATCTTGATGGAATATATCCTGTACAGAAATCACATTATAAAAATGTATACTCATAGGCAAGTACGAAAAGTTTGTCCATTCCCAGATGTAGCAAAATTGTTTACTTCCGAGTTGAATATAAAGTGCATGTCAAAAGGAGGAGTGTTTCAGACAGTTCATGCAGTAAGTTACTAAAGGTTTGTGTCGAATAGATATACACGATTTACCAAAAAGTAATTGGGCACCCGTAAAGATAGGTAATTCAGTACGTCAGCTGACATGTGTTTCACAGCCTTCGGCGTAGGACCGCTGATGTTTGTCCTTGGTAGCATGAACACAGAGGCCTATTGTAACATTCTGGATAATGAAATGCTCCCAACATTACGGCGTTTTTACGGAATGGACCCATGTTACTTCCGGGATGACAATGCCAGTTGCCATGTTTCAAGGGCTACTATACAGTGATACGCCGACAACAATGTTCGCCGATTGGACTGGCCCGCCCAGAGCCCCAACCTCAACCCTATAGAACATCTTTGGGACGAATTGGATCGCCGGGTGAGAGCTCGTCAGGCTCGACCAAAAACCATTGCTCAACTCATGGAATGGTTGCAATAGGAATGGCGACGAATCCCCGTGGATGTCCTGCAAACACTCGTAGAGAGCATGCCAGACAGGGTGGCTGCTGTTATAGCCGCAAGAGGCGGCCCTACGAGATTCTAACGGGGTGACAACCACCGAGAAAACATTGTGGACAGGTGCCCAATTAATTTTTGGTAGATAGTGTCTTTTGTGACGGCAAAGTATTTCGGGACAGATTTGTTTTGTCGTTGGAAAATAAAATACGTTTCAAATACGCGGCTTTCATTAGGTTCGCTTCCTCACTCCTATATTATTTTATCATTGCTTTTATCAACTTGCTTGGTAAGATACGAAATATTCTTCAGCAGGCGCTCGTACGGGTGGTTTGTTTTTGTTCACGTTTCCCTGATTAGACGTCAGAAGTACGCGACTGGGACTTACCGACGGGGGATCAGAAATGTCAAGAATATTTCCAAGCCCTCCCACTACTCGCTGGGGAAATATTTTTACATCAATGGTCGTGTTTTCCTGCTAGTATGGACGATAGCTCCGTCATGTTAGAGCTATATCTCTTAGGAGCTGCTTCGTATAGAATCACACATCTCTCAGACGTGGTCAATTTCTAAAGTGAATTGTTACGCTGCGTTAGTAATCTATGTACATCTTTATATCTGTACTTTCGTTTAAGAGAATCAAGTGAATTTGCGTAGCTTGCAAATTTTTTATGTGACCTTATTTCTTGTCTTCCTATCCCTGTAACCCGAAATGTTGACTTTTCGATTCTGGGAATTTATCTGGAGTTTAAATTAGAAATCGTTGTTCACTTTCGTTTTTCCCATCAATAAAGAACGTAGCATATGGCAAACTTTAAAATTACCATATCGGAAGTGTGTTGACAATTATATTATATTAGAGCTTGCGTCATTATTTTGGAACTAGCGGACCCAGCACGTGACCTATATTTTTGTATTGTCACGGGGTTAGAACAGTTACCATGTTAAAAAATTTGGTTATCAAACAAAGACTGAAAAAATATTGCATAGATATATGTAGGTAATAATGAAATGATGTGAAATTAACTCGACATTGAAGCGACTTTAGTATTTCTGTATCCACTTGACCACTGCGGCCCCACTTAACATAGTTCTATCCACTGAGCCACTAAGGCCCCTCTTGATATAGTTCTATCCACTGAGCCACTGCGGCTCCACTTGGAATATCTATATCCACTGAGCTACTAAGGCCCCACTTGGAATCGCTCTATCCACTGAGCCAATGTGGCCCCACTTAATTAACTCAACATTGAAGCGAGACATTTAAAGTGACCAAAAATTATATTCCATTACCTTCAGATCTCTATGCAATATTCTCTATGCATTAATACCAAACTTTTCATAGGGAACACGTAATTGAAATGAGTTTTTAGGGTAAAAGGCAATGATTGCCTGATTGATTTGCTGAAATACGAACATGACCTGTATTTTACCCTGAGGATTCACTCTGTAAATTTGAAGAACTTCTGTTGAATTTCAAAGGACTTAGAGGTATTAAAGACGGACAGACAGGCAGACAGACAGCGATCGTCTACTTATTATATAGGATAAGTAATAGTTTGTAAAATTTTATGACTAAACAAATATCATTTAATTTTTAGTTGCACACTGTTCTCACGTTAGCATCATATGACAACCGATGCCGAATTTTTGTTAGTTTTGCTTAAATTGGATGTACCGAAGAACGGATATTAACCACGGGAAACCGTTAAAATGAAATTTTCCCTACTTGAAAAATCAGCTACGTATGACTAGCAAAGAGAAATGAATATAAATTCAAACGAATATTCTCGTCACGAACCCGAAATATAATAAATTCTACGGGCCCCTACTAAAGCATTTTTTGGTACTGTAATGTGGGTGTGGGACCCTTATCTTCTGTTCGTCCCAAAAATCAGCCAAGTTCACACCACGTTATGGTGGAGAGATGCTTGTACACACCTCAACTGTGTAGGTGCCCACCACTGGGGTGAATTGGGGAATTACTAGAAACTCGATTTAATTAAATTATCAATTATATCTTTACCAAGACCACCACTTAACACCTTATCTTACCACTTAAGATTACATTCATGCTAGTAGCAGACGTGGGTCATTCTATAACCCATAGGATTACCCGGTTCATTAAAATAATATCAATGAATGTACAACGGAGCATTTAAGATTCTACAGTAATTTCATCAGTTTTCAACAAAATCATTACTGCGGCGAGGACTGGTGAGAATTTCCCTTGAGAGTAGAGGTGGACGAATGGTATCGAACGAACCGACTCGCACAGCAGAGCTCGCGAGAGCCGGTTCACGAAAAATTAACCGCATATTTTATTATAAATTTAAAGAACTCCAATTGTTTAGGCATAAATTGTTTATAAATCCCGGATATGTCCCACAACTGTTGTTTTGTGAGGAAAATTATAATTATAGCACCGAAAAGTATGTATTTATGCTGATAAGTATGTACGAAATTCGCTAATTCAATAGTATATTTTGATGTCCAATGGCTATTTTTTTTAAATTCGGCATATAAAAGTAAATCTTTGAATAAAGAACCTTACTGAACCGATGAACCATACAACAGAGACGGTTCATTGCAGGGAGTAGTAGGGGCGCATGGGTTTCAGATGTTATATAGTCCCATAAGGTTAACCTAGCACCACAATCTGCTCCTCCTCCTTCTCCTCCTCCTCTTCCTCCTCCTCACTTAGCACCTCATTTAGCGCCCGACACACAGCATAGTGGTAAGCTCATTTAGGCCCTAAACCCTTTCTGACAAGGTCAATTATGCATTTAAGCCCTTTAAAAAATGTAGTCATAATTTCCGAACCGTTGCAGATATAATGATAAAGTTCATAACGTAGGCATCGTATCCGATATCCGACACAATGGTAAAGTCATTTAGGCCGTAAGCAACATGTGGTACATCCTTATCTTCGTATGTTAGGCAGATGATAAAGTACAGGAACGCTGAAAGACACCTTCAAATCAAATCAACCTATTACCTTCTCAATCTCTCCTCTAAGTGAACCATCTTGCCCATGACTACTACGGCCGTACACAAATGAATCACCGTAGATTGCGGTTCAAACTAAATGAATCAATCTTAGGTGACTTAAATCATTGAGAATCAATTTTAAAATAACAGTCCACTAATTGTACTTAGGTTTTATCGACGTCCCCGCGTCCGCCGACTCCAGTTAGCTCCCAGCTATCCACTTCTAGATGCCATTACACTTAATTCTACGTCGGAACTTCACTCGTGCATTGGATGAAACACCAGGACCGGTTGCGCCAGACTACAATTAAACGTCAAAATGTAAAATTGGTGACTAGGCGAGTACCGGAGGCCGCGCGCTCTAACTGTTAACTAGTTGCACTTCGGGAGCCAATCCTTCACTCGCGTCCGTCGCGAGTGAACTCTCGTGACCTCGCGGACCAGAGAGCCACGCTCGCCAGCTGAGATCAGCAGAACTGGGTGCAGTGATTCCGGATATGGCCAGCATCCAGGAACACTCGGAACCACAGCCGGCTGCCTGCAGGACGCACAACTGCCGCAGGAGAGAGACGTTGGCCCCGCGGAATGTCACATCATCTCGCGCAAATGCGAGCCCAGCCGACTCCGACGGCTCATCCCCGACAACTAGCTTCGCAGCTCCTGCATCAACACCGAGCGAGAAATTAAAAGAAAAATTTCCAACATTCACTTCGAAACAAACTATCCGTTTACAGTCCATGGCAGTGCCTTTAAGAGATTCGTGGATGCTACAATGTTTTGTGAATTTAAGACAACATTAAATAATTTCAAAGCGAAAACCTATGAGCCAAATTAATAATTCTTTCCTCGCATACACAAACTGTACTTTATAGAATTGCGTTTTGTCGCATGTACATAAAATTTGATAAAATTTCCCAAATTTTTCATGGAATTACAATAACAAAGGCATATATGACGATACCTACGGAAGCTATGCAAGTAATGGTAGGGGTGATCCCTTCGGAGATATCTTAGCAGAGGAAAGAGACTCGCTGCTGGAAAAACTAATAGCTGGTTAGCATGTTTGCAACTATATGGCATCCTAAGCTAAGATGCCCACGTGGCCACCATTCTAAAACAATTGTTCTACATACTTGAAACATGCAATTATACATCATCTGCCACGGTATTACTTGTATGCCAAATTTTGTAGGAATAGGTTCATTATTTACCGAGATATGACATAGAAACTTTATTTATTCATGTAGGGCTGTCTTGCAAAATGGCTGACGAAAGTGGCTGTGTGTTTCAATACACGATATTTGTAATAAATTATTTCAGTATACAACATTTGGTCGGAATTGGTTAAATGGTATAGTAGATATAACAAATAAACTTCAAATATTAGTTTGGCCGCCATTTAAAAAAAATTAGTACCTAATGAAGTGAAATTATATACGTTAACCTGATTGGTCACAGTATTACTTACAAATTGGGTGAGAATTGTGCTGGTAGTTTTCGACTTATAATGTAAAACCTTGATTTTTTTATTTGGTGCTATATTCCAAATTGGCGGACTAACATCAATATTCATTTCAAAATTGAATTCTTACACAATGGTCTACCAGCATTCAAAATTTGGTTTACATCTGTTGGGTGGTTGGTTCCCGAGATATAACCCATCACCGTAAATATTTAAATGGCTGCCATTTTGAAAGTAAATGCCGACGTGGACTAAAAAAAAAAAAAATTCAAGTGTCCTTACTATAATGTACCAAGTTTGGTGAAATTCAGTTTCGGAAAGTTGGTTAAAAACTGTAACAGTTAAAAAATACATGCTTTTGGCCCAGGTTTCAGTGTTATACACTCCTGCGTGCATCGATAGAGAGGGATTGAATTAAAAGTTGAACATCTGTTAAACAGTCAAGTAGTTATTTCGGCTATATAATGACATAGATATAAAGTAGAATATATCTTGGGAAGTGTGCGGAATTGGCTGGATGACAGGTTAATCGTGACACATCACTTGTTCATACTACCTGCATGTATGCAGTTGTATTATAATAATATCAAAGGGGTGAAAGAATTACGCAGTCTCGATAGTAAACCAAAGGTCAAAAGAAATAAAGGATAAATTAAGAGGAAAAGTAAACACTACTCTTATATCCCCGCTTAACCCAGAAAGGACAAACTCAACGGGGTTGTAAGAAAGCGTGTCTGGCCTATATTTGGACACGTTAAAGAAATATTAAGCAATACATCGAACTATACTAAATAGTTTAAATTCTCCAATTTATTTTAACACATAACCACGTGCTCCTGCTGACGGCTCAGCAAGTTGTTCTAGTCCATTCACGGTTTATTTCCAATTTTTCTGAAGCCCTTCTTTAGTTCTACTTCCAGGATATATTCCTCCGCCTCATGTAAACAAATGTTAACCGAGTTTAGGAAATTACTCCACATGGACAGTAAACTTCATACATACGCACTGGTTGCCATAATATTTTGCATAAGAACTTTTTCTTATTAGGCATTGCTAATACACCTATTTTCTCTCGGTTTTAATTCATACTAATTATAAATGAAATAACATAATTTATCAATAAATTATAAGTAGAATTAATGATTCTGTTACATTAACTATTTAGAAAACAACCAAGCACTTTTAAATGGGGTGATTCTTCAAAGGTGTGTTACAAAAAATTTGTGAAGAAACCAGCGAATAGAGTATAGCACGAATGCTGCATTGCCCCCGCCGGTTCGACTACAGGCAACCCGTGTGACTTGTCCGCCACGCGTGCCGCGGTTTTGCAGGGGTTGGCACACGGCCTGGTTACTGCCAGGGTTGGGAGCGGTCGTTTCCCTTGAATACCGATACTTCCCCACGCGCATCGATTTACCGGCCCTTCACTGCGAAGGCGAATTAACACGACCCTAGGCGGTCTGGTTAGGTCTCCGAGATGGTGTCAGCGGTATCGGTTCGATCGTCCTGCGCCGTGGTCAAGGAGAACACATACTGTACAAAAAATTGCATACATATAGGCTGTTCACAATAAAGTCAGCACTTTTTAAGGCCCTCCCATCAGGAATTAGCCACTAATATAAACATTTTATTGCAGCCTCAGGCATTAAATGTTGATTGTGGAGAAATGTATACAATGTGTTTACTAGTCACATAATATGGTTACATTATTTAAGTGGTGGAAAGATAAAAATTGACTGCAGTAATAAATAAAATTAAAAGTGCTCACTTTATCGTAAATACCCTATAGCTTTCTTTATTGTAAAGAAAAACATTTCTCTGTGACTTTTGTTTATACGTACAAAATATTGTTTTTATTCAAAGAGAATATTAAATAAACTTGCATTTGTTACTAATTTCTTATAGAAGTTTGTTTTATGGAATATGAATTTTCTTTATAGCAAATAAATGGTTAAGTGATTTAAAAACTTTTCTTTCATTCATTGTAATTTGTAATGCATAACTAAACTTATTAAATGCTAGGTTACCAAATGAAAAATTCCTTATGCAATCGGCATAATGGTTTAAACTTCAAAACACTGTAACTTACTTTGCTGAAAAGGATACTGAAGAAATATTTAAACAACAATTTAAGGTTATAATCGCCATTAATATGCAGGTCAAACAATAGTTATGAGCACCGAAGCTGCTCAATTTAATTCGTTACGAAAACGTTCTACACGATGCAAATATTTGACTGCCCGAAACGAAAGAACTATCAACCGATATCTTTCCAATAACACTCAATATACTCATACAAATTTCATTTGGAGGTAAATCATTGTGACTTGGTAGCCATACAGTTATTTATCGTTCCGAACCCGATTACGTTTACAAGTTGTAGAAATGATTTCTGATTGTGCATGTTCATACAGAGTATTTGTTTTATCATTTGGGAGAGGTATGTATAAAGAATATATTTAATTCCCTACATATCGGATAGGCATTTGATTATGTAATTTACTGGATTTGTGGACATCATGCTCATAATTTTCCTCGTTGCTCGCTCAAGTAAGAAAATGTGTACCAATTACGAATAAAATTCTAAATCTTACAAGGCAATCAGTTGACAAACCGTTTTACCCGAGACAAACAATTAAATATATCTACACCGGTTTCTATATCTTATAGCAACGTGGTGATGTCTTAGATTTTTATTTCCTAATAGAAAAATGTTTAACTTTGTAAAGTACGTGAACATTTGTAGATTCCTAAACATTTATATTTTTAGAAACGAAACGTATATTTTTATTAAAATATTATTTAATAAAGAAGTCGAATAATTTTTGCTTCGAATGATTGTATTAATAAATTAAACCATTATCTGTGGTAACACAACCCTATCTATAATGGAATGCATGTGGACTGTAAATTGACCATGATAAAAATTCTATTCTGCTGAACACTATATTGACGTCCTGAATTTCTTCTTTCGTTATATTTAACAAAACATTTCTTGTCAATATGTTATATTGCAGAATCGTTTAAACAAACTATTAATATACAAATTTCTTAAAAGTTTTACCAGAACAAATTTTCATAATTTACACATTCCTGGAAACAGAAATTGTTCCAATGCTTGTGAATAAGCTTAGCATAGTATATACAGAGTACGATACTGCATTTTTATATGATTCTGCTTCTTTCCTTTATTTTACCGTGGAATTGGATTCATACATTAGTGGTGTTACTTTCAGCTAGCCTTATATATTTTTACGTTTTCGCTTTCAATATATGTGGTATTCGATGTGATACAGCGGGACTTTTAAAATACCACACCTCTTATTCGAAGAACAGATTCTAACTATTTTGTTGGCGAAGTTCTTTATTTTAATTGAATTTGTTTAATATCATGTTTTATTTTGTACAGCTTTATTAACAGATTTCGTGATTATTATTGTGATGTGCAATTAGAAATAAATTCTCCAAACTGTCCGCGCCTCATTGCCTCTCCGCGTTAGAGTAAGATTCAGAAGAACACAGGACGGACAGAAGCAGAAACATTTTCTGAATACATTAATCTGAAGTCACATTGGTTTATTTTTCTTTAGCTGCAATGCAGATTACTGTTCTCTTTCATTTACAAATATAGAATTATCGTTGCATGCTGTTTGCGTAGTGGACAAACAGGGTTGGTTAATCTGCACGTATTTCTGGCTAGCCGTAAGAGAGAGGCCGCCTACGTGTTTTTGGCCGTAAACTAACAGCTGACCGGTGCGTAACTATGTTACACGCGATCTCGTTGCGGCCTGAACACACCTCGTCGTGATTCTCTCTTCCTTCTGTAGTATCTTTCAGGAGTAAGAATGTTATAACTGTTCCATAGTAGCGGTTTACTCTGCCTCCGAGGGCACAAAGTCACCTGTGGACGAACAAATTATTCGTTTAGCTATCATGCAAGCTGCTGACGGATATGTGCGAGTTCTCTTGCGATTTAAGTCGCTTCTCTACGTAGGTCGTCCCTCGATTACACTCCCGGCACTAAGCGTGGTCGTAAAAAAAAGTAATTAAATTATATCTGTAATAGCAGTACACAGATAAAAACATGTCTGTAGGAACCATCAAGACTGTTAAACTAGGGAGCTATCTGATACGTTGAAAATTCCATCTAAATATTGTTAAGTTAGATAGAAATACCAACAGATCTGTTTACTGTATTCCTGCGCGTGATTGTATTTGCTACTGAACATATGGTTGCCATAGGCTGTTCACGGTAAAGTGAGCGCTTTTGAAATCGACCTTGGATAAACGTCACTGCCCCTACATGCTTATATTTTAACGGGCGCACTGAATGACATACGCCCAGTAAAGTTGGCAATGTTGGATGGAAAGTAGTTCCAATTATTACCGTAGAATAAAATGTGTTGTGTAGCTATTTGTGATAACTCAAATTATTTCTTTCACTTTCTGTTTTTTTAATGCACCGGATTGTAAAAATTTCCAGACTTGTAACAAATTTACTTTTTTAATAATTGCACAGTTTCACCTGACTGACGCATGGTTAATGTGATGAGGCCCAAGGCAATGTTAATTTTCCATAAAGCGGAAGGATACACAACATGCATACAAGTATATCTTGAGCAGGGCTTTCAAGAGTGCTCATTTTACCGCGAACAGCCTATAGTTGTGGTGGTTGACAGCTCCAGTCGTTTGAAGGCTGCCTCTCGGACCAAACAATCACGTCGGGGTCAAATGTTTGTTTTCGTCGGACGCGTTGACAAACGCACTCACAGAATCCAACACGCATACGTGGGTCCGTGTTCATTCATAGCGTGAGGAAACATTGGAAAGAAGTGCCTCCACTTTGTTGGCTATAAAATGCGATGGACGCTTGGTCTACTGACACCTGATTCAAGTGCGTCTTGCCGTACGGACTTCGGCTTTCAGGAGAGAATATGTGAATGTGGGCAACACTGCTCCCACACGTCCCTTCGCCTGTGGTCGTTCTCTCCCTACTGCGCCGTTCTTTCTTCGCGTCCATCCCTCTCGAACTTGTCACGTGATTGTGTCATTCTTACATGTGGCGATCGCGCAGTATCGAATCCTGTCCTCTGTCGACTCTGCGCCTCAATCATGTTCTCGAACTTCCAATAGCACATCAAAATATACTTACGTTGTTCGATAAATTAATCCTGGTCATCTCCACCATTACCGCTACAATTTTTGTGCTGCCACTCATTGCTGGAAGCTGTTATGAAATGGGCTTAAGGTGGCTGCCTACTAGGCGCTAGAAATGTGTTGCAGTGTGTTAAGAAATCCGTTTGTTTGACGAGACTATTCCACGTGCGCCCAATGTGCTAATTTAAGAAAAGAAAACAAACTTCAGGCTATGACGGAATGTTACTTTCATCATATTACTCATATCCACTATATATCACTATATCCGAGCCCTCCAACATAGCTGAAAACAACTTTTTCAGACTGCCGTATGTCAATATGTGCTGACCGGATCTACGTGAAACTCAGATACAACCCTGCATTGAACTTTGCATTAGACTTTCCATCAGTAACACAATATAGTGACCGCTTAAAGTCCCGTAGAAAAAACGGCTCGACGAAAAACTTGCGCGCTAGTTTAGTGTTTCGCGCATAGTGACAATGTGGCACTTGATACGCGTGCCAGTGTCGCCCTTAGCTACCACTCGCTTCTGTGCCATGTCGCGTCAGTTAGGCGGCCCCCTTAAGGCCAATTCCATAGCTAACAGGGGCTGAGGGCGTAGCAGCATAATGTTCTATTTTAATATTATACTGACGTCTCACTTGAAGCTTATAACTTAGGGAGTGGATCAAGATTGTAGAGCAATATGGGGTAAATGAATATAAAGAGATATAGGTTACTATCTTGTTACATAATTTAACATCTGGAAATTACATTACATGAAATTCGAACGGTCGGGGGAGCGTTGATAGTACTACTACATTAACTACCTTACTGAGAGCCGTTTAGTGTACTGGGGTTGCCCCACCTTTAGAAGTACCCGGAGGCTGTTGTACTATGACGGGTTACGGCGGTCAGCACAGCAGGCTTCTCGGGACGTCCATCTCGGCCGGCGTCACATGGAGAAAGACGCCTTCCAGCACTCTGCATTGCCCTCATATCGGCGTCGCATGGTGCAACCTGGCCTGATCCCCTGGCTGGTAGAGGGGGTTCCCGCTGACCGGAATTTGGCAATTCCGAACCCAGATTGCGACAACTGCTGTCCCGAATTCTGCTCAAGTGTGATGGCGTGTTCAGGCGGGGATACTACTTAAGGCTCGCCCACGATATCATAACAAAACGGAATTGGAAACAGCAGAACGACGACATGCGCTCTCTCGCACCTAACGTTGTCCTTCTAGTGTCAAATACACGCAGTCACATCTAGAGTGTCTTCAGTAGGTTCTTTGTCATTCACGTACAAAGACGGTAAATATTAATTTGGGACACTCTGTATACACGAACATGCATTAAAGACAACTGAATGCAGCAAGCTACCTTCGACAACTCTAGCACGTTTCTGTTCCTATTTTTTTATTAATCTGTGTCTTAATTATTTTTCTTAGCAGTGTACGATTTCTGCGACTACAACACAGAATTGTAATTCCCTTAGTCCGTAACAACAGTTCAGACAATCATTTTAG
The DNA here is from genome assembly GCA_029891345.1 of Dryococelus australis. NCBI lineage: Eukaryota > Metazoa > Arthropoda > Insecta > Phasmatodea > Phasmatidae > Dryococelus > Dryococelus australis. Next base: position 32,726,701 of record CM057004.1, read on the forward strand.
TTCCGTGTTCTCGCCACTGGACACAATAATGGAAGTGTCCATACACGGCTGCGCTCTGTAGCCTAATTGTTTAAGAATGTAACATCCTTGTCGTATGGAATCCCCGACCCCCGTTTAACTATAGTATTTGCAGATTCACCTAGGGTATTTTGGGAGCCTTAGGCAAAGCTATTTTTAAGCCCACTACACTCAAAAACATTTTTGTGCTTTTACGAGAAAAATCCGTGGAAATACAGCTGCCAAGAAAATCCTTTGTAAAACCACAAACAGTTTTCTTGTAAAATCTGCAAAACATATATTTGTAGTATTACAAACGATAGCCTTGTATTACAACTTACATTATTGAAAAGTGTACATAATGTTTTGTATAGAAAACAAATGTGATGGATTAATAATAGAGAGTAAATAAAAAAATATTTCAATACATAAATTACGAAAAAAAAAAAAAAAAAAAAAAGTTACTCTTTGTCAGCCCTTAACCATACGACCAACTTGACTTACGTACTTTCTTATAAAATAATATAAAGTTATTTAAATACGATTTTTTTTAATTTTAAGAGTTCTGTTGTTGAGATGAGAGATTTGGACAGCTCTTAACAGCGAGGCATTGAGAGCCGATTTAAGAGTTCTGAGTAGCTAGGCAGCTGTTAATGAGTTATATGGTCACGTTTAGTTGAAATAGTCGTTTTGTTGTGAAATTTCGAGTTTTTCTAAGTATTTTACGTTATTCAAACTTGCAATACATTTCTTTTTTACACAAGGGGCCGCGGTGGCTGAGCGATTAGCACGCTCGCCCTCCACCAAGGCGAACCGGGCTCAATTCCCGGCCGGGTCACCGGACTTTCGCAAGCAAGAATCGTGTCGGACGATGCCGCTTGTCGGGGGGTTTCCTCGGGGATGCCCCCCCCCCCCCCCGTCCCTTCACTCAGGCGCCGCTCCATATTCACTTCAATAACCCTCATCGGCTCTCAAGACCTTGCTGTTAAGAGCCGCCGAAATATCTTCACTCTCTTTTACACGCAACTACACTTTACATCACCCATAGTTTTTGCATAAACAGTTGTATACGGTTTTACGTTGTCGAGTGTCCGCCATTTCCTTGAAAGTTCGTGGATATGGGTCAGTATAGTGCAAACATTTCTTGAGGTCTATTACAAATACGGTCCTTGTAGTTTTACAAACGAGTAGTTATATAAGATAAATCTTTTTACTGTGACAATCGTTTTTAAAATTACAAAAAAAAATTCTCAGTAGAAATTACAATTTTTTTTTAGTGTACGTACCGATAGAAAACATGTCGCTTTGAAAAACATGTTTATCGTTTGTTATCATGCTTAATAAGAAAAATGCAACCCCGTTCTCATTAAACTATCTTAAAGAATTATATAGGAATCAATGAACATCATATTTTAAACCAAGTCGAGACACAGTACTTACCTGTCTAATGCTCTCAGTGATCGTATTTATTAATTAATCATGTGCGTAATTTTATGAGTAAGTTTCACGTCGTCATTCGACAATGCCAATAATTTATATGGGGAAAACCTTCATAATTAGAAAGGATGGGCATGGAGAGAAATGCCTGATTTGCTTTCCACTGTACGCGGCCCTGGTATTTTGACAACGTGCTCCTGTCGCACCACTTTATATTTTGCCATCATATTAACCATAAACACTGAATAAATACGTACGTGTTAATTGCTTTATATGTGTAAAGCTGCGCTGGGGTACGACGCCAATCAAATCAACTCGAATGATAGCGGTAAGCTATTTTGCGACGCGGTCATTAGACTGCACGCAAAACAATTTACTGTCAAAACCAAGTGCTCATTAGACTGCACGCAAACAATTTACTGTCAAAACCAAGTGCGTTACGTAACCAGGCTCTGAACGATTAACGGGAAAATACTCCGTGTCACAGCGAACACAAACAAGGTGCACAGACACGAAATGGACGCCGAAGAATCAACTAGTAATTCAGCGAATGCAGTCTTGTAAAAATAAAATCACCTGCCGCAATAAATGTGCATAGCGAAGAAGGAACCCGAAATACTTATTCGCAGATTCTTTCGGTCGTATGAAAGAAAAAACAAGCCAAATCAGGGAGGCAAATAAAATCGTGCAAGGAAAATAAAAATTATTCAAAACCAGATCTTCAGCTTTCAGCAATGAAATTTGAGATAAAATTTGTCAAAATCTAAACAACAAGCTGCAGATGATTTGCAGACATCAACAGCAATTATGACATTATTAAGCCATATAAAGACTAAATTTTAACTATGACTGACTGCAGTTAAAACTTTTTAGTATAATTCTGTCGTGTTTTAATTGTATTCCCTTGTACATATTAAACACAACTCTTGCAATGGGATTTTCTCCACGTCACTTGGAAAAAATATTTCTAGTTGTGTTTACGTTAATCATTCGACGGGTGAGTATTCTCTGTACCTCCTCCAACGTCTTAGAGTAGTTGCTCAACCACGGTCAGTATAACCTTGTAACCTGCTTGTCTTGCTTTCTCTCGGCGTTTATAACAAACCAAACAGTTGTCTTAATAATTTCAGGCAGGAAATGTGGTAAACATGTGATAATGTAACCTTGGACAATAACATTAACCAAGCTCTTTAGCTAACTGGTTTACCTGAGTTGAAGTCTGCAGAGGACCGTAACAGTCTTATAGCCGATTCCAACAAAGGTCACATTTGTAAATGCGCACAAACCAACTACTTCAAATCAGGATAATTGTGTTACATATTCCTATGCAAAATACTGATGACACTATCAGTCAATGAGAGACAGGCCAAAAAAGTCCATAAAACTCGTACCAGACGTGTCTCTTGACTAGAAACTTAAAAATTCCCAAACACGAGCAGCAAACAAGGTCGCTATTCCTTAAGATTATTTTATTAACCCAAACTATTTTCGTAACGTTAGACATGTCTTATGCTTTTGTAATATGACAAACAACGGCTTACAGTGAAAAATTTAATTTGTTTATTGTGGTATGCAGACATGTATAATTTATATACTATGGTAAACATATATATTTAATTTATATACTGTGGTAAACAGAGGTATTTAATGTACATGTTCTGGTAAACAGGTATATTATATTTATGTATTGCGCCAAACAAATACTACTTTTGCTAACGTTCCAAAATAATTTCTGTAGCCACGATTAGTTTAACCCAAGCGTCGAGATTCAAGGAACGTGCTTTACAGCATTAGGCTAAAAAAAAAAAATGATAATGGGTTTTAAAAACTTTTGAAAATGTGTAATTATTTTTCGCTGATTTGGTACTTAGTCAAATTAATATTGATAACTTGTTACCCGGACGTGATATGTCCTCAAAAGTAGAAAATTAAAATATACGGGTATATCAAAATCTGCGTAAATAAGGGGACCGTCGATTATAAAACACTAAATAATTTACGGTGAATTAAAATCATTGTAAACATAAACTTTTTAATGGCCGTCGTACTAATTGAGCGATTTCACAAAACATTTCGTCCGGTTCACGGTTCACTTTTGAAGCCGTATTTGACTTTGTACTTATACACGACTTCATACTGCAGAAGGCAATGAGAGACCACTGCAGAATCGTGCCACATAATCGTCCCACACACGACACCGCTTCCATCAATGCACCAATGTCTGGGTTCCTCCCAGACTTCGGCTGTCCCCAAATCATCGCCTCTATTTCCATCGTCAAATCGTCGTACTAAGCATTATCCTCGCCGTCTTTATCCTCGTCGCAGCATCCCCATCATCATCGTCCCCGACACTTTATCAACATCACCATTATCATCCCCCTCATCATCACTGTTTCCATTGTCATCGCCACATCGCCACTGCCATTATTATTGCCCTCAACATCACCATCCTTGTTACCATTGCCATCATTATCATCGTCAAATCGTCATTACCATTTTCAATCTCGTCATCATAGTTGCATCATTCCTATAATCATCGTCTGCTCGCATTATCGTCACCATCGTCATTATCACCGTGACCATCGATTGTCATCGTTGCACATCGCCATTGCCTTCGTCATCGTATCATCATCTTCATCATCAGCCTCGCCATTATCACGGTCGTCATCATCATCGCCACAGTCCGATCATCAACACCAACGCAATCATCGTATCGTCAATATCGCCGTCATCATCGTCACATCGTCATCAGCATCTTATTCGTCGTAATCGCTGCATCGCCATCCTCACTATCACCTTCGAATCATCGGCATCATCGGCATCGTAGAATCATCACCCTCAGCACAATTATTATAGCCATCATTATATCGTCAACAAAACCGTCGCCATCATCATCGTCGTCGCATCGTCAACAACATCTAAACTTCGTTCATCGCCAATATAACCATCGTCATTGTCATCTTTGCATCGTTCACCATCATTATCGTGTCATCGTCGGTCATCGTCACCATCGGTAACCTTTGCAACACGTCCGAATTGACATTGTCAGTGACGTGACAGCAATAATATCCACGCACCCTTCAAGTGACGACAGTTTAGAAATTCTGGGAAACATAAGAAACCTATGTTATTACTACAATTGTTGTTCTAATATGTATAAGTCTATTGGAAACAAATTTCAACAGTGAGAAAAATTCAAGCACAACATTTTGATTGAGACGTTAATGCATTAAACGACTATCTGGCTCTTTACGTTACTGGAAATGTATCAGACTTTACGTTAAAACATAGTTCAAAATTCTGTTTTCACTAGAAAATGATTTTCATTGAACCCAACAAAAAAAAAATTGTTGACAACGATAATTACCACTGTTTCGATTACAACACAAGAAGCGAGGCCGGGTAAAGCACGAATGCATGAAATATACTTCAATTAAGGAAGCATAACATCACGGTTACAGTTTTCAGTGCAAACATTATGTTTCACGTCGCACAGTTATGCACAGAAATGCACCAACGCTGAGAAATCATTGTGCCAGATCCACACACTTGATCTATGGCGTGTGTGTAAGATGAATTGCGCCAGGGTTTCGACATGACACGTTCACCGGCCCGGTCACAGCGAAGCACGGCCGGCCGAGCACCCTTTCTTTACGATTGTGTTACCAGCTGAACAAATCACAGTCCGCGACGCAAGTTCTGCAGAATTTTTTTATTGTGGAACATGCTAAACGATTGATAACGCTCCGAGACGCTAAACCACAGCTGCCATCCGATAAAATGCTGAGAGCGCCGAGCTAACTAGAGATTGAGCAGTGCTTATCAGCAACAATAGAACAGCAAATCAGTATTAGAAGATGAAGGTTGTTCACGATAAAGTGAACACTTTTGAAATCAACCTTAGAAAAAAACACTGCCCACGCCTGCATATACTTCAACGGACGCAATAAGTGACATTCGCCCAGTAAAGTTAGTAACGATAGATGGAGTGTAGTTCCATATCTAAACATCGAATAAAAAGTGTTATGTAACAATTTGTGATAATTAGAATTATTTATTTTGCTTTCTGTTTTTTTATGCATCAGTGAGTAAAAATTAGCAGATTTATTAAATGTTTACTTTCCTAATAATTTAAGTTACACTTGACCGACGCATGGCCCATGGCAATGTAAATTTTACATAAGGCGGAAGAATACACAACGTGCATACAAGTAGACCTTAAGCAGGGCTTTAAAAAGTGCTCATTTTAACGTGGACAGCCTACACAAATATTTATTCGGGTTCAGTTCTGAGGAGGTAATCAAAACAGCGAGCTCGTGAGACAAGCAGAGAAGAACGATTAAGTGTCTGTTATTAATAATAATAAATAATGTTTTTTTTTTTTTTCGTTATTTTTAGATGGTGTTTGACTACTGTGAAAAAAGAAGGTTTTCCTTTCGCAGAAATTTATTTTCGACAAAGCTCACCCCATTCACTCCAGCAAGTTAAGTCACACTAAACCCACAAGTGGTAATCAATAAGGTAAAAAAATGCCCTCGACATGAGACGTTCACGTCCAGAAACAATATCCTGAGATCGAGCCGCCCCTCACAGGCCATCCTTCAAGGCATGTAATTGGCTGTTGTGGCACGGCAAGAGCACAAGAGAGGCGCTCGCTTGTGATCAATGGGCCGGGGGAGGCGGCAGCCTGCTGTTTGACTTTGTGCTGGAGACTTTCTACAACAATGGCGTCGGTTCACAACTTTCAGTTCCAAACCTTTCAGCTACCCCCGCCTACGCCCTCCAACCACGGGGGGGTTCGCTATGAACGTGCATCGGGACTTGACGAAACTCTTTACTTTATGCGTTGCGAACAAAGAAAGAGATCCCTTTTGATAAAGTTGTTATTAATAATTACAGCCTTTTCTCGATTAACTAGCCACTTTGGAATGGCGGTACCTTAAAAAAATCATGCTCGCAACTTAATATACAGAATGTACACTGATAAAAATCGTGCTTGTAACTTTATATACAGGTCGTACACTGATAAAAATTATGCTCGTGACTTAATATACAGGATATACACTGGTAAGAATTATGCTCGTAACTTAATATACAGGGTGTACACTGATAAAAATCATGCTGGTAGTGTATCTAAATTCGACCGACAAACTTCAGGAGTAGGTTAATCATGAAAAAAGAAGTTTAAAATACATATACGACATATGGTCTAAAATTAATTCTAAGGGAGGTACACATTTTTCAAGTTGTAGTAGAAGAAAAGTTTATTACATTAGCTCTCTCTGGAATCTTCTCCTCCCTTTAATAGCCGCAAAAGTGTATTATTGGATATTGTGCATGTCCCACATGCCAGGTATTGGCTAATATTACTTTGAAAGTAAAACACGAAATAATCGAAAACGGTGAGGTTTAGGGTATTTACACAAGGTGACATTTTTGTTAATTGTAACGTGGGTATTAAGTACCCATCATTTAAATCCCGTATACGCTACCACGACATGGATGTCAGTTCGAAATAGAGGTAGGAACAGTGATTATTTACATAAAATAATTTGATGACAGCGACAAGTGTTGTGGCATTTGAAGATCTTTGTTCAGTTAAGACAATTGGTGTTCCATTTTAAATATTATCTCCAATATTTGCAATTAACAAGTTTTCCAGGTCCAACTTCAAAGATATGTAGCACCCTTGGTATTCACTTTAGACCATAGGTCGTATATATGTTTCGAAATTATTTTTCCGTGATTAACCTACAGCCGAAGTTTGTCGGTCGAATTTGGATATTTTTATGTACACGCTTAATAGTTTATCGATAGTAGTTGCATTTGTGATAAAGGCTGTTTGTGGTAAAGTGAGCACTTTTTTATTCAACCTTTAAAAAATACCACTGACTTATACATCCGTATATTATAACGAACGCACTGACTGGCATACGCCCCGTTGAGTTGGTAACGTTGGAGAGAAAGTAGTCCCATTATCTAATGTAAAATTAAAATTTTCAGGTAAACAATTGTGAATTCTTAAATTGTTTATTTTGCTTTCTGTTTTTTTTTTTACGCATACAAGTGTAAAAATTAGTTATTTTGTAAAATATTTATTTTTTTCAATAATTTCATAATTTCACTTGACTGTCACATTAATAAACTTATAAGGCCCATGGCAATGTTAATTTTACATATGGCGGAAGAATACACAGCGTGCATACAAGTAGATCTTAGGCAGAGCTTTCGAAAGTGCTGAGTTTACCGTGAACAGCCTGCAGTAGTGGTTATACAGGAAAGAATTTTTACGGTTATCAATGCTTATATTCTCGCGTGTCCAGTACATAATAAGAGGAATTTGCACGATTAACGCTGGTAAATCATTTAAATAATCACTTCGCTGTATTGAGTCGTTTTATACATATAACTCATCACAGTCTTAGCAAATCTTTAAACTCATTTCAAATAACGAGTAATAAATTATTTAATATGATTCCAACAAATTCTCAGCACCCAAGTCTAAGGAGATTTGAAAAAAAGATATTGTTGTTAGAAAAAAAAACCTTCTATAGCATTGCAGAGTTCTTGGAGATGCCATCCTCTGACGGTACATGTCGATGTGTATCTATATAATATTTTTTACTTTTTTGATGTGTATGTTGTTCATTTTCCTATTTTTATCCGCAGTGTTTTTAATTAATTCTGTTTTATGATGTTTGGTACTGACGTATATTTACAAGCAAATGATACAAGCAAGTAATACGTATAGTCTATTTGCGGTTTCTTCTAAAACTTCTTTAAACAAACCTTTTATACTTACGTCAACATAAAAAGTAATTTGTTTTTGTTGAATTTAACAATTTAACTACCTATATTATGTCTTTAAATCACATCATTCGATTTATAATTAATGTGATTAAAACAGTGAGAAAATAGGTGTATTGGTAATGCCTGGTAGAAAATAGTTCATGTGCAAAATATTATTACAGTTGGCGCACACGAAGGCTGTGCATAGTTCCTTTGGTGTAATTTTCCACACTTAGTAAAGCTTCGTCTGCGTGAGGCGGAGGAATATCCTGGAAGTAGAACTTTCGCAGGGCTTCGGAAAAGTTGAAGGTAACCGTGAATGGGCTATAATAGTAGAAATGTCAAACGAAAGTAGTGAATGCATAGAAGTACACATCTAAAGGCGGTCGCCTACCTGTCACTTGAAATGTGCTTGCAGCATGTGTGAAACACGGGGTTTGATTATTAAACTAATAAACTTGTCCTTAATATGTTCGTCTACGGAAAGAGAACACGGATGCTACGACGATTACATCGTACGCCAGTTCAGAGCCCAGCGCTTAACGGCGATGAGGCACTTGTTGGGCGTATCAATGTCGCCCTTACTGATCCCGTGCGTTGGTAATGCCCAGTAAGAAATAGTTCTTAGGCAGAATATTAATACACCGAGAGCGCGCGTTTGCGGTGCGTTGTCCCGTTGGTGTAATTTTCTAGACTCGGTTAAGCTTTGTTTGCATAGATATACAGGAACATCCTGGAAGTTGGTATATCGTCGCTCGTCGTTCCGATGTCACCACGCACACAACTGGTGCCACTGGCCATCCACGACTCCAAACTCCCTACACAGAGGCACGCGGCAGCTTATATAGCTCAGTTAACCTGGCCCAGATAGTTCTTCACACCTCGCGACACGCAGAGCGGAGAGGTGTGGATGACAAGAAAATTCGCGCAACAAACTACCTTCAAAACTTCATTCATACGTTGTTTAAGTGGAACTGCGAAATTATTAGGAAAATTAAAATTTACCGAGATTCTAATTAAAAAAAACAGAAAGCCAAAGAAATTATTTAAGTTATCACAAATGGTAACCTTAACACCTTTTCATTCGACGTTAAGATATGGAACTACTTTCCATCAATCGTTACAAATTTACTAGGCGCCCATAAAAATATATGCAGGCAGGGGCAGTGACTTTTTTCTAAGTTTTATTTCAAAAGTCCTCATTTTGTCGTGAACAGCCTTTATCTAATGTAAAGTTTGGTTAACTTTACAAAAAAAACAGCTTAATTAATAACAAAAGTTACATAGTAACAGCCCAATCGCGACATTGTGTAATGTTATTGAAAATTAAGAAAAATTAATTAAATTTACTTTCACTTGCGTTCCCCTGATTATAAACTGAGGGACATCCAGGGATCTGCGGATTTAAAGTTGAACAACTGCTGTTGTAAACGAAATAATAACCTGCGTTAAGCCCCTGTCACGCTGCCAATTTTTTCCGTCAAACTGCTTACAATAATTTGGTCTAATAAAGTTGGAAAATTATGACGTCATCTAAACGTCATAAACGCCCTCCATTTTTGTCTGAGAAAGTTGGATGACTTCACTTTCCACGAAACATTTGAAATTTGGCGCTTCTAAAACGTATTTGGTGTTTGACGATCTCAGCCAATTAGAATCGTGCACGACAAAAATTGACACCAAGAAACTTAAAATAACGTACAATTACTGGAAACGGAGTGATTTAAGAACGTAATTGATTTATGTAGAATGCTCTTTTAAGTGTGTATTGCACACAAAATTACGAACTCAGAGGCATCTATTTAACTGTGCTGGAAACATATCTTATAAATAAAATATTAATTTAGTAAAGAAACAAAAATAAAATACAATATTACTTACATTTCTTCCTGTAAAGGACCGCGTGGAAAAAGAAAAGCAATATCTCGCTATGAAAATAGGTTTTAAGTAATATTCCAAATTAGATTTACCCACTGAAAAAAATCTGACAGTGTGGCACATTTTCAAGCACATTAAAAATTATTTGATAAAATTGTTGGAAGGAAAAATTTGATGGCCGTATTTTTCCCTGAAATTTTATTGTCAATTATAGTTGAAGGCAAATATTTGATAGTGGTGCTTTACTGTTGCAGGTGTAAGAGAGCGAGTGAAGAGCGGACGCGTGCAGCAGGGGGAAAGAGAAAATGGCGACCTCGTCGTCCGGCGCGCAGGACCGAGGTTGCGGGTGCGGTTCCGTGGCCACCCCCGGCGCCGCCGCCCCCGCGGGGGCGGGCGCCCAGCACCGCCCGCGCACCGCCGGCGCCAAGTGCAAGATGTGCCGCGCCAAGTCGCGCTTCGGCTTCCTGCGGAGCCAGCGCTCACTGGACCTGGGGGCGGCGACGGCGGCGCGCAGCAAGGAGGCGGAGGCGGAGGCGGCGGCGGCGGGGGCGGCGCGCGTCACCGTGGGGCGGCGCGCCCGCAGCGCCGAGCGGTACGACGGCCTGCGCGTCAACGAGCGTGAGTACTCTCCTCTATCTTTCTACTAACACACATTACGGATGTTGATATCGGAGTAAAATATCGATTTTACATTACTTACATTGGTTATTTATAAAAGTATCGTTTAACAAAACAATATATCTAAAGAAAAAATATGTTTATGGTACATAGGAATCCGATATTTATGTATTAAAGTACTTAATGTAAAATTGCTTGGAAAATTACATATTTATGACATAATTAATAGTTTTTTAAGTTTATTTGTGTAATTAAAACAGATCTTAATTAAAGAGCACTTAAAAATACTTATTTCCGATATCTGGAAAACGACACTAATTTCAGTCAAATATCGTTTAAATATATTTACGGTTTTTATTGATATATCGTTTATATAATATCGTCATTTCAATATATCGATATTTTTTCTACATCCCTACCACATTTGTGTTACCATGGATCCAAAGAGAGTGTTGTACAATCTTGAGTACGTCGCAACTCTAGTGATGACCGATTGGCTGTGTGACTGGAGCACGCGAAGCCTTGTTGTTATTGTTGTTATACAGCGAGAAGAGTAAAACAGCAGTTTACACCGCGAACTGCAACCTCACACGCCAGCAAAATGGCCTCGATGACGAGCAATATTGTTGGAACGGCGTTCGCCAATCAGCGCCTGGGCAACATACCAGCCGGCGACCTAGCCAATAGGAATCATTTCTAAGCGCACAGTAACCAGTCAGAAATACCAGCCCCTGAGTGACGCGTATCCAAACATAGGCTGGGTATACCCACATGAAAGGAGCCGAGTGTTTACATGAGCGAACAGGAAATATTTTTCTGTGTTTGGCATTGGGCATACACAATCAAACTTATTTCGATGGAAAAAACATTGCCAACTTAAATGCGAAATAAACGTAGCTGTCATCGAAAGAAACTCTGTACTCCTCTTCATCCCTTCAAGAGGGCATGGGACATAAATTAATGCTATTGGGGCTAATATTATCGTATTTTACAATTTTATAGAAGTCAGTAGAAGAAAATGAAGAAAGAGCAACCATAAATAATTGTTTTTACTAACTACGAGAGCAAATATTTTATCAGAGTGGCGTATTTCTGCTGAGCTATTTCTGATGCCGTCAATTTTTGCGTGTTTTCGCAGCGTAAAACACTTTACGACATTGTTACACCAATACTGCAAAATAGTTGGTCGTTAAATGTCCAAAACCGTTTATCTAGGATTTGCACTTTTTTATTTATTTTTATTTTTTTATATTTGCTTCCAAAAACCTGAAATATTCAATTTACGTATTTAGAGTTCATTTATGTCCCACACCCCATTAAACCAATAGCACGGGAAGGCCCTAATAATGAAAATCTTGACAGTTATAATACTCTTTTTCGATTCGGTTGTTTATGTTTAATAGTAAAGTAATAGCGTAAGCCAACGTTTTGCTAAATCCAGTTTACGGCAGAATATTAAAAAACATCTAAACATATTGCCTTATAAGTTACTTCCGCTCTACTGTGAAGAACAAATATAATTCTTTTAGTACGTTCTAAATCTATACAAATCGGAAGATTTTTCTCAATTACATTTATTTTACGTAAATTGCAATAATTATATTTACTTACATAAAAAACGAAAAAAACCCGGTACATATGTACAGATGGGATTATCGCTTGAAATATAGGCCTAATCGATTAATTGATCATATAATTATTAACGATTCATCTATTGTTTTTAAACAGTTAGATTATTCTCAAATTTCTGCTGTTTTTTTTTTTCTGATCTCTGGTTTACACTTTATGCCATTCAAATAATAGGTTAAGAAATAAGCATTAGTCTTTAAAAAACTACAAAAAAATATTTTTGAAACAGCGTTTTTGGCCCGTTTTATTTGTGAAACCCCTCACTCTTAAAAATAGTATAAATTGTTAAAAATAAAAAATAAATTTTTTATAAGAATCGTTTTAAACAAACTTATAAATATATACAGTAATTTCCGTCAATTCTTATGCATAGATTAGAACAAGACAATCGATTATTTTCACCGATTATTTATTCGATTAAAAAAATAGTCGTAATCGATTCATTCTAATTACAAAATTATCAGATTGCGACACCAGTTTACTCTGGAGACACAAAAGTTCAATTGTTAGACTAAAAGCATTGAGTTTCCCCATCCTAAGTAGGATAAACCTCACTGTTAGTTAGTCTAACATTTAGCTACATACAGGCGACTTTTCCCCACCCCTGTATAACCTCTTGTTTAGGTCAGAAGGTCGAGTCTTATTTTGTGAAATGTTTGTAACACAAGTCACTATGAGCTAGTAACGTTCTTAGTTATTATTATTATTATTAATAATACATTTAGTTAATTTTTACTATTTCTTCGTATTAAACGTATAATTTAACTTTTATCGGTTTATTAAAAGGCAATAATACAAGAATAGTGCTGTTAATATTTTCAGTTTTCAAAATTGGGAAATAAGGTTGGCATTTTTAACAGCAATGGTACTGAGTTACGTATTTAAAAGCCCTAAATTCACCAAAATAACACTGAAGAATATTTGACAGATACTTTAAGTATTATAATTTTTTGATACCGTGTATTATTTACACACAAACCTAGCAGCACTCTAAAAAAAATTCCTGGCCAACTTCCTAAACTGAATAAGAAGTTTTAAACCCACGTATCGCATGGAAATCATACAAAACATCTGACTACAAATATGGAATGTTTAGCGTCACTACTATACGAAGTTGGGATGATTCCTACGCATTCGACTGTTTCCTACGCCAATGTAGGAACGCTAGCATGAATGTATCGGAAATAACTATTCCATTCGCGCTTTCTCACTCCACGCATTCGCTCATATAGTAAATTTGCGAATAATTTATAAGCGTGAGCTAGCTACATATTTCGCAAAAGTACTTACAAATATCAGAAAACCAGAGTATTCAGTTCCGAGCAAAAATGAAATACCACTTGTTCGTATAAGATAACTTGAAGTGGTAAAACGAAATTTATTCATGACTGCAATATCTCGACCAGACAAATAAATGGAAGTGGTGAAATTGGTCATAATAAAGGAAGTAATGTTTGTAAGCCGAGCATTTATTACATATTGTTTGCTGTTAACTGAGCGCGTTTGATGCTCTGCGTGGAACATATCTACTTTACTCCCCAGTTCTTATTCTTCCTCAATATGAAAATCGGCACGCGTCGATCAAGCGATAGCGTATATTAGAAACCTAAACACGTATCTTATATGCCATTTCACAATAGCATGTGCATGAAACAAGCAGAGATCGAATTCTAACAATCCGATGTCTAGAAGTATATATAGGCCTATATACTTTAAATTCGAATGTCTTATTCTTCTTCATACGTTAAGCCTTTATGGATTGTTGCGATCTCCAAGTATTAAACTTGATCCAACCACCTTTCCTGACTTGGTCCAGCATTCCTTTTCCTTGTTGGTTTGTAATATATTATTTGCTTGGGATGTATTTTATCTTTCATCCTTTCTACATGTCGTGTTTCCTCATATCTTCATTTCTGAGTCTTTCTCTTCTTGAAACTTATATGATTGATCTCAAAAATCTCATCTCCATGGCTTGTAACCTACTTCTGTCTTTATTTATCATTGTCTAAGTTTCACTGCCACATAACACTCCAGGAACTGCCATGGTCTTATAGAATCTTATCATTGTATCCTTCCTTGCTTCATTTTTTAGCGTTCTCCTAATCGTCCCTCACGTTTTAGAGAAATTTTCAAATTTATTTGTTATATCTACTTCTTTATATATGATCATGTGCGCCATAACATTTTTAATTTATCTACTTGTTTAATTATTTTATTATCTTTAACGATTTTACTTCTTAAGTGTTACAGTCCTTGAAATACCATGGATTTGGTTTTATATATGACAATTTAAAAACTATAGTTGCATACTATTTTGAGAAGTTCAAATACTGCTCTCTGCAGGGTGTTTTCATCATCTGATACAATGGCTTGATCATCTCCATATATTATTGCGAAATTGCTATCTCAAAGTTACCGCTGTTTCCACTCTCCGATTGCGTTGTCCAAATATAAATTAAACAGAATAGGTGATGTACAACATCCTTGTGTTACCTCCATATTAATATCAGTCTTCTTTAGTTCACCGGTTTGTTGTTTGTCCCAGCCATAACTATGCGCTTCTGTAACCAACTTTCTTGTTTTCATACAGATAATTTTGTATTCTTTTAGTGTTTCCGGTCTCTTAGATGATAACCATGCCAAGTATTTATTGTCTTCTACTTTAATGAATTTTCTATTTCCTCATTACAGATTTATAATCCTTTCTTTATTCTTCGCGGTTCCTGTTATCCTAGTACCCCAAAGGCAGAGTTTACAATTATTTATTTAAAATCAAGCCATTCTTGTTCTTTGTGGTTACTGACTGCTCTGTAATCCATATTTATTTGTATTCTATTGTATGACATTTTAACTGATCAATCTTTCATTAAATGCCATTTGCATTTTGATTCATCGGGCTGTTATAACGAGGTTCTTTGTTTGTGCCATTTGGTTTTCAGGTGCAGTTTCCCTTTTAATTGGTAGTGATCTGACCTAATATCGCATCCTCTTAATACTCTTATACCCCTAAATGATTTAGCCAGTTCTTCATTCGCTATGATGTAATCTATGATAAATTCGAATGTAAAAACTTTAATTACATTTCCTACATTACACCCAACTCTAATTCATCCATGCCAATCAGCGTGTCCTTTCAAAAACTAATATATTCGCTTAGCAGCAGGGAAATTTTTACAACTGTTGGTTTCAACTGTGGTGATTTAACCACAACACTGCTAGGTCTGTAATATCCAAGTTGAAAACAACGGTTAATTGGTCCTTCACAAATTTTGTTTCAGAGTTAGAGCAAATTTTCTATTGACTGTCATGTCAATGAAGTAATTAGCCTAAGATATTCTAAGATCGAGAATATAACGTAACAAATGTCCATGAGTTTTTTTTTTTTTTAATTCTTTCCAAATATTTTAGATGTAATAGGAGAACCTTTTTTCAATATTTCGATCTCTGACACGTTAGTATAAAACGATGTCCGTTTTGTCTGATGATCAAATGTGTATGCCAGAGCCATATTACATCAATTTTTCTGTTTCTCACTGACACACTTTTATTCCTTCTGAATGCATAATTTTATTCTGGCAACATTTTGATGTAAGGGTAATGAGAAATATACCTACAATAAACAACTCTAAATTTCCGCGACCATGATATTAGTAATAACAAGCCGACACCTATCGGAACAATGACGTATGCCATCAAAATCGGATGATATTTCACCACTGGCTAAAATTTCCGTTCTTGGAAGACAGTCGCTAACTTTCACTTCCTCAGGTTGCAGAGGCATCATCTATACTGTGCTGCCCCTTCCACATTCCTAGCAACTAGCAAGGCACCGAGTATACATCGTAGTCTAAAGACGAGGTAGACCGATCTCGCTGGCTGCTCACAATCAATCTCCGTGTCCCAGCATTGAACTGCCAACACGTCTAGCAATTACGGCGTTGATTGGATTTGAGGTTCGAACACTGTTTGGTAAACAAGTGCGTTGAGATGTATGTATACTACCTCTTACCGATTTGGAATGCAGTTTGATTAGAATTCAAATTGGTGAAAAGTGTATTATTCAACTAAACATGCTTGGCTTTTTGAAAATTAAGATATAAACAAACATGTTCATTACTGTTGGCCATGCGACTTCGACAGTTGTGTTCCTTTGGGGTTGCTCAATGAGTGTTGGGTACATGCGCAGAAGAAGAATAAGAAGCGATCTAGCTCATCTTTATAGTCTATGGTTTACCAGCTGCGTAGCGGCGAAGTACCGAGTTCCAACACTGAAGCGAATACATTATTAGAGACTACTGTCAAATACCAAGAAATACTGACGTTATTGTTGCTCTAGCATACCGCTGAATGCTCAGTATAATTCAATGTCATTGGCCTATATTACATTAAGACATTCGACACTGGGAGAAATTATGCACTGGAATCATCACTTCCGAACAAACCGCATGCAGGACGGCTGTACGTGCTGGTGAAGAAGTGAACATTTGATTGGCTGCTGCCCTTCGCTTACGTCACCAGAGCTACCAACGAATGTCTGATAATAACCCGTCATGATGGAGGTTCTTGTGGTCAACGGCATACTGAGAGAACAGGCAACAAAATATTTGTTTGTACAGGGCCAATAAGATATTTAGTTGCCACAGAAAAATTTTTTTTTTTCTTCGGCACGTTTGAATAAACAAAACCTCCGTGTTGGGCCAAAATAAATTAAACAGTCGAAAAATATTTTATTGAATAAAATATACATATTTGTTTAGCCACTCATTTGATTGCCTTCGTTCGGAAATAAACCTCAAGAGTTTCTTTGCAATTTTTATGACAATCAGGATAGTATCAATGTTTGTTAGTGCTTCCATTGATGCTTATTATTGGTCTAGACATCCTAATAAAACGAGTTCAACAAGAAAATCTAAATATATTTATTTGCGCATGTTGTTCTGTATTCGAAATATATGTACTTAAAAACATTCCGTTATCGTCAGTAGTCACTTAAGCAGATGTTGCTATAGGCTGTTCACGGCAAAGTGATCACTTCTGAGACCCTTGTTACTTTTTTTTCAGACATGTTTTATCTTTTAACCAACTTTTTAAATAAATATTGCCATGTAAGTGATAAACACAGTATGCATATTCCACCGCACTCGATTGTTAACGTCTAAGGAAAAAATGAAATCTACTTATTTGATATTACTCCAAATGAGAGGGCGTTCAAAAGGGCTCACTTTACCGTGAATAGCCAATAGCAGAGGTTGCTAAAACGTAGTGCTCGACTGCAGATGATGTAGGTTTGAATTCAGGTCAGGCCTACAATAATTTGTTTTTATATTAACAGAAACTGTTGAGTACGTGAAGCCAAAGCAATATTTAGTTACATCAACGAAATATTGGTTTGTAGCGAATAAACAAGAACAGCATAAATTGGTTTCAACAATAAAATTATTCATTGCCCCCATACAAACAGTTAATTTGGTTGGCCCAAACAAACTTGATATGGTTCAACAAATCCTTTTCCTCGGTGCACATGCATAAATAATACTAACCACACTTCTTGTCGGTATTTGTAAGTTCATCATTGCGTGGAGACGTATTTTATATTTGAATGGTTTCATTCTACTGGAAAATATATTTTCAAGAATATATATTTTATTTTATGATCAAAGGCTGATCAAGAACAAAATTCAGGAGGTAGGTGCATGATATTTTAAAGCTAAAATATTATTAACAAATCGCTGTCCGTACGTTATACGGGTATCGTGTCGAAACTGTTGAAAATTGTCAGAATTTCATACTTGGGAAACCTTTTGCCGCTTTCTCTTACGCGTTGCAGGAGTTGATCTGTCTAATATTCGTTTAAACCTCGTTTGTAAATACAGTTTTATCACAAAAAAATTCTTACAACTACGAGGCATTTAGTACATTTGTTTACGTAAATGTACGCTCTGAAAGTGTGTAAAATTATTTAGACACATGTTAGTACTATAAATTAAGTTAAACTTTTTACTAGCAATAATATGACCAAGTTGAAATTAAGTCGTGATTAAGTCACATTTGTTATGCTATCAATTTTCCTCCAATATTGGGAGTGGTTGTACCCATTAGTCTTGCGCCTCTACTTTGCCATAGTACCTTTCTCCAAGATGGTTATCTTAAAAAGAGTGAAGAAATCAGTATTCTTTATTATTAGCTAATTCCATAATTACCTCGTTTTATAACCTTGAAGTGATTATTTTCGTATTTTTAAATCGTGCAATAGGTGAACCAAATATAGTATGGCATTAATGGCTTTATAATGTATGGTGAGATGGAGTTTTATTTTATTAGAAACTGGATAAAATATTGAATTATTTCCGTTACTAAAAAAAATCCTTAATTAATCAAAACCATACAAACATGTGACGTTTTATTTAAAACTACATTTAGTTTGTACCAGTGGAAACTTCTGAAAATGTGAGTAATATGGTATGAATACAAAAACAAATGAATAGCAGAAAATGACCGTGTTGGTAAACTGATGTGTTCGATAGTCTCGATAAGGGATGTCACCCTTTGGCAATAAACGTGTACAAGGATGCGTCAGCTTTCATTACGACGAATTTGATGCTACCCAGAGGTGGCTGCGTCCACTACGAAGCAATTTTAAAGGATCGCGTGGCAAGTGGATCTAGGCAATTTCAGTCTTCATACAGCTACCTAGAACTGTAAACCCGAACATTCTCCATCTTCGTATTCCACTCTGGCGACTGGCTCCTTGTCTTACATGTAACTACCCACAATGTCGCCAGTTTCGTCACTTGCAATTTTCATTATCAGTGTAGTGCCAGCTTGAGAAAATAAATTCAAATATTTTGTGATGCTTTGAATATTGCGTCCAGTTTTCCATTGCCTAGAGACCGTGTCTTGTAACATTCAGTACAGCATTTATTTCAGCTTTCAGTTGTTTGCATTGAATTTTGACAGAGTACGTAATTAAATATATTTATTATAAAGGAAATGTATTGCTCCACTTTAATTTTTGGACAACAAATTAGAGTAGTTAAATCTTATATTGTGTTTTTTTTTTTTTTGTGGAACAGTATAATTTTTTGTGAGGTAAGTTATTAGTTGTGGATCCATCATTTCCATAAGATAGTTTCCCCTCTGAACTTAAAATCTATCATGTTTTAATTTTTCTTAAGAAGTGATTTAGCTGATAGTATCCATTAACGTGAACTTGACGTGCAATTAGTATTACAACATCCAGCTAAATCTTCTAGTGCATGTATATTTTAATAATTTTATTCATACATTTTAAAAAGTATTTAAACTCTACTTACTCTTAAAGTTTTCTGTGATTAAGGGGAAGACTAAGCGATTTCACCATAACGTTGCAACATGTTCAAGCAATACGTAAAATAACCAATATAAGTAATTTAAAAGTATTTTCTTTCGAGTCTAACTTCTAATTCCACAGCTAACGACAACAAGATAATGACAAACGAAAGTCAAATGGTGACATTACATTCCTAATAACCTTGAATATCACTATTTCAATGAATGCAGCGGCTTTGAAGAAATAGCATTAGCACAAGCATAAACTAATCTAACCTAAGCAGGCCGGAGACAGGTAAATAGCATTAGCACAAGCATAAACTAATCTAACCTAAGCAGGCCGGAGACAGGTAAATTTCGATCGCACGGTGGAAGCAGAGTTTACGATTTAGCCTTCGGTATTTGCGCGCTGCCTACATCTGCCTTGGTACATATCTTTCGTCACGTGGAAGGTGTAATAGGTACTCTCTGGTACGGTATTAGGTGCAGATTTTCCCTCTCTCCTGCGTACGAGTTGGTCTGATTTGCAGCAAAGCCATGCGCTAATTGCGAAAATACGGAATTGAGGAAATATCAGTTTCGAAGCTTAAGCCTGCGATTCGCTCTTTGACTTTACGACCTATGTCTTCGTAAACCAAGTACGTTTCATTCGGAGTGACAATGGGCAAAAGAACTTTGGAAAAACTGTTTCATCCAAATTCCTCTACAACATAGTTAAAAAAATTAGTGTTTACCATTTACCAGGAGAGCAACCAGAAATCTCAACTTGGCTTTTAAATTGTTTCAATAATAGCTTCACAGAGATATTGTTCAAGCACCAGTATCAATACCAGAACAACGTTATGTTTCCGGTCCTTTTGCATTAACTCATACTGTAATTTTATAACGTTTGATCACTTTTACTACACTTCTCTATTCGCTACTTAAAAATATCAAGATACGATAGCTTTGACACTTGCCCTGACTTCTCGTCTTATGATGTCACTCTCCTGGTCGTTGTGAAGCGTTTTAACTTCCCGTACAACATGTTTTAAACCTTTAAAATGCCTAATAATATTTCTAGGCAGCCAGGGATAAAACAGCATAAATAAAAAAAATACACTTTACAGGAAATACATTTTATTGATTTTATATATAATAAATAATAACAATACTGTATAATGTATCAATAAGATTTTTTGCGTGTAACATAATTTTTCCCTAGTGTATATGTTCACAGATACATATTTACATAGACTAGTGGTTGGTATTGTTTGGACCGTATGTATAACACGGCTTATACTACTTTACCACAATGAAAAAGCACAATATAAATACAAATACAACTTTAGATATTATTATAACAGGCATAATACCCACAGTAAGTAACCGATGTCTAGTCACAACAAAGTTGTTCATAATTAACAAACCAAAGGTTATTGAAAACACATTATCATTCACTCTCCAGGAAATTCATCTATGACGGGATAGTCGTCACTCGTAGCATCATTTGGTCGTACATTTTTATAAAAGTTATGAAATACATGTGGAATAAGTGTAAATAATTCCCGAAGGTCCTTTTTTTACTTTTGAGATTGTCAGAGGGCCACGGTAGAATTTTTCAGGCATCACACAAGCATATTATTTTCCTCTAAGAGTGAAGCTTGATTGCTTAAACGGTTCATATTCTTCGAGACTATTCTTGTAAAACACTGACCCCTAATTTTTTGTGAATCAGAACCATCTAACGTTGTGCCAACCTACTCGAGGTTTATGGGGTTTTCTTTCTTCCCAAGTTTCAGTGGGTCTTTAAGCATGCCTGCAAACTCCAAGAAGTCAGTATGTGACAGTTCTACAACTCTAATTTATTTTTCGTTGCCAACAGAGTGTACCCGCTGATACCAGTCATGTGGATGTGCCACTGATACATTCATATTCTATTTTTTTTGTCTTTCTACCATGCTATTATCAACATTACACTACACGTGACTGTAGCCACTTACCAAGAATCTATCATCAACAATATTCAAGCTTTGGTTTTCCTTCATGGCAAATAGAAACATTGCATCCACATGTGAGTTGTCATTCTGTCCTCCACATGAGTCACAGTACAGTCTCACATGTTTTACGTCTGGTCTGAAGGAAGGGATACCAATTCTTTGGGAACGTATTGTTATACTCCCTTAAGGGAATATTGTGCAAGCAGTTCAAGATGGGTTTTTCTCGAAGGGAAGTCAAGGGTCAAGTAATTAAACAAAACTAAATAATTGTAGAGGGCCTTGACTCAGACAATTTGCAATACTTACAGGATGATGTGGCTTGTGGGGCGTTAGGGTGCTTGGGTAGGGGTTAAGGACATATGTTAAGGGAGGACAACGATATAAGGGACTCCGGGCTCGCTCTCTCACCCTAGCGTAAGACACTTATCCCCAATCGCCGTTTGGAGACCGCCGTTCAGGGAGGACTGACGCCGACTGACACATCGGCTCTTAGCCATCGTGTCCACCATACTTCCCTTTCAAGCTCACCTTGTCCAATATACTTGATTCCTATTCGCTCTCCCTTGTAGCCGTCACATGTTGATGAAATTGCCGCAACACCACTGTGTCAGCCAGACCCAGATATTCTACGTACTTCTGCCGATTCCTGAATTTCCAATAGTTGCGTTACAATCTCCGTTTTTGTGAACATTGTTTTAATAACAGTCGTTGTCCACCGAGAGCGCCTCCGGCCTAGTGCCGCGTAACGCGTGTCAGACTACCTGTACATGCACTGTAAAAAAATTCCTGGTAAACTTCCTAAACTCTAATGGAAGTTTTTAACCTATACAGTGTACGGAAATAGTGCTACGTATATGGGAATGTTTAGCATTGCTACTATACAAAGTTGGGCATCTTTCCTACGCAATTGACTCTCTCCTGAGCAACTGTAGGAACGTTACCTTGCATGTATGGGGCAATATTTTACCATTTGCGCTTTGTCACTGTACGTATACACTTATATGGTAAATTTACAGATAGTGTCTTAGAATGTGTTTCATGCGTGATCAATTTGTATGTACACAGAGACCTTTCGTAAAAGGACACTTACGTGTTCAAATATGGTGTAGGGGCCATTAAATATATACTATATAATATCCTCTCACTCCTTATGATACATTATCAATATAAACTAGTTTCCTGTTTTGTCTTTGTTGCCTTCCATTTGTGACTTCTTGGCAAGTTTCGGTATCTCCATTGGTCTTGTAGACATCTTCAGTATTATTCACTGTATATAGTGTTCTATCTCGACAGCACAACCATAATACATGATAATTCACAAGCAGTAATCGATTCACAGACACAGGATGCACATACTGTAAGTACATCGTGTTTAGTGTAACATGGCTCGGACTCCTGTTATACATGGAGATTGAACTAATGCATTGAGTATGGAATAATACACGCAGATTCTATTCTGTGGCACTATATTAATGAGAGTTTATGAAGGGGGACATCTGACACCATCATGTGTTTTTAAATATTCATGTCACAGTTTGACTTTAATTATTATTACAGTTGATGTAAAATTTTGTGGTGAATGCAGGCGCGAATTTAGAGAAATACCAACGTAATCAAACATATGTGAGCAATGAAATGTTGGGCAATTATTACTTTAAAAGATAGGTATAAAATAATTGACAAGAACTGTGTGTCATATAAGTTATTTATCCTAGAATGTGATTGTCCCTGTGCAAAAAAAAGGATATTGCAGAATTTGTAACATTTACTAACATTTAAGATATATACAGTCTATTACTTGTGGACAACCCGTCAAAAATACCAACATGATTTAGATTTTTGCTTTGGGTTAAATAGTATAAGTAGACTTGTCTTGTTTTTTTTTTGCACGCATATTATAAGTTGACTTGTATTCCTTTCCCCAAAATGTATACGAAGCTGTTAACTCACGCTATTGGGAGGTTCCCTGCTGACTTACACTACTCATGCCATATGTGCGGGACCTTCTTGTGGGCAAGCGTGTTAACTTATCTCACTTTGTCAATTTAGTGACTTATACACTTTTTCCCTGGTACCATAGATTTATTTCGAGCATTCTGAAAATTTATAGCATTCCTAATGCCTTTTCTTCAGATATGACGAGAATGTTAACTAACCAAACTGATAAAAATGTCTCCTTCGGTACCATATTACAAATTATAATAATAGTGTATATATCTAATACATAGTGTTAATATGTATGGCAGAATTCAGAGTTTTGTAATAACGACTCTACATTTTTGTCTGCATTATATTCGCAGCATACTTTTTCTAAACTTTGGTATATCTTTCTCTTTTACAATTTCTTAAAAAGTTCTATACATCCACTTGCTGACACTGCCAAATTCAAATGCTTTTAATTTTACTTCAATTCATTGCCATGTTTTCTCAGTCTATTATTCTCTCGCTTTCTTTCACATTCTGCTGAATTCATTTTGAAAATGCTCTGAGGAAGTATTGTTCGATTTCTTTCCTTTGTACATTCATGAATCTTCTCATTTCCTCTGCGATGGGCTTGAATCTCTCATGACCTTTTATTACCTTTTCATTGCGGAAACGTAGTTAATTTTTGTATGGTCGAATTTTTTGCGTTCTAATTTCTTGTTCAAAACATGTTTGCAGTTTTGTGAGAGTAATTAACTTTCAGAACCATGACTCGTTTGTCTATGCAAATTAAATGTGTTAATTGCGGCATCGCAACAGGAATGTTGTCTCTCATTGACTTTCATAAAAAAAGAGCCACTAAATAGGTTTTTAGAAATATATTTTTACATCAAGTTATTAAGTGAGCATCCCCTGCTTTGTAACATTCATGATTTCCAGCTCTTATTTATGCCTTCAAATATATTAATGTATAACTTGTTTTGTGGTATGTATGCCGAAAAATAATACAGGACACTTCTACTGAAACAGCAAAACAATATTGTTGATGAACTGTTTTGTAAGGTTTTTTTAAGTTTCATTGATATTTTTTAAATGCTACTTTAATATTTAATGTGTTTTTGAGGGGGCTTTACATCTATCGTGAAACTTCACGATTTTGAATTCAACCAAATATTATTTTTGACAAGAAGAGTACGTCACGTTTCCTTCTAAATTGCAACCGTATTGAAAAAAAGACATCCTGTAATAAATGTAAACCTGTTTTTACAGAGCAAAAACTTGGCACCACAAATTGGCACTCCATTTCAATAATGCACAGTCTATTGATGTGTGACATATATTTTTTAGTAGATCCATCTTCTTTTATTCCAAAATTTACAAATCTCCTTGTTGGTTTTGGATTCATGCAATCCCCCATATTATTAGGCTCCAATATTTATTTTATTTAGAAGCAGAGACTCACTTATATGTGTATATAACTAAAGGCTGTTCACGATAAAGTGAGCACTTTAGAAACGAACCTCAGAAAAAAGTCACTGTTCCTGAATATGCATATATTTTAATGGGAGCACTGAGTGACATTCGTTCAGTAAAGTTGGTAACGATGAATGGAAAGTAGTTCCATATCCTCACGTCAAATAAAAATTGTTTGGTAACCATTTGTGATAACTTAAAATTATTTCTTCCGCTTTCTGTTTTTTTTTTTAATGCACGTAATTATAAAAATTAGCAGATTTGTAAAGTATTTACTTTCGTAATAATTTCAGATTTTCATTTGGCCGACGCAAGAATAAAGTGACGAGGCCAATGTCAATGTTAATTTTACATAAGGCATGGGAATACACAACGCGTATACAAGTAGATCTTAAGCAGGGCTTTCAAAAGTGCTCATTTTACAATGAACAGCCTATAATGGGTTTTAATCAACAGGGAGAGGAAGGAATGCCCTCATACGTAACTGACCATAAGACTGATTTCGTTAGGTCTTTTACTCTGCTATTAAATTTCCAAACAATAATCCCTAGAGTTGTTCTTACAGAGAGACTACAATAATTGTGCTAGCTATGCAATTCATTCCCAAGGCGGGTGGGATGGTATAGGGGTAGGGGGAGAAAAGTCGGGTTTACTAAAGTACCCTGGAGGGTAGACACTCGCCCCTAAATATCCAGGTGAAGTAGCAGCCTGCCGTCATTTCCCGTCGCCGAATGCTCCCTATTGCCTCGTCCTGGGTTCAGACTTCACTTCTCATCTCGCCTTTCGCCCACATGTATCACTGGTAGAGCCACCTGTTTTCCGCGAAAAGATTCCGCGACTTGTCGTACTGCAAAACACGTTAGTTCAGAACCGATATCGTGGCTGGACGATTTTCACTCGCACACGTCTTAAAAATGACTGGCAGCCAATCGCGGACGTTCAGTGCCGGAAGAACTGTATTCTGATTGGTCCAGTCGAGTAGAAAATTTCTTGTTACTCAGACACGCGTCCAATAACCCAAAGAAATTTGCAAGCATGCACATAAGAAGTTGAAGTATAGCTGGAGAATACATCTTTTCGCACACAAAAGGAGGCCCAAATTATTGGATCTCGTTCTCGCCTTGGGCGAGCTACGTTCGAGACATATCGACAGTTTGTCGAAGTCGTACCGTGCTAGATAAAGCCAATAACCCTCGCAAACTCAGCAAACCACTGAGTTTTATTTTGTTGCGTAGCGGACTCATTTGTTTTCGAATACGTTTTGACGTCAACCACTTAACCCATTCAGACCCAGTGCACACGATTGTGTGCATTACGCACGTGTAGGTAAGTTTTGGCATGTACTGCACAATGCGAAGCTCAGTGGCCATTGATCTTACCTGTGGGTAAATGATTTGCAAACAGTCTTACTGGTATATGTCATAATTGGTCCACATAAATGCAGCCAAGCATACGGGATGCAGCTCATTGGCTGGGGCAACGAAACAAGTGTTGTATTGACTTAAGTACACAACCAATCATAAATATTTTTATTTGCAACACCTGTAACCATAAATTAAAGTGGGTCTGAAAGGGTTGAAGGCTGTTCACGATAAAGTGAGTACTTTTGAAATCAACCTTATAAATGAGTCGCTGTTCCTGCCTGCATATATTTTAATGGGCGCACTGAGTGACATGCGCCTAGCAAAAATGGTAACGATGGATGAGAAGTAGTTCCATATATTAACGTCTAATAAATGGTGTTAGGCAACCATTTGTGGTAACATTTTTTATTTCTTTCGCTTTGTGTTTTTTTAATGCTTCGAATTCTAAGATTAGAAAATCTTAAAAATTTTTACTTTTCTAATAATTAATTTTACATAAGGTGGAAGAATGCACAACTAGCATACAAGTAGATCTTAAGCAGGGCTTTCTAAAGTGCTCATTTTACCGTGAATAGCATATGCCAAATTTGTGTTTGTGCTGCCGCTGCTAGCGATGAGGGAGTCATAATATATGTCCTAAAACTCATCGTTAAAATGTGTTCAAATATTACATTAATGTATTATGTTTACTCTAGGATTTCACTTTGTGTACTAAACTGAAATTTTATTTAAAGCGATATTTCACTTTATTTTTTAGTTTTCGTAGTGTAAACAATTTTTAAAAAATTTTATTTTTTCCCATTTGACACATTCGTCATACAAGATGGCTATAATAAGTATTATCTAACATCTAAATACTTCTTACATTTTTCCATGGTTACATTATGCTTTGAAATATCCATGTTTTAGACCTAAGAAATTTTACGTCCGCTAATTCGCCTGTAATTCATGTTAAGTTATTTAGGAATTTAGCAGAACAGCAACTGGGTAACTGTTATTGTTTCTGCTAAGCTTAGTGGTCATAGTATTGGAGTCTATATGCACAGATATCACCTGAAAGCTCTACAGTGAATGCACTTTGTAACCTATTATTTTTTCGACTGCTACAAAAGTTCAACATACTCGAGCAAGGGGATACTGAATAAAAATAAATATTTTCATCATTCGAAGTAGTATTGTAAGTTAGTACGATTTTCGACATTCTTTGGTATCTGGAGGAAGTGTTTGTCCCGCATATAAACTAAGGTCGTCTCGTTCAAATACCAGCCAGTTAAAAGAGCAGATTATAAAGTAAGGATCTTTTTAAGTAGCGTTAAATTTAATTCCATTGTAACCCTCGTCCAATTTTTGCATTCAAAACAATAGAAGCATATATTGTAAAACCCCGCTCACAAATGCGTGAGAGTTATATTAAGCCTTTCATATTTATTATTCATTAAAGCTCTTTAGACGAGATGGAGATTTTAGGACATTCTTCATTGCGACGCAGATGTCTGTCGTGGAAAAAACACGACTTAACTCGAAAAAAAATACTTGAAAAAGACAAGCAACCTATGGACGAATAAAATGCGCACTTTTGAAAGCCATGTTTAAGATCTACTTGTATGCCCGTTGTGTAATCTTCCGCATTTTGAAAAATTAACCCTGTCGTGGGCCTTATCACTTTATTCATACGCCGGTGAAGTAAAACTGTGAAATGATTGGGAAAGTAAACATTTCACACATCTGTTAATTTTTACACTTCGATGCATTTAAAAACCATAAAGGGAAAGAAATCATTTTAGTTGTCACAAATAGTTACCCAACACTTTTTATCTGACGTTAAGATATGGAATTAATTTCCCACCAACGTTTCCAACTTTACTGTGCGCATATCACGCAGTGCACCCGTTGAACTATATGCAGGTTGGAGCAGTGACATTCCTCAAAGGTCGATTTCAAAAATGCTCACTTTATCGTGAACAGTCTTTACCGTCAGGTTGTAGAAAAAAATACAAAATCATAATACTTTGAAGGGGTCAGTCCAGTTGAAATTCTCGGCGCTCGTAGATTGAACTTCGCCGGTTTGGCGATAAATCATCACCGATCCGGCTTCCTCGGCAGATCAGCTTAAAGCCTTAGTAGGACCCGCCACCTTATGAAACGCGAGAGATGAATTACTCTTTGAGGTAGCTGTTTCCAACATTTGCTCCGTAATTTGAGAGCGAACACGTAGATTCTACTTGAAATAAGTGTGTTATAAATACTGACAACGCCACTGAAGTGTAAAAAATACTCGAACAATTTCTATGCTTTAGTTTCGTGCAATTTTTATGCATGACTTTGGCTAGCGATAACTCATAAGTGACAGAATTTTGGTGGCCACAGTTGAAGATCTGTTTTCATGATGAGCTTCTAGCGTAGAGCAAAGAGGACTATAATTCTTCAGAACGTGAGATAAATATTATTATTGTCCATTTCATATCAGTGGTCTCAAATTTGACAGACAATGTGACCAACTTACACACTATGTAAAAAGTAAATGCTCTCGCTCTTACAGTATTGTATCAGCTGATGAACTGCGGCCGGATCCGTGTTGTTAGGTTGACTATTTTGATGATGTCTTTGGAAGAAAATAGTACTCGGAACTAAAAGTTTAATTTAAAATCTTAATTATACTTACAACATTTATGGTTTAAATTATATTTCTAAAGCAATATTAAATTTTCTTGGCTATTAGTAACGGGATTTTAAAAACATGTTCAGTATTTATGACAGAGTATGTCGACACATACGAACAGTAAACGTTTCCAGCCAATGACTAGTCATGTTTATGTTACCAGCCGGTAAAGGCAGTTGTGAGTGCGCTTTTTTTCTCATCGTGTTTATTATACGAATATCTTATTGGTGTTGTCGGAATATTTAATCGGTAGTTGATTATTTTTATTTGCTTTTTCCAAACATAGTTGGCTGTAGGTACCGTTGTAGTGCGTTTTGAGTAAAATGTAATATTAATCGGCACGTCGTTAAAACTGCTCGTTCCGCAATTTTCCTAATGTTTGTATCAGGAAACGTGCGCAGTGTTGATTTTACTGAATGATTTTGCAAATAAATTATTTAATGCTAGTGACGAACAAACATGATTTTAGTGAAGTAAACTCGCAAGGATTACCGTAGAAAAACACGTGCTTAAGAGATTACAACAGTAAGTTTGCGTGTTTTGGAAATGTATTTGTAAATCGTTATTATAATTATTGAAATGCACGAGACCAGAAAAATGCCACAGTTTCCACACTCTTGTAATACGTGAATAATATTTGTTTGTCTACATCGTAAATGCGAGTGTAAGATTAACTTCGGTCAAAGTGTGTGCGTGTATATGTTGCTGAATCTGTACGAATACGAACAGTGAAGTATGTATCGCGTTTTATATTTTCATTAAAGTTATAATTTTCGAAGATAAATAATTTAAATGTTATTTCCATACGAGCAAAATTTTCCACTGCTCCATCAAAACAATATGCAACTCAATGTGCCACACACTGATGCCGGAATCACATAGACCCGACCAACACACCACGCGACACGACCAACAACGCAATCATGACACAGTTTCAATGTGACTACTTGAATTTACAGCCCGACCGACACCACACTCTCGGCATTTAACGTAACTATTTGGAAGGCGCTGATAGGCTACGTCAGTTTCAAAGGCGATGAATAAGAGGGAAATTTGTAATACATAATGGTGACAAATTGGCATTGTTAATGAATAAAAAGGTAAAATTAATATTTTTAAGAGTTAGATACCGTACAGTAGTTTTCAATTTATTTTTCTTTTAAGCTGTTTATTTACCATTGTAGGGAAAGCTTGCAATACAATTTCGTTTTGCAATGTTGTACATTCTGTGCGTCGTGCCGCACATGACGAAGAATAGAAATAATTTCTAATCCGAAATTGCTGGTCGGATGACAGAATCAGTCGGGCTTGTGGCGATCTATCTTGTATTTCATTAGCTGTTGGCCGTTGTGTCATGCGCGTTGGGGCTATGCGATTCCTGCACCGTAAGAACATTAGAATAATTCCGCCGCAAGAAAGACGATTAACTAAAAACCCCACCCCCTCCCCCTCTCTGCGCACTTTTTCCTTTTTCCCTTGAAATAAAATAAGGATTATACCGTAATTGGGCCCACATTTCATTGCTACGAACATTTCTCTGTGTTATTATTGATTCAAACTCTTAAAACACTGGTTCTGGAGGGTTTCAAAATGTAAAGCTTACTGGTCATACAAACTTGTAAGTTGTATCACTTGTATTTTTTTAGAGCGTATACAAGATTTTCCAAGCTTGTTATGCA
Organism: Dryococelus australis; assembly: GCA_029891345.1. Taxonomy (NCBI): domain Eukaryota; kingdom Metazoa; phylum Arthropoda; class Insecta; order Phasmatodea; family Phasmatidae; genus Dryococelus; species Dryococelus australis. Next base: position 32,757,434 of record CM057004.1, read on the forward strand.
AGGATACTTGTTAACAAATAAATTTAAAGGATTCTCCTGCTTTTAAAGGCTGTATTTGAAAGTAAGATAATGGCATGTAAGTTTCAACATTGGAGTCTTTCATAACGTTTTGAGCAATTTTTTCTTGCAAATTAAAAGCGCTCGTATGTTTTTAACATGTGTTGTTAAGAATATTGTAAGAGTAACGGAAGAATAATTCACATAAACAGGATTTACGTTGGAAGGACAACTTTTTGATACATAGTAAATTATAACATGCTTATCAAACAAAATCCTTGCAAGTTAAGCACCCAACGAAGGTGCTCCAATATCATAAAGAAGTCTCTCTTGCATCAGCAGGAACTGCGACGTTCCAAAATTTATCGCTAAGGAAAATGAACTTTATGATGTCTTCAATATTGGGTAGGTGGAGCATCTTTTTAGTGTGTAATTAACATATTCGTTTGATATATTGTTGCTGTAGGTCACATCTGCTTCTCTAGAGCGCTTTGTAACATCTCTGAACTGAAATACAGTTTTTCATTAGGTACCTGAGAACAAGCCTAGGGCTGTATTCACAGTTTTGAGGAGGGAGGTTGTGCGACTGAACTTCAGTGTAAATATCAACACTGAGTTAATCAGAAATTATTTTTTATTCGCAGCATTAAAATCTGAACACGTAAGTATTTGAGAAAGTTATTAAAGTATTTTGTATGTAGACCTGCAATACTTAACATTTGAATTACTAAATGAGAGTTATTAAAATTACTGAAATTAAGTAACATTTGCTTAAATATTATTTCGGCTACCTACATACTTTAACATCCTGATAATTATAACCACCATAAAAGTATGAGGCTGTACAGAGTTTGTTGTCATATCATACCACAAAGCTCAATTATGTACTTTTAATGCAATAGTAGGCATAGCCTGTATGTAATAATCTATACTGTCTTTGAAAAGGTTTGGGAAGGGACCGGTATTTTGGTATTTGTGAGTTCTTTGGGGGGGGGGGGATCTTGGTATTTGGTGTTTGTGGAAACCATGCTAAATTTTTATGTTTACAAGAACTTACTTCAGGTAAGTGTGACAAGATTAGTTGTCATTAATATATTTCGAGTGCCGTAAATTAAAAAATAAAATAAAATATCATTAATTTTGTAACGTCCATATTTTTCACTATTTCTGCATCTTGTCAACGTAATTTATTCGCTATTCACATGTTTAAATTTGCTTATATTTAACACTTGTGATTTTCCGTATGTTGTGACATATATTATTTATTTAATTTTTTGTCTATTTTAACATGGTTAGGTTTTTAAATAATTAGATTTACGAATAACAATATTCGTGTGTAAATGCATTTAGCTAGCTAATTTTATTAATTTCTATACTTTTAAATTCATATTTTATATTAATTACATGCTCACGGTCTCAACTGACTGATAATGTTTCAGGAATAAAATTCATACAGTTTTATTTCGCGTCATGAAAATATTAAAATTAAAATCTATAAGAAGAAATCAGCAAACCTAATCGTATAATTGCAAATAAAGATTTGGTAATGACTAGTCGCCGTTTCGTAACACTTTTTGAACCAAACCTTTTAAAAATTACCCCATGTACAACGTGTCTGATTTCTTCCTACATATATCATGCATCACAAGCATTTTACACATGTGTTAACATTGAATTACCTCTTTTATTGTTTAAATTGAAGTTTTACTTATGTTTTATCTATAAATAATAATATTTCATTTGAAACTAATTTGAAGAAAGATGAAGACAAAATATGTGTGCTGGCAACGCCTAGTAAGAAATAGTTCTCATGGGAAATGTTATTACACTGCGCGCACGAACGCAGTGCATTGGTCTTCTGGTGTAATTTATTAAGCTCTGTTCGTATGAGGAGGAGGAGGAATATCCTGGAAAGAGATTTTTTTTTACTGCGTTCAACTCTCCTAAAGAGGTCTTGTGAAAATAAACGTGGAGTTCCTGGTGCTAATTTAATGGTAAAAATTATTACCACTTCCTACTTTCCGCTCGAGCGCTGGGAATTCTCCGAGAACTGCGTAATAAATACTCTGAAATTACTGAGTTCCAGAACCTAGCGGTTGAACATAGTTCGTTATTGAAAATAAACTTGTGCCATAAATATATGTGATCCAAAAAAAACTTATTTTCCTTAGACTCCAGAGAAGTTGGAAGTTCCCTGCTCCACCCCGGCATTGAGCTCAAAGAAAACTTGTCGTCTAGTGTGCAATAGTCCTTGTGCCACACACAAAGAAAATTTTCTTTCACTACTCATAATATTTTTGTAATAAGTATTAACATTTTCAGTGCTCTCATCGAAATTTCTTAGATACCATAAATTATTTTTATTGAAAATTTATTTTCGCGAGCTACTTACTTATTAATATATTTATTTAATTAAATTTATATTTCAGCCAGTTTTCATATATTTTCATAACCATACAGATTTTCAGATATAAAAAAATTCAGAATGGTTTCACTGTCGCAACAAAATATATGTTGAAAAGGGCTTTGTAGTCTTTAATTATAAAACACATATGGTCTTCATATATCGTTTTTACAAAAACAATTTAGGCTTTCGTAATGCTAACTAGTGTGTGCAGAAATTAATTTTTATTGTAACATCTGCTGTTCAGTACCAAAGAATCGTAAAGCACGTACTTAATGTATCTTTACAGAATATTATTTGATTGTGTACTCATCGCTGCAAACCCCAAAGGATTAGCTTCTCAGCCACTGTATATAAGAATACCTAGTGCGCATGTGTGGTGAACCCGCATGCAACAGTGAGCCTAAATGTTTTGTATTACCATTTCTCGCAAACACACCCACAGATAGATGCTCTTGTTTGCATGTCTGGCGGGCAGCTTTCGCAGTAATATAATGCAATAACGTTACTGGCATTGTAGCAACACAGCGCCATCTAAAACGGCATACCAAATAAGTTAATCAGTATCCTACGTCGACCCATAGTTTTGATAGTAGGGGCAAATTTCAATGAGTTGTACCCTACGACAATAAAAGAGAGAAAAAAATTATTTCTGGATTAATCGGCACTCTAATAAAAGTGAACTTGTCGAACCAGAAATCTGGCTATTTCACGCCCCTGGCTTTCCCTTCCTCAGATAAATCCATTGCAATCACTTAAAAATAATTTAAGTGAACCCTACTGATGTTTTGAATTACCTAGACGACCTAAAGTTTGCACAGACCTTGCTCCAGTTGAAGGCATTTAGGATTTAAACATAGGAACACTAGGCCGAACATCACAGAAATAAAATCAAGCTGCAAGGAAAACAGACAAACAACCAGAAATTTCTAAAGAAATTTTTGTATGTAATACGAAGGTGGTAGTCACGCCAAAGGTAAAAAAAAAGAATAATTAAATACAGAATTTATATGCGTTGTTCTCCCATTTCAATTGTGGAGCTGACATATAGTAAACCACCAAATTTAGTGCATTTATTGAGGTTTACGAAAAACACCAGCGTAAGTTAGTGGAGTATAGACTCACCTGTGAGAAAATCTTAGCACTGTTAATTTATGTTTTCTAAATATTCATGCTGGAAACATATTTTGAGATGAATTTTTGACAGTTTTTTTTGGCCATGCTATAAATTGTTGATCTTGCCACAGAAGCCATCACGCTAGTTGACTTCAACAGATAACTTGTGTTCATAAACAGTGTTTATTTATTCGAATTTCGCAATTATCCTGACAACAGCAGTTTCACACGGCTAATAATTATATTCGAATAGTTAATAGCTAAATTTACTAAGCCAAAGTACGCCTCCTGCAAGTAAGATCACGTTATCCTTGTCGCGATGAAACGTGAGAGCTTTTTATATTTCGTATTTCTCCAGATTAAATGTTTTATTAATGTCTTCGAAAGGGAATGTGTTAGGGGGAGTCACACGTGGATATGAATACCTAGAGACCTGCAGAATTCGCGTTCCTATTTAGCATTAGGCTAAACTCCACAGTGTTCCATATACACGAACGGGCGTCGTTTTTACATCGGCTGCTGCATAGATGTGAAGTCACTCCCTTTGTTACTGAACTTCACGTGATTGGACTACGCAGTTGAGAAGTGTTGGCGCAGAGTTACTTGGGGAGTATCAATCAAGTATGGCCCAATAACAAAACTTATCGCAAATGTACATGTGTTTGAAGTTTAACGTGTACCCAAATAATAACGCGAATTTTGCAGGTCCATATGGATACCATATTACCTCTCAGAGTCGAAATTTATATATTTTCCGCTGTAATTTGTTAAATTAAAACATAATATAAGCAAATTTCTTCTTTTTTGCGAATAACAAATGCCCCTGGCGAGCTATTGGAAAGTTCAGATGTTCTCGTTTTTTTAAGTTATAACTGTTGTCTGTAAAGGGATAAATTGAACCTTAACTTTGAAAGAATTAATTCAGAGGTAATATAGTGAGGTAAGCTGACTGGGTAGATAAAAGTAGAGCTAACCCCTTTTATTAAATAAACCCTATTGGTCAAGAGGTTTCCAAAATAATTTTGCTTCTATATGATATAGTACAATTAATTCACAAAATATCGATATTATTCTGTTTATGTTCCCAGTTACATTTTATTACAAATGACATAATACGCTGAGCTAATTAATTATATATAAAGAAAGACTATCTTCATTCGACAAGCAATATTGTAGCAATTGCCGATATACCAATGTAATTACATACAAGGACAGCTATGGCCAATTGCCGGCGATGTTAAAACTGACTTCAAATATATTAAACTTAATTTCTCTCTATAACGAGGTTCCTATTGTTTACAAACATGAGTAAACGATGAAAAATATCATTATGTCAACAACCCAAAAACGCACGAAATAATTTTTTTGCGGTTAAATTTAATCACAAATCTTTCGTAGGTGCATAAAACGTTAAAAACCGAGAAATAATTATCTTTCATATTTTGAGGCTTTTCAGGTTATCAGACGTTCAAAAAAATGTAAATGATGATCACTTGCTGCCTTAAAGGGGCCGCGCTGGTGTAGTGGTTAGACTACTCGCCTCCCACGTAGGCGAACCAGGTTAGATTCCCGACGGGGTCTCCCTCGAGTTTTTTGCATGTGGGAATTGTGCCGGATGTTGCTACTGATGGACGCTTTTTTTTCGAGGATCTTCCGCTTCCCCTGCCCTTGTATTCCGACGCTGCTCCATACTCCTCACCTCACCTCACCCTCATCGGCTCTCAAGACCTTTCTTCACTCGCTCATTCTGCATATTTCTGTTGGTGTACACCACACCGGGCATTATTACTGTTTCGTGCAACGATCATTATTGACCCTCTGAGGATGGGCCAGAATTGAACCGGTAATTCCTTAATTCCAAATTAAGCGGAAAACAAATGGGACCTTTTATACCTCAACTGAATATGAAAGGAAATATAAGCCCTATAAAATCGAGTTTTAAACTGTAATTCTGTAAAATATCGGAAAGTAAGTGAACTAAAATTATAATGATTGGAACATTCCCTTATATGATCGGTATCCTCAGCCTAAGAGTAAACTCTCATTAATACGTCCCATTGTATTGAAAATAACTGGGGTGACTACCATCTTTTTACCGTAGGGAATTTTGAACGTTCTAAACTCCGATATGTTACGTGGGCTATTTAAATAGTAATCACTGAATATCGGTTGATTAACTACTAAACTTTGTAGAGCCAGGCGAATGTGCTTGAAACTAGTGCATTAGAGAAGAGGTATTAAATCTTATTCACTGGGTGTCGCCATTATACCATAGACACTTGGTCACTATTTTAAGATAACTGCTACCGATTTTCTAGTGAAGCCATTTTCACTGATGTGAAACAATTTTCACTACTTTATGTTTAGAATACACAATTTCGTAACCACGCTGTAGACAACGCCACTAAAATACTCAATGTGGTTAAATTCTACGCAACACATTCTTTATTAAAAACACTACGAGAAAAGTTTTCCTTATAGCAAATCTTCAAAATCTTCATATGGGATTACCTAGCATTTTTGTAATCAACACTATAAACTACATAAAATTACAAATAAATAATAAAGAGCGAACTGTAACAAAATGACTGTACCGTCCCAACTCTCATCTCATCCAGAAATCTACATAGTCTGCAATATTATGTGTGATAATTTAATCGAAGCGAACGCCATCTCGTGTGCGCAGACTTTCGCGAGCAAGCGTGGAGCAAGGTTTTTGTTGAAGGCTGCGCCTTGTGACGGGAAAATTATGATTAAGGTATATTGTTGCGACTTTAGCTAAATAATATGGACGGCAATTTATCCGGCACCTTCCAGAAGTTCCGATACCAGGCAGCCCTGTAAACAACGAGTACAATCAGTAGGACTCGACTATAAGAAAACATTATCGGTGGAAATATGTCATTTCTTTTATTCTTGCGTAAGAAACACTTTCAATTGAAATAGCTGTAACTAAATACGCAGAAACACTGCCCATACAAATAAGGATCTCCTATCGAAAAATGGCTAAGGATTTCTAATGGTTGGGGGTAATCTTATTAGTTAGCTGAATCTCATACTGCGCAAGCCCAAGAAATGATTTAATGTACTGATTTTGGTTTTTGTTTTATTGCATCCGTAAGATGTTTTTTCAACACATAGCTGTACAAAGATATTGGCCAAGTCAAATTACAGCATACAAAATGTATACACTGGGCATAGTAAACACACACATGTATATATGTCAGACTACACGTACATGCATCACATCTTTTCCTCATAATTTGGCCAATCCTCCTCCAACATGCTGTGGGGCCTCGTCGTTTTGCTGAAACAGAAGGAAAAAGAAACGAGAAAAACTGGAACAAGAAATACGCACAAAGACATTGTATGCAATAATTTTTTAATTTTTGTAGTTTAGATATTAATCTACACTATAAAATGTTAGTTTATAGAAAAATTCTGTCAGCTGTTATTTTTTAAAGTGTTTTTGGTTAGAGAAGCAAATTTCTTGAAGGTGTTGTGGTAACTTATCGAAATGTTGGCTACCAAGGTAGGATGGCCCTTTCTGGACAAGTTTTAAGTTAACTGAAGCCACGTGTAAGTGTTTTTTTATTCTAGTGTCATGCTTATGAAAGGACTAATTTTTCTGAAATAAATGACTGTTTTTGGACATGAATATAAATACTGAAAACATGTACTCACACGCAAATTTAAAATCTCTGAGCTCTTGAAAAAATGTCTACATGAGTCTGGCTTTCTTTTGCCATTGATTATTATTACAGCTCTCTTTTGCATGTGAAACACTTTTTTGCTGTCAGTGGAATTACCCCAAAAAGTTATACCATAACACATGATGGAATGAAAATATGCTAAATATACCATTTTTGTTGTATTTTTTCAAGACCTGTGCAACACTCCACAGGGCGAAACATGCTGAACTTAGTTTAGGAAAAATATATGCAATGTGAGACTTCCAGTTAAGTAAATTTGTTTACTTTTAAGCAGAGAAACTTAATCACTGCAGTTTCATCAATTTTGTCTCTGTTACTGGTAACACATGAATTAAGTTTTTTCTGTTCGTTGTGAGGAAATTCATAAGATGTGTTTTATCTAGGTTGAGATTTAATTTGTTTGCAGTAAACCATGCATTTAGCTCTGTAAATTTTGTGTCCATTTTTTGTGTAAGATCATTTACTGAGTCTCCAGAGACTAAGATGCTAGTATCATCTGCAAATAAAATTGGAGTAGTTTCTGGGATTAAGGCACATGGAAGGTTATTTATATAAACTAGGAAGAGTAGGGGGCCTAATATTGATCCTTGTGGGACCCTAAGCTTAATTTTTCCTGGTTCAGAGTAGAATGAAGTAGTTTTTCACTTGATCCGCACTTGAAAGATATGAGCTTATTAGTTTATTTGGTGTACCTGAGACTCCATAAAACTTTAATTTTTCTATAAGTATGTTGTGATTTACACAGTCAAATGCTTCAGTGAGGTCGCAAAATATTCCATTAGATGACATCTTTTTATCAAGTGCATTATGAATGCTATTTGTTAGTTTGAAAATTGCATCATTTGTTGACGTGTTTTTCCTAAGGCCAAACTGAAAATTTGATAAGATTGTGTGATTCTCAAAATGTTGCAGCAACCTCCTGTAAATTTGTTTTTCATTTACTTTTGGAAAGGATTTAAGAAGTGAGATCGGTCTATAATTGTTTGCTCCTGGCTGTGAGGAGTTATTCTTAATATCGCGTCTTCAGTTATAGTTTCTAAGCTATTACCCGCTATAAAAATGCTATGAATTACCGCATAAGATTTTCTTGTATGGGTGTGTGAGTTAAATTTTTCCCGTGTCATATCTTAAACCACCTACTACAATATAAAGATTAAAATTTTTGAAGTTATTGGTATTTTTAACTTTGAAAATATAAATTAAATGCACAATTTAATTCAAACTTAAAAGTTAATTCTTACTTTCGCAATATTCAGTGTTCCTCACTACGGATTTTATAAAACACGTTAGATGTGAAAATAAGTCATAGTAAGTATATCATATATACAAAACTCCTATATGGACAGTCCGTACAGTCACAATTTTTGTGACGTTCACGTAGGAGCACACGCACAATTACACTTACATATACACATGTGTATACAAGTAAATATATACTCGTGAATACTTAGCTCATTTCCTGCAACATAGTATAAACTATTTGTAGAATTAATTTTCTAACAATTAATTATCCTAACGCCTATTCTCTTTTTATTTGTTCTTGCTGCTTGGTGGTATAGAAATCACTGACAATCTCACGTAATTAAGAAAAAAAATCTATGTTGACTGGTTACATTTTACAGTGCAAAGTGTCATTACTCTGCGAATTTGTACACTTACATTGCAAAGGTGGGTAATTGTGCGCAATGTTGGGTACGTAAATTCGTGTGTTATCAACATCGCATATTACGCACTAAGGCGTTGTAACAGTGCGCCTTAATGCCGCGCTTGCAAATTTACTCAATTATTACAGATATTAATGTCGTACTCTACATTACGAGTCAATATCAATAACGTAGCTATTTCCCCCGCTCGTCATAAATGTAAAACTCTACTGACATTAGCACGATTCTATCATCCATGACAGATATACGTACCTGAAAATAATGGTTCCAGATATTTCTTTGTTTTTATGTTCCGTCTGCTGAAAATACACATCTGCTGGTGGCCGTTAAGCCTTTCGGTTGTTCTTTTCCTGCCGTATTCTCATTCTATTTTTCGAGTCTCTCTTTCTTAAGCGCTAAGCTTTGCAGCAAAATTCTCAGCCAAGCCTGTCGCTTTTTCCTGTGCTTTGGTTCTGAGAATAGGTTATGCAATCATGCAGTAACTGGAGCTGCTCGCGAGATGGGAACTGCTTGGGGGGTTTCTTTTGTGTTTTTTTCGTTAACAATTATTCTTATACGTCTTCCTCAATTATTACACCCACCGTCTTATTAATTCCCCCTCCCCTAAATTACTTTTCTAATCAACCATCACTTGTTTCACGTTTTTAGTGTACAGAAGACTTTAAACAATATAGCCAGCACAATACACGGTAAGATGATCGGAAACTACGTGTACGGGAAACTGATATGGCGCTTTAAAATATGAGTTATAAAATGTCTGCTGAGTGACAGCACAAGCATTCTTTCACAACTAAATGACCAGCGAGGTAACCCACGACAGTCATATTCTAAGCGACAGCGAAATTAAAATGATCAGCTTATCCTCAAGAGCTCGCGGGATTGTCAAAAAGCAGTGAATAATTACAGTTTGTTCAACAGTATTCCTATACTTTTTACGTGTGTACATTTCACATATTTGCGTAAACGCGATTCTTCCACCCTATCCAGTATGAAATTGGTCCTTTTCAAGTGACGCATTAATATCAATGACTTAAAGTAAATTACTCCGTAAATTTGCGGCATGTGCGCACATATTCTTAATTACCTTACTCGTCTTTAGAATTGTTACTAAAGCCTGGTCGCGATAATGTGAGCACTTTTTAAATCAACCGTAAAAAAAAGTCACTGCCCCTGCCTGCGTATATTTTAACAGGCGCACAGTGTGGCATGCTCCCAGAAAAGTTGGTAACGAAGGATTGAAAGTAGTTCCACATCCTGACGTCGAATAAAGAGTGTTTGGTAACCATTTGTGATTACTTAAAATATTTCTTTCCCTTTCTGCTTTTTCAATGCATCGAAGTGTAGAAATGAGCAGAATTTTACATCATTAAATTTCCTAATAATTTTACATGTTGAACTTGTCCAACGCATGAATAAAACGCTGAGGCCCATTGCAATGTTAATTTTACATAAGGAGGAATGAGACACAACGTGCATACAAGTAGATCTTAAGCAGGACTTTCAAAAGTGCTCATTTTACCGTGAATAGCCTATAGTATTACTGGAGTGTAGAATTTATTGAGCAGGGGAATTTTATATTGCTTGTGTATCGCGTTTTTCTTTCACGTCAGGCTAGTTGGCAGTGTTTTTGTTTTGTTTTTTTTTTTCCCCCAGTGCGCCCCCGTGAAGATTGCAATCAGTTAAATGCGCGGATGGTGCCCTTTGGGACCAGTAAACAATCGAGTCCAATCGACGAAATGCCAATACGGGCTGACGGGTGGGCGCTATTGATATTCCGCCGTCTGTGCACGACAGCGTCCTTGCCCGCCCATCAATGACGCGCTGCGGGTTGCCGTAACGCACACAGTCAGGCGCTTTCACACAGCTAACCCAAATGTGCAAACATCGTCCTGGCGAGCGTCATGGAAAAAGGAGATCGGATTTCGAGTTTGCACAGTATAATACATCGAATTTCAAATAACATAAATGCAGGGGTAAACTTTCATTTTCATAATCAAGGTCTACGCCGTTTAGAAGTTTTGCATCGTCAGAGAACAAAATATCTAGGCGCTAAGGACAAATTTTGCCGGCACATTTAATATGATAACGCCTCGACGCACAATACAATGACCAATGTTCAGTGCTTCCGACGTACAGCTTTCAGTGGCGATAATTTGATTTTATTTGGAGAGATTTTTCAGGAAATCAGGTAGAAACGTTTATACTAGTTCCGAATCCATTCGGTCGGTTTGTTAGATAACGTTAGTGTGAAAGGTAAAGGCTGTTCACGATAAAGTGAGCACTTTAGAAATGAAACTTAGAAAAATGTTACTGCCCCTGCATGCATATATTTTAACTGGAGCACTGTGTGACAATCGCGCAGTAGATTTGGTAACGATGGATGGAAAATAGTTCCATATCTTAAAGTCGAATAAGAAGTGTTAAGTAACCATTTGTGATAACTTAAAATTATTTCTTTCGCTTTCTGTTTTTTTTTTTTTTTTTAAATAATTCATCGAAGAGTAAATATTACAGATTAGTGAAGTATTACTTTCTTAATAATTTCACAGTTTCATTTGACCGACGCATGAATAAAGTGACGAGGCCCATGGCAATGCTGATTTTACATAACGCAGAAGAATACACAATGTGTATACAAGTAGATCATAACCAGGGTTTAAAAAAGTGTTCATTTTACCGTGAACAGCCTATACCTGTGTCATATGTTAGCCTTCACGACCCTATACCTACTCGAGCCCAATTCGTGATTTCTTTGGCTACTGGCAACTATGCGAAATGTATGACCGCTTTACTGGAGGTTGGTTACTCAAACTTCGCGCCTTCGCTATTGGCTGTAAATTGTCCATGGAACGTACCACACAAGTTTCCCGCGAATGGTAGACGTCGAAAGAACATACGTCATATTGTAGTTTAGTCTGTCAGCACAAAATAAAGCGAAATTTGCAGTCGTCTAGATTAAGCCTGTTTTGAAATATTTTGGATGGTACCAAAACAGCGTTTATAAAGGCTGTGTGCTGTTAACTGAGCATTTTGAATCCAAACTTTGAAAAATGCCACTGCCCCTACCTGCGTATATTTTAACAGCCACACTGACTGGCAAACACCTTGTAAAGATAGTAACGGAATAATAAAAATACTTCCATTCCTTAACGTAGAATTAGAAGTGTTATGTAAACTTATGTAACCGACAAGATTATTCGTTTAATTTATTAAGTTTTCTTTATTTATTTAAGTGTAAGAAAGAAATATGTAAAATATTCATTTTTCTAATAATTTTACAATTTCACTTACTCGACCTATGACTAAAGTGGCCAGACTCATGGTAATGTTAATTTTACAAATGGTGAAGGAATATGCAATTTGTGTACAGGTAGATCTTAAGCAGGGTTTTAAAAAGTGTTAATTTGCCCGTAAACAGCATATGAAATGGTATATGCAGTGCCATTTCAGACTCTAAGGTCGTAGGTATATTTTCAACCTATTTTTTGATGAAAAATACTTGCCGAAGTTAGTCAGTAGATTTCAGTTCCATAATTTATAAAATAAAATAAAAAATAACCTGTTTTTGTCTTCTAATGTATTTATTAATTAGGCACTCCAATGCACAAGAGTACTTAAAGGTTAATTTTCGTTAGTTAATTTTCAAATGTATCTGTGTAATTCGGCAAGTTTTATTTTTTTATTAATTGGACACAATTTTCCAATAAATGTCAGAGGAATTTCAACATCGGGCCTTTTCGAAAATAAGTTGTAACACGCCTAAATAAAAATAAGGGAATACTGACGAATGCCAGTTATGTAATGCTCCGGCTATCTTAATTAGAATATGCACTGTCACATCACATAAATTTCCTCTTTATAGAAGCTGCTCCAGGAAACTATGGCTTGACCAATTTATCCTTACTTATGCTTCTAAATTTGCATAAGCCTCCATTAAAGATTTTTTATTTGTGGATTTTCAATTTCCATACCATATTTGTAATGCCTCTCCTTGGCATGTTTCAAATAGGAACTATAGTTATAAAACACATTATTGGCAAATCATATGAGTGTAACAGAAAAACTAGCAAAGCTTACCTTTATCTACCACACAACCAAAGACATGAAACACAAACGCACTATGCGAACCGGATCCACACATTTCTTATTCACTTCACAATGACTGTCCTACGTTCAGTGTTCCTGCATCTCGAAATTACATAAATCATATGTGCGGGACTTAGCTCAGGACGATATGCCACTGCAGCAGTGTCTAGAACCGCAATACTCCTCTGGCGACTGCTACTGAAACGACCTGCCACTAAAACATCTCGCCCCTCGTCAGCGGGAACTGGTCATACTCGGTACGCATGCAGCTAACGGCTAGAACTGTTTTTCAAAGGTTGGTTTTCTTAAGTCTGTTCCATTCGTGAATGGACTTAAGGCATGTCTCTCAATGCAATATGGCAATATTTTCCTTGCGTTTACTTAGTAAAGCAATTATTTGGCATTTTTTTCTTTTGCTTCAGCCACAGCTTTCCATATTTCAGTGATAATGTTTTAGTGCATTAGTTTCTTTAAATATTTCTAGAATATTAATCAAGAGATTTAGATATTAATATGTAATTAAATTATTATTATTATTATTATTGGAGTTTTATTCATGTTGGTGTTGATTTGTATTTTTCATAAATATATATTTTACGCAACTATCTTAATTAATTCATATTTACTGGTATTCTCGGTTATTTGTTGGTTATTGAATTTTCCTTTCTCACTGTTTTATATCTTAACATAGACTTCATTTTTGTTCAACGTTACAGTATATTATTTATTACGTTTTATATGCTACATTCACAAGCATATCGTACTTTTATTATGAAGAATAATTACATTATTAACAGAAAACCAACTCAAGTTCCTACGTCCTTGATTCAAATAATGTAAGTTTGCAAGTTTCGTGAATAATTTAATATAAATTCTTTCCTTTGTTTTATTTAATTGGAGCAACTAAATAACATTTCTTATTTTAAATATCTAGGCTAAATGTTCAATTTTTTTAGGGTGTTAAGGATCCAACGCTCTTGTACGTGGCTTCGATTTGGGAATGACTTCCTACTGACTGTATGACACTATTGGATGGCTTAATAATACAATCTTGGTAATTATTATTTATGATCTCGCCGTATTATTATCCCTGATTATAATTTGTGAATCATTTTATGAACAGCAAGTTTATATCTTGTGTTTCATGTTCCTCTGCTACAGAAGTACTTTTTACGTAATTCTATCCTAGCTGTTTCCGGGAACATTGATAAATATAATTTTCATTGAAGTATTTATTTTTCTCGGTATTCATTGAAAACATTTATCTTTATGCGGTTTTATTCTTAAACTTAAATGAAAATCCCCGCTTACAAAGTTAATTTTCAAATGAATTACCTGTTACAATAAGAACGGGAGGTATTTTAATATATTTTTAAAATCAATAGTACTCATATTTAATATAAACTTCACCATTTATTCGCCTGCAAGTTAACTAAAAAAAACTACTTAGGTATATGTTCCAAACTCAGAAAAATACCATATTTTTTTAATTGGCATTTGTTGGCAGATTCTAATCACTACAACTAAACTTTTTGAGTTTTTCCATAAAAATAACTTTTATTATTTTATTTTTGTGCATTGTTCTTGTTTATGTCCATAGATTGATGTTTTAATAACATTCGCCACACACTACAATTATATCGTTTTTTACCTCGTGCGGTTCTTAGGAACATGCTTTATTATTTTACTGTATCTAGCGAGTCTCAGACTTAGAATATATATAATCTTTCTAGAAAACATGACATATTATCATTAGCAGGTAAGCCTTAAATAATATGTATATGCAATCTTTGACTTCTGCGTTCTGTAGTGTATTTTTAAGTGTCATTGCGTGAGGTCATAAATATCGCATGCATATAAACACTAGTTTTTTTTACGTCCTTTCATGTTTCTATTAAAATAATTATTTTATCTAGACAAATCAATTACAGCAGAACCGATAAAAAAAAAGCTTTAGTTTATTATAAATTCTGTAACCTGTGGGTTTTTAGTATATATTATAAGTCTTCCTTTTTTCCGTTGATGTTTAGTTCTGTGCCAGCTACATTCAAGATTGGTACTGCCCACATATCAACACAGGCTAATAATAGCTAGGGTATATTTACTTCAATTTGAACTCTCTATAGTATTCCACCTAAGGACAAAGTAATTTACTAAAAATATTTTTCTAATGTTGTACAAGTATTGCAGTATTCTTTATTTTATTGATGATTTAACGAAAGCCTCAACTTCAATTCTTATTTCGAAATTCTTAGTTTCTGTCACTTAAGTTCAGTTTCAGAGCAATTTTCTGATAGCAGACAACTTACATTTTTATTATTTTGGTATAGGCTGTTCACGGTAAAATAGGCACCTTTGATAGCCCTGCTTAAGATGTACTTGTCCTGTTGCGTATTCTTCCGTCTTATGTAAAATTAGTGTTGCAATGGGCCTCAACACTTTATTCATGCGTCGGTCAAGTGAAACTCTGAAATTATTAGGAGAGTAAATATTTTATAAATCTGCTCATTTTTACACTTCGATTCATTAAACAACGGAAAGCGAAAGATATAAGTTATCTTGTCACAAATAGTTGCCTAGCAATTTTTATTCGACGTTAAGAGATGGAACTTCTTTCCAACCATCGTTACCATTATTAATGGGTGAATGTCACTCAGTGCTCCCATTAAAATATATGCAGAAAACGGCAGTAGCTTTTTTCTAAGGTTCATTTCAGAATTGCTCACTCTATCATGAACAGGGTTTACTTTCCTTTACTACCTGTTATTTGGTAGTTGTAAAAAGGCGGGAACGTAGGCAGGAAGTTGATGGTTCGGATTTCGTGTCTACTCTGCGGAGTAAAGCGAACTGCTGAACTTCTTTAGTGCCATTTTTTTTAATTTTACTTTAAGAAAACTTAAATCGGCAAGAAGCGAATGAATACGCTGTAGTCGGTGACGTCAGGCCTTAATGTGCGGTGAGGAAACTGACAGGTGTAAGTAAGGCTGGTAAAGATCCAAGACAGTTACCTCGATGGAATAGCATCGCCCTCCAGGCTACTGAGGGGATTGATCCTTTAATGGTTTTCTATTACCTTCCGCTTCAGTGATCTTATAGGTTGTTTACTGTTAAATGAGTACTTTGAAATCAACCTTTGAAAGAAAAAAAAATTCACTGCTACTACAGGCTGTTCACGGTAAAGTGGATACTTTCAAGTCGCTTGTTACTTTTTCTTTTCGGCCATTTTTTGTCCTTTATCCACGTTTTTAAAATAAATATTGCCATGTAAGTAATGCACACAATGTATGTATTCCACCGCACTAGGAAGTTGACGTCTACGGCTAAAGTAAAATAAATTAGACTATTATTATTCCAAATGAGAGGGCTTTCAAAAGTGATCTCTTTACCGTAAATTGTCTATACCTACTACCGGGCACAATGTCATATCCCTAGTAAAGTTGGTAGCTACGGAGAGAAAATAGTTCCATGTCTCAAAGTGGCATTAAAAGAGTTATATAAACATTTGTGAATACTAAGATTATTTATTTTGTTTTCTTTTTTGAAATGCATATAAGTGAAAGTCAGTCAATTTGCAGAACATTTACTTGAGTAATAACTGTATAGTTTCACTTTACGAACGCATGAATAAAGTGACCTGGCCCATGACAATTTTAATTTTAAAATGTGGCGGAAGTATACACAGTGTTTAAACAAGCAAATCTTAAGCAGGTATTTTATAATTGTCCAGTTTACCTTAGAGAACCTTTATCTCCGACAACTACTGTCTGGATATCTATAACACGATTGTAATGCCAGAAATATTTTAATAGTTTGTCTTTGGGGTCTTTAAATACTGGAATATCGAATACTACACCACTTCTCTAGCATATTTTTTTATTTATTTTTTATTTTCCCAGAAATAAATTGGGGTAAGGTTACGGTGTCACTAAACCGCGTTCATGATGCCTGTCAGCCAATTAAAATACCGAAGCGCCAACATTCATGTGCCAAATAATAAATCTTTTTTCCTTCTTCGTACATCTCTGTCTCTTTCTCGCATTCAGGGAGAGCTACAGTTTTATCACAACATTACTATAAAGCATGAATCATATAACACCGACAAACCCAACACGACACGACGAAAACAGCAACAACGACACATTATATAGTTTCACTGTGACTGTTTTAATTACAGCACGACACGATGGAACCGACACGACCCTCTCGTCATTTTACCTGACTATTTAGAAAGCGCTGATAGGCTATGCTAGTTTCAAAGGTGATGGACAAAAGGAAAATTTGGAAAACATGATGGTGACAAAGTGTTATCGCTAAGGCATACAAAAGTAAAATTATTATTTTTAAGATTTAAGTACAGTCATTTTCGACATTTTTTTTTATTTTAAGGAAAGCTTGCCATGGAATTTCATTTTGCAAGGTTGTACACTCTGTACGTCGTGCTGCACGACACGACGAAAATAGGAATCATTTTCTAATCCAAAATTGCTGGTCGAGCGACAGAATTTGTCAGGCCTACGTCAGATCTATCTTGTATTTCAGTGGCTGTTTAGTTTCACGTGTCGTGTCGGGGCTGTCGTTTCGTGCTTGTCGGGGCTATATGATTCTGATTCCGACATAACAGGTAAGTAACCATTGCTCTGTAGTATAGATGTAAACATTTCGTCACCGAGCGAACTACGCCACACTTCGTGATAATCGAGCGCGCTGTAGTGAATCTGCGCACACGCGCGGAGGTAAGTTCAATATTTACCATCTCTCGCCCAATGCACGGTTCAGGGAGTCACGATGAAACAAAGCGCTGCACGACATGTCGTTAATTATTCTTCAAATATTTACACATGTACGCGCGCTGAAATATGCACGCAAGCATACAATCGCTCCAGCATCACATTGACTGCTCAACTACTTATACGTAGTAAGCTCGTGCACAGAGACATAAGCTCGTGCAGTGTTACGCGATTATAAAAGCCTATGTGTCCAAGCAAACTCCAATATGATTTAAGTTACACACGCCATGATATGCAATATAATTATAACGATAATGAAACATCTGACCGTAAACCAAATTGGAGGAATTAATTTTCAAATTTTCAGTGAAACATTAACTTTGCAGCAAGAATTCGTATAAATTCAAAATTACCATATTCATTGGCCTGTAAATATTTACAAATTCCATTCGAGTAACTTTTGGCTAGTTCTCCTACACCCACAGACCATGAACTGTTAATGACAGGGCCTATCTGTGCAAGTAAAATATAATAGTACGACCAAAACCACCCAAACAATAAAAGTAGGTGCTCCGAAAACTATTTTTTTTTCCTTTTTTGTATCATTGATTCCCTGAACAACTGTAAGCGTCAAATAAGCCAATCGTGGGATTAAAATTCTACAAAAGCTGTGCAACAAAAATAGCAAAGGCGGCTGTGAAAAATATACTTCGCGTGCATAAGTATTAGTTCAAATTTATAAAGTGGGTGTTTACAATATAAGGAAAAAAAAAGTCGAAAGATAAATAATTTTTAAGTTAAACAGATATTACCGAACTGCAAATATTAGCTATGTCTCCTGCAGAAGTATTACTTCTGGCATAACTGAGAACCAATTAATGTGATTTTTATGTTTGCCTGTGTTTGATATTGGTAGCCTGAAAGGTAAGTGGCCGATACCTTACACTAAACCTAAACTTACCTAAACTTACTGCGATCACTGTGTGGAATATAAGGTAATATTATATTTGAACGTAATTTTATTTTTAAATGCCATATCTGAAATAATGTGAATGTTCTTTGTCAGTAATTGTTACAAGTTTTAAAAAAAAATTCAAATATCAAAGTTTAGTCATAGTAGTACGAAAATCTGTTAATTAATTTGAGATAACAGCTGTCGGACTGTTAACAGGGGAAAATTTACATTTTGCATATAATTTAAATGACTCCTGTTAAGAGTGGGATGGACCCCTGCATTTTTTTGTGAGATAGTAGTTTACGCGAATACGTGTATCTCGGTAAATAAATGTTCTGCAAATGCGACTTGTTGTCAGAAAAGACGAAACACAATTATCTACCCCACTATTTCTATACTTTTGATACATTAAGTGTATAATCGGAGAAAACAAATCGTGAAAATGGTCAAATATAGTATTTTCAACGCTTTGCCGGTGCAGTCTCCTTAAGCGGCAAGAGAAAAATACAAAGATACGGGCGTAGTTTAATCTGTGGCCTTTCATTGCGTGTAATAAAACCCCGCTGTTACAGGTCTAATTTGCACAGTACAGCGTTACTGTGGAAACACTGCACGGCTTGCGAGTAGGAGCGATGAGGCACTGGGCGTGCGTGTTAGTGTCGCCCGTATCGCTCCCTCGCTTCTCGACTTTGGACGCGCGGGTCCATCTAACTCTTAATTAAATGAAAAGTAATATTCAGTCAGCCTGGTAACATAAATAATAAAATATATCCACTTGAAATTGTGACTCGTGTGTTAACTGCCAGGAAAACTGCGATATACTGTGTAATTCCTTAAATATTGGTACTTTTGTAAAGGGATTGGGTTTTCGACAACGACGAATCACGCAAGGGAAATATACAAGGGGTGTGGTTGTGTTGGAAGCACTGGCGTGGGTTTGGCGCGAATACACTTGCATTGTCGGGTAGTAATTTTTTTTGGGATGTGAGAATGAAATGAATGTGGCGAAAACGGATACTTTTATTTTATTTTTTTTTTTTTTTTTAATCAGCAGAGCCAGACGAGATATTTTATTTTGGCCGTAACATAAGCATTCCCAGTACATCGGAGTCCCGAGAAGTACTGCCAAGAAATTTTTGCCCTCGCTTGAAATTGCCGTCAGTCGCCGTGGGCCCCCACCCGCGCCTCAGGCGTGCGCGGCGCCTCTTCAATGCCATACTCTCGTCGCAGTTGTGTAGCCGATCGAACGAGATCGCGTATTTTGAATCGCGCTAATAGTTATAGAGTTGGAATCGCACTGCAAACATCACTTCGCCGTTTCCTGTCCTGATACGCTGTGTGTCGTTCTAATTTCAGATACGTATTCATGTCAAAACGACCCTGTAAGCTGTTCACGGTAAACTGAGAATTTTTTTTTTGAAAGCCCAGCTTAAGATCTACTTGTATGCACGTCGTGTACTCGTCCGCCTTACGTAAAATTAACGCTACCATGGGCCTCATCACTTTATTCATGCGTCGGTCGAGTGAAACTGTGAAGTTATCAGAAAAGGAAAATTGCTCATATTTGCACATTTTTACACTTCGGCGCATTAGAAACAAAACAGATAGCGAAAGAAATTATTTGTCATTATAAATAGTTACCTACCACTTTTTATTTGACGTTAAGATATGGAACTACTTTCCCTCCATCGTTACCAACTTTACTGGGCACACATCATTCAGTGCGCCCATTAAAATATACGCAGGCAGGGGCAGTGTCTTTATTATAAGGTTGATTTCAAAAGTGCTAATTGTAACGTGAACAGCTTTTAACAAAGGTGCTCTGCTGAAATCTGTATCTACATCTCATTGCACCTAGTCCCACGGACATCAGCAGTAAGCAGTACATTTATAAATTTAAAAGCTGGGTCTTTGTTTCTATCGGCTATTCACAATTAAATGAGCAATTATGAAACCAACCGTTGAATAATGTCCATTGCTCAGACCTGTATATATTTTAACGGGCAATGCTAACTTAAAAAAAAGTTGAGTTGAGTTGAAATATTTGGGTGGCTCTCAACAACGAGGTCCTGAGAGTCGATGAGAGTGAAATGAGGCGAGAATGGAGTAGCGTTGGATTGCGAAGGGGGAACGGGAGATCCCCGAGAAAACCCCACCAGTGGAATCGTCCGGAATTAAAAATGTCAGGTACACATTTGTAAATACTGAGCTAATTTTCATTACTTTCTGGTTTTAAAGCGTATAGGTGAAATGACAAGCGAATTTTTTAAGTATTCGCTGCTTTAAAAATATGTAAATTGACAGGAATGGAGAACATGAGCAACCCAACTGATAAAAAAAAAATGCCCAAGTTCTTTCCCGAGTGACGTCAATATTTTAAACCGTATTGCTATAAAACGTCAAAACGGGCACATCGAGACCATTTCTGCGAAGATAGACAGCGCATGTATATTTAATGGCTGTTCACAATGAAGTGAGCACTTTTCAAATCAACCTTAGAAAAAAACTCACTGTCCCTGCCTGCACAAATTTAAACGGGTGCACTAAGTGACATGCACCCAGTAAAGTTGGTAACGATTGATGGGAAGTAGTTTCATACCTTAACGTCGAATAAAAAGTGTTAGTTAACCATTTACCGATAGTTGAAATTATTTCTTTCGCCTTCGTGTTGGTTTTATTTTATTTTTTTTTTATGCTTCGGAGTGTAAAAGCGAGTAGATTTGTAAAATATTTACTTTTCTAATAATTTCGCAGTTTCACTTAACCGACGCATGAATAAAGTGATGAGACTCGTGACAATGTTCGTCTCACTTAAGGCGACATAATACACAATGTGCATACAAGTAGAATTAAGCAGGGCTTTCAAAAGTGATCACTTTACCCGTGAATAAACCGAATAAAGAAATCATCACGTGCATCCCATAGGACGGAATACCTTACAGTACGCGACGTAGACTTAAGTGTACTGGTAACGGGAAAATTCTTGATTTCATATTTGTACGAAACGCTGCTCAACTCGCAGACATTTACTTGCAAGTTCTACTCCCTCGCATAAAATAATATATATATATAAATATATATATATATATATATTATAATAATATATAATTCATTCACGGTCATTTCACACTTTTCTGAAGCCCTGCTAACCTTCTAGTTCCAGGATATTCCTCCGCCTCATACAAGCAAAGCTTAACTAAGTCTAGGAAAATTCATCAAAGGACAGCCGACCGAATTCGTGCGCACTCAGTTGTTTCTCACATATTTCGCGTGAAAACTATTTCTTACTATGCGCTACCATTACACGCGTTTTCTCATTGTTTATGTTCGTATTTATCATAAATTAAGTATTGTAATTTATAAATAAATATAGGTGAAGCTTCAATTTATCGGAAAATAACATACTTAAGTTAACATACGTATAAAACGCTTGTGATACATAGCATATTTTGGAAATTACCAAAGTTATACGTGGGGTGATTTCTCAAAGATTTGATTCAAAAAGTTCGAACAAACCACGAGTAGACTATATCTAGTATTTTTGCGCCGCAATGTCATGTTTATATCACTTGCCGAAATTAGATCATTCACTTTGAAATAACACACCATAAGTTACTTCAATAAACATTTGAAATCACGCTATGATATTTTTTTGGCAGTTTTTAAAAGATTCCCATTGTAAGTAAATGTTGACATTTCTTTCATTTGTAGCAGTTTCTTAATTGACAGAATAAAATAAATTAAGACATGGCCTTTCAAACCCTTGTTACTTTTTCTGTATATTTATCATATCTGTACGTTCCAATAAACACTAAGCTTGTGATTCTGACATACCGTAATGCGAAAACCTTTGCGGCCTAAAATGTTTTATGCGAAGGAAGAGTGTTTAAAATTAATGCCAACAGGTCGAATGGTACTTCATACAAATTTAAAATAACGATTTTTTTTTTTTTTTTTTTTTTTTTTTTGCCGTCCAGCACACTCAATGACAACAGATTTATTTGCGTTCCGTTTGTGACCTTAAACACGAACCGCTGCAAAAATTTCTAAAACTCTCGCGATAAATTTTAACTATTCACTTTGTTAAGACATTGAATTGCGTGACAAAGCCTCGCCGCATGAACAAATTTGTTCTTCGCCTATGATATGCGGTATTTCCTTTGAACTGTGCGTGTGAACGTGAACATAGCACTCGTCAGTGCGTCTCCATTAGTCAGCGTACTAATGCGAAAGATTTAATTAGAAAATCATGGATTAGAATAGAAAATTATTACAAGGTTTCATACTGTCAACGTACAGTCGGTATTTATTTCAGTTTCTTTTTGCAGGTTTCCTGCTGTACTGTCATGAAACAAAATTCTTTGTAAGGAAACTTGGGAACGTTAAAAATGTTCACTGTAACAACTCCCAGCGTCGATGATGGCAAAAATACTGCAAATTAGGTTCGTAGGAGAAAAAAAAAGATTTTTTTTTTCTCAGAATTCTCAACAGTCGTAGAAATCCTACCTGAAAAGGGCTGTATAAATTTCACGTGGGTACAATATATACCACAATGGTCTCATATACTTTATTCCTCTGTCTCGACGACATAAACTAAAAAGTTCTCTAACTAAGTTTTGTTGAGATTTCTATTTCTGACCTGATGACCAAAAGAAGCTCATCTCTTTGTAAAACTTGAGATATTACTCCGGAAAATGTGATAACTAGAATAATGTTACTTGCTCGCTGCCTCGCATCACGTAACGAGTAAAGGGAAGGAAAGAAACGCTGTTATGTGATAGCGGCAGGCGAGCGGGCACGTATCAGTAACCTTGAAGTGTGCTGAGAAGATAATCTGTGTAGCGGCACCTTCTCCCGACCCCGGTTGTATACCTGAAGAATGCTCTGTATTACTGACCTCGTTCTCTCAGCGTAACTCGGGGAGTTTTGAAACTTCGAGATGGTCAGGACTAGGCAGCAGGCCTCCGAGCCGGCAGTGGAGTTGAAGTTGGAGCTGATGCATGAATAAGCAAGCGGCTGCTTTCCGAGCGAGTGGGGTGAAGTTGGCGACTGCGAGGTTCAGAATGTTGAAGGACGTGGCTGGCAGGCTGGACTAGTGGACTAAATGCGTGAGTGAAGGACATTAAAACTGATGGCAACAGATAGACGGCATCCGTGCTAATAATGCCTATAGGCTATTCACGATAACATGAGCACTTTTGAAAGCCCTGCTTAATATCTACTTGTATGCACGTTGTGAACTCTTGCGCCTTATGCGAGATTAACAATGGCATGAGCGTCATCACTTTATTCATGCGTCGGTCAAGTGAAACTGTGAAATTATTGAAAAAGTAAATATTTTACAAATCTGATAATTTTTACTCTTCGATGCATTAAAAAAAAACGGAAAGCGAAAGAAATAATTTAAGTTAACAGAAAAGATTACCTAGCACATTTTATTCAACTTTAAGATGTGGAACTACTTTCCCATCCATAGCTACCAACTTAACTGGGCGCATGTCACTCAGGGCGCCCATTAAAATATATACAGGTAGGGGCAGTGACTTTTTGTCCAAGGTTGATTTCGAAAGTGCTCACTTTATCGTAAACAGCTTGTATCAGTTAATTGAATGTAAACAACAGAGCCAGATTAAGAACGACGTTAATTGGAGTGGTAATACACATCAAATACTGCGCTCACTGTTAAATAAAAAGAGTTAAAGCGGAGACAGCTAATTTAATGCTGTAAATAATAGCAGAGTGAATAAATTAGAAGTCAGACTTAGTTTCTCAATTTTTGTATTAAGACTTCCATCCCTCGCGAACTCAGATACGCCCTTCAGGCGTCCTCTCGTGAAACAATAATATATATCTAATTTACGGATGGAGATTTTGTAATCAAAGGTTTCCCGCGCTGCTGCCAGCCGACAACTATGCAAAATGGAACGTTTTAATCACACCGTTATTGTCCCTTCCAGTTGTTTACGATTCATCGGGGAAGTTGATTTCGTTAAGTGACTGATAGGGGGAGAATGCCCTTTTTCGCACGCCATAATTTCGGGATGGTACGGACGCCTCCATCACAGTGACTGGGCCGAGAGCAAAAAGTCGCGCTACGCTCGCGGATACTTGATGGAAACGAATGTCGGGCGGAGTCGATAATTCAAAATACGCGCGTTAATGCCTGCAAATTGGTTCCCGACCGCACCTGCAGCCAGCCCGCTGCCAAGTGTAACTGCATTACGCCCGCTCTTCCTGCCAGAGGATTTTCCTTGTATTTCCAAGCACAAATCGGATATCTGTGAGCAAAATAAATGTTTTTTTTTTTTTTTTTTTTTTTTTCATTCCTTTTTCGGGATTAGTCCTGAAAATGCGTTTTTTTTTTTTTACCAGGCGGATAATTTTTCGTTCATATGCAGCCCCGTGTTTACTCTGCAGTAATGGCATATACCTATTATCTCTTTTTTTTCGGGAAGGATTATCTCTGAGTTGAACCGGCTTGTTTGCACGTATTCATTTAAAGTGTAATTCCGTCTTTGACACGAACGTTCGTACAAATTTTTCATAAGCTGATCGTGGTTCGAAAGTCCTACTTGATATCTACTTTCCTGTCCGTTATTTTATTGTATTATCCTGATATATTAAAAATCAACCTTTTATGGACTCTGGCTACATTGCATTTTTTTTCTTTTATTTAAGCCAAACACGAATGTAGGTCTAAATAAACGGAAATTATAAATGTACTACGATTTCCATTTAACAGGCATTTCGTGCCACGAGTTTGTTTTGCACTAACTCCCGTAATAGCCGACTTGTGATTGGCCGATCCGTTGTTAGTTCGAAAAAAAAAGTGCATTGCTTTAGTAAAAGCCTCTTCCATCAGCTTATTAGTAAAGGAGTGCTCGTTTCCTACACCTTTCGAGCTGGCACTTCTAGGCAAGAACACGCCCTTGTTTATAGAAACAGAGGCTACAGCAAGTTATCTAGTTTTCTCATATTTCAGGAAGAATTGCTATTATAAGGTAAGTTTAAAGTAAGCGAACTATTCACATATAATATATATATATATATATAAACAAATATTTTTTTTATATTGCTCACTGTGCCAACGCCCTGAGTGTCAAATATTTTCACAACTTTTAACATAATAAACATCAGTATTTAGAAGAAGTTTCCCATATTCGAGTGATTATACATGAAAACAAAGCAAACAATAAGTATATAGTGAATAATTTCTTAGGATAGAATTTCTGAGGTCGATGGTCTCTCTTTTGGACTCCACCCCCTACCCCACTCCCCCTATGAGAACAAGAAGATCCCGTGCCCTCGTGATGGGGGCCTCGGTGGCTGACTGGTTAGCCTGCTCGCCTCCCACTAAGGTGAAACAGGTTCAAATCCCAGCCGGGTCACTCCCGATTCTCCCATGTGAGAATCGTGCCGGACGATGCCGCTGGCCGGCGGGTTTTCTCGGGGATTTCCCATTTCCTCCCGCCCTTTCATTCCGGCGTTGCTTCACACTCGCGACGATCACTCTCGTCGGCTCTCAAGACCACGCTGTTAAGAGCTGCCCGAATCTCTTCACTCTTCACTCGCCCTCCTGATGGACGATTAAACGTTTGTGCGGTAAAATGAGCACTTTTGAAAGCTTTGCTTAAGATCTACTTGTATGCAGGTTGTGTATTCTTCCGCCTTATGTAAAATTATCATGGCCATGAGTATCATCACTTTATCTATGCGTCAGTCAAGTGAAACTGTGAAATGATTAGAAAAATAAACATTTCATAAATCTGCTAATTTTTACACACTGAGGCGTTATAAAACCCAGAAAGCGTAAGAAATAATTTAAATGATCACAAACGGTTACCTAAAACTTTTTATTCGACGTTAACATATGGAACTACTTTCCATCCATCGTTACCAACTTTACTGGGCGCACGTCACTCAGTGCGCCCGTTCAAATATATGCAGGCAGGGGCAGTGACATTTTTCTAAAGTTTATTTCAGAAGTGCTCTCTTTATCGTGAACGTTTTTTAATCAATTTACCTCATCTTTAGTTTACGATAGCAACAAACTAACCCGTTTTCTTCTTCTTCACTGATTAGGCCCTTCGACCTGTTGTGAACTTCAGACTTGATTTATTGTTGTTCTTCGCAATTGTATCTTTAGTCTCCCCGCGCTACGGAGATCTCTTGGTAACCACTCGCCACTCATTGTTTCCAAGTGCGATCTCCAATATTTTTTGCGGTATTCCAGCATCTTGTGATCCAGACAGTAGATATTGAGAGACATTCTTATATCTCAGTTTCGTATTCTAGCCCTCTTTATCGCCCTCAAGAGAGGTAGAAAACGTCTCATTTCCTAGGCTTGGATTCTGTTTTAGGACATTATTTTGTGAGAATCCACGATTGACCGTAAATACAGGTTTGTCGAGACTGCCGACGTCTTGTAAAATTTCAACAATGTTTCTTTTTTAATTTGGTTCGTTTTAAAGTTCTGCTTATTGTACGGCGTTTTCTGTTACCTCCATTAGGTAAAAACGTATAAACGAGAAATTCGAATTGACTAAATGGCATGGCAAGTATATCGTTAATAATCAGCCTAGGGAACATTTGTAATTTAAACAAGTAAACAGAATCCATGGCCTCTTGTGGTCCCTTTTAAAAGTGCTTACTAGCTTGAAACTATTACTTGATCGTCGGGGAATATATAACTATCAATTCAGAACATAAAAAAAAGTGCGAAGGAGAACCGTTCGGAATGTACAGGAACGTGGATGTTGCACTGACAAAAAGGTTTTGTTGAATCAAACAAGATTTGTTTGGTGCGACCAAATTATTTCTTTGTATATGGGGCAGTGAAATACACTATCTACCAAAAAGTAATTGGGCACCTGTCCACAATGTTTGCTCGGTGGTTGTCACCCCGTTAGAATCTCGTAGGGCCACCTCTAGCGGCTATAACAGCAGCCACCCTGTCTGGTATGCTCTCTACGAGTGTTTGCAGGACATCCACGGGGATTCGTCGCCATTCCTCTTGCAACCATTCCATGAGTTGAGCTATGGATTTTGGCCGCGCCTGACGAGCCCTCACCCTGCGATCCAATTCGTCCCAAGATGTTCTATAGGGTTGAGGTCGGGGCTCTGGCTGGGCCAGTCCAATCAGCGAACATTTTTGTCGGCGTACCGCTGCATAGTAGCCCTTGAAACATGGCACCTGGCCTTGTCATCCTGGAAGTAACACGGGTCCATTCCGTAAAAAAAAGCCACAATGTTGGGAGCATTCCATTATCCAGAATGTTACAATAGGCCTCTGTGTTCATGCTACCACGGACAAACACCAGCGGTCCTACGCCGAAGGCCGTGAAACACAAGTCAACTGACGTACTGAATTACCCATCTTCACGGGTGCCTAATTACTTTTTGGTAGATAGGTATTTTGTTGCTGAAACCAAATTATTTTGTTGTTCTCATTTGGTTGCCCCAAACTGCAAGATTTGGTCGCCCCAAACTTTTTGTTTGATTTGGTTTGTGCAACTAAAGATTTGTTTGGCAACACGTACATAAAACAGTTTGGGCTGTTCTAAAAAAATCAACAAGCTCGATCGAGTTTCGAATCTATATCACCTGCTTCCGAGCGCTAAGCCTTAGTAACCTCGGCGTATGTGACAACTAGTAAAACTGGAATGTTTTTAAATAGATATACTGCAAATATTAGCAACGCGTGCAAACAAATATTTTAAAATGTTTAGGCCTCACTTGTCAGTTTCTTGTTGCATTGTTTTACTAATGTGTTTAGAAGATTGTTAAGCATCAATAGATGCACTAACAAACAAGGTTACTATCCTAATCGTCACAAAAATACAAACAAACTCTCTAGCTGTATTTTCGAACGAAGGCAGTCAAATGAGTGGCCAAACAAATATATACAGTTGATTCAACAAAATATTTAGTTGACAGTTTTTTTTTTTTTTTGGCCCAACACAGTTAATTTGTTTATTCAAACATATATTTTGTTAGACAAACAAAAGTGATTTTGCTGTTTTTCAAATTTTGTTTGCTCAGCAATGTATTTTGTTAGGGCAACCAAATATGTATTTTGCCCTATAAAACAAATGTCTTGTTAGATTTTCTCTCAGTGTGAACAATGTTGAGGCGAACAAAGACTGAGGTGCTGCGTCACAGTTGTATGTGTATATACCGTCGTCCGAGCGTTGAGTTTCGGTAAGGTTTATTCTACTGAGATTATGAGAAAACCGAAATTTCTCGTGGGAGAGTTTTGCACCGGAAGAATTCATTCCCCCAGAGAGGTCGCTTTTAACACTCTGAGCACTGTTCCTGAATGTAGCTCGGGGGAAGCAAACCCGGAAATATCTAGAAAACAAGCCATAAATCAAACAAATACAGTTTCGTTGCTCACATTGCTTTATTATTTTATTATTATTATTATTATTATTTACGTAAACACTTCAGCTCATAAGTGAACTCCTTCGTGAACAAAATAGTACGTTTTTATATTGCTATGCAAATGAACACGATAGACGGGGATAATTTTAACCACAGAAGATATTTGAATGGAATATTTTGAACTCGGCATTGCATTGGCTGAGAGCCGGCCAATAATGAGCGTTGTACAGCACGGCCTAGTGTGCCGTGGACGAGTAGCACGCTACTAAGAGGGAATGCAAACACCAACAGGATATGGTGTTCTTTTATGTTGGACACAGCTAACTCACTGTCAGCTTGTCTTAAATAGCTGTTAACATGCCCAGACTTTAAAGTGCCAAATTGTCGGTAAATGAGAAAATAATTTTATTATAATGTGTAAATGTTCGTGTTTGGCTCGAATTGTGATATGCACTTGCCGAGCCAAATTGTAAGCATTAACTTTATTTCATAAATATTATTCTCGCCCTGAGCAAAAAACAGAAAAAAAATACAGCTGTGTTTGGCATTGAGCGTTCATAAAGAAATTTCTTTGGATGGAATACGCGTGCGAATTTAAGTGCGAAGTAAGTATCGCTGTCATCAAAAGGAATTGCGTACTTTAATCGTTTCCCTTTAAGAAATCTGCGCAGGATGGCCCAAAAAATAATATATTTAACCATTTCGCTTTCTTTTTTTCCGATTCAGTTGACATATTCACGTAAAAGTATATGTTAACGTTTTGTCAAATCCAGTTTACGACGGAATATTGGAACATGTGGGCATGTATTTTGTTATATTTCCACTTTAGTGTGAAAAACGAAGTGTATTTTTCCGTGGGTTTCAACATAATATAAGTAGGAAGATTAAAAATAATTTTACGTCGTTTGTGAAAACATGCACTACCTATCACATTTACTTACATCCGATAAGGAAAAATTCGGCACACATACGACATTTGTGCACCATGGGAGCAAAAATTATTCTTTTCAACCTGAGTACAATAAGTCTTTGTTTCGGTAAAGAGGGTTTCTGGAAGTGAAGTTTTAGTGCGGTACAAACGACGCGAAAGTGAAATTTCGTTGCTCTTCGAACCCCATGTTTTCAACTTAAGCATCGTTTAAGCAATACTTGCGTTATACGTAGCAATATAAACGATTTCAAAAATGTGGTAAACAGCTGGAATTTTGCTCATAAAATACTACTGTGATCAGTTTTCAGCACGAAAAGCAAGGTTTTTACTAACTTATTTTATTGTGTTAGTTGATTTTAACACATTGGGGTCTGCACACATTTACTGGCACTTGAGACAAATTATAAGCGAGTCACCTATATTCACTATTGCGAGAACACCAGTTCTGTTGTTGTCTGTGTTAGAACTCACCATCGTCCTAATGGTCCATACCACACCGGACACTGCCCTGTGATTTACAGCGTTCATTCATGGCTGGTCATCAACCAATGGAGAGCCGATCTGATATTGACCCAATCAAATATCCTTTATCGTATAAAAGGATTTACAATCAATCATGCCACTTTGAGTGGCTATATAAAAAATAATTTCTGTCGTTAACAATATCAGTGTTACTGCGCTGTCTTGTTCTTTTGAGGTCCTGTTAAATACTAGCCAATCAAAGACTGTACACCCATGCGAGTTTTGTTCTGAAAAACAAAGAAATTTTCAAATTTGCTTTGCTCGAGCTACATTCGAGCATAGTCTACAGAGTGTTAATTGCATATAACAAAACCTACGGCCGTTAGGTACTTTGAATAAGCTTATAAAAGAAATGGACTATTTTTTAATTACATTTTAGTATAATTTCACATTTTTGTTGCAAATTCTATTCAATATATTGTGCCCACGAGTATTTCCGGCAAGTGCAAACAAACGAAAAACAAGTTTCCCCAGAATGGAGTTTCTTATTCTGGGAGAAACTTTTCAGCAAAATCTCGCTTTCGAAAGTGGGGTTTCCGAAACTCAGACCTCGACTTGCGGTTCAAACGAGACTGACGCACATTCTGCGAAAGTCTGGATATGAGCAGCTGTGGTTGGCAACCAGGTCTGCGTCGCGGCACGTTGAGGGGTTAGCGGGGAGTTGCGCACGCCACGGGAGGCTGACGGGAGGCCTCCAGATGTCCCTGTCGTGGACATACTCCCTTGACGCAGGTCCTCGGTTACGTTAATTTTGCTGTATGGCAGAGCCCCGAGTGTTTCGTGGATTGAGCTGGCAGCAAGCTAGGCTGGACAGCGCTCCATACACTCGATACATTATCGTTCGCTTGTTGGTAGCTGTGATCAAGTGAGGCCTCTGTACAGGACTGTTAAGCACGCACTCACACTACTGATTCCTGCTTATTACTGGCTCACAGCTAAACGGGGCGTATCTAAACAACTGTCGTCCAATCACAACAGTAGGAGTAAAGAACAAGTGTTTGGAGTCTACATCGCCCCCGAATGAATTCGCGAAATACTCGTGGCTCAAACTATAGGCTATTCACGGTAAAGAGAGCACTTTTGAAAGCCCTCTCATTTTGAATAATAGTCAATAAATGTATTTTACTTTAGCCTTGAGACGGTACTGCATATAAACTCGTTGTCTTGTGTGTCAACTGGTAGTACAGTGGTAAAGGCGCGGCGTACGCTACGGCAGTGTATATTTTGGGCGCCAGCTCAAACTCAGTTGGATCCAAACTTCTTTTATCATAAAATGTTACATGCTGATAATACCTCGGTATGTAAATAAAAAACTATATTTTGCAACCGGTAAGTCATGTTCGTCAAAATTAGAAATAACACACTCGTACTCTAGTGACTTCGCGTAATTTTCAAGAAAATTAATGGAAATATACTAGTAAGCAATCAATTTATGTAAAAGGCCATATTAAGATGTGTTAGCTAGTACTAGTATAGGCCTGTGCAAGTTTCTAACTGGTACGGTTCTACGAATGGGGTTCATATTTACAAACAAACCACACACTGCGCACCCACCGAGGGTGCCAAATGCTAGTAAGCGAACTGCTGTCGTGTAATATGAATCTTCCATGGTGGCTCATATAGCGGCTCGTGCACCAGGCCTTGTAGAAGCTTGTACAAGAACCAAGTACGGCCGCAGGTATCGTGGAATATAGGCTTTAGACGCCAACTCCTGAGTGCACACGGTGTTTATTACTCGCATGGCAATATTTATTTTAAAAGGTGCTTAAAGACCAAAAAATGGCTGAATGGAAATAGTAACTAGGTCCACGAAAGTGCTCACTTTGCTGCGAATAGCCTGTACTGACACCGCTAAGCGCTAAGGATACTGGCCAGCAAGAAACCATTTTACGACTTCTCTACAATCGCGTTATCGCTACAGTAAGTCGTTGCAATAAGTCGTGCATCCTTCGAGAGTAATCACTCCGGCTACGATCGACGTGCAACGCTGCCGCGACGCTTAACGTCAAACGCAACGCGTTGAAAGTTGGTCAACCTTCAAGTCTTTCGCGTTTGACGTTTAACGTCACAGAAAAGCGGCTACAAACAATACAGACGTTTGGTAGCAGATGGCACCACTATCGTCGTACAATTTTATTCTGTTCTGTTATACTAAATAATTTAACAAATAACGCAAAACGCATTAAAAAGTAATTTAGCATAATTACAAACACAATTGAAAATATTCGTGTGTGTATATACACACACACACATATATATATGCTTACATGATTTTTATTTGTCTGCATGTTAACGTCAATTGTAGACATGCCCGCATTTTGATTGTAACGTTTAGCGTTTAACGTTTTGCGTCAAGCTTGTTGTAAACGAGGCTTTAGAAACGTCAACAGCCAGTCAGTTGTCTTGATGGCGGAACAAATTCCAGCAACAGAAACAAACGGCGTTCCTTACGTTCGACGAGTTAGTTGACGTGTCATAGTAATGGATTTGTTTTTCGATTATGAGGAGATTAATTTATGGTAACTATAATATGGACTTTTAATTCAGTTAGAAATATCTGAATACTTACCTATCTTTACCCTCTTCCCATCTGGCAAAACACAGTAATGTTACAGTAACTTGGTTAGAATTATAGTTTACCACTGACTTATTTGTACCACCTGTCCTCCTTCACATTTACTACCGGATAGTACAGAAGAGGAAGTAATATGTGATAAAGTTGTGATAGATGAAGAAGAGAATATAGATTCTGGAGTCTTAAAAAGGCTCCGGGGAATGATGGCTTAACATTGGATGTATTGAAAGGAATATGGGAAGAAATAAGAGAAGATATATTACAAATAATGAACAGTTGTGTAAAAGAAGGGATATTCCCAGGCTGAGATCGTTATCTTGTATAAGGGAAATAATAAAATAAGAAATAAACCTAGTTCCTATAGACATATATGTATCTTGCCTGTGTTGGGTAAGGTATGAGGAAGAATAGTTTTAAACAGAATAGAGGAAAATATCGAATAAATGTTGGATGAAAATCAATTTTTATTTAGAAAGAAGAGATCCACAGAAGATGCAATTAGAAAGGTTTTTAGTGTAGTGAATAATATGGAAATAAAATAAATTATACTGGTTTTGATGGATATATCAAACGTTTTTCAACTATTGAATGGAACAGTGTAAAAAGAGACATAGCAGAGTTAAGAATTAAAATATATAGAAAAGAAAATATTTTAAAATTATTTCGAAGCTCGAAAGGTGGACATTAGTAATGACTTTATGGCATATGAAAAGAGTATGAATCGTAGTTTCCCCCAAGAGTCGGTTTTGGGGCCAACGATTTGGAATATAGTTTTTAATAATTATTTAAATTTAGAGAAAGAGGAGGATCCTGATAAAATCGCATATACGGATGATTGTATTTTAATAATAGGAGCAAATGATAGAATAACATTGGAAGCTAGGGTTGATGATGAAATGGATAAACTTAATAGATGGGTAGAAGGTAATGGATTGGACGTTTCTATAGACAAGACAGAAGGAATAGTTGTGGAAGGAGGGTTGGAAAAGAGACCAGCTACAATTAATTACGAAGAAAAAAAGAATTAAATATTTAAACAAGTATAGTATCTGGGAATAATAATTGGAGTATAGATACCAAAAATTATATAAAGGATATTGAATGTTGGCATAATAGTAAAATAAGGATGAATAAGATAATGAGAGACGTGATAAGTGGACACTGACAGACAAGAAGTTATTTGAACAGGATAAATAAAGTTGAAAATTATATGTGTGACTGAGAGATGGAAGTACAGAATGTTTATTATTTAATGTATAACTGTAGAACGTTTCCGAATGAAAGAGTAGAATTGAAGAGAATTTTAAGAATTAAAAATTACGTATGGCCATTAATGAATTATAAAGTATATGATGAAAAGGTATACCTATTCGGATACTGTAAGGTATGTAGATTTAATTTATAGAGAGGTAAAGAACAATGATGATTTAATAGATTATATGTGTGATAAAGGAGAGAGAGGGTCAAAAACCGACGATGCCAGGGGGGGGGGGGGAGTGAAACTAGGCAGGGGCCCTGGTACATCACGCTTGCTGGCAAGGCCGGCACAGAATGGGGAAAGCCCTGTTTTTAATGGGGGGACAAGATTAAGTGTTGTCCTCATCACACAGTCATAAGAATTTTAACAGGTGTTTAATATTTTGGTCATTTGGTTTAAGGTATGGATATGGATATGTTTTAATTAAATATTAAATATTAAAAGCGTTTTTCAAGTAAGAGAATATATAGAATGAATCAGATAAAATATATGTATTTACATATAGTACGGGCGGGCGAACCAGTGTTAGGGTAGCAGCCTCCCCGCGGCTCCCTGCGGTAAAGGCCGTTCACGATAAAGTGAGCACTTTTGAATACAACCTTTGAAAAATATCACTGCTCCTACCTGTATATATATTAAATAGCGCAGTGAGTGGTATGCGACTAGTAAAGTTGGTAATGAGGGAGGTGAAAGTAGTTCCATGTCTTAACGTTGAAGTAGAAGTGTTAGGTAAACATTTGAAAATACTAAAATGTTATTTCTATTGTTTTCCGGTTTTTTTTAATGCGTATTATGAGTAAGAATTACTAAATATGTAAAAATTTACTTTTCTAATAATTTCACAGTTTCGCATGACAGACGCATGAATGAAGTGATGGGGAACATTTCAATGTTAATTTTACACAAGGCGTGAGAATACACAATCTTCATACACATACACGTAGATCTAAAGCAGGGGTTTCAAAAGTGCTCAGTTTACCGTCAATAGCTTATAACTGGATATGATACCAGGCTAATAGTCACCTTCTCCCTCCCGTTGCATATTTCCGACTAATGACGGATAAGAATAAAGTAATGAGATTTAGAAGCTTTAGAAGCTTTATATTGTATACGCGTATTTCTGTCGCGATTTATCGATTTTGATTGTTTTAATTGATGTTAATGACGATATATTTTAATGGATTTTAATTTTGAAAAATCTCTATTTTAAAAGTTTTTAGTCGCAAACGTACCCTTGGCAGTGGTAATTATGAAAAGCTATTATGATTTTTTTAATCGTGCTAACTTTTGGAATATATGTATTATTCTTAATTAGAATTTTCGTTAGATTTTAAGACCCGAAGGGCCAAAAGACTAAAGAGGGTCCCAGTTTACTTAACTGTATGTCCTCCTTCACAGGCGGGAGTAACTATGACTGTACGCATGCTGTCAGGCGCTGGAAGCCAGGGGGCCTGTCTGTGTAGCCGAAAGGGGTAAGGCTGCAAGGTGCGATATTATTGATTAAAGATATACAATAGAGGGGCCAAGGTATAGGAAAAAGTCTGACCAGTTTTACGTGTTAGTTCCGCGAATGATTCAGAGGAGCGCTAGTGTTCTCGACGACGTCATCCACGCGGTGTTGCCAATTCCGCAGCCGCTAAAAGTATGTCATAACCCTGGCCTAGGCTCGCCCACGTGTTCGTTCCAGTTCTGCCAGAGGCGAACCTGTCACACGCGAGTTACCAGCATTCGTCGCAGCTGTGAATACCCAACTCATGATTTACTAGTGGCGGCCATGGAATGTGTTTAGTTTCTTTCGTAGAATTATGTTTTTGCGGAAATATGCAGCGATATCAACTACTGTTTGGTTTTATTTACCTCTGCGAAAATTAATTATCATAACTATATAACGGTAATTGTTATTAATTATAATCTATTATTTTACTATAGTTTAGGTGTTCATGATAAAATATGAGTACTGTTAGCACTTAAAATTACAAACGTCATATGAATCATAAATGATGTAATACGTCATATTAAACTGTTCGTTCCGTTCTTATGTGAAAGGAAATGGACAGGAAATAATTGCTCAACAATGGAGAAATATATGTTAGACGCACGACGGTCTACAATTGAACACATAGTTTACAGTTTGAGGTTGTGATCTACTACGTAGGTGACTGTTCGTACAAATTATCAGTACGTTCAATGCGTTGATTCGAATGTCATTAAAGTTGTGTCCTAACCTAGGAATACACTAATGTATATACACATACTCCACTCGGCTCGATACATGATACATTCCAACAAACATACTTATTTGGATCCTTTACTACAACAAGTTAGCTGATAAGATTCTGAACAAGCATTTTGACGGAAAACACATACTGAAAATGTGCTGGAACGTAGACGCATAGATTTAGAATTTCAACCCATTAGGAGCTGTAGCTGGAAAGCGCATGACAATAGCAGTGTTCCTATTAACCAATAATAGACTTTTACAAGAAAGGAATGGATATATATTTGAGCCAGTAAAAGCAGTTATCAATAATGTATCATTAAAACTGGTAACAACTAGAGGTAAATTTTCTTTTTAACACTAATATTGGTATTAATAATAATGAACTGTCTGATACAGATATAACGTTTTCACTCATGCATGCCTCGCCTTGTAAAAACATTGCCAGTGTTGTACTATTCTATTTTTCAATGTCACCAGGTTGGAAGCGGATCACGCTGTTCCATGTTAAAAATTTTGTTTACTGTATCACTATGAGGCCAACTGCGGCTCGTCCACTGTAACATACATAGTTCTATCCACTGAGCCACTGCGGCCTCACTTGGACTCCCTCTCTCTAAGGCCCAATTTGATATATATCTATCCACCTGGCCACTGTGGCCCCACTTAATATAGTTCTATCCACTGAGCCACTGCAGCCCCACTTGGAATCTCTCTACCCACTGAGCTACCAAGGCCCCACTTAATTAACTTAACATTGAAGCGAGACATTTAACTTTAACAAAAATGATATTCCATTACCTTCATATCTCTATGCATTAATATTATAAAACTTTTCACGGGGAAAAAGTAATTAAAAAATAAGTTTTTAGGGTAAAAGGTAATGATTGCGTGATCTGATCTTGCTGAAATTCGAACGTGACCTGTATTTTACCCTGAGGATTCGCCCTGCAAAATTAGAAGAACTCCTATTCAGTTTCAAGGGAATTAGAGGTATTAAAGACGGACAGACAGACAAACGGAGATCGTTTACTTATTATATATGTTTACGAAGAAAACTGGTTATGTTTATCCCGGCTCTTCTAGATCGTTAAAGGTTAAAGCGATCATTGTTAAGAACTTTGTCGGTGGCGTTTCTCGAAAGTTATGCCTCCATTCCACTCTTTATAAAAAGAAATATCAGGAACAACATTTATGAACTACATCTAATCGATTATAAAAAAAATAGTAGCTTGTGAGCTGTAAGACGCGAGACGCACATACATTCGTTTACCCGTGTACGTGCGTATGTCATTTCCCGAGACATGTCCAACATTTACGTTCGTAGACGAATGCGGAGCTGTATGAGCGTGCATCTCAGAAGCAGAAAAACCTTTTGAGCACTAGAGGAAAAGGACATTAATGATAACGCTTTAAGGCTCAACTCTAACAGATGTTTCTTTCAAAGAGATAGTGCCACTGTCGCCTCTGTAAGATCCACGTTTACAATAATGACGTGCATTAGTGGATATTGTCTGAAAAGATGGCAGCTGCTGTGTGTGTTTATATTTACACGAGTATAACACAGTACGCCATTGTATATTGTACACTGAAACCTCGGACTCATAATAATGCAAAAAAAAAATTTTACACTGTAGTGTTTATCAGTAATGTTAACACTAAGACGAACGCATGAGAACTAAACATAACAAAGAGAGTCGCAAATATTGTACTTTAGACTACGTACATTACAAAATATAACTATTTCTGCACGAAACATCAGTTGAATGCAATGACTCGGTGCCAATCACTAATATCAAAGCTACGGCCATGTCCGCAAGGACAAATTCGTTATTTTATATATTTTGTCATTTCGTAAGTTTCAATCCGGACGTTGTCGCAGTCACTTGTTTAGCACTCGCGGCAACACATTCTTCATTAACAGTGAAAATATGTTTTATATAAATAAATTGCTTAAATTGGACGTAATATATCTGCGACCATTACCGGAATGCTGCGAATCCTATTATATAATAGGACGATCTCTGTCTGTCCGTCCCTCTTTAATACTTCTAAGTCCCTTGAAACTCAACAAAAGTTCTTCAAATTTCACAGAATGAATCCTCAGGTTTCAAATACAGGTCAAGTTAGAATTTCTGCAAGATCAATTACGCAATCATGAATTTTGACACTAAAAACACATTTTTTAATTACTTTTTCCTATGAAAGTTTTCTATTAATGCATAGGGATTATTGCATAGAGATATGAAGGTAGTGGAATATCGTGTTTGATTGCTCTAAGTGTCTCGTTTCAATGTTGAGTTAATTAAGTGGGGCCACAGTGGTCAAGTGGCTAGACCGATTCCAAGTGGGTCCTTAGTGGTCAGTGGATAGAGCAATTCCAAGTGAGGCCGCAGTGGCCCAGTGGATAGAGAAATATCAAATATGTTTATTTTTCAGTCTTTGTATGATGACCAATTTTTTAACATTGTAAATATTCTAGGCACGTGACCAAACTGAAAACATGGTGACGGGCTAAACCCCTAGTATGTTAATAAAAAAGACAGTAATTTAATATCCAATAACGACTTAAAATAAAACATGTGTTGCGAAATATATAAACCAAGCGCAACACTTACTTGTTTTTAAAAACATGTCTAGTGTATTTTATGCATGGTCATTTGTTGAAAAAAAAAAAAAAAAAAAAATGCATTCGCGAATGTGTTTTGAATGTCAAAAACAACATGGCGCTGATTTTATCATTTTGTATTTTGCTAACATCCGCTACAAGATACGAAATATCAATTTACCAAATACTTCACAATGTTTGTATAAAATATCGGGTCACGTGATCATTTTGTCAACACAATCTGCCATTTCGGACACGACTTACATTTACAATACAAAAACTAATGCATTTCGAATTATGCAGTATGCGCTTATCTGTCATACGGGAACACGTCTTCTGTATTTGCAGTTTTCTATTAGTGTTTTAATTCTTAGTTCCAGTGAATTTAAACAGACAGCAAGCCTGTCATGCTTACTTTTGTTCCTAACAACACCTCGTAAGAAACAACCATAGTGAGGCAGATCATACTTCATAGCCGACATTTGCTATTAGAGAAGCTTATTATTTGTGAACAAATATAGTCGTCAACAGGTGCACATACACACCTTTGTCATGTTTTTTTTTTTTATAATTTCATTAGTGTAAGTTTCCCGCCAACAACACCTACTACTCTGTACTGATTGGTCGTAGTCTCAAAATTTTTTCTAAAGATATAAAACACAACTATTTATTTCAATGCTTAAGGAAATCTCACCAACGCACACGACCTGGTAAGGTTCCATTGGGAGCCAAAACATACGAGAACCACATTCGTTTCTTCTGCACACATCTTTGTAAGACGTGTGTTAACACTCGTACAGTTATATGTATCATTATTAAATTTGCGATACGTGTGGGGAGACAAAATTTAATACTGTAGTGGTTGTTAAGTTTGCCACACGTATGGGCGCACAAATTAATACTGTAACACCACTGAAATGTGTTACAGTAATACGGCCAATCTTATTGGCTATCAAATATTATTTCTGAGATATGTAATATAAGATATGAATGTGTAATGTGATGATAAAATAAAGTTGTATATGGGTGTGATTCTGATAAGTTAGATTTATGGTATGTATCGGCTAAAATATGTGCTGCCTCACAAAAATCAGTATATTCATCCAGATTTGAATTATTTCTGAATTTTAAAACAATTAAACCATTAATTCTAATAAGCAACCAGATAAGTCTTAATTCGAGTAAATCAATAAAAAAAATTAAATTACATTTTTATTTTAATGCTTTTAAGTGAATTCAACAAGAAACAAGCAGAAGTAAACCAATTCAAATATTTATATAACTTTTGCATAACTAATTGTGAAATATTATGCTATTCTAATTTTTCAAAATTACCGACAACCCCAACCTGCACGTTTTACTACATCAAAAGGATTACCAATATTTGAATTTACTAGTGCTGGTATCGTAAATAGATCTACATTTGCCTGGGGGGGAAATGTGACTTAGCTGTGTCGATAGCAGGACATAACCGCAACTCTGCCGATGTCGTGGAGTCATCCTTCACTGGTGCAGGACCCAGGAACAGCTCTCCCGCTCACCACGGACAGCACATCTCCGGGTGGTGCTCAGCGAACTCGTCCTCTGCGGACCGGAACAGCGGAGGTGGGTGCAGAACCGGAACCCGTCAGGGATTCGCAGCCATTAGTCCTCCTCCGGCAGAAATGGCTCTCCGGACACCAGACACCGCGTCGTCCCTGGCTCGAGGCCGAATCCAAGAAATCCTCCTTTACCAAGCCGTCCTTCCGTCTGGGCTCATCATATAACTTACGTCGACGTACTTCTTCTTTTAAATATATATATATATATATGCTCAGCATTTCAACAGTGCATGAATAAATCGCAAATATCAAACTTTTTACTAATTAAATATAATAAATTAACTTCCACACTCAGGACTTGCTTGCTTTGCATGCTGGCCTCTAGCTTATTCCAAATTAGAATGAATGAGTTTTTGTTCCAAAGGACTATTGTTCGAAAAATCATTAAAATTAGTATAGGCCGGCTGGTGTGGCTTGATCCTTTGAGAAACAAAAGTAGTGCTAGTTACATATACAAATATTCATACAGAGAGACCACAGATAATCATTAAACTAATATAGTATTTACACAACACAACTGTCAAAATAGATAATTATACACATATCACAATGAACATACGTTAAACATCCGATACATTAAATTAAAGTTTGGGATTTAAATCAAATTTAAAGACATAGAGTAATCATCATAAGGTATAAATTGAAGTGTTACATCTTAACGCATAATATAATGCTTAAATATTTCTATCATAAACCCAGCTATACTTCAGACGTCGCATCTTACGCTGCATTGCGGTGTGCGGGTGTGTATAAACGCAGTCAAATCAATACATTTCTATGTCCGTAGTGTACTGTTGTTAACCAAGAATAACAAAAATATGACTGCATATCTTGAGTGTGTCAAACGTTTTTCGTGTGTTCTGGAATGTCTGTCGTCTCCTAGCCTACAAATCGATAATGCCGACAATTTACGAACACTATGTACAAGTTGGAATGATTTGCAATAGTAGGGTGCTCTTGTGTGTTAACTTTGTGGCATATTTACATAATTATAATTTACTTTTCCTAAAGTAGTTATGTTCTGTGTGCCCCGTGTTTTGTTGAATGAATAAATACTTTTTTCGTTAACGACCTTTCATTTTGTTCGCACGATCATACTATCCTAACGAATCACTTTTTATAACATGTACGATCATCTTCTTAACAAGGAGTGTTAATTCATACAGCAAGTGTAGATTCGATTCGTTTATCGTGGGTATTTTATTCTTTTTACTATCATTCCCCTACCACTTAACAATGTTAACTGTAATATGGTAGTATAATTCTAGCAGAATGTAATGTATAATGTTTTCAAAACAGTTTTTCTTCCGATATTTAGAAAAGGGTTAAGAAGTTTCTGGTGACTAAATTGTTCAAGAGGCGTGAGTCATTTAAGCCGGCCTTACACTATACCCAATTTATGCTACTTTATGTTATACTCATGGGCACAACAGAATGCATACAAGTTTCTATAGCAGAAGGGAAGAAATAACCCATCCGTTCATACCCACACGTTATCTAAAGTGCTAATAGAAATTTTGTAACTTAAATGGTAGGCAAAACAACTCGCAGGGGACAGGGGTACAAATGCAAACATATATTATATCTAAGTACTTTGTGGTGAATCCAAAAGGTAAGACGATTATTTCTTTTTCCCCCTGAAGACTGCATTGGTTTAGATTTTATCGTACGAGTACTATTATTGTATGGAAAATGATATGAGTAACGGCGTAACGGCACTGCTTATGTGTGTAAAACAAGGTACTGTATTCGCATACATGTACGACAGACATTTATGCCACTCATTAAAATATTGGCATATTATTTAAACAAAGGCATAGCTAGGAATGTACTCTAGGCGGGCAGGGAGGGAGGTGGGGAAAAATATTTCATATTTATATTTTTGAACAAAATAAAAAACCTTTATTATTAAAAATTTTTAGTTACATAATTATTTGTAATCAATGGCTTCATGTACAGATATGGAACCACACAATGCTATAAACATTCTTCGTGTTTAAGGAAGATCACATATTCCTTGAGTTAAGATAAAATAAAACTTGTCATTTTGTTTTCAAATTTTATTTTAAATTCTTAGATGGTGGGGGGAAGGGGGAGTCCTAATATATCAGCCCCCATTCCGGCTAGCTCCTGTCTTTAAATGTGTATCTTTAATGAGCATAATAATCAATATTGTGCCCTCCGTAATTAAACACACTTTTACGACGTGGGAAAGGAACTCGGGTGTCCGCCATCTTGTCTGTCCCAGCGTGTGGATATAGCAGACATTCAGAACATGGTCTACTTTTTCAGGAGTTGGGACTGGGTGGGGACAGGGATGGAGTGTGAGTGAGAGAGAGGGTAGATGTCAATGCGGCAACGCTGCCGACATTCCCCACGCACTCGACACGAAAATGGACTAGCGCGACGTGGTGTTTCATCCCTCGAACTACAGCTGGAGTGGTCAGGAAATTTAACCGGGGGGAGTCCACTCTTGGCATATCCTTACTCAACGACGATCTCGGCCCGTGGGCTGAGCACCCGGTGGGAGCTGTGATGGCCATGAGGTTAGAGCCTCTGGCGGAAGGTACAGGAAAGGCGCGAGTGCAAGACTGCGGCAGTCTTCTACGCCTGGAAGGTTTCTTTAGCCTGGTTTCGAAGAATCGGCCTGTAATGGGAGTAATGTTGCAGACCACGT
Source organism: Dryococelus australis (assembly GCA_029891345.1). Taxonomy (NCBI): domain Eukaryota; kingdom Metazoa; phylum Arthropoda; class Insecta; order Phasmatodea; family Phasmatidae; genus Dryococelus; species Dryococelus australis. Next base: position 32,800,869 of record CM057004.1, read on the forward strand.
GACTAAATACCCGGTGGGTTTGTTGTGTCCTGAAATGTAAATGACACTCCCTCCTCGACTGCGTGATCACGGGATTAGCACAGCGGGACCCGACCTTCGAACGAGTGTAAGGTGCTAGAGAAGCGATGAACGCGGCACAAGAGTTGTAGACAGAATGGAATAGGTTTGGAATGGCATATCGTTTGACTGTTTGTTGTGTAGCGTGCTTGATAATTAAAACATGATAGGCATTTAAGTTATGCATAATATCAAACATATTTTAGTCGAAAGTGAGCATTGGTCATGGTAAGATGTGTACTTAGGGTGAAATTACTCATGCTAGTAATTGAATACGTAAATACTTCTTACGCGTATTTATTTGTTGCGAGAAAAAAATATAAGTATCCTTGACGGGATATGAAGCAAGGAGTATTTCCTCAATCCTATACCCCTTATCCCACAGTCTAGTCAATTGTGATTCATCGGCCGATGGGTAGATAGTTTCAGCTCATTACATAAATACTAGTTGCGTGTGGTTATTCGATATGCAAATACTCTCTCCCGATAGTTGATTTGTTACGCGATTTAAAATATCTACTTATCCTCCAAAGGTTTCGCGTGTCGTTTCGCTGTTCAAACTCTCAAACTATTAAAAACTAAACATTGCATTACTAGTTCATGTTAGCGATTAACGCATTTTGTGTTACAGTTTAATGATTTCAAGTAATAATGACTATCGCCAGTTGCGAATGTTTGAGAAAACATACAAAATAAATAAATGTTGATAACACGTCTCATATAATGCAAATCATAAGTCGAATAAAGTTACAAGTTTTACAAAAAATATTATGTTAGGTAAGAACGCACATGTAATCCATGTCTAGTTGTCTAGTGAGAGAGAGAAAGTTTAAATTCGCGGGTGGTTGATGGTGGACATAGAGTGAGCGAGGGAGCGAGGGGAGGGAGAGGAGAGAGAGAGAGAGAGAGAGAGAGAGAGAGAGAAAGGGAGGAGCATGTAGGCCAGGAGGCGTCGCTGCCCTACCGCTGGTATGTCCAACTTCACACCTCCTTGTCTCTTGCGCGTCATCCCCGGAGGCGAAAAGCAGACGAGAAAGCCAGTATTGTCTTGTCTGGTTGCGCTGGTAGCACCTGTTCGTTTCTCGCTTGATACACTTTCCAAGTAACAACCTAGTTATTGTTGGTGGTTATCGTGTTTGCATCACAGACTACGCAAGCGACGCGACACCGACCACTTCAAAACTTATAGTATTAATTTAATTAATATTATTCGTCCTTATAAAGGCTACGTTAATGGAATCCAATGTAGCGGCTGGGGTCATAATGGATGATATATGCAACTGGAGGTCAGTCGAGATCTAGCACGCGAAGCGAGAGGACGTGTGCGTGTAGACTGCTGGTTACGCAACTGTGTGCGTAGGCCTACTCTCTCGGCACATTATGGAAATGTACGATTAATAAATTAATTATGTATAATAAGTTATTGCTCATTGCACAATTGCGTATATTGTGCAAGTGCTCGATTATCAAATATATTATTTTAAACTTGTAATACTATTGCAAATCAATATGGCGGCAGAGGTAAAAACCCTTTGATAATATCAAACTAAGGTCAGCCCAGAGCTCACACTCCAAGCGAGAGGACGTGGACCCCAGTTGGTTATTATGCAACTGTGCAAGTGCATCACTGCACGAATAAATAAACTGATTACATAATCCAATCGCCCGCCTCTTATGCAACTGCATTTCCCTCGCATTATTACATAATTATATAATGCAATATATATTATACTCTTATAATCTAATTACACATAAACGTCCCCCTCCCAACATCGTCATTTGGTCAGCTCCAACGTCATCCTCTCTGCAGTTGCCGAAGAGTCAACACCTCATTGCGCAAGGGCGCAAAAAAAAAAACACAATTTAGCCCGACGTCCGGGAATCTAACCCAGCACTGGAAGTGCATGAGCACTGGAGGTGCATCGTCAGCATCTTAGAAATATATCACCGGGCGTATCCACTTATTCTACTCACATGTTGCTAATTTTTGTAAAGCGACGCGTTATACAACAATTAAGTTGGTGTTTTTATGACGCATGACCCCAAGTGAACAGTTGTCTTAAGTTAAGAATAAAGGTCGAAAAATTAAGGATCGGAATGCGTAAACATACATGCATCCTTCTGCAACCTTTGCAAATTAGTTCACGAAAGTGATGTAATCATTTAAATTATATACGTTGATAACGAGCATTATAATCAGAGAACATCAATAGACTACCGCGTCTCGTGTCTTTTACGATGTAATCTTGATATTATAGTTCCATTTACCAAGATAGATGATTGTACGAACTTAATTTTCAAAAGTTACAATTTTTATCATGTAAATTCATCAATAAATGTGTAGTTCAATCTCATGCAGAAATAATTTTTTTGTTGTCTACTTTTTATTTTCTAGAACCGATGTTACGCGTAAAAATCGGTATGGGCTGTTTACGATAAAGTGAGCACTTTTGAGGCCCTAATTACTTTTTTTTTTCTTTTCAGACATTTTTTATCCATTCACCAACTTTTCAAATAAATATATCATGTAAGTAATAAACACAGTGTGCATATTTCCCTGCTCTCTGAAGTGAACGTCTGAGGTTAAAGTTAAATATATGTATTAACTATTATTCCAAATGAAACTGCTTCAAAACTGGTCACTTTACCGTGAATCGCCTACAATCGACACGTTTATAACAAAACTTGTTGTATATGACAATATAATCCCTGGTGTGCCCAGTTCTTTGTTCGAGAAAGACACATAAGAGATCCGGGCTTCGCGTGTATCTGTTTGTTTGAATACCAGGAAACAGTTCGGCCTCCGCGGCGGAAGGAAGAAATGCCAGGCAGTTCGCCAGCCTGGAAGTTTGCGTCTGCTAGCTCGGCTCATGCTCCTCTCCAGAAGGAGCTGGAGTTTTCGCACGGTGAACAACGAAGCGGATGTCCCGAGCACGTTTCGCGCCCTCTTGCGGGCGCCATCGATCACGCGGAAGGTGACAGTCATAACGGAGCAAAACGGAAAGAAAAGTTTCTTCCCCTCGCTTTAGTGCTCTAACGTTTCTTTCCCAGTTCTGCGAAGTTGTGGACCGCCACGTGTTGAAAGCACTTCGTCAGATGCATGTAAAGGCCGCACTGTAAAAAAAAAAATGGTAAAATTACCTGACAAATGTAAGGTGATATTGCCAAACTTGGGGGAAGCATAGTTTTCCTTACGTGTAAGGTAAAATTACAGCACTATGGGGTAAAATTCACGTACATGGTAGTGAAAAATACCATTTATGGATGGAAAAATTACCTTACGACGTGTGTAACTCCTAGTCGATTTGTAACTATTTGATAATTGTGTGTTCTACCTTAAAATTTATTTTTATTGTCTAGTCATACAAGCTCTCCAACATGGCCTTTTATATGTAAGTTATAGTTACCGCACTCTGGAGAATAATTCAGGTACATAGCGGTGGGAAATCGCATAAATGCATCTCTTCAGCATTGTCTCAACAGCTATGTGGGAGGACGGCCGGAAGAAACACGTTAATACTCACTTCTAATGCCATGTTGTCACTGTGGTGTAATGGATAACGCATCGGCGTATCGTGATAGAGTTTCATGGTCTGTGCCCACCCTCCGGCAAGTGACGAGAATTTTAGAGTTAAGATTTCGGTTACTATAGGTCAAAAGATATAGGTGATAAAAAAATTTAACACTACTAACATCCAGTGTACTTTTACATATAATTTTATTATACAATATAGTTAATATTACCTTAAAGCCTGTTCATGATAAAGTGAGCACTTTTGAAATCAACCGTAGAAAAAAGTCACTGCGCCTACCTGCATATGTTTAAACGGCGCACTGAATCTCATGCGCCCAGTAAATTTGATAACGATGGATGGAAAATAGTTCCATGTCTTAACGTTGAATAAAAAGTGTTACGTGACCATTTGTGATGACCTTTAATTATTTCTTTTGATTTCTTTTTTTTTTAATGCATCTAATTGTAAAAATGAATAGATTTGTAAAATATTTACTTGCCTAATACTTTCTCAGTTTCATTTGACTGACGCATGGATAAAGTGACGAGGCCCCCAGCAACGTTAATTTTTATAAGGTGGAAGAATACACTACGTGTACACAAGTAGATCTTAAGCAGGGCTTTCAAAAGTGCTCATTTTACCATGAACAGCCTATAATCGCGTGTACTTGGGCATCACATTTAGATACAAAAAAAAATTGTTTTGTAGAGTTAGAAAAGAGGATTTGAGACATTAAAGTATTAAACTATTTATTTTCCAAAAAATAAATTTTATTATATTTTAGCAAAAAAAGCTTATCTTTTAAGTTACTTATATGATAAAGTAATCTTTCGCGCTGTCTAACAGAACGTGGGTAAAAAAAAGTCTCTGCATAAACATATTTGATGCTTTCAACGGATACTGCCAGCATACAAATTTTGGTTGATAAAATACACTAATTTTAAATTATTTATATTTCAGCCATTTAAAATAAATGGCTCACCTACCTAAAACGTTTAAGTTTACATGGCGTACTGTATCCCTAATTGTGTGCAAAAGTTGTTGAAAATCTGTTAATTGGTCCTCAAGATGAGGCATATAAATCCGATTTTCTCATATGGTCGTAAATGGGGCCAAAAAGATTATGTATCGGCAGATTCGACGTTTGTCGTCTATAATTACAACAAATAAAGGTTGGTTGAGAATATTTGGGACATAAATTTAGATGGATTACAAAAGTAAAACTTGTAGCCTGAAATTGGTGGGAATCGGTTAGTAGTTTTTCGAGATATGACTTAAAATCTATTTTCCATGTGGCGTTATGTTGCAAAACAGCTTTAAAAAGGTTCTCTGTGACTCTATACACACACATTTGATAATTGCAATATATATTTATAGCATTCAAAGTTAATTAATTCTTTCATTATTCCGCAAATATGGCATACTAAACTAAATTGATTTATTTGCCACCATTTTGAAAATAAGTGTCCAACCTAATTAAAACACATAAGTTTACATGACCTGTCGTAGTAATATTAAGTATGTGTGTCCTATACTTTGTAGGGCTAGTAAAGAGATTTTGGCAGCTCTTAACAGCGAGGTCTTGAGAGCCTATGAGGATGATTGAGATGCGTATGGAGCAATGCCGGAATGAAAGGGCGGGGGAAACGGGATATCACCGAGAAAACCCGCTAACCAGCGGCATCGTCCGGCACGATTCAACATGCGAAATTCCAGGAGTGACCCGGTAGGGGTTTTAACCCCGTTCGCCTTGGTGGAAGGCGAGCAGACCAACCGCTCAGCCCCCGCGGCCCCTATACTTGGTAGGAATCGGTTAACATGTTTTCTGAGATATAAAACTAATTTTTTTATGTTGCGCTATCTTACAAACTGATGTTCAAAAGAGGCTATATATTAGCATACTTGATGCTTGTAATCGATTCTTTCAGCTCGCCGAACGATATGGTAGATATAGAAAAATAATCTACAAATATTCATATTATAACCATTTTGAAAATAATTACCATATCCGTTTAAATAGCATATGATTACTTACATGGCATGGCACTTTTGGCGGAAAATTCCGAGGTATAGCTTACAAGCTTTATGTTTCCTGTTGTACTGTCTTCTAAATAGTAGACTTATTACAATCTCCCCTTCTAAATCCAATGCTTACATTGAGGACCTATCAATATACCACATTTGTTTAGAATCGGTTTAGTGGTTCCCGAGATATGATTTAGAACCCTAAATTTTAAAATGCCTCCATTTTGAAAATAAGCCCTCGGCGTTGTCAAAAACAAAACAAAAGTCAAGTTCTTTATGTGTACACCCACACACACATAGACAATAGACACCCACACACATATAGACAGGGAAGTGATCTCATAAGCTACCTGCTCTTCGGAATGTAGACTAAATAAAAGACAGCCCTTTAAAAAAAACCCTTTGAGTACTGCAAGACTACGCACGCGAACAGCCGCCATTCAAGTAATTATTAATGCTTAAATTCAGGTTAGGAAGAAGAAATTATTTTATGAGTGTCTTAATTAACTGCCAGTGACTGACTGAATATGTTAGTATATAACTCCTACATCGAACAGTTCAAAAAAATTTTAAACAGCGTTAATTTTTTTTACAGTAAATTCTAATGCAATATTAAGTTAACGGTAGAAGCAAATATAATTATATAAACTCTAAAGAAGTTTTTAAATACATTTAATAGTGTAATATGTGACAAAAAAAAGTCAAATATAGCGGTCACCAAAGCATAATAATAATGTAGAGCCTGAGAAATGGATTCCAATATGACATCCGAGTTACTGGGTGCTGTTTAGAACATCCGATGGTATTAAATTATTAATATAGATGAAAACATTTTTAAATAAGCATTTTATTTTTAAAAAATGGTTGGATATTTTTCCAAACTTTATGTGTGTTGCTCCTATTTTTAAAGCGGAGGCAGTTGTAATCATATACGCTCCAACAGACACCATGCACAGTGTACGAGTTCCAGCAAACGACATCTTCAAAACAAATTCCGAGTTCAATATCTGGTATTTTCTCTATATTCTCGCCAGTTCTTTTTCGCATAATCCGCTCCCCTCTGTGCAGAATGGAATGAGGCCGTGTCCGAATTGACAAATTTCGTTATTTCGTTATTTTGTAAATTCGTGTTTTGGTTGTTATCAATTCGGACGTTGTCGACAGTCACTTGTTTGGCACTCGCGTCATCACATTGTTACATTAACAGTGCAAAATATTTCAATATAAATTTAATGCTTAAACAGACGTAATATATCTGCAATCGTCTCTGGAATACTACGAATGCGTTGATAAATAAGAAAATAATAAATGATGCAATAAGGACTTCAAAAAAAAAATTTTGCGCTATATATATATATAAAGTACAACACTTGCTTGCTTTTTAAAACATGCCTAGTGTATTTTATAAACAGTTACTTGTTTTAAGTAATTTTATTTACGCATTCACGCATGCGTTTTTAAAGTAAAACCAAACATGGCGATGATTTCGTCATTTTGTATTCTTTCAAACATCCGCTTTATACAAAATACGAAATACCAAACTACCAAATACTTCACCATTTTTTGTATACAAAATCGGGTCACGTGATAATTTTATCTACAAAACCTGCCAATTCGGACACGGCCTGCGTTTATCTGCTCGGTTTTCCCTTTTCTATCCTAGCTGAGGCATCATCAGCGATTGCAGTGAATTGAAACGCCCTCTCCCTCCCCTGCCCGTTGTTTTTCAACTGTTTATTAATGGAAACTCATTTATACCCCCTCCTCGCCCCCTATAACTATTGAGACCACTATTTGGGTAAAGAGAGACGCGGTGGTGTAGTGGTTAGACCACTCACCTCCCACCTAGGCGAACCGGGCTCGATTCGCGGCGGGGTCGCTCCCTGATTTACGCGTGTGGGAATCGTGCCGGACGATGACGTTGGTTGGAGGGTTTTCTCGGGATCTTTCGTTTCAACCGCCCTTACATTCCGGCGCTGCTCCATTCTCCCCTCGCTTCACCCTCGTCGGTTCTCAAGACCTCGATGGTAATAGCCGTCCGGATGTCTTCACTCACTCACTACATGGATAAATATCGCGCAATATTGGCTGTCACAGTTTATTCGCTAGCTCCGTGTTTGCTCGGCACACAATTTGTCTCGCTTTCTTGTTGCTTTATCTTTCTTCGAGTAGCTGACAAGTCGCTTGTGCGTAACGTCATATTCCATACATCTTCAGTATAACTTTGAATCACTTTGGTGTAATTTAGTCTATAGGCTGTTCACGTAAAAATGAGCACTTTTAAAAGCCTTGCTTAAAATCTACTTGTATGCACGTTGTGTATTATCCCGCCTTATGTAAGATCAACATTGCAATGGGCCTCATCACTTTATTCATGCGTCGGTCAAGCGAAACTATGAAATTATTAGAAAAGTAAACCTTTAAAAAAAAAACTGCTAGTTTTTAAACACCGATACTTTAAAAATCAGAAAACGAAATAAATAATTTAAATTATCAGAAATGGTTACCTAATAGTTTTTATTCGACGTTAAGATATGGAACTACTTTCCATCTATCGTTACCAACTTTACCGGGCGTATGTCACTCTGTGCGCCCGTTGACGTATACGCAGGCATGGGCAGTAACTTTTTTCTAATGTTGATTTCAAAAGTGCTCACTTTTTCATGAACAGTCTTTACAAATGAAAACATGTATCAGGCAGGAGGATAAATGTATCTTTCTTGAAGGGAGAGAGATAGAAATCATCGTGTTGTTAAACTAGTTTTTAGCGAAGAAATATATTCAGCATTCATTATTGAAATTTCTTCTGTGACAAGGCATTGCCTAGTATATCATCCAGACGATTGAATAATTGCAGTGTCAATGGAGTTTCTCTATTTGTTTATCATATGGAATAAAGAAATTTAATTATTCATTAATTTCTGAGAAGTAATATTGGTACAAGTTGTCACAAGAAATAATTGTCTAAGAAATAATTATATAATATTTTATGCCCTAACAAAGTTACTTTTTTATAAAATTAATTTCAGTCATAAGTAATGGCGAAAAATATGTGAATCCAAGATAGCGTCCATCCTTCCCCCTTAAACTGGTTCTACTGGGCACATAAAGTTATGACTAAGCATAGGAAAATTTCGCGAACTCATTCAGGACAAGATAGACATTCAACACATGTACATTGAGGTTACCTTTATAATTTGATCCCAGTTCGTAAGACACTCCCTGGATGACACTGAGCCAATAGCAAGGAAACAAGTAGCGAGTGCCATAATTCCAGGTGTGAACTAACATCGACTACTCTCTGGGGCAGCATCCAATGAACAAACATCTGAGGCTCTAATGTGCACAGGACTGTGGAGTCTAGCCTACAGGTCAATGAAGTCACGAAATTTTCCTATCTCTAGTTATGACATCGAACTATACCGCAATCCTTGTTTTTATCTTAACTGTAAACTTATAATATTGCACTATGAAAATTGCAAACGCCACCATATTTTTCAGCAAATTACACTGATTGCGAGCCATCGAATAAAACGATGGGTTCTTAGCTATAAATATCCTACCAATTCATACCTAACGTGATGGAGGATTTGTGCTCGAAATCTGCCCTCCTTTTTACAAACCAACCCAGAGTACCGAAAGTGTTATCAATGTCGGGCGAGATGTTGATGAATCAGATAACTAAAAGCCATGCATATGAGGCGAGGAGATATAGCACTGTTGCAACTAACATGTCGGTGGTCGTACGGAGTACGCGAAGGGAACGAGCCGAGCTCAGAGGACTTGTTCTAATTTATTCGTTAATTTTTCGTTCTCATTAAGTTTCAGAAGCTCTCTTAACGAATCAAATCTTCTTGGAAGGCAATTTGGTATTCTAAGTCATAATTCGTTTACAACCCTCCAGATACCACCCAGACTTCGGCAATATTCGGGTTTTCGTTAGCGAATGCAGGGCGGCAACACTATGCACACGAACTTCAACTGTTTTAAGAGACTTTGTTTGTAAATTATGAATAATTAAGATTGAAAACATTAACAAACCAAAGCAGCAAAGCACTTGAAATATTTTGTTTGCTTTTGGCTTGTTTTAAATATTAGTATTATATACATAATGTGTTATAGAAAAAAAGTGTATTTCGTTCGTCAAGTGTATCAAATTTTCTGACGCTCGGCTGGACATTTGATGTATTACATGTAAATATGCTTTAATTTCGTTTGCATGTACGTCGATGCGAGAGAGCAGACAGAACTTTGGTTGTTACGTGACTGAAGATTTTTCTCAATAACAATTTTGCTGTTTTTGCTGCAGGCTATTTACGAACAAGAATTTCCCTCTGCTATTTATAATACCAAGATTATAAAATAAGCTATGGACAACAAAATTGACACTGTCGTGTTTCTTGTGGATAGTATTAATATCAATATATGAATTGTCACTCAATAATTTTCAAGAGAAAGTATTTTGATTGTAAACCACCAAGAATTATTTACAGTTTACCACTACCTATCTTGTAATTTATGAGCTAGGTGCATTGTTCAATACAATTTTTTTAAAATAAATAATTGATTTTGATCTCTTATTTCATTATAAAGAACTGTAATAATCTAATAAATTCCTCACAATAGCCAGCCTACACTGCTGCTCAGATAGTTCACAAATTAAATAAGAAAGTTTAATTGGTGCTTTTAAAATATTTATTCTGAAATATATTGTTATGTTCCTGTAATGCTTGAAGGCACATTACATCACGACTCTCGTCTTTTACAGCCCCAAAAAAAAAAAACAATCTGTTTCACACACCAGCCCAGTTTTTATAGTAAAACTCGGTAACGAAGGCCCAATGGGCTTCGTTTCCATTTAGTTTCTTAACGAACATAGTTAAGTCAAACGAACACTAGAATGCGCTTAGAATAGCTCTTTTTTACGTTAGTAAACGAAAATTCAAATAACAAGGGATATTTTTGTCGAGAGGAAACGAAAGGAATAACTTAGAATAAGCCCCACCAGTAATGCCAAGGAGGCTATGAAGTTCACATGCAGCGAGTACTAGGACATGGCAATGGCCATGGGTGCACCCGGCGGCCAAGCTTCATGCATTCAGCATGCGGGAAAAGTGCATTACTATGGGCAGAGCTAACTTCCAACACCTGTTATGACTATTCGACGTTTCGTATGCTAATGCTGTATGCTGTGATTAACTTTTGACGTCATTTTTTTCTCGTAAACTAAGGGCCTTGCGCTTTTTACCAAAAAATATTTTCTTCTTGGTTTCGATCACAAATTCGTGCGGTGCAGTCAGTACCAGCGAATTACCTGACACTCTCTATAAATGAAATATTGGGATTAAATATAACGACCAAAAAATATGTATCTCAGCTTCCTCGAAGATATGATTTCTATAGGATAATCAACATCAAAAGCGCTCGGCACAGGCTGGAAGTGGTCTTTTGGAATTTTGTTTCTTCAGAAAAGCTTACAATGCCAAGTATCCTGCAGCTAATCATTTGAACGAAATTGACCCACGTATTATTATTTGTTGGAAAACTGTTCCGGTTCATGAAGGCGTTCCTAATCAGACTGCTGTTATATTACATGTACTCTACACCTATACACTTCTCTCGTAGGCAGGTTAACATGGAGATTGGCAATCAGATTTGGTTGTGTACCGAAAGTTGGTTGGCACTACTGGTAATATGCATACACTTGGACACATTGAGGTTACGTTTGATCCTTAACTGATGTTTGTATGTGAAATGTTTAAAGACATCAAATATATGTGAGTTTTTTTTTTTTTATATATATATATATTATATATTACATGAAGAGATTTTCAAACGACAATATAAAATGCTATGTTTTTTAGATTATTTTTTCCCCTCTATAGGCTATGCCGTGTGCTTTATGTAAACGGGTCGAAGAATTGCTTGTGACCTGGTGTTGAAAGGCCCCTTTCAGCGGGGCACGTCAGTCCCTATGAGAACAAAACAAGAGCTAATTTACGCGAGGAACAAACACGCTCGCGGGCGGTCCGGCAACTACCTGGGACACAGTGAAATGCAAACGCGCCCGCCATTTTGAACCGCGACGATGGCCGGACCACTTGAGAGCGCTCTGAGGCGGGTTGCGACAGATAAGAAGAACAAGAAGAATTGTTGCTTTCTTTGAGCACTGACGACTAAAGAAGTATTATTTTGTTTTGTAAACAAATACGCATTTGGTGCAAAGAAAACCTTTTGTGTACTATTTCGTAGTACTGCGTTTTTTTTTTTTTTTTTTTTTTTTTAACTTTCTTTATTTCTGTATTGTTCCAACAGACCAATTTTTCGTATGTCTATTGTTCAACATTCTGGTCGAAAACTCAAAATTTCTTTCGTGAGAACGGTTGGCAGCATAACACCCATCGCCGACAAACTGTCGCATTATTGCGATACCACAAAAACGGAATCGGTCGACGATCGTCGGCGTCAAACGCATCGCGTCCCATCGCAACGCAACGCATCGCAGTATTGTGAAAACCGCTAAAGGGCGTTCGCAATAAAGTGAGCACTTTTGAAATCTACATTAGAAAAAAAAGCCACTGCTGCTAAATAATGTTCGCGACAAAGTGAGCACTTTAGAAATGAACCTTAGGAAAAAGTCACTGCCTCCGCCTACATATATTTTAACAGGCGCACTGAGTAACATTCGCCCAGTTAAGTTGCTAACGATGGAGGGGAAAGTGGTTCCATATCTTAACGTCGAATAAAAAGGGTTAGGTAAACATTTGTGATAACTTAAAATTATTTTTCGCTTTCTGTTTTTAATGCTACAAAGTGTAAAAAAAAAAAAAAATGAGCCGATTTGTAATACGTTTACTTTCCTAACAATTTTACAGTTTCACTTGACCGACGTATGAATAAAATTGTGAGGCCCACGTCAATGTTAATTTTACGCAAGGCGGAAGAATATACAAAGTGCACACAAGTATATCTTAAGCAGTGTTTTCAAAAGTGATCATTTTACCGAAAACAGCCTATAGTTACCGAGTTGCTGTACGCCCGTTGGTGCGCGGCAGAAATTATTATAATCAAACGACATAGTGACTATAGTATATTCGCGGTTTCTTCAACACTTCTTTTGAATCAAACCTTTGGAAAAACACCCCACGCGTGACGTGTTTGGTTGTTTCCTAATGCACGTCATATATCACAACCGTTGTGTTAACATAAAAATACCTTATGTTGGGCTCGCTTAAACTTTTACCTATATTTTATCTATAAGTTAGCATATTTAATTTATAACTAATATAAAAAAATGCAGAGAAAAAATACGTTCGTTGGTAATGTCTAGTAAGAAGTTTGGTTTTGTGCAAAATATCATGAGAGTGAATGCCCACGAATGCGGTGAGTTGCCCCTCTGTAATACTTTTCTAATATTTTTTCATGAGTCGGAGGGATACAGTGGAAGTAGAACTAGCGCACGGCTTCAGAAAATTTAGAAGTAGCCGTGAATTGACTACACACTGTAAATTTGAGTCGGTGATTCCAAAGCATTATTTTTACCGAATCCTCAATGTAGACTGTTCGCGGTAAAATTAGCGCTTTTGAAACCCTTATTAATATCTTCTTATATACATGTTGTTTTTTCTTCCGCCTTGTGTAAAATAAAAGTTACCATGGGCCTCATCATTTTATTCATACGTCGGTAAAGTAAAACTGTGTAATTATTAGTAAAGTAGATATTTTACAAATGAGTTAATATTTACAGTGTGATGCGTAAATAATAATAATAATAATAATAATAATAATAATTTAGGTTCTCACAATTGGTTACCTAACAATTTTTATCCGACGTTAAGATATGGCACTGTTTCCCTCCATCGTTGCCAACTGTACTGGGCGAATGAGACTAAGTGCGCCCGTTAAAATATATGCAGGTATAGGCTGTTCACGGTAAAGTGAGCGCTTTTGAGAAAATAGTTACTTTTTCCTTTCAGCCATATTTAATAATTTAACCACTTTTTAAAATAATGATTGCCATGTAAGTACTAAACACAGTGTGGTTATTCCACAACACTCTGAAGTTGACGTCTAAAGCTTAAATAAAATATAAGTATTGACTATTATTCCAAATGAGAGGGCTTTCAAAAGTGCTCACTTTACCGTGACCAGCTTATAGAATTGTTAGTACAAAATTTGCTGGTACAGCTAGAGCAGTCTCGGCATATCTGAAGTGCCTCTTGGCACCCAGACTGTTTGTAAGGAGTTGAGAATCTCAGTTCCAGGTGCACTTGCAACGCAGAAAATTGAGACTTCTGAAGTTCAAGCACGCTCTCGTAACTTCCATTGCAGGACACGTGTTTGTGCAACATCGTAACCAAACAAAAAGCCGATGAAAGTAAAAAAAAACACCACTGAGCAGTTTAATCTATTATTCTAATGGACATTTTGACTTAAAGTAATTACATCCACAAGCCAAAAATTAGGCAGTGTGTTAAAACAAATTTGTACAAAACTTATTTTGTTGTCCATTTACAAAATACATCTAAAATTAGGTTTCACAAAGTCTAGGCCATCACAAGTACTTAGCCCTTTAATTATCGTGAACAAATGCCATTCGAAATTTTAAACCTTCAAATATTTAATGGACAGAATATGAATATTCTCTGTAGCATAATTACAATAACAAATGTTAACAATTGTAAAATGTGTATCGTGCAAACATAAATGTTAGTAGTATAGAAATGCCGATTCGGGCACAAACGCAAAAAAAAAAAAGTGGCTCAAAAAGTTGCGTTTGAGCTCAACCGCAAAAAAGTGGCTCACAAAGTTGCGTTTGGCAGCAGTAGCAAAAAAAGTGGCTCAAAAAGTTGCGTTTGGTTGGATCGTAGTCTTAAAAAAAAAGAGTTGCGTTAAACTTTGCATTTGAATGCCTCTGCAAAAATACGCGTAAAAAGTTGTGGTTGAGCACAACCGCAAAAAAGTGACAAAAAATTTGAATACGTAAAAAATTAAATATTTTATATAATGAAGATGGATCAGTTGCTAAATGTATTAAATGGAACCAAACAATTTAAGAAACTTTCCGAACTTAGAACTGTGCAGTCCTGTTCAATAAACCAAGCTGAAATAAATGATTCACTGTATGGATACAAAGTGGTAATTACTTCTGGAAATTTAAAAGTAACCTTACCAGATAGATATGTTCAGATTTTCAGTATAAAAGTTTTAAATTATGTTAATCGTGGAGGTATAAGTTTTTCATATGATGGAATGGTGGATTGTGTGTTAAACATATGCATTCTATTCTGTTTTTTAAAGAGTAAATGATCGTCGTCATATTATTAGACATCAGTTGATTTTTATTTGTGTTCATATCTCTATAAAGTTTTAATGGTTATCCAATCACTAAAACATAATTATTACTCTGACTTTGGCAATGTGCTACAATTTAATCTAATTAAAAATTTAGATACACATCTCCAAATTCGACACATTAAAGTAGCCAAAATATTGAATTCTTTTTCAAAATCTTTCATTGCACTTTCAATAGAAATATTATTCATCTTTATATATGAAACTTTAATAGTTTAAAAACCATTAAAGTTATTAGATATAGAATATGACTACTTCCAACCCAAAAAAAATATCTTTGGTCTCATCTCTAATACCACTGTTCTTTCGGACAAATCAAAGTTAATTAACTTACCTTTTTCATCCTTAATTACAACTATTATTTCATTAACTTGATTTGTTTGCACCGGAAAAAATAATGGGTAAGCTGGTTCGTAATAGATCGTGTCGCCAAACCCAAATGTTGTTCTTGGTTTAAAAGTGGCAATTATGTTAGTTTCTCTATGATTATATTCATCATGTTTTAATATCAAACCATCTACTATATTACAGTGTATATTTATTGTTTCAAATGGAGCAAATTTTGGAATTGTATCGCCATAATGGTCCACATTTGCTTTCAGAATTTTATTTTCTACGAAACCCTAAAGTTTTCCTATTGAACCCCGTTTTCCAAACTGTAATTTAAACGTACATTTTACTTTCACTCTGTTTGTTATTTTATCCAGCTCGAAAGATATATCATTTTTTTTCCCATCCATTGAATCTACACTAAATGAAAAAAAATTGCTTTTATAGTTTCTTCAAGATCTTTTAAGCTATATTGGCCAACTGGAATATCAATTGTTGATTCCATATCATTCTGGCTCACAAAATATAACTTATTTCACCCAGAGATAATGCTATGCATTTGATAAGTAGTATAGAACTGAACTAAAGCCAATGAGTGCCCCTCTATCTATAAAGGGTAATGTAGTCTCTTCTTCAACTCTGATTTGTTATCTGTTAGTTTGAATATTTTACTCATTTATTATATTATTTAAAAAATATTTTAATAAATGAGCAAGAAAAACATGAAACATGTAGACTGGGATATTAAAATAAGAATACCAGACAAGACTGTATCGATAAAACGTCATGGTGAATTATTACTTAATAATATTATATGTTTGATAGTGGGTCCTAGTAACTGTGGAAAAACTACACTTATGATAGATAATTTTATATATGCTCAGGGATGGTTGGACTTTGGTACTCTCTATGTATGTTCAAAAAGTCCGGACTAACCAAAATATATCAATTTAAAGAAAGATATAGATGTAGCATCAAAATTATAATGAACCGATAGCATACTTCTTTCCATCAAATGAAGAAATGGTTGATGTAAATGAATGCCATAAAGAGTCTAGTTGTTTTCGATGATATCATACTTGAAAATCAAAATATGGTAAGGGATTACTTTACTCGCGGTAGACACAAATATATTGATTGTTTCTATTTAGCCCAGACATACTCAAAAGTACCTAAGCAGATTATAAGAGACAATGCCAATTTTCTTTGCATATTCAGACAAGATGATACAAATCTTATACACATTCGTAGTGAATTTGTTGATGGTGATATGTCGTTTGTGAAATTTAGGGAGACTTGTTCAAAATGTTGGAATAATGAATATGGTTTTGTTACAACAGATATGACTCTTAAGTTAAATAATGGTAAGTACCATAAAATTAAAGACTTTTAAAATTCCTAGATTATAAGTAAGTTTTGTTTTTTATAGAACTGTTTCCATTAAAAACTAACATAATCTGATCTTTTTTAATGTATTCATATATCATAACTATTTCAATAAACACAATTGTACCTTCGGGTACAATGTAGGCTTTTAGCATTTTAAAATATATATTATCATCAGGGTATACTTCAAAAGGACTATACATGTCAATTTTTTTTCTATTGGTGGTATAAGTTGATAACACATTTATATTTTTCTGGTTTTTTTATTATTTCAACTATAGTTCCATCTCTCATAAAAAAATATTCTATTCGATTATCAAAGTAAAATACTTTTTCTTTTGAACTGTATTTTCCAACTAAACGAATAATGTTAATTCTGTTTTTCCTACAGTACTCTAAATTGACTACATTCTTCGGTGCACTGGGATCTCCCACATGTCTTAGTCTTTTTGTTCAAAAGCTATATTACTATCTACTTCCAAGTAAGTAAAATAGGCTTTATCCAATGATCTTTTATTTCTTGTCAGTGTGGCTATAAAGTCGTTGAATTGTGTGTACGAAACACAATCATTAGGATCGATCTTCGCAGTAGTTGTATCATTGCCCATGTGTCCTTTAATTTGATCTTCAATCCAAGAGCTCATTAATGCATTTTTTTCTCTATATATATATCCATTGTTTATTAATAGTGAAATAATTTTTGGAAATTCAAAATTATGCGAAAAGAGATTTAGCACAATTACACACAAATGACCACAAGTTACTGGATTGAAATTTTGAATTGTATGATTGTTATAAAAATATTACTTCCGAGATATGCTATTAATTGCCATGGTGGATTTCTGCCAAATCAATCAAAATAATATTTGTTGTTCGCTTTTTTCCAATAGCATACCCAGTGTGTACCAGAGTTTGTCGAAACATCTAGATTAACAATCCCACATTCATTATCGAGTGGCGTGTTAAGTAGCTCATCGATAATAAATACACCCCGAAAATTTTTAATGTTTAATTTTTTAACCATTGGATCAATATCAAAGTTACTGAGTGGAGTTACTTTTTTTTAACATTCTTACCCCACTTAACTTTCTTCAATCCCTTGCCGTCGTCCTCCATTGCTCAATTATGTCTGCATTGTTCTTCCAATTCTTGGTTTTTCTTCTTGGCATTAATTACTGATGTAGCGATAGATGATGCACAGCCAGCTAATGCTCCTAGAGCTCCCGATACTGCGAAAATTAAGGGTAAAAATCTTCCATTGTGAACTGTCAAACCATTTCCAGTTTTAATTTCTTTGGACATTTTCTTAAGCTGTGGAACTGAAATTGCTATAGCCATCAATTTGTCCTCCTTTAATTTCTTGTTTTTACGACCCAGTTGGTCTTTCATTAGGAAAGAATCAATATTCAAACCCTTCAGCTCCTCGTTAGGAACTTGAAATACAATTTTTTTTACTTTCATTTATTATGACAAATATTTTATCATTTCATTTTAATTCCCCAACCAAGCTTACATTTAATATGCATCGCAGATCCAGTAACACCAGCCCACAATCTCTCAGTGAGCTCAGATTCTAAACTTAACAATCTTTTGAATGCTTTCTTGTCTAGTTCTTTGTCACTACATGCCTTCCAGCTAGATCTTTATGATGATGATAAGCTATACCATGTTCCATTGCATCCGCATCTAGTCGATTAATGGGTTTATCGTCACTCTCAATTCTCTCTTTTAGCCTGGTACCCGGACCTAAGTACTGATAACTGGGTGCATGCAACTCAAAAGGTACTGAATTAATAATGTCATTGAGTAACCCTTTTCCATGATGCTCCGACTCCCAAAAAGTATGTGGTATTGTGTTTAACATTTGTATCAGATATGGTATACCTTTTGGATTATTCACAACAAAGTCACTAAAATTGCTGTTGAGTATATCCATTATTCCAACTTTTTCATTGTAATAGTTATCATTTCCAGCATTCTCGTCACCATAAATAATGAGAAGTAGATCAATAAGCATCCTAACATCATCCATCCATATGTATTCTTTGGGAGAGTGTGTATATTTCTTTATACCTTTCCTCTTTTTAGGTGAGAGATGTTTATTTTTAATCGAATCGTAAATAGGTTAAACAATAATTTTCCATTTATTCCCTTTACTCGATTTTGGTGTTACCAAGTTTGGATCATTGTTTTGAAAAACTGTATTTGTATCTGCTAGGATAACACTGTAGTGTTCATAGTCAGTTGCAGTGTAGTCACTTTCTGTTAATTTCTTATGAGTTAGTAATTTCATTAAACCATCAGTTCCAGTGTATGTTCGGCCTTTTACTGTAAAATTGAGTTTTGTTGAATGTTACTTCGCTATCACCAATATACAACCTACCTTTATCAGCCTTTTTGTCCAAAAACATCGTCTTTGCAGACAATTAAGAACTCGGCCACTTTCTTATCAATAAATGTTGTTTTGTAGTTAGTTAACTGTGAGATATCAGTTTTAAAATGGCCCAACCTTTCATCATAGCATTCATCATTATCGTTAATATGTTCATCGGTGTCTGTTTAACCAAATAGTTTTCTTTCAAAAGATGATTCTGTTGGTGTCTGTGGGTAGTCTAAATTCCTAACAGCAAATGGAACAAGTCCTTTTATTAAGTTCTTATTCTCATTTGTTACATGTCCAATTTTTTGTCCCAATTCTTCTATCACATCTATCAATGATTGATCATGTTTTTTATTTTTATCATATTCATCTTGGCAAAATTTTATAAAAGTTTTAAACTTTTCAATTAGTTGTCTTCTTCTCTCTATATTCTTCTCTATATTGTTTACAATTTTTTGTTGTCTCATTTATTATATAAATAAATAAAATGAACAATGATAACATAAATGTATACTGTCTCAAATGTATGAAAAATATACTAAATTTATATCAACTTCCAAATAACAACAAAGTAAGAATTAAATTTGTTTGTAGATGGTTTGTTATCAAAAACTCGATATTCACTGGTGGGGGTATAAAATACGATATTGTAAATGAAATTCAAAAAACCAATGCGAAAAAACTTCCCCAGAAGAACTGTTCTATCTTTTGGCATCGATGATCTTTGGCAAGCTGAGTTAGTTGAGATGAATTCTGGAACTTTAAAGGTATAAACAGAATTAACAAAGGGTGTAAATATATATCAACATATTAATATGATACATGTTTTTTCCAAATATGCATGGGTAATACCAATCAAGGATAAAACTGGTGAAAATGTTACATTAGCATTTAAAACTATTTTGAATGATTGCAAACACATGCATTTACAAGCAGATGAAGGGTAATCATTTTACAATAAATCAATTAAGGCATTAATGTCCAATAACAACATAACACTCTATTAAACATACAGTGAAAAGAAAGCCAGCATTGTATAAGATTTAATAGAACATTGAAGGAGAAAATGTGGAATATATTTTCTGTGCAGGAAAACTATAAATGGGTGGCTATATTACCTTAATTTATAAGTGAATGCAATAACACTGTTCACAGTACAATCGGAATGAAATCCACCAATGTAAATACAAACAGTGAAAGTTCTATTCTAATCTACATGTATGGAGGAGAAAGATAAATGGTCCAATCAAAGTTTGCAATAGGAGATAAAGTTTGTTTAAGTAAAAGTAAAAATTTGTTTGAAAAAGGATATACACCAAATTGGTCCACTTAAGTATTTGAGGTGTGTGAAGTATTGCACACAAACCCCACGATATATAGAATAGAAGATTTAAAAAATGAACTTATTAAAGGTATTTTTATGAGCCAGAGCTGCTAAATACCGAATATGATAAAGACTACTTAGTGGAAAAAGTTTTGCGAAGAAAAGGAAATAAGCTACTATTTAAATGGGTAGGTTTTAATAGTAGCCATAATTCTTTGGTTAATAATACAAGTGTGGTTGTTTAAGAATTTTTTTTCTATTTAATAAATGTATCAACAAAAAATTGAAAGTTATGAGCAACAGTCGTTTCCACCAAACAACCAAACAAAAAATAATTTGAATTAATACAACAAGCACACTGAGTTTGATATTCCTATTGGCGATACATTTTCGCATCCGAATGAAGCTTATGTATACCAACAGTATAAGCTTACTAAAATAGATACAAATGCGGATTATGAAAAAACTTCAACTATTGATTTTTGTGAGAATTTCTTCCCATTCCAGTTCTCAAGAATAGAGATCTCTAAACATGGTTGTATAATCGAAATTATTGACAACCCTGGCATTACATAAACAATGATGCATACATTGATAGGTTCGGAATCAGAATCAGCATACTTCCAAATGTCGGGGATAGAACTAGGTAAATATGTCAGGAAAGATAGCATAATAAAATTACCTATCGATTAAGATATTTGATTGGGTTTATGAGAGATTGTAATGAAATATTCTGGAAAGGTCGGTACAACGTCACATTCATTTGAAATTCTAATGATAGGGTGTTTCTTTTTACAGAAGACCCCCAAAGAAAGCAGATGGATCTGATGAGGAAGATAATATACCAGATGCTGGTAAAATTGTTATTAAGAAAATGTGAATTCTGTGACCAATTGCTGAATACGATCCTATTTATGGAGACGAAATAAAGGACTATATATTACTTAAGCCAATCTGATTTATCAAACTCCATAACTCTATGAATCTTTTTCAACTTCATTCTGAGAGATAGATATTGCTTAAGATTTACATAGTGTAATACATATTGTTCTTTATCATACAGAGTAGTTAAGAGTTTGGAATCTTTTGAACCTTCTGGTATTTTATTCTCTTGTGTCAATGGCAGATCTTTGTGGATATTGTGTAGTTCATGTGGGTATTCCTAATCAACTTCCAATATATAACCTTTTCTAGAATCATCTCGTATTTTTGTTACATCTATATTTGTATTTCTCCACTTAAACTCACCATAGGGTAAATACTGGCTCATAGCCCGTCCATATAAGTTATTGACATCCAGATATCTAAGATAAAAGATTTGCTTTGTGCTATCACAATCATTCATATATATATATATATATATATATATATATATATATATATATATATATATATATATATTGTTTGCTTTAGCATATCGCTTAAAATATTATGAAATTCCACCATGAACACCTTTTTCTATCATCAAAATCATGTCGTAATCTGTTAATAATTCTAGTTCTATTTTAGTATGTTTGAGCATAGCATCCCACGCTAACCCTGGGGCCGTGAAATACTATACTGGATCTACCTTATATGTTTTGAGACACACATCTCTAAAATGTTCCATTATATCAGACAATATCATTACATCAGATTTGTTATAGAGTTCTGTGTACTGTCTTAGAGATTTTATGTTGGATTTTTCCCACATCTTTCTCGCAAATTCGTAATCTTCGTCTGTAATGTCACATTTATTGAGTTTCTTGTAAAATGCATCATTGGATGAAAGTGATGCATCACAAAATTTTTCAGCACTACCCATGAAGTCATATGAATAAACGCCTTTTCTTATAACAAAGTTAAGAAGTTCATTGGAAAATTGCTTATACGTTTCTCAGAAATGGCTTCTGGAAAGGTTGCTAGAGAGTTTATGGATACTACTAGCCATAAATTTAAATGAGTCAATAAATCTAAGATTTACACTTTCACATACATGTTTCGTAAAATAAATATTTTTTTCTTCGTTGTTGGGAATTAGATCAATTATATTTTCATCGATGCCAAGATCTCTTATGAATAAATGTGTGTCATAACCAGATAGATTGTGTATAAACACCTTGACAAAACATGGATTTCTATACGATAAGTTACAATCTCTGTGTGCAGCTCCCCTAAATTTCCCCGAAATATGATCATTATCTCTCACAGAATCACCATTCAAAGGCTTTTCACATATATAACAATGGATAGCTGTATCATAAACAATTTGTTCTTTCTGAGTTAGTGGAAGCATTGGTTTTTCATTTGTGTATATATCACCAATAGACTTTGCTTCTTTCTTTAGCATTTTAACGAATACAGTATATGCATCAGATCCTTCATAAGTTACTGGTAGTTTATAGTATCCATGTTCGTATTTTACATAGTAATAGAAGCTTCTAGGCTCGTGTTTTTGGTATGGTTTCGTGTAGGATTCGTCGGGGTTTGGTTGGCAAGTTTCAATTTTAGTCAACAAACATTCAAAATCAGCATATATCACAAACGGAACTCTTAAAGAATGATTTTTGTTTTTAAATCTTAATATGTCATTTTTTCCTTTAGATGGTAGTTCAACTCTAACACCATCGTGATCTCGGCAGTCTTGTTCGTGATCTTTTAGCTTATTTACAGAGTAGAAATATTGTAAACATCTATCACATATATATGTTTTGTGACCATTATTTGTTACTTGTGATGTGATAAGTCTCGAAATACTTTTTATCCAGCAATAGGTGTCGTTCTTTTCATATTTGATATAGAGTAGGTTAATGTGCTAATCCGTCTTATTTTTTGTTGTTTTTTATGGGGAGATTATATATTTCTTATCGCCATCTTTTTCTTCGTATGTATATACACCAATAGAAATTCCACTTCTTTTCTCAAATGTTGATGCGCAATCCAATTTCATTGGAAATTCCAAACTCATAAGTGCATCATCAAGCTCATGTTTGTAAGCTATGTATTTATTCACTCTTTGGGGGTTTCTTTGTACGTGATGCAATGCAGATAGAACAGACCACAAAAAACAATTTTGATCATTGTTCTTAACATTAATTACCTCCTGCTTAGCTTTGATTTTTTCTGGGAGATCAACATAAGAACGGCCCTTGAATGGTATATATTTATTTATTCGCACTTCTAGTTTAAATATTATGCTGAGTACCCTATGAGATCCCTTTCCTTCGAAAGCCCTCATCTCAGCTATGATTTTCAATATGTTGTTGGCATAATATTCTTCCAGATTAGTCGATTTCAGTTTAATTTCGTTCTTTGTTTTAAAGGAGCTTTCTACATATTCGATATTCTCACCAATTCCCCTTTTGTACTCAGTGGAGTTTCATGTTCACTTTGAGTGATTTTAAATGTTTATTAATTAGTCCCGTGACAGTTTCTTTTACATCGTTTAGGAAATGGTTTGGGTCTTTGTATGCATTCACATTCTTTACAGCATAAGTCTTGATCCTACTTTGAAATGCTGTTTTTGATTTCTTCTACACTGAATATGGGTGTGTACTAATGAATTTTAATTTTCAAGTAACTTCTTATGAGAGATGGTTTGTAATAGCGATTACAAGTTTCACATTTCACTTGTTTCTCTCGTGGGAACTTCTGTTTTGATATTAATTGTTGTGATATTTTAAAAATTTCCAATGCATTTGTTGGTTCATCTGATTTATTATGTATTGGTGCAAGACATTTGTGCAATCTACTTTTAAGATGACTTCTTATGAGAGATGATTTGTAAATGAGATTACAAGTTTCGCACTTGACATACTTCTCTTGAGATTTCTTCTTCTTTCTTTTCATAAAAACATCTTTCTTAAATTTGTATTCTTTCCAAATATAACCAGTTGCGTTAGTCTTTTTCATTGCCATGGTCGTCATCGTATTAGACATCAGTTGATTTTAATTTGTGCTCATTTATAATATAAAATATTTAATTTTTACATATTCAAATTTGTTAGCCACTTTTTTGCGTTTGTACCCGAATCGGCATTTCTATACTACTAATGTTGTAATACACAGGATGTGTTTAAATTCCCATTATAAATTGTAAGGGCTTGTATTGGGGACCAAGATGGTTACGTTTTGCATAGGAACTTATGTGCGGAAACGTACCGTTTCACAGCGACAAACAAAACGCCACCACATCACATGCCGACCTCTCCCACGTCTGCAGCACTCTGTAAGTTGTTTATCTTCTGGGTCCACTTACAAGAAGGGCTCGATGAGACGAGCAGAGACGTCTACACAAACACGGTACCTATATATCACGTTCTGGTACACACGATCACCAGTACCTGGAAGTCCAATATCCGCTGCAGCCATAATCCGTGCCAGCAGGCTCTCCTCTGATTCCACATGGGTCTCGTAAATCATGCCCGCCATGAGGCCCCACAGGTAGTAGTCTAGCGAAGTCAAGTCGGGTGAACGTAAAGGCCAAGCAATCGGGCCACCTCGACCTATCCACTGTTGGCCAAAACATTGATCAAGATGACGTCGAACCGCAAGAGAAAAATGTGATGGTGCTCTATCATGCTGAGATCATATGTTTTGACGCACATACAGCTTCCAAAAACCCAGGCAATATGTGTTCGAGGAAAATCAAGTACGCGGCACTCGTGAAAGTACGTGGAAGAAGGTATAGCCCAATAACATGTCCATCCAGAAACCCTGCCCACATGTCGATACAGTATCGCTGCTGAAAACAATGAGGGCGCATAGCACGCGGGTTTTCATCGGACCACCCATGGCTTTTGCAAGAATTGAAAACACTTTCCCTGGTTAATCTGGCTTCATGAGTGATGAGGATGCGCCGTGAAAAGTCGGGCTCATCAACACAACAGCGTAAAAACCACCTGCAGTAGTGGGCGCGTAGCGCAAAATCCTCTGGACGCAAAGCCCGTACTCTCTGGTGGTGGTAGAGGTGCAGTAGCTGCCCAAGTAGCAAACAACAAGCAGATAACAGTTGGCCAACTGTTCGCACAGGTGGTGCATGTTCGCCCACCTGACTGCAAGTGTTTTCTTATGTGGTACACAATAAGACCACGTGAACAATAGTGATTGTATTTGCTTGGGAAGTATTTTTGATGTGGTCCTTTTAATACAAAATGATTGACAGAATTTTATGTATGGCCCACAAGCAAACATTAGTGAATCACCCACTGGCATCTTAGAACACGTGGAAAACATGTGGCTGATGAATGCCAAAGAGTATGAAAACAAGATCATTTTTCCATATAAAACCCTCATGTGATAGACAGGTTCAATTCTGATAGTTGGGCATCATCATGTGGCCAATTACGGGCCACTTATCACAAAATGACTGACAGAATTTTGTATGTGGTCTACATGCAAACATCAGTGAACAACCCACAGGTATCTTAGAATAAGTAAATAACGTGTGGCTGGTGGATGACAAAGAGTATGATTAAAATATCATGTTTGCGCATAAAGCCCTCGCGTAGTAGAATGGTTCATTTATGATAGTTGGGCATCATCGTGTGGGAAATTGTGGTCCATTTTACACAAAATGACTGTCGGAATTTCATATATGGCGCACAAGTAAATGTATCTGAAACACTCACAGGCATCTTAGAGTGTATAGAGAATATGTGGGTAATGTTTGCCAAAGAGTACACACCACCCTCAGGTATACCAACGGTTCCTTATTACTGAAGAAACATGATCAACAAGCTTATGTTCCATTTATGGCATACCGACTATATATTGTTGTGCAGTAGCAAACAGCATATGTGTAGTCAACTGGTTTTTTATTTCATGTATACATGAAGTAAAATTATCACACAGCATTGCTAGTAATAGTAAAAAACCGTTTTTAGACCAGAAACCTGCAAAACATAACATAAAAAAATTCATTATTTTGCATTTTAAATTCTACCTGTTCGCTAACGACATGTGGTTTATTTACGGCAGGCCAGAAGCAGAAAGCCGGAAGTGGCCCACTTGTGGTCAACTTACGGACAACTCTTGTTTTCCCAGGCATCAGCCGACAGTACATCCAGAAGTGTCCCGCTTGTGGTTAACTTACGGGTAACTCTGGTTTTGCCAAATATCTGCTGACAGTTAAATATCCATATGTGACCCACGCGTACACACACAATACCACAGTCATCATTGTGTGTCACATGCATCTGCGGGTGCATTCCGCTTCTTGAATGTCTGTGGGCTGCTTGTTCACAATCAGATCTGCACATGTGGGCCAACTATATTTTGCTACTTGTGTGCTCATCCAGAACACGCCAGGCAGTTTTGTGATCCACATCGAGTTTACGCGCTATGTTTCGAGTACTCGTCGTCGCGTCCTCTTCGACTGCATTGAGAACAGCCTCGTCGAACTCGGGGGTGCGCCGCTGCCATGGAGCACCACAGTCGGATCTGTTGGCGGTGGATGTACACGTCTCCGAGGCCCGCTGCTAAACCTTGGCAAGGAGGGTGTGCGAAGATGTCTGGGGGTGTGGAAAACGTTCCTCATACAGCTGACGAGCAGCCCTCCCATTGCACCGAGCTTCACCGTATAATATCATCATATTGGTGTATTCCCTAAACGTGTAGTTTTCCATGTTCAACAGCAACACACAGGTAAAGAATTGCAGCTCGGCTTCACGTCAAGGAGGATAATCACAAATTGAACACAAACACTACAGCAGGTACGAACGTCAACTGATCGACGTGTCCCCCGGCAGCTCACAACATCAAGTGAATGGCATGTAAAGAAACCTGTCGCGGACACGGGCCATCACGTGATCGTCGAATGACGCACGTACTGCCCTAGTCATTGGCACATGTAGTCATGCACTTACTCTCACGGGTGCCTGATTGCTTGGCCTGCACGCTCGCCCGATTTGACTCCGCTCGACTACTTCCTGCGGGGCCACATGAAGGGCTAGATTTACCAGACCTCTGTGGAATCAGAGTAAGAACAGCTGGGGCGGTTTATGGCCGCGGCGGATATTGGACACCCAGGTATTGGTGATCGTGTGTACCAGAACATGGTACGTAGGTACCGTGGTTGTGTAAGACGGCGCTGGTCGTCACATCGAGCCCTTCTTGTAAGTGGACCCAGAAGATAAACAACGTACAGTATGTTGCAGACGTGGGAGAGGTCGACATGTGATGTGGTGGCGTTTTGTTTGTCGCGGGGAAACGGTACGTTTTCACTCATAAGTTCCTATGCAAAAGTAACAGTCTTGGTCCCCACTACAAGCCCTCTTACAATGTGTAATGGGAATTTAGACACACCATGTGTGTGTGTATATATATATATATATATATATATATATATATATATATATATATATATATATATATATGTGTGTATGTATGTATTCTTGCCTTGTTTTGAAGTATGTATCTGTGTTGTATTAATAGTTTAACTTCTTTTTGCGAATTATATAAATTTCTACGACACTTAACAGTTTTGATAATGGCTTTTTTCAGATATTGCATCCTGGCATGTATCGGAGGCGCATTCGTTCTTCTGGTTATTACCCGTGGAGGGTTTATTGTAATATTGTTTCTTTTACTATATATATATATATATATATATATATATATATATATATATATATAGAGCACAATTTCATAATATTTTTAAACATAAAAATAGAGCAAACACCAAAGACTTTAACTGTAGCTGTAAGGAGGAGAAAAAGAAGCTGCTATATAATATAAGACACACTTAAACTAGCAAAAATATTTGCGGAAATATACTTTACAAAACCATTAAAAGCCTTCCGGTTTCATGAATGGATGAAAGATTTAAAAATAAATCAGGTTTTATTTGCCCAATAAAGAATAATATAGCTATTTTATTGAAATCTTTTTTGTTAAACCCATGTTTGCACATATGTTTTCATAAAAATATTTAATATCTTCATAGTATATTAATACTCACAAAATGTTATTTTGTAATAACTATTAAACAATATTTCAAGGTTTTACAAAATTATCCCGGATTTATTATGCAGTCTGATATACAATTTATATATTTCAAAACGCACTATTTTTTTTTCAGTTACGCCTACTAAATCTACATACTTATTTGTTCCACACAACAAAAATCTTATGCAACAAATATATGTCACATTGCCAAGGGAACTACTTTTATACAAATAACCAGCGAATTCGCCCACAATGGCAGAGATTTCCAGCTTAGAGAATTTGTTTCCATGATAGCCGACTACCCGTCGCGCAGTCGATTGGTGCGTCGCCGGCCTGGGTCGTGGGATGCTCTGGGTTCGAATCCCAGGTAAGTAATAGATGTTTCTTTAAGTTGGGTCGTAAGTTAGTTTGTAAGCCATCCCCTTATAAGCCTTTAGGCATGACAGTGGGGGACGTTAATAAGCCCTCTCCAATTCCAATATCTCCATGAGGGTAGCCTATATACATAAGAACAGGACCACACTAAACCCATTAAAAAGTTAAGCGAAATTATGTTAGTACGTTAAGATTACTAGTATAGATAGTCATATTACTTAAATAAAGCCGCTCTTGAAAATTATGTGTGATATATCAAATAAATTATTATTTTCTGACTAGCATTTTTGACATTTGAAAATGAAATAATCAAACAAATTTAATTGATAATGCATACTAGTGTAAGACCTAAAAACTTGCAACAAAACTGTTAAAAGAATTTTTAACAGTTAATATAGCTACAGTAAAACATTTTGATAATACTAAAAGTATTTAAATTTGAAATAAAAATAATCAACAATTAACTTTAAAATATAGGGGTTTTTCTAATAAACTGGTGAACACCAATATTTAAATAATGAATTAAACCGTTCTGGTTTAAACCTTCCAACCTTACTGGATCATGAGTTTTTGTCTCTACTTAATTGTGAGTTGCTACTGATCCAGCAAAATTGGGATACATATTCACACAAAAACGAGATCCAATGACGAAATAGAGAATTCGGAGATGTACACAGCATGTGAGAAGCTAGTAATCAGTCAACATTTCTACGCGATAAAATAAAGTAGGCACTGTCACCACTGCAGTGCGAATGCGCGCGCGTTTCAAATCGAATTTCGAACAATAATCCTGCTCATAACTAAAATTAGCTTATCTTAATACCAGACAGTCAATGATAGGCTATGGCATCGTTTGCAAGGAATTGTGAAAATTAGCCCTGTGTCAATATGTTTTGTAAGCGTAATGTGCAAAATTAGCGACTAGCCAAACATGTTATTTTTTTTCTATGCATGTTTTAATGAACTATATTTACTGTTTAAAATAAGCCGAAGAACAAAACAAAGGAACCAAAAAAAAATTTCAACATGAACAACAAAACATAAGATCAGAGGAACCTAGCATTCAATTTAAGCATGAATAATTAACTAGTGAAAAACAACAAACTGGATAAGAAAAAATATGGACAGTGGCCACAATGAGCACAAAACAGGAAGGACTATTTCCTCGTATCTGCAGTTTTTGGAATCTTGTGGCTTTTTATCAGTATCAGGATTTCATTTTTTTTTATTGTTTTGCTTTGTCTGCTGAAAATTTTTGCTCGCATCAATTTTACAGTATGTCAATTATTTGTGTTTTGTGGTCGTGATTAATAATTGGTTATCAGTTTCATTAAAGCTCTGAGAGACTTGAGAATTTCAACGCACAAATCTAGCAAAATTAATTTTACACGTAATTTTAAAGAACAAAAATAAAAAACTCCGGTTTGCAAAAAAAATGGACCTAGTTGAAGTGCATTAATTGGTTAAAGGTTTAACTTAAATTACCGTAACATTATTTTGTTCAAAACAATTTTTACAAAAAATTCTCGTTAATATGTTTTAAAAAAATAGCTTCACTCAGAAATCGCGGCTATGATAACATTTTTAAAAAGCAGGATTTCATTTCTTAAAATATTAAAAATCCAATACACCTACTTTCAATGTTAAGAAAGAAATACAACTCGGCGTCCAGACAGCTGCCAATAAATATCACCTTACATTTTGACGTAAGGGAACATTTAGTAAGGTTAACAATTGAGCTTTCACTAGTTTTCAAAACGTTTTGAAATTATTTTGAAACGCTCGTCTTGTACAGCGTGAGTCCTTTAAAAGAGGCCCCATGGGGCGTGTGTAAAAGAGCGAGGGAATGAGGAAATACAGACCAGTGTGACAATAACATAGATCTATATAGTAAGGTGCTGGAAGTGTCCGCCAAGTGATACAATATAAATAGTGTACTTTGTATGGCTTCAGGTCAGTTTATATTGTGTGTAAAGCTCCATTAAATTAAGTGAATAATTTTTTTGTCGTTTGTTTACATGCTGTGTGGTTCCAACAGTGTTACCAATGTTATTTTGATTTTCACCTACCGCACAGGAACACAACTGTCAAAGTCACGTGGTCAACAGTGATGCACTCAAATGTTTCACGATCTGTCAATTTGGCGCGGAAAGTTCTGAGGAAAGTGTCGAATTTTTAGATTATACATGAAAAATACCGTTTCAAAGTTGTCATTAATAGTGTAGTTCCTCATTCCTTCGCTCCGCTACACACATGTCCCACAGAAGCCTCTTTTAAAGGACTCGTCTTGTATTTGAAGTATTAACTCATTATCTCGTATACTTTGGGGGTATGGCTTTAGTCCGTCTTCGTTATGAAATAAACGAAACCTCGTAGGGGCCATGAATTAGCCCCGTGTTACTGATGAAATACAGGGCATAACCCACTCCCGCTGATTCACCCATACCCCACATTGACAGTAAACCCCAGTTCCTGAAGGGAACTCACTCGGAGAATGACACCCTTGTGGTGTCATGGGTGCGTATTTGGATTAGATTTAAGATCCAATAGTTGGCTTCAGCCATGCTATTGGTCCTAATGTGAATTTCGAAGCAGTTCTCGTTCGTCCTGCTCTATCAATCCACTTGCTCCCAAGATGGCTACAAAAAGCTAGGCTAACTGCGTTAGCCTAGTATTACTTTTTCACTGCCATGGAAACTACTTGACCTTTCGTCCATAAGAATACATATTATCGGTACACAGCTTCAATGGAAAATTCCGATGCAACTGAGGCCACATCAGATAAGAGAATTAGAACTTAGAAATCTTAACTATTTGATGCTCACATCTAAACAAAGCTCACCACCATCCCAAAGTATTAACTCATTATCTCAAATACTTTGGGTGTAGGGTTTTAGCCCGTCTTCGTTGTGAAATAAACGAAACCTCGAAGGAGGCCATGAATTAACTCCGTGTTCTTGATGAAATACACGCAGTAAGCACTTAAGTACGACTGGAGTGGCGAAGACGAAATACCTGTCCCCGTCAGCTCGAGAAAGTCGACCCCGCAGTATCGTTTTACATACAAACCCCCGCCCCAGTCTTTCAGGAGTATGAAGCCTTTGAACGCGAAGCGAGTAAATGCCTCGGGGCACTGCGCTTGAGAGCTTCACATCGCGTCGCGTACACACGCGGCTCACTGAGGATCTCCTCTCACACGTCTGTGGTTTTGGCTCCAGGGACGTGGCTCCAGCGTGGTGGGACGCCCCATTGTGAAAGTCGTCTTCGTCGGCGAAGAGTGAAGAGGGAATACGAGACGCGGGCTAATTAAAGCGACCACCCCGGCTCTTGCTTCGAGTGAGTTTTCGCCGAGTTTGAAATACACGCGACTTCGTTACGAACAACTGAAAGCGATCCCAGAGGAAAACGTAAGTACTGACGACTATAGACTGTTCACGGTTGACCTTAGAAAAAAGTCACTGCCCTTACCTGGGTATATTTCAACGAGCGCACATAGTGGCATGCGTCCAGTAAAGTTGGTATCGATGGAGGGAAAGTAGTTTCATGTCTTAACGTCGAATTAAGAGTGATAGGTAAACATTTAAGACAACTTAAACTACTTATTTCTCTTTCTGTTCTGTTTTAATGAATCTGAGTGAACGAATTACCAGATTTGTAAAATATTACTTTTCTAATAATTTCACAGTTCCACTTGACTGACGTATAAATAAACTTATAAGGTCTATGGCAATGGTAATTTTACATAAGGCGCGAAAATACACAGTGTGCTTGCAAGTATAATATTGACCATGGCTTTCCAAAGTTCTCTGTTTACCGTGAACAGCCTGTAAGTGAGTGAACTACTGAGTGAAGAGATTCGGACGGCTCTTAAATTTCGATGTCTTGAGAGCCGATGAGGGTGAAGCGAGGTAGGCATGGAGCAGCGCCAGAATGCAGAGGCAGGGGAACCGGGAGATCTCCGAGAAAACCCGCTGACTAGCGGCATCGTCCGGGCACGATTCGCACGTGCAGAAAACCAGGGCGACCCCACCGGGAATCTAACCCAGTTCGCCTTGGTGGGAGGCGAGTAGTCTAACCACCAAACCACCGCGGTCCCCACTCTGAGAACTAAGAAAGTTTTTTTCAAGACATCTTTGGAATGATAATTATCTTTTTGAAGGCCCCCCCCCCCCCTCATACGAATTGCCAAAAATAGCATTTTAAGGCAACATGCTGGCAAAAAATTTAAAGCCGTCAAGGTTATGCCAGACTGTACGCCATGTTGTATTTATAAAAAGAAAGTTGCGAAAGTACTCCTGTACCCAAAGAGCCGTTGACCTTGCACAGCAGTACAGCAATAACGACTGGTCTACGGACAAGTATTTACGTCAAAATATAGATTTTTCAAAATTAAGGATACACGGATTTTTCATATATGCATAAAAACATGGTATAGTCCATCCACGGGTACTTCACTCTTTTTTTGAAGCCTTGCTAATGTTTTAATTCCAGGATATTCCTCCGCCTCTTGCAAACTAAGCTTAAATAAGTAAAAAAAAATTACATTAAAGGACAACAACGCACCGATTTCGTGCACACTCAGTTGTCATAATATTTTGTATGAAAAATATTTCTTCCTAGGCGCTACCAACACACATGACTTCTCACTGTCTTCGTAAATTCTTATTATAAATGAAATATTATAATTCGCAAATAAAATATTAGCGGAACTTCATTTTAATGGAAAATAGGATACTTTTATGTTAACAGAGGTATAAAACGCTGGTGATACATTGCATATATTGAAAAAAATAAAATAAAATAAACACATACATGGGGTGATTTTTCAAAGGTTTGATTCAAAAAGGGTGATGAAACCGTGAACAGACTATAAGACAAATTTTGCGTGACCGATTGAACATGAAAGAAGAGAGAATGTGTGTGCGTGCGCGTGTATGTGTGCAATGATTGCCGCATCAAAGTACCTCACAGGAACAAAAAGACCCACGTGTGACTTCTACATGTTGCCCGAAGTGAAATGTGTATTTAAAGAAGCGCATTTTCATAATGCTGAGGCGAAGCAGAGGAAACGGCAGTAAAACTTATTAACTGGAACGGCTACAAAAATATTTTAATTTTACAGGTTTGTGTAATACACTATCTACCAAAAAGTAACTGGGCACCCTTGAAGATAGGTAATTTAGTACGTCAGTTGACGTGTGTTTCACGGCCTTCGGCGTAGGACCACTGGTGTTTGTCCTTGGAAGCATGGACACAGAGGCCTATTGTAACATTCTGGATAATGAAATGCTCCCAACATTGTAGGGTTTTTACGGAATGGATCCGTGTTACTTCCATGATGACAATGCCAGGTGCCATGTTTCAAGGGCTACTATGCAGTGGTACGCCGACAAAAATGTTCGCCGATTGGACTGGCCCGCCCAGAGCCCCGACCTCAGCCCTATAGAACATCTTTGGGACGAATTGGATCGCCGGGTGAGGGCTCGTCAGGCGTGGCCAAAATCCATTCCTCGACTCATGGAATGGTTGCAAGAGGAATGGCGACGAATCCCCATGGATGTCCTGCAAACACTCGTAGAGAGCATGCCAGACAGAGTGGCTGCTGTTATAGCCACAAGAGGTGGCCCTACGAGATTCTAACGGGGTGACAACCATCGAGCAAACATTGTGGACAGATAAGTTTATAAGTGATACTTTGAAGATGCAAATATTGTGGACAGATAAGCGTATAAGTAATACTTTGAATATGCAAACGTTGTGGACAGATAAGTGTATAAGTAATACTTTGAAGATGAAAACGTTGTGGACAGATAAGTGTATAAGTAATACTTTGAATATGCAAACGTTGTGGACAGATAAGTGTATAAGTGATACTTTGAAGATGCAAACGTTGTGGACAGATAAGTGTATAAGTAATACTTTGAATATGCAAACGTTGTGGACAGATAAGTGTATAAGTAATACTTTGAAGATGCAAACGTTGTGGACAGATAAGTGTATAAATAATTACTTTGAAGATGCAAACGAAATGTAACCACTCAATTCAGCACCGTTCAAGAAACTTGAAAAACAAAACCAGCGTAAGAGATGCTTGACTCATTAAGAAAATTATATAATGCTCATAATTAGACTCTTCCAGTAAAGCGGTTTTTTTTCTTTCTTTTTTTTCTTCTTCTTCTTCAGCCTTCGCTTTAGCGGCAAAAAGAGCGGTAATGCTTTTCTCGGAGAAATAAGCACAAAGTCGTATCATATAAAGATACGGCTATGCTTTTAAGTGATGAGATATTCTCGTTTGTTTTCCCGAGCTGTCTCAAAGGACGGACACGAGCACGTATAAAAGTGGAGGGTTTTGCTTGGGACAGTCTTCCTAGCGCCAATAGTGCTACACTGCACTCTAGGTCCAAGTCAGTGGTATCAATCAGTGAAATAACATTCACTGAAAGTCATTTGTCAACGTACTGCAGACTGGAAGATCAAGCAAATGAACTGAAAACAAGCGACCCACGGCAGTGGAATTCTCGACATGTATTGGGAGTCACCATAGACTAAAGATTTCGTGGTCCGCTTATTCGTCTTCTGCGCATGTACCCAATATTGACCTACTCCAATCACACGCAACTGTCAAAGTCACATGGTCAACAGTGATGGGCGTGTTTGTTTACATCTTAATTTTTAAGTTACAAGCACTGTTCTATTAATAAGATACTTTTACCAATTTGAATTTAGTCAAACTGCCTTACAAATTGGTTAGAGGAAGTATAGAAAAATCTCTTAGCACTTGTTTACAGATAAGTTTTCTAACCTAAAATCCAAACCATGCCGTTTTCGCTAGACGTATTGGCAGAAAAGCAGTTCAACGTTAGAACACAGAGATTGATTACGCGCAGACAGCGAGATCGGTCTACCTCATCTTTAATCCATGGGAGTCACAAATAAATCAGTGAAATTCAGCCGTCATATTAATAAGTTATGGGGCACTGATTATCAGTCGCCCAATGTTCTCTGTTTTTCCACTGATTTGGCTTAATTTTCGCTGTTTCAGGTTTAGACTGTGCTACAGAATGTTCTCGGTTAACTATGCACTTTTGAAATCAACCTTTGCAAAATTTCACTTCCCCTACCTGCGTGTATATTAACCAACACACTGACTGTCATGCGCCTAGTAAAGTTGGTAACGGTGGAGGGAAAGTAGGCCCATATTTTAATTCTATGTTAAAAGTTTTGTTTAAAAATTTGCGAATACTGGAATGATTTTTTTCTTTCTACTAATTGTAATGCATATAAGTGAAATAATAAGCATATATTTCTTTTAATGTATACTTTTCTAATAACTTAAGAGTTTCACCTGATCGATGCATGAGCAAAGGTATCAGGCCCTTGGCAATGTTAATTCTACGTGCGGTAGAAAAATACACAATGTGCATACAAGTATATCTTAAGCAGGGCTTTCAAAAGTGCTCAGTTTACCGTGAACATAATAAAGGTGGCCGCCTGGGAATAGGCCACCGAACGGTGTGCAGATTTCCAGCAGAAAACGTTTTATTAGAAAAAAAAAGTACAACGTGTCTGAGTGAGGTCTGCTTACGAATAACAGCCAGCGCCAAGGGTATAATGGCGAGCTCGTGGATGGCGGAGCTTTGAGCGGCAGCCATGCGAAACAGTGGCGCCACTGGTGACGTGGTCGCCTGAAGGGAGACCACGTGGACGGAAGTCGGCACCAACCAAGAAGTTTTCCCAAGACTATTATCTCTTGGGCCCTGACCGGCCGGATTTAAAATATGGTGTTGTGGAGTAGGGTCAACGGCCCGATCCTAGAGTATAAAACATTGGGAGGTGGTCGGTAGCCTCAGAGACAGACTTTCCTCCTGGACTACTCCACCAGTTAAGTATTTCACCTTAAATGTAACTTTGACCCTTCATGTCTGAAAACAGGCAAGATGGCGGCTATGTCCGTCCTTGAAAACAGGGCGTTTTTAGATTTATTTAAGGATACAATTTATTGGTAATTGGCTGTTAGAAATTTTGTACAAGCTTTTAATGCTGTCAGTAACAGTCATTTTGTGATCAAGCACGATTTATGGAAATTCAAAAAATTGTTTTAGTAACTGAGCTATTTGTGGAATAAAACTCAAGAATTTTAGATGACTGTTTTAATGCTGAAATGCAGCAATGTGTTTAAAAGATGTAGTCCACTTTGCTAGTAAAATAATAAGGAGGTTAGGAAAATAAATGAGTCTGAATAAATTTTCAAGAAAGACCTATAGATTGTGGAACACTCGTTTCGAAAATTCACTTTTTCACTTTAGAGTGAAATCTAACATTGTGATAATATCGAAATGTCTAAATCTTTGTAGTTGAAACCTTTTTGTGAGAATTTTAGAGTGACAGAAAATTTCATGAGAAATTTGGCTTTCTTAGTAAATGTATTTAGCCTGAAGGTTTAATTACATAAACAATATATAAAATATATGTTTACTACTATTTATATTTTGAGTGATCACTTGTCCCATTAACTTTGGAATGTTTATAATAGTTAAAATATCTACTTTTCTTCAATATTGTAATTTATAAAATATAAAATATGTTATGCAAGGTCAGTTTGCTAGCCCAGCATAATACGAATATGCATTAATATGCCAATACCCTGAATTGTTGTATTTTCTCCTGAATGTTATTCAAATGAATCAATTTTGTATTTTATACTAAATAAATTATGAAATGTCATGAGAGAATTCATGTGTGTTCTTGCCAGAAATCGTTACACTACGTGGCTCTGTCTTACACATTTGTATTTGAAACATTTTTTTAACTTTCATTGCTGCCACGCTCTTTGAGAAGGGCGACGCAAGGGCTTTAGTTACCGCGGCACTGAATGTCGGAGAATGACTGCCAGAGAAGTCAGATGCGTGAAATCTGACTCGCCCCCCCCCCCCCCCAACCTAAAATTGTTTCTGAACTAATGTGTTTTGCAGTACAACTAGTCCTGGAATCTTTTCGCGGAAAACAGGTAACCTATAAGTTAAAAAAAATTAAAATTTATTAAACGTGTATATAAATTGGTATCCGAGAAAATAATAATTATTATTATATTTTACCTTATCCTTTAATACAAGTATGATTAATATCGTAACTAACATGAAGCAGAACATTTTCATTATGTATTTATTTAAAAACTTTTAAAATCAGTAGTAAATTATGTTAATTTCCTGCAATTCAAAAAGACCAAAGGTTGTGTGAGATCATGCAGTTCTCTAAAACCGCAGGGTACAGAATCCACAGTAATTTACACTTGCAAACAATCACAGAGCCGGCTTAACAGAAATAACTAACGTTTCGCATACACTTTCGTCACGGGAAGTCTAATGTGTTGTCCCAACAGTTTTTTTACTTCTTAAATATAATATTGTATCCAGAAAGTTTGAAGACTTATATGTAAAAATATGCAAACCGCATTAATAGGAAATGGGGGAACTTTGCGCTTTGATTACAGAGAGATATATTGGCCACTGAGTTAAAGTAACAAAGACGATAAGGAATTTGTTTTTCGGGATATATCTTTTAAATAAAACAATTGTACTCACCATATATATTATAGGGTAATTAAAAAACTTTTTATACGTAATATTTGTTTATTTGTGTTAAAAAAAAATTGGCACTGCTGTTTTCTCCTTGTTGAAGCGCTAGACAGATCCCAGGGGAAGCAGGACCAAGTCATCTTAGTAATGAGAGGACATTTAGTCAAGTGGAGAGGGGGAAGTCTCCAAGAAACAAGTTGTCAGCCGTACTCGTACACACGTCATTGTGTTTCCATCCAGAAGAAAGCAAGGCGTGATTGTTCATTTCAAATATGTTATCTCTGGTAACCAGAAGCAATTTGATGTAACGTGTAGTAAACATTATCAAATCAATTTATGGTCTTTGCTCTTTCATATTAATAGCTACAAAACAAAAGGAAATGCCATATAAAGTATTCGTTTATAGCAACGAAAACATCAAGCAATGTTGGACAAGCAAGCAGAGAAAGTGTAAAGGCTCTCATTTCACCTTTAATTGCAGATCATTTTGCCAATTTAAGACAGATTTTTTAATAGACGGGAGTATATGTAGGGGTGCTCGTCTTTACCTCTAAGAATTTTGCTATAATTAAGCAGATTAATGGAACAGATCAATTGCTTTCATACACTGAAATTAATTTAATCATCCATTATAATATTTCCACTCACATTGCCATAGTTACAATTAAAAATAATTAAAATAATTAAGTTCTGTTAATGATTACTGTTTAGCT
Organism: Dryococelus australis; assembly: GCA_029891345.1. Taxonomy (NCBI): domain Eukaryota; kingdom Metazoa; phylum Arthropoda; class Insecta; order Phasmatodea; family Phasmatidae; genus Dryococelus; species Dryococelus australis. The sequence continues at coordinate 32,839,829 of CM057004.1, forward strand.
ACACCAAAAAGTTTTTATTATTTCGTATATTGATTTTCCAAATGATAATAAACTTGTTAGTAGGTTACACAGATCAGATAACATGTTGGGTAACCATGTTATATTCTATTGACGCTAAAGTAAGCACTTTTTTTAATCCGTCTCATTTGGAATAATAGTATATATATATATATATATATATATATATATATATATATATATATATATATATATATATATATATATATTATATATATATATATATATATATAATGCAATTGTAGCCGTAGACGTTAACTTTCGAGTCTGATGAAATATATACACTGTGGTTGTTACTTACATGGAAATATTAATTTTAAAAATTAATGGAAGGATAAAAAATGGTTGGTAGGAAAATGTACTTAGGTCCTTAAAAGTGCTCACTTTACCGTGAACCGCCTAAAATGGTCTTCACCGCTGGGTGGCACAATACATGGCTGCAATGAATGAATACATTATTGTGGTAAGTACTATCTGCAAAGCCTGCCCTTAGCCTTAAATATGTTTCAGCCATGTTTCGACTGGTCGTTGCAAATATTTTTCTTGTCTCGTTGCCACAAAACTACACAGCTGAATAGCTGATCCGGATGCGGCAACCCTCTCACGCTGAGAACATACTTATTTACGTATCATGCATTAATGTGCTATTTTGCACTAAACTTCGCGTTCTCTAATTCTGATGTTTCTAATTTTCGCTGCGTTGTCCTGTGTTGGTAAGATATTTTGTCCTATGCGATTGCAGAGTAGCAGCGAATGTGAAATTCGGCATATCACGTCTCATGAATCATGCATTTAATCAGTGTCTCCGTGTTGTAGTGGTGTTTCTGTCCTCTGTGTATCGCTAGCATGTTTGTGATGTACCCTGACTGTTTGGCAGGCATTCCGATCCCTTTTTCATAAACGAATACCTCCCTCGGCAGGAGATAGGAGAAGCTGGCACACGAGTGGCGCCTTGTAACGGAAAGAAGTGTTTTTGTTTGCGCAACTTCACCTGGGACTGCCACAGAGCGCCAACCTTAAAGATAACACCTGTATATTTCATGCATAGTTCCCTTCAAAAACCGTCTATATCGCTATTTTTTTTTCGCTTTTCCAATCGAGCGCTTCTGAGGGGAGGCAGCTAAGGCACTACGAAGACTAAAGGCTGTTCGCGATAAAGTGAGCCCTTTTAAAAGCAACCTATGAAAAATATCACTACCCCTACTTGCATATATTTTAACGGAATCTGTGACATGTATGAGCCCAGTGAAGTTGGTAATGTCGGAAGGAAACTAGTTCCGTGGAATAACGTATATTAAGAGTATATGGTAAAAATTTGTGGAACGCCGAAATTATTTCTTTTACTTTCTGGATGTTTTGTGCTCATAAGAGTAACAATGAACAAATTTGTAAAATATTTACTTTTATAATAGTATAATCACGCATTAATAAAGTGATGGGGCCCATGGCGTTGTTAATTTCACATGCGAAGGCGAAATACGCAACTTGCCTACAAATAGATCTTAAACAGGGCTTTCAAAAGTGCTCATTTTACCGTGAACGGCCTATAGCTTGCTTGCACCCAGTAAAATTGGTAACCACAAAGTGGAATTCGTTCCATATTTTAATTTCCAATGAAAGTGTTTGGTAAACATTTGTGAATACTAATATGCTTTAAGAAACAGAATGTACGTTTAATTATATAAGTGCAACAATTAGTAAATTTGTTAGTGTTTACATTTATAGTAAGTTCATAGCTTCTCTTGGCCGACGCATGAAAAAGGTGACCGGGCCCATGTTAATGTTCATTTTTCGTATGGCGGAATTTAATTTTACGTGTGCACGCAACGCGCATGCAAGATATTATGATATATTCACGATTACTTCGCACTTTTCTGAAGCCCTGCTAAAATTATACTTCCAGGATATTCTTCCGCCTCGTTCAAACTAAGCTTAACTAGGTCTAGAAATTTACACCAGAGGGACAACGCTCCGAATTCATGCACACTCAGTTGTAATAATATTTTGCATGAGAACTGTTTCTTACTAGCCACTACCAATAAAATGTTTTTCTCACAATTTAAATTCATGTTTATTATAAATGAAGTATTAAAATTTATAAATAAAATATACGTGAAACTTCAATTTGACGAAAAATAAGTTACTTTTATGTTAACAGAGGTACAAAGTGGTTGTGATACATGGTATATGCAGGAAATAACTAAACACGTCATACATCGGGTAATTTTTCAAAGGTTTGATTCAAAAAATTGGGTTTGGCTGTGTTGGGGACACGGCCGTTTGTTTTGCGATAACACGTCTACGTTGAGGCGCTCGGACGCCTTGATGTTTATTTTACGTTACCGGCACCGCTTCACTCGATCATACAGGGTTTTATGGGTATCACTGAATTGCTTTTGAGATGCTCTTTCCAACCGTATACGATTTCTGTATTTCAACTTGGTTTTGTGAAGAGTATAGACCGACATTGTGTTAAGCTTCCTTAATTTTTTAACATTAAACTAATACAATTTCACCCATAATCACGCCACACGATTGTTTTTATACACGCAATCGATTGATCATGACGAGAGCTGTCGATTGAAACTTAAACGAGCATCGTATCTTCTCCTAGATGCGGCGAAACGACCTCAAAAAATTCCGCCTCCCCACCCCGCCCCCCTCTTCCGACCGCGTGCGATGTTTCGTAGTCCTCACTCAACGTAGCATAGTTTTTGATCCTTTGGCAATCGAGTGGTGCAATTGAATTTTCGATATAGACAAGATAGATTCGGAGATGCAAAGCCAAACTGTATCCCCCGATTATGTTATCATCGGATTTTCTGGATTGCCTCCCACTATGGTCGCGAAATTTAAAGACGTGTTCACGTCGAAAGTGTGAAGAATCCGCGAATAGACTGTGAACAGGGCTTTCACGAGTGCTAAGTATACCGTGAACACTCTGTACCCGACCCGCAGTCAGGAGCTGTGGACATGCGATGTCGCACCACTTGTTAGTTTCCAGACGGGGTTAAACACCCCCCCGAAGGTCTGAGGGCTACCCCGACGGGAGCAAAACGATCACTGCCGCATTAAGTTTCCCGGAACTCCCGCTGCTTCGCCCCTCCGAAGCCCCGTTGGACGTGACCGAGGCGCCAACTTGGCCGAGTTTCAAGGACTCGCTCTCCGCTGGAAACCAGACAGATGCCGTGTGCTCGTCCGCCATGCCACGTCCACGTCTTTGGAGACAAGACAGCGTCGATGGAACACACTTCTGGTGGTCGGGCCAAAACGGCGGGTGGCTCTCGTTAAAGTAGTTGCCATAGTCCGTTCCCGAGTACGTTCAACTTTTCTGAAGCCCTGCTGAAGTTCTTCTTCCAGGATATTCCTACGCCTCATACAAAGCTTAGGCCGTGTCTCAACTCATACAACACTCTTCCCGAGAGAGCAATCTTTCGCGCAACCTGGCGAGAGCACTGCTTCGCGCTCTCTCACGCTCTCGCTCTGTGGAACTGAGACAACCACTCTCTCGTTTTTCTCCGACGTCAGGCAGACAGCTGATGTCGTGTGACGGCTATCCCTGCACATCGAACGAAAGTCAAACCGACGGTGCCATATGAAGTTGAGAAAATGTTGGCCGTTTGGAACGGCTCTCCTTCGCTGCGACAGGGGTGTGTTTGACGAGCTCCACGCCTCACGTCCGCTGGGCGGGCCTGCTGGTCTGCAAGTATGGGCGCAGCGGAGCTGCTGCCGCCCACGAAACTATGACTGCCTTCCCCTCCCTCGTACGTCACCCTGACCATGTGACGCCTGTCAGCCAGTCACGTACCATCATGGTGCCCTTCCAGGACTTCTGGACATCGACGGAGTGAAGATCATGTTGTAATATTCTAGATGATTTCAAATAAAATATAAATACATGTGTCTCGCCCACATTCAGGGAGACAGCACAGGGTTTTCACTTGGGCAGGAACTGCTGTTCCGTCAACATTTTAAAGGGGGGGGGGGCCTTGCTGCCATTTTAGTTAAGTATGGTTTATAGTTATATATATATATATATATATATATATATATAATATCCTGAATATAGCTGAAAAGAGATGTAATCTTGTAAAAATGTAGATTTTGGGGGAAGTTTTAAACATAATTATTTTTGATACATTTTTATACTAAATGTAATCAGTGGGAAAATTATATTTTTATATAACGATTATTTATTGTAAAATTTTGGGGGAAAACTATATAAATGGTTTTATTTTGATATAAAAACCAAGGCAAGGAATAATTTTCGAACCTTTTCACTGGAACCAAACCAAATCACTTTTTTGGCATCATTGGGTGGCTCTCAGCTGTTCTCCAACTTAAAAAGCATACATTCAAGAAGCAGTTGAGACAAGGACTTAGTCCTGTATATGTTGGCAAACACCACCACAGTCGAAAGGCGGGAAATCATGTTAAGCTAAAATCGCGGTCATGGCTATAGTAAATAATTTATGTGTGTTCAAAATAATTCACAAATAATTATAGCACTACCAGAATAATAATTAGTGCATAAAATACTATTATTTTTGTTTTATATTTTACCATCATGATGCAGCAAAGTGACAAAACGAATGAGACAAGTCAGAAATCTGTATTTATATTTGTATAAATACGTGTTGCGTATATTATTTCACTGGTTAAACCCGTTGAAATTATTCACTTACAGTTAAAATGCAACGTGGTGTTGGCCCAGAAAGCTACTATAACCTTATTCAAATACGGAAATAATATAAACAAGATGGCGCCTGCGACAGAGCGCCAGCCAGCAGACAACTCCGTACTCTGTTATCTCGCTCTTTCGCGCTCTCTCTCTGGCGAATTCAGACGACCACAGAGCATTCTCTCTGACGTCACAATGACGTCTTCGCAAGAGCGAGAGCACGAGAGAGCACTCCCTGGGCCAACTGAGACGCGGCCTAAGACAATTGCACCAGAAGGTCAACGTCCCTTATTCTTGCGCACTCAGTGTAATATTTCATAAAAGAGCTATTTCTTACCAGACATTACCGATACACCTATTTTCTCTACATCTTTATTCATATTGTCAAGTTTGATTCCTGTGCATCTGGTTTCGTCGTTACTTCGTGCTCGAATGTTCCTTGCCGAGATCGAGGAAGCTGCGGGACCCAAATATTTACAGTAGGCAGGGCATTGGCTGCATTCCACTTGGCACTGAAAGCTCTGACCAGTGCTGATAAAGAGTTTCTTTTAGTATTGATTCTACTGATCAGTAACGGAGGAATGGTGTTGTGGCGTCTGGGTTTGAGACTATACTTCCTACTTCCGGCTGAAACTACTGACGTGCAGAAGGTTAGGCAGTCTCAGGCCGTGTCCGAATTAGCAAATTTTGTTGACAAAATGATCACGTGACCCGATTTTATATACGAAAACGGTGACGTATTTGGTAATTTGATATTTCGTGTTTTGTATCTAGCGGATGTTTGCAAAAATACAAAATGACAAAATCAGCGCCATGTTTGCACTTACTTTAAAAACACATGCGCGAATCCGCAGACAAATGACTTTTAAAACAAATTACTGTACATGAAATACATTAGGCATGTTTTAAAAAGCAAGTAAGTGCCGTGCTTTGTATTTATAAACCCTAAAAAAAAAATTAAGTCATCATTGCATAATTTATTATTTTCTTAATTATTAACGTATTTGTAGTATTCCAGTGATGATAGCAGAAATATTGCGTATGTTTTAAGCATTAAATTTAGATAAAAATATTTTGCACTGTTAATGTAACAATGTGTTGCCGCGAGTGCTAAACAAGTGACTGTCGACAACACGCGAATTGATACCTAAGAAATCACGAATTTACAAAATAACAAGATAATGAAATTTGTCAGTTCGGACACGGCCTCAGTAAAAGCAGACGACGCAACATGATGGCGATGGATAACGAGGAAGTTACGTTGTTGCTATGTGCAGAAGATGCAGGTGGAAAGTAAATTTTCACATTCTTTGATCTCATCATCAATTGATGAGTCTGAATCAGAGAAAAAAAAGAAGCAATATCCGCCCCTGTTTACAACATGTTTGAGCCTATCATTACTTCATCATGCATAGCAGACGCCATAATTCCAGCTGAAAAATGCTGACGAGTGTTCCACCTGGTTCAAATACTGAACTCTACTGGAGTGGGAATTTTTGCTGATGGCGTTCCTTTTGGCAAGCTATTGGTGAGTGCTTTCAGTACCAAGTGAGTGTGAGTGTGAAGAGATTTGGGCGGTTCTTAACGTCGAAGTCTTTAGAGCCGATGAGGATGATTGAGGTGAGTACGAAGCAGCGCCGGAATGAAAGGGCGCGGTAAACGGGAGGTCCCCGAGAAAACCAGCAGACCAACGACATCATACGGCACGATTCCCACATGTGAAAATCCGAGACTGACCCTGCCCGGGGATTGAACCCGGTTCGCCTTGGTGGGAGGCAAGCAGGCTAACCGCTCAGCCACATATCTTGTAGCCATCGACGTGTATTTTGAGCTGACAATTTGCGGAGGGCACTGGCTGCCGGGGAGCTCAGTGCTGTACTTCCGTGAATCGTGCAGTTTCGCAAGCCGCGAAGCTGCCCAGCCTATGTGTGCGCTCGGGGCTAAAGGCTGTTCACGATAAAGTGAGCACTTTCGAAATCTACCTTGGAAAAAAGTGACTGCCACCTGCTGCACATACAGTGTTTTAAAGGGTACACCAAGTGACATGCGCCCAATAAAGTTGGCTATGATGGATGGAGAGCAGTTCCAATACTTAACGTTGAATAAAAGGTGTTAGGTAACAATTTGTGATGATTTAAATTATTTATTCTGACTTTTGTTTTTTTTTTTAATGAATTGCAGTATAAAAATGACCACAATTGTAACATATTTACTTTTATAATAATTCCAGAGTTTCGCTCGGCCGACGCATGAATAAAGTGATGAGGCCCATGGCAATGTTAATTTTACATAAGGCGTAAGAATACACTACGCTTATACAAGTAGATTTTAAGCATGGCTTTCAAGGGTGTTCATTTTACCTTGAACTGCTTATACCGGTGAGTCCCCCCAAGATCACCGGCCGGGTTCTAGGAACTCTGCCTTTGCTTGTCGCGGGGCGCGGGAGCAGGGTAGGTAGTCAGGTAGGTAACGTCTCGTCAACAGCGAGGTCATTAGAGACGGTGCAACACAGGGATGAGGGATTGGGGAAAGATTATGTGGAGTAATCGGCCATGGCCTTTCTTAGGGACCTGTCCCAGCATTCGCCTGGAGTGATTTCGGGAAACCACGGAAAACCGAAATCAGGATGGCCGGACCGGTAATCGAACCCGGATCCTCCCGAATGCGAGTCCAGTGAGTGCGGGAGCATGCTTTAGCGAGCGTGGAGGGGGATTTTTTGACCAGACGCTAGCCAATGCGGACGTTTGGTGCTGGTTGTTAAATTTCAGGCACAGCCTGGCTTCGGCCTGGCCTAGGCCACAGGGTAACTAAAGGCTGTTCACAATAAATTGAGCACTTTAGGAATTAAATGAACCTTAGAAAAATGTCACTGCTCCTGAATGCATATATTTTAATAGGAGCAGTGAGTAAAATTTGCCCAGTAAATTTGGTAATGATGGCTGGGAAATAGTTCCATATCTTAACGTGGAATAAAAAGTGTTTACGTGATTATCTGTGATAACTTAAATTATTACTTTAGCTTTCAATTTTTTTTTTTTTTTTTGTAATGCATTGAAGTGTAAACATGAGCACATTTGTTAAATATTTACTTTTCTCATAATTTCAAGTTTTGTAGACCTGCGCACAAATAAAGTTATGAGGCCGATGGCAATGCTAACTTTACATAATGCATAAGAATACACAACGTGTGTTCAAGTAGATGTTTAGCAGGGCTTTCAAAAGTGCTCATTTTTACCATGTAGGCCTACAACATATAATTACGCGATCGTTGTGTGCGCCGCGGAAAGCGGAGATTGATGCATAAGCGTGGAAACGGCTGGATCATATTGCAGTGATTAGTGCGATATGTGCTCGGTCCAACCATTTGGAGTGGTCCCTCCTTCTTGAGGGATGAGAGGGGCAGTCGTGGTCAGCGTGGGTTGCAATAAATACAGTAATGTAGTAACTGGTTAAGTTTAAATGATGAACGAATATTAATTTGGAGTACAATAGTGTATGGGTAAATAATGAAACTGAATATTAAGTAATATTTGCTTATGCATATGCTACCTTCACGATTAAGGAATATTCTGGAGCATCGAGTTGTTGTGCTAGTGTATCGTAGCTCACCAAATTAAAATGTATTTCAGGGTCCTGTATGTAACTGTATGATATAGAACCGGGGGAAAAAAAAAACTAGGAATTACCTTATTCGTCAGCAATTAGCGCTAAATAACTAACTACATTTTCAGTACGTAGTTGAAAAGTTCAATTAAATCAATATGGCAGTAATCCTTAATCCCTTTTCTTCATTAACAAACGGAATTATATTTTCAGTCCGTCACAGCAGATTAGACAGTCTATTTTCTCGTTGTTTAAAACTAAGCATTTTTAAAGACGAGTTAAATAGGCTCTGGGAATACATGCCTTATCCGTACGCCTTTCTCCCATGACCCCAACTCATTTGATATTGTGATAAATTTGCTATATTTATTGTTCTTCTAGAATTGGTAACAAACACTGAATAAGAGTCCGTATCGCTACATGTCTTGCTCTACTGATCTGTTTATCTTTCATCTGACCACACTCGCTAATGGCCACTTTCAGTTTAAGGGAATTACAGAGAGCAGCTAGAGAAGTCCCCCCCCCCCCTTCCCTCGACCCAAAGTCTACGACACCTGCAGACAAGCTGGTGCCATGGCAGTTTCAACGATTGTGCTACCTAGCGGCAGATAGCTGAACTACTTGCAGCTATCTCCAGACATACGTGTTTCGTTACCTGTTTATAACTAGTATTCCACCTTAAATAGCAATAAATTACATGACTTTTTCAATATGTCTTGTGGTGAAAGAACACTGCTTTTCAGTTAGTAAAAACTTGGAAAAAACAAATATTCAACATCGCAGAATTTAGCTGCGACAAACTTAAAAAGATGGACTACGGGACAAAAGCTGTGGCGATTTTATGAACATGAGATATATTATACTCTTTCATATAAATCCTCAATATATGTATTACACATCATTCAAGTAATGCATTTTTAAATTATATAATAACAATGCATAGAGCCATGTATTTTTTCGCGAAAATATTTGTGCTCGTGTTATACTTCAATATCCTACATCCACAACCACAACTTCCATTGGTTACAATCTGCGCGTCTACGTGAGACTGGGCCAATCAGAATAAAGTACTCCGATACTGAACGTCCATGAATCGTGGGCAGACACTTTGAGGAGCATGTGATTTAAAATCATCCAATAAAGAAAGTGCATATGAACTAAAGTGTTTTCGAGTAGAATTGGTCTTGGAAATCTTTCCACGTAAATCACGTGCCCCTATCGAGACGGTATAGTTATTTGACGCGTGAAATATATCTTCAGTAAATATGAAGAACATGATACGGAGGAAAGAACATGTTTTCAATAAATAAAGTAGTGTTATTTTAAACATAAATCACTATTTAAATAAATGTTTTCAGTTCACAAAATCTGTACTATGCCACAAAATAAATACAATAGAGAAACATACCTATAAGTATTCTGAATTACGAAAGACAAAGAAAACGAAGAAGAGCAAGCAGTTTTGTTGATGTGATTGGTATAAATTAAAAACACATTAAAATGTCAAATTAAAAAGTTTCAATTTTTTTTAAATAGATTCCAATTTATGCCAAACAAAAATTAAAATGTGCTTATTATCTTAACTACTTTTAGCAATTATAATTCAAAGGTACTTTTTAATGGCAAAATACGCATCTTAAGGAAATGTTCAATTCGGCAAATTTATTATGATCGAATTTCTCAGTCATCGTATTGCTTATCATTTTTCATTCCTATTTTATAGCAATTTTGAGTTCTTGTTGTCAGAGTGTAAGGAGTTCGCTCCCTTCCTTTTCTCTCTATTAATCTGACTATCTTGAAGATGAATATAATGCACGTGTTTTATCAAAGTGACAACGAATAAGACTTCTTCATAATTAGGAACTGCATGAAATATGTTACGTAAAACTTTAATTTAAGACAGTGATGGGGTTCTCAAATTGCTTTTATTCTTCTCTATGGAGAAGTGGTTCAAAATATATCCCTCCTTCGCAGATTGTACTGTATGTATTTTCTCTCCGCTGCCCTTTTCTCTGCCTGGCTCCCTTGTGCAACTTTTCAGAGTTGATTGCCGTAATAAAAGTTGCATCTTCATTTCTTTGGAATTGGGTCGCTTGCAAATATTTCTTATTTATTTTAGCTTTTGCATTTTAGAAGCATTTTATTTCACATTTATATTTATTTTTTTCCTGCCAGTGTTTTGGCACTCAGTTCCAGCATACGAACGAAAATTTCGACGATGTTCTCAAAATATTCAGGGTTACAAAAACTGGTTATAGTGTTGGCATATTGCTCGTTGCCTAATCCTTCAGTATGCACACAAATACGCTCATAAAAATTGCAAAAAATATGGTGTCTTACCCTTTTTAATCGAGCCAGGCCATAAACAGAAATGGTGTACTTAACGAAACATATCGATACTCACTGTGACATGAATGAGGCATTAACATATGATTGTATGTGTATGTTAAAAAAAAACGTGTAACCCTATATTACTCGCTGTATTTCAGGTATAAGATATTTTGTGTGGTTTGGCCTCATCCCGTTCTATTTAGTAATCTTGGCCAACGAACATGAACTTCCTTCCAACTCCCCCTTCACATTAACAAACGTTTGTCATTTGACACTGACCTTTGGTATTAAAACTATACCTCACCATCAATAATAAATCGGCTGTCAAGACTTCGATGTTAAGAGCCTCCCAAATCTCTTCAATCACTAACTCAGTCAATCAGTATTGAAAATCCAAATATTTTATCAAGTGTTTTAGCGCATCAACATAAGTAAATGTGTCCGAAAGAAGTCATTTCTAATAGATTATTAAAATCTCTGAAATTTCAAGAAAAATGTTTTACATCTGTAAAAGCCATCTTTTGTGTTGTCTCCAAAAGAGAGTTTGAAATTCAGCTACTGCACTCGGCACAAAGGAATAAAGTTGACGCGAGTAGTAAAGAAAAAATTAACTCGATTTGATCTTGAGCCTTGAAGAAATATAAACTAAAATTAATATTTTCTCCAGACTTTCGATTTATTAGTTCGTTAAAAATAAGCGTTCGAAAATAAAATACCATTTTTGTATATAGAATTGCGGAAGAAACAGTATAAATTTAGCCTTGCTCGTCCATGGGCGATGAATTAGGAAATTCTTTCCTGACGAGCTTGTATAAGGGCAGCAATATCTGCGAACAGTCAATAAGCAAGTGAGCACCGAGAGGAAAATACCAGGGTGATGCAACAAGGAATGGAAGTTACGTAGTGTGTAGTGTTTCCAGACGATTGACAATTCCCCAGGTGTCTGAAGGAAGAAACTCATCAACAATAATTATCCAGAAATTGTACACATCCAATGGAGGAAGTGCCCTCTGCCTGCGGTTGGTCGCTACTGCAGTCTAAAGTAAGGCGTGCATCCCTAACGTGAGTGTGATTTCATCTTCGAAAAGGTGTTACAGCAGTGTGTTGTTACACCGCCTCTCCAGGGAATGTCAACGATCTTCAGCTATCCTCTGTTTCTAGCAGACCCGATATCACCACGGAAGTGAAGTTCGTGTGAACACAGAAACCGCAAATACTGGACGTAGGATCGACACACCTCTACAGAGTGAGTTGGCCCAGTGGTAAAATACCGTAGTCGGATTCGGGAGGACCTAGGTTCGATTCCCAGTCCAAACATTCTGATTTCGGTTTCTAATGCTTTTCGAAATCTCTCCAGGCGAATGCTAGGATGGACTCCTTGATACCGGCTATACCCGATTTATTTCCATTGCTGCTCCTATGAGCAACTTGCTCCACCTCTAAACGACCTCGTTGTTGACGCGATGATTCGTTAAGTCATGCCAACTTACCATCGGCACACCGTCACTAAGACGCAGTATCAACTTGAATAACACCTAGCACTTATAAAAATACACTGGAATGTCTAAAGTTATGGGATAGCAGTATGTAAAGGAAATAGTCGGTGGCGCCGCTGCACCTTTTTTAAGTGCCCAGACTTGAATCAGTTGTGCTCTGACATCGCTGAGGTGAGTGTGTTCTCGTCATGGCATTGCATTGCAGATTTCATAGACAAGAATAGTTTCCAATGGGTAGGCCAATGTGATGAACACAACAAGGAGTTCATGATGGCCACAACCAAAACAGACAAACACAGTAGTCTTCTTGATGCTAAACGTTTCCTTCTGCAGAATCCTGTGTTTGCATGTACCCGTTGACAACTATTCCTGTTTGTTTTTGTGTGTTTGTATGTGTAATTACATTTTTATACGTCATAAACTCTGCTACAACAGTGTGTATCCAAAACAAAAGTTGAAATTTAAAGTCAAATTCAAGCAGCCATTTTGCCGATAATCTAACAGTGGAAATTGCGTTATTTTATTGTAGGGCGATTTTAATCTCGGTATATTAAACAGAGCTCGTCTTAAAGTAAATAAATGGCAGATGAATATGGTGTAAAGAAGAAATATATGAATTGACATATTTTAATAAAGTAAACAATTGAGTTTTTCGTTTCGAAATATACTTTTAATCGCATAACCACCCCACCCCCACAACGATGGGATATTCCATTAGAATAATTTACCCGTGTCATCGGCCCCAGTTGTCCGGGATTGGTTCGAGAAGCACTCTGGAGAGTTTCAACGAATGCTGTGGCCACCTCGTTCTCCTGATGTGAACCCAAACGTGCATTTATGGGATGGGATGGGGAGGTCCATTAACACCCAAGATCCTGTACCTTAAAATAGCAAGGTGCTGTGGGTAGCTATCACGACCATATAGGTCAACATCCCTCCACAGATGTTTCGTCCACTTGTGGAATCGATGACAAGACGAGTTGTTGCACTTCGCCCGGCTAGTGAACAAAAAATATTTTATAGCTGTTATGAAAAGCCCCTTTTTTTGGTATATGCGACTGTAAAGATTGAACTCCAGTGAGAAGTAAAAAAGTCTACATTTAAGAAGTTCTATGTAATATATATTCACAATTAACTTTTATAACTTATCTGGGTATGAACTGTACTTATGTAGCCCAAACAGATCATTCACAATTGCATTTATACCATATATATAATAAAACATAAAATAAACATGTTAGAAATCAGTATGATTTTTATTTCGCACATATCAGAACTCGATGCACGTTTGCTTCAAGAATTCCTTAAAATTAGAAAGAAAAAAAAAACCACTTTGGTCCACTTTGTCCAACTGTGAAGAAGAGCTAGGTACTCCTTGGATCAGCGAGCCCAGAAATGTTGCATGAGCAGTTGTGTGTGTTGCCATCGGGACAGCCTGTTTATGGGAATCTCTTGTATGTTTGGTCAAACTGTGCTGGTGAGTGCAACACCGATAAGAAAATGGTAAGGGGCAAGCAGAGTAAGGTCATTTGGATCACTCAAGAATGAGGTCAAAGGATGGGAATTGAGGCAGTCTCTATTTGGACTGAGATGGTGTACATTTCTTTGTATGTAAGCAGTGTTTCTCCAACAATCTGCAAATTATACTTCTGCCACTTCACATTAGCATTCCACAAGCCACCGAGATTTGATGATCGAGGTGGTGCAAACTGCCATTCAATATTTTCTATTGGCCAACTTATTTTTTTACTGCATCTTGGTATTCTTTGGCCCAATAAAGTTGATACAGTATGGTTATCTCTCTGTGCTTCAACAAAATTTGTAGCATTGTCACTGTAGATATCGGTATGTCTCCCACACCGAGATAAACTGTTTCAGTGCAACAAAAATGGCAGCAGTAGTGAGACTTATCCCAAGCAGCTCTATGTATATAGCCTTGGTGCTGAGACGAACAGATAAGGGCATATAGGCCTTTACAGAAGAACCTCGTCATTTTAAATTTGAATGAACACAGCACAGGTCCACAGACGTCAAAGCTTGTGTGAAGGAACAGTCTATATGACTGCAACCACTCGGAAAGAAGTTCACCCTTGATTTGCTGAGTCATTCTTGGCTTAGTCTTTAAAACAAGAAACACATTAATGCACTGTCTATATGTTAAACTATGTTCATTTAATGACCAGTACTTCTGTCTCATCACTGCAAGTAAACACTGTGGTCCAGCATGAGTGTGCCTGGTATGTTGATCTGCTGCAATGAACTGCTATTTGGAAGAAGATTTGAGTGCTTCTGATCATATCTGCCAATTATCTCTGAATTATTTCACCTACTCTTAGAATACCTAGTGTTTTGCTTGAATGGTTGTCAGGTGGATTTCACCTTTGGTTTCTCTTACATCACTTGGCACATAGCGAAGAACCCCTGGATTGCTAGGGGTCAATTTACGTATGTGAAATCCTCCAAGGTGAAGCATATATGTTTGGTCCCTTTGTAAAGCTCTGGCTTCCTCTACTGTTTCTGCAACAGACGGGGCAACATCAACATAGAAGGCTCTTCTTAGAATCATTGCAGCCTTTGGAAAGTCAGTTCCTCATTTGATGTTAGTTGATAAAATGTTCTTATTGACAGAAATTGGGCTAAAACTGTCTTATATGTGACAGTTTTGAGTCTGTAGGTATTCATTTAATGTTATCATACAGTATTTGAAAATCTCCTTGAGATAGATCGATCAGAATTTGTTGGTATATCAAGGCAATGTCAGCTGTAGTAGAAACATGTGTATATGTGAAAAAAATGGACCATAATTGAGAACAAATCTTTTTCGAAAGTGAATTCAACCAGGAATGAATCGTTGAGTGGTAGTCCTGTTGATGACTTTGCTAAACCATCAAAAACAACCTGCATTTTGTTGTGCTAGACTCCTTTATAAGTGCAATATATGATAGGTAGAATTGATTAGAACATATGCAGGTGTTAATTTTTGTAATGACTGGTTTAATTTGATTTTTCAAATAACATTCTTGCATAAATTCCGAGTACTTCAGAGTAGGCTTGCTTGAGACAGTAGTTCTTCACAAAATTATTCTCCAGTTTTAGCCATATATGTGCCTCCTCTCTTCAACTGCCTGGTGTGGAGACATAGTTCTTCAAAGGTAACTTGGCTAAGTCCTTGGTCATTTAGTCTCGTGGTCTTCCTATAATATGTTTCACATAATATTCTATCAGTTGAAAAGTGGGGTTTCTTAATGCATGTTTCCAGATGCCAGAAATTATGTGTTTGCTTTGATGATGAGATGAAATGTGTACAAGGGGTCAGTATTTGGCGAGGTGATCCTTCCAGATGCTACCCACCCAAATGTGGTTTTTTGACATATTGGTGCTCATTCAGCAGGTTAGATTTTACCAATGCACAGAAGATTCATAAGCACTTCTGCACCTATCAGTATGTCAGTTCTGCCAGGCAAGTGAAAATCTAGGTCCGCCATTTAAATTTATGATGTTATGCTCCACCTTGATGTATCTACTTCCACCACAGGTAGTTCGTGAATCATTGTGGGTAATATAAGGCAAATCAGAGAACAAGAATATACATTGAGTCGAAGTGGAATAGTACATGAAACACTATATCTGTCTTGAGGTTTTGACTGACCTATTCTGAAGATTTATGACGATATCCTATATATGTTTTTTAACCCTGGCAGCTGAACAGCTTCTGGGTGAAGAAGACAATTTGTGATCCAGAACCGGGAAGTAACATACCCTTATAGGTTTGCGATTGCCCAGAGAATCTCGTGCATTTGCCAGTGCTGTGGACAACAGTATTTATATAGTCCTTATTGTGCTATTTGTTGTACATGACACTGTAGTATTCTCGCCTGTTTATTGACATTGTACATAATGTGTCGAATATTCTTGCATGTGTACTGCTAGAGGTGAAGGTACTTTCAAAGTGTAGCAGTGAATTATATATTTTGTTGCAGTACTTGCAATTGCCAGAGGTGCACTGGTTAACTTGATGGCTACTACTGAGACAATAGAAGTGCAATCACATTTCCTTTATTAATCGAATGTGTGCAGCTGTTGGCATTTGGTGGGAAGTGTCACACTAATAGAGAGGGTGCATTTGGTCACAAATCTTGGATTTCAAATTGTGCGAGATTATATATGAGACAGGACCTTAATAATGCCGACGAATCCCTGTGTTCGCAGCCTTAGTGACAGCATTCTGTCCATTATTCCTATGTACTGTACTGAGATCAACATTCTCTAATATTTGGCATCGTTGCAATAGGAATCGGATTAATTCTATTAGAGTAAGCAACTCCATTACTGGGGGTTAAGTTTACCATTCGTTTATTTTTGTCAAGTTTTCATGGTTAATATATGGATCTATAGTATATTCCAACTATGAATGGGCGGGATTAGCATCATAAGGGCTCGTATTGGTTAACATTGTGAAGCAGCTGCCTCATGGTCTAAGTTTAAACAATGCTGATACATTTTACTCACCAAAACTCATTTGTCTTCAAACCTTTCCCTCAAAATATGTCACGCGACTCTATAATTCTGCGAATTTGTATCGAATGACTCAATAACATCTGCCGCATCACCTTGCAAGGATGATCTCAAACAGCGAAATTTTTGTATGCCACTGTGTGATGTGTTGTTGTGTATTAAGAATGGAAATGTGTCAAAAAAGCCAAGCCATTCATCATTCTTGCCACCGAATGTTGAGATAGTGATAGGAGGTAGTTAAATTGATGGCACAATCACTGGGTTAATTTCATGCACTGTATGCACTGTGCTATCTGAGGCTGCTGCTTTAACTGCTGCTATAGCACGATTTTCAATGTCAATTTCAAATGCAGTGCCTACATCAAAACATGTGTTTTCGAATTCTTCCCGTTCACTTATTTAAATTGTGATTTTTTTTTTTCAGTGAGTTCTGTTTCTGATTAGAAATAGTCAAACCGAGACCAGCACTGGTCCACTTTAGGGAGTCTTACATTTAATTGTTTGATATCTTGTTGAAGCCTAGTATAACATTATCGACGTAAATGTTGAACCTTCTCATGAGAGACTTAATTTGACCTCTTTTGCTGTTGAAATATTCACCAATTCTGCCATAGTGTTGCTCGTGTTGACATACACAACAGCTTGATCCGGTTGGAAAGCTTCGATGAAAATGATACGAGTTAAGGAGCTATATTAAATGAGAATGGATCAATGTAATCCTAACCAGGTTTTGTACTTATTAGAGCTGTTTCGATACCACACAATTTAGTTTGGTAGTGTTCGTGTAGTGGCGCACACTGGCTGCATCTTCCATGCAAGTTGACATAGTATTCAAAAGCCAACATGTCCACACTACAGATCATCGCGTCCGATCCACGGTAACTTGGTGACCTTCGCACTGTCGCGCTGAAAACAGTGTGCAATTTATGTTAACCCTCCCGGAATATAACAGGCCCGGAGGACCAACATGTTGGCACAAATGGACATTGTGTTCTGATACATGTGGATGAAGATACCAAACTGATTGCAATCATGTTCATTGTTGCTCGCCACATGTGCTAACATTGTCTGCTGAGAACCAACTATCTGCCTGCAATTCCCACTTGCTATATGCTAGGGGTCTATCCCACAACATGCCATTGTGCTGTGTTTCCCCTTTTCCCCATTCCTTTAATGGTTGTCGCCAAAGGAAGCTCATTCTAAGGGAAATGAGACCAATGGGGCTGTCTACTTACTGTGGAGCACAAAGCAAATAAAGCACAAAGGCGACACAGCTATATTGCCAACATAAAAACATTCTTCAAACCATATCAGTGCGATGACAAGCTATGAATTCGGATATTGGCTACCCTGATGAGATAATCTAGGGAACCCATCTTCGGTAAGATAAACGATGTCTGGGTGACGACTTTTGTTTTAAGTTTCTTTTTTCTACTGTTCGTCTATTTGGAAACTGGTAGACAATATTTTGGGGCATAACATTCAAAAATTTCTAAAATTATGCATTGAAGACTGACTACTCATTTCCTTTAAATACATTTGTACTTTAAACGTCCTTCTAACAAATCAACTCGAAAATCAACGATCTCATCTCTATAAACACAACAGCAGGCACGTCACAAAGTGAATGTAACAAGGGCATAAACCGTGCAACTGTCGAGCAAAGTTACAAAATTGTCGTTGTGTAATATGCTGTATACAAAAAGTGAAATTATATTTCGAATAACCCCGTGGTAATAAACTGAACAAAGGTTTTTAGTTGTTCCTAAATTTTTAATTTTTAAACATCAATAAATTTACATTGCATTTTAGATGTTGGCCACATAGTTGTGACCTGAGAAAATAGTGGCTCGTTAGGCGCCCCCGCACTAGGCGACATGGCCGCGCGATCGCCGAGAAACCTTACGTTATATGAGAAAACGTGCACCCGACCGCGGAGGCCGCTGGTCACCGCGGCTGTCGGGATCCCGCGCGGCGCGCAGGCGACCAAGAAGTCGCCGCGACCGGGTGTTTACCCATGATTCAATGGCAGAACGCACACATGCAACAGAAACGGTGAGTCCAATATTTTATTAAAATTATTAACACTAGTGTCGTCCCTCGTTTCAGAAATAGAATAGTTTTCTGGGAGGTTCAAATCGTTATCGATCAGAGCTTTGTAAAACTTACGGTCCTTGAAGATAGTGGAGTCACTTCCCTTACCGTCTGCACCAACTTTTAAAGTTACAAAACTATAATTTGCGCCACATACTGCCAACAAAACGAAAGAAAAGTAGTGCTTGTAATTGTAGTTAACTGAACCAGAATGGTGTGGTTTAATTACTCTGATATGCTTACCGTCAACTCACAGAGTTAGGGACGTTTGCACGTACTTTGAATCCTTCGGCTATTTCTAGCCAATTCTCTTGCAGAGAAGAGATGAAACAGAACATCTTTTTGTGAACGAGGCTGACGGATAGTTCCTGCTGTCTTTGTTGCCACAAATGAGGGAGGTCACAGAATGTCAAATGGAGATACTGGATATACTCAATAGGTATGTGGGTTATGCACCAGGAAATAATGCACCCTTACCCCGTCCAACATCATCTCACATGCCACAGCACTATGTATCGCCACAGCCTACGTTTGGATCGCCAATAGCAGTTCCTGCCAATCAACAAATGCATTACGATGCATACCCGACCGCTTCGTGGCATAAATTTTAACAAAAGTGATCAACATTCTTCTGGGGGAAACTACCGCCGACCACGCAGTGCTTCCTCTGCAACGTCTTTTGAGTCGAGAGATTCTATGGACTCCCCTCAGTCGGAGGTACTTGCGGATTTTAATTGAAAACGTATAGCATTGTTGTGTTTTCAGAGTGCTGTGGCCTGTTCTGTGGATGAACCAGGCCACGCAAGGAAGGGTGATGTCAGTAGCTAGATGGTGAAGCACTCTTACAGTTTCACTAGGTTTTATTAATCACATCTAGATTTACACTTAGCAATACAAATAGCCCTTGGCTAGTACAATACTTTACTCCTTACGTTATAGCGGCAATCATCAATAATGGTTAAGACGTTTAATTCAATTACAACACAGACAGCTATAGAGTGCTCGTGACTTGAGGAGTCTTAAGTATTTATGCTGAGTTCCCTAACCCTGCATAACCTCAGGCGTCCTACTGGGATTATACTTACCCTTAACTGTCTTGGCGGCGTCGTCTGTCGAGACCCCCTCGACAGTGGCAGTGCTGGGCGTTGAAGACGTGACCACGGCCCTGTGGTCCACGGCGATAACGTCTCGCTGGTCCCTCCGGAGCAAGATGGCTTCGAGCCACCATCGTCCCCACCTTATATACTACCCCGCCTAACCTCATGACCTTCCTCGGAGCGGTTGGCTCGTCGTGGCCGCACCGTCCCAGGTGCCCGAGCGTCGCTTGCCAGCCCCAGCTAACACAGCTTGCAGCAAGTACTACAGCTAAACATATATAATATACTTACCTCAAAAACAACTCTTATGTTCAGTAAATTACTTAATTGTTTTGTACGGGATTTTTTGTGTGAACGAAGTTCCTATGTAGTTTACAATACAATTCTTGTGTACTTCTTCCGTATGTTTAATTCATTAACCACAATACTAATTTTAAACCACTTGTACTTTACGTCATAACATGGAACTGTATTCTCACACAATTCAACTACTGTGAACATCTCAATTTAGTATGTTTATCTTGTTTAACGATAATTGCATTCGCCGCAAAGTCACAATCAGTTTCATCTCCGGGCATATCGCTTTCCTCATTGGTATATCACAGCCTTTCAGATCGTCGTGTACTGCAAGCAGGAGTTCATCAAAGAACTGTACAGACATCCTTGTGGTTGAAAAACTTTTCTTTATACTGTCTAAGGTCATGATAAAATATTGCAAACATGCCCTTTGCATCACGCGTTTGTAACAAAGGATGTACCCATAATTTCTTCTTCCTACCATTTCTACGCTTTCTCATTAGGTACCACACAGCTGCTACTTGCTCCGCCATCATCGTCGGACTGAACAAACTGGTCGCGCAGCCTAGTTGCAGACACATCGCTGTATTTTCTGGCCGCGCGGCCATTGGTCGGGTGGCCAGGTCGCTTAGTGCGTGGGTGCCCTAACGGCCTATAGAGTATCACCTCTGCTGTGAAGTGCATACTCACTCGAGGCCTGGAGCTCACGAGCACAAACAGAAAAGTTTTTTTTAAATATTGCATTATATTAATGAATAAGTGTTTTTACTCTGATTCCTACACAATTATTTAAAAACTTCTTTTCGGAAAATACAGAAATTAACTCATTCCGATTTACTACTGGGTCTTTTGTCTTTATCTCTCATACTCTTGAATGCTATCACGTAAAAAGATAATAAGTGTTATTTTGTATTTTGACCATTTTTCTAGATGAGATGCGAATACCTGACTTAATTACTTCCACTTAATGAAGTTAATCAAACTCGCGTATTCCATGTCCTTATTCCCTTTATTTTAATTACCCCAGCTTCAGATTTGCCCTTCCGGCAACGAAAATTAATTAGCCGGGCTTGTCACATCTTCCCCAAGAGGAGAGAGTAACTAGTTATTGTGCGAAGTTAAGTTCGCCCCAGCCTCTTTATGAAAGAGCCATTTATGGATGTTATTTCAGTCGCCTGATTATCAAGAGTAAACTTCAAAGAAGAGCAACATCAACATGGCCTCTTCTCCCAGCAGGTTTTTCTTTATGGGCACGTTACGTGCAGCCCTAGAACTCTTCGTTCATCCGGGACCGAGCCTCCTCGGCTAGTTAGAAACTTGCTAGCGTCAAACTTGGATGGCGTGTTATGGGGGGTTGGCTGACGTTGAAAGGGTCGAACGGAGTTAGGAAAGTTTCTTGCAGCTCGGTACGAAAATTTTAACGCGACGTGGAGACCGCCGAGTTAGCACTTCGCTCGCGACCCGCGTGTAGGCTGTTCGTGATAAAGTGAGCACTTTTTAAGACGCTCCCAGCAGGCGTTAGCCGTTATTAAATATATCTTATTGCAGCCCCAGGCATTACATTTTGCTAGTGGTGAAATGTATACACTGTGTTTATTGGCCAAATTGCAATGTCTATATAGAGATGCACCAGGAAGATGGGAATTCGATGAAAGGGAAAATTTATAAGGGCCTTAAAAGGTGCTGACTTTACCGTGAACAGCCTATAGACGGGAGGGCTTTGCTTGTGGATTAAATTTTCGAGCTCGGGGAGTGCATCGCATGGAATGCAGTCGGAACGTCATATCGTTTGCCCGCTCGACGAATTGGTAGAGCCAAGATTATACGGTGAATAGCGATAAAACCGGAATAACGCCGAAATGCAATTTGATAGACCGTCAAACACCGAAATGGAAGTTGTGCACAACCTTACACCGAAATTTCAGTTAAAACACAAAATTAATTAAATTGAGCCCAAATATATTATTGTATCTGTGAAACCATGACCAACAGTCTGTATCCGAAAATGAATAAACTGCTTGATGATAATAATAATTTAAGTTTTCAGATGATGGGAAGAGAAAAAACATTATTTATAAGCTGTTGTCATTCACGCTGAGTAAATAACAACAGTAAATATTGAATACCATGTGGATGAGAATGATCATTTAATGGGAACAGCAAAACTGTAAAAGTAAACCTAAAAGTAATTTTATTTCCAGTATTGGATGTTTTTTTTTCCTGTATGAAAATATCCAAGCTATTTGTGTAAGACTTTAACGAAAAGTCCACACTGTTTAGGAACCTCAGTTCTGAAGAAACAAAACCTTTAAAAATTGATTTTGAAACATCTGCATTACCTTACCTTTGTACGAATAAATTGTTTTCTCTTGTTTAAGCAATTGCATAATCATTATACAATTTTAATGGAAATATGCATATAAGAACAAATTATCATCAAAGTTTAATAATAAAATTTGCATTAAAATAACACAGTACAATGTTTGCTCTAATAATGCACAATTTTATTTATGACGTTTCACTTTCATAATAAAAACGTAAACACCGAAATCATGTTTTTTTTTAAACAAGATTTGCCTTAAAATAGCACCACAAAATCTTGCCCCTACTTACTGGGTTAAGGCCATATTGCACGGTGCCAGATTTCGTAAGAGCTTGTACAAGGTCTGCCATAGCTGCCGTTATACCGGCCTGTAGGGTAACCGTCATGGCATTTTTCGCCTTGCGTTGCCAGATTTCATCACAGGTTTAGTTATTGGGCCTGTCCTATTTTCCGTGGCAGGTTCCATACCGGCTCTCGTACCTGGCCAATCATATTGCAGTTTCAGAGCGTGGGGCGCTCCTCGTGGCTATTACTTGAAACGAGTTGATGAAGAAACCGAAAAGGAAGCCTCCATCTTGATTTTACATCCGTGAGGTTAAAACTCTTTCTTTCAAATAGAATTAAAAAATGACGACGAATAATATTGTTACTGCTTGAAACCGTTCTAAATACTTAAAACATTACCTACTATATGAGGAAATTAACTCGAAAGTTTGGGATATATATATGCATATAAACTATAAATGTTGAAAGTGAGCTGGTAGCATGGTGGTAAAGTAATAGGATACGCAATGAACTTATAACTTTTGGGCGTGAGTTCGAAACCCCGCCGGACCAAAAGTTTTTTTTATCATTAAATTTTACATGAGACTAATATCCCGGTACGTAAAGGAAAAAAAACTATATTTTGCAACCGGTCAGTAATTTTCGTCAATATTAAAATTAAAACATCCCTACTCTTAGTGAATTCACGACATTTTCAAGAAAATTAATTAAACTCTACCAGTAAGCAATCAATTTATGTAAATGGCGAACAGTAGTATAGCCATATTAAGACGTGTTGTCTAGTTTTTTCATAGGCCAAAGCAAGTTACTAACTGGTAGCAGTTCAATGAATATGGTTCATATTTACTACAAACCACACACTGCGCACACACCGAGGGTACCAAATGCTAGTACGCGAACTGCTGACGTGTTATATGAACCTTCTATGGCGGCTCATATAGCGGCTGGTATACCGGTTCATGCACCAGGGCTTATAGAAGCTTGTGCAACAACCAAGTGCGGCTGCAGATATCGTGTAATATCGGCTTTAAGATACGTGCGGGCGACTGTCGCGACAGGTGGATCAAGAGCTGAAGCGAGTGTCTGCCCACACGCATGCGCAGTTGAGCTGACCAATTACAAAACGTCTCTTGTCCACGTTTTGCAAAATTCATTTTCTTTTGGTCCATGGGATTCCCGGCGCACTCTTGTCGAAAAATCTGCATCAGTTTGTTTCCAGAAAAATATCCTGTTTACCTTTTCAAAATCAAGAATGAGAGCTGTTTATAATCCCAAAGTCTCTCTTGGCTTGAAGCCTAAAGCCCCTGTCACACTGTCAAATTTTTGCCTTCATCTATATTTGACAATAACATTTGAGGACAAAATACGGCCATTAAATTTTTCCTTCTAACAAATTTTATCAAATAATTTTGAATATGTTTGAAAATGTGTCACAGTGTCAATTTTTTTTTCTCTATTCATAGTGAGATATTGCTTTTGTTTTTCCAAGAATAAATGTAAGCAACATCTTTTTTTTTTTTTTTTTTTTTTATAAGATAAGTTTTCTGCACAATTAAATAAATGCCTCAGGGTTCATAAAATTAAGTTCAATATTCACTTAAAATAGTATTCGTGCCCAGAAAACTTCTACGAAAATTAAATATCTTTATAACTTACTTCGTTTCCAGTAATTGTTTGTTGTTTTAAAGTTTCTTGGCGTCCATTTTTTGTCGTGCACGATTCTGATTGGCTGAGACCGTCAAACATCAACTGGTCCAATTTTCAAATAGTCGATGGAAACTGAAGCCATGCAACTTTCTCAGGCAAAATTGGCGTCGTTTATGACTTTTCGATGACGTCATAACTGTACAACTTTATTAGACCGAACCTTATCGGAAGCGGTTTAACGAGAAAAATTCGACAGTGTGGCAGGGGCTTTAGGAAACAAAATTAACTTAAAGAATGCATGTCTTAGCTCAGAAACAAAATATCGTCTTTGTCAATGTGACTTTTATGTTTTCTTCATAATATATTTTTGTCCAACATTTGCAATTTCAAAATGTCCTCACCCTCAACATGTGTTACCAAAAGTCTTTTCTCCTACCTACTGATATAATTCGCCCCTTGTTCAAGATATTTTCGCATTTTAGGAAAACAATTCTGATCTTGACATGTAAACTTCCTTGTAGTGCTTTTACAGTATTGGTTGAAACGTGTAGGAAATGCTATTTAAATACTTGGTTAAAATTATTATAATTTTTCTCGAATGGATACAACATTAAATTTTTTATAACTGTCAACACGATTTTAAATAATCGCCCTTAGGGTTTTCTTAAAATTTATTTTTAGTTACAAATCTCTGCGCATTGAAACAACACGCGTATTTTAAGAATTATTTGAAAATATCTGTGAACGAGTATCGGTTACATAAATTAGTTTTTTATTTATCACTACTTTAGTAGCATCATTATTAGTATATTTTTCAAAATGGCATTGTAAAGTTCTCTGTAATTTTTACCTTTCGCACAATCTGAGTTCTCGCTGATCACGACAAAGCGAGTACTTTAGAAATGAACATTAGAAAAAAAGTCACTGTTACTGCCTGCGTATATTTTAACATGCGCACTGAGTGACATTTGCCCAGTAAAGTTGGCAACGATGACTGGAAAGTAGTTTCATATTTTAACGTCGAATAAATAGTGACCATTTGTAATAACTTAAAACAATTTCTTTCGCTTTTTATTTTTCAGTGGATTGAAATGTAAAAATAAGCAGATTTGTAAAGTATTTGCTTTGTTAATGATTTCACAGTTTCACTTGACCGACGCATGAATAAAGTGTTGAGGCCCATGACAATGTTAATTTTACAACGCGCATACAAGTAGATCATAAGCAGGGCTTTCAAAAGTGCTCATTTTACTGTGAACAACCTATAAGCATTTACACGTAAAAAAGAGCAAGAATAATTTTGTCATAAAGATGCTGGCTTGCCGCAACTACTCAGTGACAATAATGTGACGCCCCGGTTTTCTCTGCACTCAGTATGGTTTTATAACGCACCAGATTTCATCTCTTAAAGTCACCTCAGTTACCAAATCTGCTGCCTCCTGCCCCCTTCTTCTCCTCGTATTTTGGTATCTCGCTACCAAGTAAAATAGTTTTTAATTAAGTCTTATTATTTCCTTCCATTCATCTCTTGTTTTTTATGTATCACGCCTGCCCTGCCTGCTTTTATTATTATTTTTTTCGTTCGCATTTATATGGGATGGCATATTTCCTTCTCCACTCGGTTAATATAATAAAAGTTGTGTTTTGTTAAATGGGCATATGATGATATTACATTACTAACATCAGCTGAATTTCTAAAGGGGAAATTTTTAAAATAGCATTCAGTTAATGCATTTTAAAGATATAGGGCTGTCTCATATTGCATTTGCTGGTATACGTAGTAACAAAAAAAATATAAATATTTACTTGAAACTGCCTGAGTAACTAATCCAATGTTACTTCAGAAGTTCGGATATAGATCGTTTCAATATTATAAGTACTACGAGCCATGAGTTTAGCTGTATTATAACTTTGTAAAACTAATGCCTATATAATGTTTCTATTACGGGAAGTACGAAAATGTAATTAATTTGTGTCAAATGTATACATATTTTGTACAATTTGCGAATGTTTTAATAAAGAATTTGGGATAATATCAAGTGTATTGGTAATTTAAACTGAAAAAAAAATTATTATTGCGAACCGTTGCAGTTTTTCTTTACGGGACAAATATATTTTGGAGTTTTTTTTATATCTTTTTCATTCATTGTAGACACATTGTGTAGTTCTTTTAATATTATAGATTGTTTTCCTACAGTAAAAAAAAAAATTTTGAGGTCACCATTAGAATACGGATTTAAAATAAAAATGTTATTGGTCCATGTTTTTCTGAAAACACTTATATGGATTTGTTTTTGTTAAAACAGTACTCGACTTATTAAAAACGAATTCAATTGCAATTCGTTAAACGAGATTAAAAGTGGACGTAAAAAAAATTGAAATGAAAATAATTAGAAAAATAAATGTCATCGAAAACTGAGGAAAGTTTGTTTTTTGTTGAAAAATTAGAATTTTTTTCTCGTAGTATTCTCTAAAACAACTTTCGCACAAAATATATAATAATTATATTTATCTGGTTTATGAGAAAAGCGTTTCTAGTTGCATGCGACCCTAAACGAACCTAACGTTTTTCTTTCAAGGTATTGTTTTTAGTAAAGACTGTTCGCGGTAAAGTGAGCACTTTTGAAATCAACCTTATAAGAAAATCACAGCTCCAATCTGCATATATTTTAACGGGCACACTAAGTGACGTGAACCCAGCAAAGTCGGTAGCGATTCAGGGAAAGTAGTTCCATGTATTAACGTCGAATTATAAATGTTAGGTAACCGTTTGTGATACTTAAATAATTTCTTTCGCTTTCTGTTATTTTTTTAATGCTGTGAAGTGAAGTGTAGAAATGAGCAAATTTGTAAAATACTTATTTTTCTAATAATTGCCAAATTCCAATTGTCCAGACGCATGAATAAAGTGATGAGGCCCATACCAATGTTAATTTTATATATGCCGGAAGAATACACAACGTGCAGACAAGTAGATCCTAAGCAGGGCTTTAAAAGTGTTCATTTTAGCGCGGAAAAAGCATATATATATATATATATATAATATATATATATATATATATATATATATATATATATATATATATATATATATATATATATATATGTATACTGTTTTTTTAGGTTATATATAACCTTAAAAAACGTAGAAAGAATGGCTTTTTACGTCAAGGCTCACACCCACCGACAGGAACAAATAACTCTTTCTTGAGAGGAGAGTTTAATTAAAACGTCACACGCAAGATTGTAGCGCAAGGAGATGGACAAAGTCAGTGATCACACCAACGCCAACGCTGCGCGCTGGCAATTTTGTAGAGGCGAAGCGCGTGAAATCCAAGATCCCCCGGGGCCACGGCGACTCAGCGGTTAGACTTCTCGCCTCCCGATTCGGGTTCAACCCCCAGCCGGTTCGCTCCGGATTTCCGCAACTGGGAATCGTGCCTGGACGATGGCGCTGGTCGGCGGGTTTTCTCGGGTATCTCCCGCCCCACCCTCCCCCATTTTTATTCCGGCGCTGCTCCATACTCGCCTCACTTCACCTCATCGGCTCTCAAGACCTCGCCGTTAAGATTCGCCCAAATCTCTTCACACTCACACACCCAAGATTTCCCTTGACACGATCATCCTAACGTCATCGTAACGTTTCGAGCAGTCTCGGATTTGGGACCACATAATCTTTCTTCTGAAGAAAGAAAAATTGTAGGCTTCTATCTACCTCATATTTTTCGCTTATATGAACAAAGTTTTTTTTTTTTTTTTTTTTTTTTACGAGATTCAAAAATGAAGAAGTGGAAGATATAGTGTAAAAACTTTTTGAAGCCAAAAGTAGCAAATTTGGGTAAGTGGAGGGTAATAAATGTCTGCTAATTAGTAACGAATTATATTAAATAAAGTTTTTGGTAAAGTATTTTCACAGTACGCGCACAAATGGATTGGAAGTAACAGTATAACTTCTAATCACTTCATTATTTCTAAACAGCCTTCTTATTTGCGTGGCAAAGTGCGAGGTCTTCTCATGGAATAACAACTCAGAAACGGAAGGTATTTTCACGGTTTGAAAAGATAGTTTATTCCCATTCTCTACGCTCGATATTTCCTTTGCCACTTGCAAACTGCTCTTTTCGCTACCAAAACTTATGTGCCTGTAGTATTTTCTCAAGCCTGGAATTAGGGAACAAGATGTGCGGAAGACTCTCTGTCTCTAACTCTCTCATTTTTTTTTTTTTTTTTTTTTATCTTTATCTTTTGGGATGACTTCGTTGTAATCCAGCTCGCCTGGCAGAAGCCAAATTATCTTTTCCGTTTTTATCTCTTCCTTTCCGGTATTTCTTTTTTTCTTTTCCCATTCTCCTCGCTAGATGCTGGTAACGTACCGCGAATCTTACTTCAATAAAGTTCGGTTCCCCAAAGACCGCCTTACGGTGTATTTTAATTGGAGGGAGGACAGGGCGAGTTTTCTTTAGTTACATCCGTCAAGCCGGCCCAATTCGACGCCGCACAGTAAGCCTTGAGCGTCTTAATCACCGAGATACGGCAGGGAGGGAGGATTAAAGCCTTTGCCTCCATTTCATCTCGCCCCATTTGACTGCGGAGGAGCACTCTCGTGCATGGAAGGGCCTCCTTCTCGTCGGCGTGGAAGTTTTTCCTCGCGTCAAATGCTCCCGAAAGGGAGCGCTCCGTTCGTGCTTGCGAGCGTGGCCGGCCGACAGCTTCTGCGTCTGTGTCCACGACAAAGGGAGTGGAATAGCGACCTTCAAACAGTTCCGTGCCAAACCGTGCCTTCTAGATTATGATAGAGTTAAACTGTAGAACACTTAGATATAAAGTCAATAATAACGTAACTGTGTACTCAACAGATTAATTTTACACGAATTGGTAAGCAAGTCTGAGAAAAGAAGGAAGTTTACGAAATGTCTTTTACACTATTCATAGCCAATAATTTAACAAATGTGGTGGATTTCCGAGCGGTTTATCTGGTTCCACCGAGCTCTAGTTTTACGAGTATAAGCTATTCATGGCGAAGTGAGCATTTCTTGAAGCTCTCTGATTTGGAATATTAGTCAATAAATATATTTTATTTTAGCTTTAGACATTAGCTCCTGAGTGTGGTGGAATATAAACACTGTGTTTATTAATTACATGGCAATATTTATTCAAAAATGTGGTTGAAGTATACAAAAATTGCTGAAAGAAAAAAGCAACTAGGGCCTCAAAAGTGCTCACTTTATCGTGAACGGCCTATAGCACATGGAATTATTTTGAGTATGGACAGTACGATTCTGAAAGAAATTTATGAAGTAATGTTCATCAGAATTGTTCAAGGGCAGAATTTACAAGACATCCTTTCAATTGGCAAGCGTTTTGGGAACAGTTACAGAAAAAAAAAAAAAAATATTTAAAAAAACGAAGCGAAGAAATATGAAAACTCTACAACACCAGAGACATCAAAATATTTTGTTTCCCACCTTCAGAATTAAGAAATATTCGAAGACCAAATAGATATGTACAGAAGAACGAATCAGCTGATGTTCGCAGCAAGCTCTCGCCGCTTTAGGGTTAGAGTAAAAGAGAGAATTCGGCAATCAATGAACAATCTTGTTTTCAACTATGCTGAATAAACCTGAAGAAGTTGAACTGAGGGACTTGGGCGACTCTTGACAGCGAGGTCTTGCGAGCCGATGAGTGTGAAATAGGGTGAGTATGGGGCAGCGCCGGAATGCAACGGTGGGAGAAACGGGAGATCCCCGAGAAATCCCCCCCCCGACCAGCGGCAAAGTTTAGCATGATTCCCATTTGCGAAAATCCGGGAGTGACCCAGCCGGAGATTGAACCCGGTTCGCCTTGGTCGGAGGCGAGCTGTCTAACCGCTCAGCCACCGCGGCCCCGAAACCCGATGCCGTTGCAACATGTGGAATGAAGTGGCAATGTCATGACTTGCATTGTAGTGTCTTTAGCCAATAGTAACGCAGAGTGTACAGCGTGCCTAAT
The DNA here is from genome assembly GCA_029891345.1 of Dryococelus australis. Lineage (NCBI taxonomy): Eukaryota > Metazoa > Arthropoda > Insecta > Phasmatodea > Phasmatidae > Dryococelus > Dryococelus australis. The sequence goes on from CM057004.1 coordinate 32,870,204, forward strand.
TGCACACCATTTGGGCCATTCTGACTTCGCAGTCAGACTGTATTGGGAGAAAGAAACATGCGAAGGTACTCTAACTCAGTGGACCAGTGCTGGACGATGCCAATCGACCAGCATGAGGGAGGGTAACTTAACTGTCAGACAGACACGGACAGACAGTGTCTTCCTTGTCAGTTATGCAGCGACATGTGGCAAATTCATAATAGGATTATATGGACGAGTTCCGGAATTAGAGGAGGGGGACAAGGGTGCATTGCATCACCCTGTTTTCCAGCAGGGGGTGAATAGGTGGCAAATTTTTGTCTTATACTGGATTTGTCGTTAGAATTATTCTAATATTTTAATTTGCAAAGCAAAGGGGATAGAATTTTTTGTTTGTTTATTGTAATAAATTATTTAAAGCTATTGCACAAGAATATGCTTGAGAGAGATAGAGACAAAGAAGTACTTCATTAGAAATTTTTTTTAACAAATATATCATTATTTTCGTATGAGATGCGAGATGTTATGAGAGGCAAAGTCATAAATGTGGTTTTCGATCGAGGTCCCGCAGGTTTCTGTATCACCGCGATACACATGTAGCTTTCCACGTCGTTAACAGGGAAATTAAATGTGGCAGAATATTAGGAGTCATTTAACTCCCTGCCCGTTAGTCGGGTATAATCCATTCAAGGTTATTCAACACTTTTCTGAAGCCCTGCTAAAGTTCTACTTTCAGAGTATTCCTCCGCCTCGTGCAAACTAAGCTTAACTAAGCATGGAAAATTACACCAAAGGACAACGCACCAAATTCGTGCGCTCTCAGTTGTAATAATATTTTGTATGAGAACTATTCCTTACTAGGCGCTACAAACACGCGTGTTTTCTGGCTGTTTTTATTCATATTTATTGTAAATGATATATTATTATCTATAAAAAAAAATATAGGCGAAACTTGAATTTAACGAAAAATAAGATAATTTTATGTTAACAGAGGTATAAAACGGCTGTGATACTTGGCGTGTTTGGGAAATAACTAAACGCGTCATCCACGGGGTGATTTTTTAAAGGTTCGATTCTAAAAGTGCGAAGAAGCCACGAATATACCACATACAAGTGTACACGCGGAGCTTGGTCCTTCATTTGTTTACAAATTTTTATTTTCCTTTCTTTCGAAGAGACAAACTGAAACTCGAGCTAATTGTTCTAGATAGCTAACGTGAGTTGTTGTTTGGAAGCATCAGTAACAATAATTATTGTCGATTCGTTTAGCAAATACACTCATTCCCAGGTGGATGCAGAGCATTCGAAACAGTCGTCGTTTGTTAACATTTGTGTTGGTTGTTAGTTTTCAATTTCGTGCGAGCGTTCAAGTGTGAAGAGGTCTAATCCGGACATTTTAGATCGGTGGCTCAAGGAACCGAAACATCATTGTTCATCCGACGTCACACATGAGGGCAAAATTGTAATGGCTTCGACTGCATCAGGTACTACATGTTTAACTGATCCATCAGTCAAAACACAGATCACTGGAAGACAGTGGAAAAAATGACTGATGAACCAGTAAAAAAAAAAAAAAGCCACTGAATCAATAAGTGAAAGAAATCTGGTATTTTTTTCACTGGTTCGTCATTAAAATTCATTGAAGTGACTGTTGAATCAGTCAGGTACTGCTAACTGATTGAAACAGTGAAATTATCACTGATTCAGATTTAGGGTGTAATACTTTTGTATCTAATTTTCACCGTGTGTTATTTTATATTTGTTAAAAGGCAAGAACATTTCAATAAAAAATAGATATATCAACGTTTGACAACTACCAGATAACACAATCAAATTTATAACCAAAAATTTTAAACAACTCGTCAAATGTAAATTTCCTATAGTCGTACATGTCAGTAATTACTCTAAATCCGAAATTATGACACAAGAAATGAAGTTTTTCCACAAAAGAGGTGAAGTCAAAGCTTTAAGTAATACCATCGCGAATTTTTACTATCGACACAACAAAGTCGGGTAAGACAGCTTGCAAGGAATCCGTTATAATCTCACACGTACATACGAGTGCATAGTACACACACAGTACAATCATGGTGTCGTCTGCACCACTCCGCGCGACCTCGAGCTTAGTTGCAGGTGACTTTCCAGAAGCGACGTAGCCATTGGAGTGCTGTCCTCCCCCGAGCGAGCGTCGTACTGGCACAGCATGCTCCAGAGTTCGCCGGCCCCAGTTTATTACTTTCTACCGCCTACCGGAGCGATTCTTGGAGCGATTGCTACCGCGTCTTTCCCGGTCTACAAAGACAACGCTAACGGCGATATTACACGGTGCCGGATTCCGCAACAGCTTGTGCAAGGTCCGCCATAGCGACGTAGCCATTGGAGTGCTGTCCTCCCCCAAGCGAACGTCGTACTGGCACAGCATGCTCCAGAGTTCGCCGGCCCCAGTTTATTACTTTCTACCGCCTACCGGAGCGATCCTTGGAGCGATTGCTACCGCGTCTTTCCCGGTCTACAAAGACAACGCTAACGGCGATATTACACGGTGCCGGATTCCGCAACAGCTTGTGCAAGGTCCGCCATAACGACGTAGCCATTGGAGTGCTGTCCTCCCCCAAGCGAACGTCGTATTGGCACAGCATGCTCCAGAGTTCGCCGGCCCCAGTTTATTACTTTCTACCGCCTACCGGAGCGATTCTTGGAGCGATTGCTACCGCGTCTTTCCCAGTCTACAAAGACAACGCTAACGGCGATATTACACGGTGCCGGATTCCGTAAAAGCTTGTGCAAGGTCCGCCATAGCGGCCGTTAAACGGGATAGTATGGCTCCCATCATGACATGTCCCGCCTGCACGGCTACATTTCGTAGCAAGTTTGGTAGCTGGACACGTCCTATTTTTCGTGGCAGGTTCCATACCAGGTTTTGTACCTGGCCAATCACATCGCAGCTTCAGAGTGTAGGGCGCTCCCCGTGGCCACTACTCGAAACGATTTGATGAAGAAACTGATAAGGACGCCTCCATCTTGATTATACATCCGTGAGGTTGAAACTCTTTCAAAGATATTTAAAATAAGACGACGAATAATATTGGCAATGACAACTTTTAATTAGTGTTTTAAAAAACCGTTCTAAATGACTAAAACATTACCTAGTGTATGGAAAAATTTATTTAAAATGTTTACGTATGTACGGTATATAAACTCACATCTGGTGTTTGAATTGGTAGTACAATATCATTCAATTTTACATGCGGATAATATCCCGGTAAGTACAGGAAAACCTATATTTTGGAACTGGTCAATAAATTTCGTCAAAATTAAAAATAACACACTTGTACTTTAGTACCTTCACACAATTAAAAAAAAGATGAATGAAACTATACTAGTAAGGAATCAATTTGTGTAAAAGACGAACAGTAATATAGAAATATTAAGATGTGCTAGCTAGTTTTTTCATAGGCCTACGCAAGTTATAACTGGTAGCAGTTCAATGAATGGGTTTCATATTTACTACAAACCACGCACTGCGCCCCCCCCCCCCCCCCCGAGGGTGCCAAATGCTAGTAGGCGAACTGCTGTCGTTTAATATGGATCTTCCATGGCGGCTCATATAGCAGCTGGTATACCGGCTCGTGCACCAGGGCTTGTAGAAGCTTGTACAAGAACCAAGTACGGCTGCAGGTATCGTGTAATATCGGCTTAACAGTGTACCGAAGTTCTCCTAACTGCTGAGGAATTTCAATAGTGGAATGACCAACTTTATATGCCCTAGAGATATATTCCTTTTAAACGTATAAAATTTCCCCTGTTGACTCATTATGACAGGAAATGTGAATTTTATGTCCAGACTTGGATTTTATAGCGTCATGCAGGGCAAGTTCACTGAAAAAAAAAAAAAAAAAAAAAAAGTAGCCTCTAACTCGTGGCCACATTAAAGAATATGAGACTGACGAAGCGTAGAAAATTTATGGTGTGTGTTGATACGTTTTCCTGTCAGGAACGCGCTTTAAACCCTCAAGAAAAACTAATTTTCTGAACTTTTCCATTTCACAGTCGTAAATCCTATTTTTATATTATACGCGTATAAATTAGCCTTTCCATGCCCCATTTAAGCGAAATGGGAGACTAAATAGCACATTTTACCACTTTATTTTCTGGCGCTTATTATAAGGCCCGATGATACGCTTAAAGGTCAATCGAGTGGAGGATGAAAACTCGACTAACTTAAATAAATCAAAATCTACAAATATTATCGCACACAACGAAGGCTTACGAAGGATATTAACCCAGAGCATCGACGTCCGAAGCCACCATGGATAATTTAGGTTTCTGTAATAAAATAATAATTCTGATAGCATGTAAGACAGTCTACTGCTTTTAATAGAACAGTCCATCATAGGCAGCAACGAGTTCTCTCACGGAGGGGTCTTAGCTTCCACTCGCTTTTTTTTTCCCCCGGAGACATCCGCTCAGTTTTCGCGTCGAACATAGCCGTCGTGGCAGCCGCCACTTCAAGTTGACAGAGAGAGAGAGAGAGAGAGAGAGAGAGAGAGAGAGAGAGAGAGAGAGAGAGAGAGGGAGAGATAGACAAACAAAGACAGAGAAGTGCACAAGGGACGAAAGCTTTCGCCGTGTCAATATATTATTCAGGCCATCTGGAAGCTGGGCGTGATGGGCTATTTTCAACTGTGGGACGCAAGGCCTACGGCCTACGACAGATAGGTGAGCGTGAATAGCCAGAGTATTTTTCTCTTTCGCCATGCCAACGCAACGCTTTTGCATTCTGAACTTCGCACATCCCCCCCCCCACCACCCCCTCCATGGGGAAGCGAGGGGGAACGAAATAAGCCCGGTAAGTTCATCGACATACGGGATGACCAGCAGTTGATCAGGGTAATCATCTCCTCTCTGACGTTGGTGCCCACCACACGTATTTAATAAAAACATACCGACGATTCACTTGTAGAAACACCACGGCAAACAGCACTTCATAAATTAAAATAGATAATGTTCCTACAGCACCTACATGATCACCATTCTGGAGACAGCAGGGAAATAATGTCGGTATGCGATGCGTCAAAAACAGCGATCGTAGGAGATCTTCTTCGACAAGAAACATTGCAGCCTATACAATAAAAAAAAACATGAACTCAAAACGAAAAAAAAAAAAAGGAGTGCCACAGAAAGAAAGTTAGGAGCAATAAAGTAGTTCAGGACTCACTTCCAACAGTTCCTTGATGGTAGAAATTCCACCATAGAAACAGACCATACATCTCGAAGATATCTAATTCTCACGACTAAGCAAAAAAACATGCGTGCAAATATTTGCAATGGCACTATCTGTTTTCCAATTTGAAACAAAAATAATAAAAGTCAAACACTAAATAATAGCAGACAGCTGTTGATCGAGTTGAATTTTATGGTTTTTTTGTTCACGTGCTGTTCGCATACTGTATTAGATTTACATCGGTTGGGAGCAGTGCCACCATGACTATGTAATGAACCTCGACAATAAGCCGTAGCCATCTTCGTACGTCAAAGTTTGTGCCCTTATTCAAAGTTTTTCTCCGCCGATAGACATTTCGACACCTCTTGGGCATATACATATTTATAGGCCGTACACGGTAAAATGAGCACCAAGCACTACTTAAGATCTACTTATGAGCATCTTGTGTATTTTTCTTCCTTATGTAAAATTAACATTGCCATGGGCCTCATCACTTTATTCATGCGCCGGTCAGGACAAACTGTGAAATTATCGGAAAATAAAATATTTAAAAAATATGGTAATTTTTATACTTTGATGCATAAAGAAATCAGAAAGCGAAAGAAACATTTTAAATTATCACAAATGGTTACCTAACACGTTTTATTAAACGTAAGAAATGGGACTACTTCTCATCCCTAGTTAGCAACTTTACTGTGCGCATGTCACTTAGTGCGGCCGTTAAAAGATATGAAGTTAAGAGCAGTGACTTTTTCTAAAGTTGGTTTCATTAGTGTTCACTTTATCGTGAACAGCCTTTACCTGTGTCTTACTATGTGTTTCTCACTCATCTAGGACTCGCCAACTGTGTCGCTGATGCATTAATCAGAGTAATCCTTAATCCTCCAGTTTGCATCAATCAGCGCGTGCATTTCAGCCACATTTGTTATCAGGGATGCGATAGATCAACTCATTAGTTTGCGCATCATCGACAATAAGCCACTTCCATCACTAAACTGTTCACTTATCTATCCACTGTCTTGAACGAAACACACTTGTCGCTGTGAACAGACGTCATCCGGCAGCGAAGTCCCATTGGTTGAACACCATCCGCACACCTTTCTTGTAATGTCCTCCAAAGATAGTGCCATCTTATTGTCCTACCACGCAGCATCCGGCGGAAAGCTCAACAATTACGGAGTACGGGGACATCATCTTGCGGCCTATATCACGTTCTCGTGTGCATTACAATTCGCGTTAATTTGGAAGGTACCTTTACACTTAATAACTTTTCATTGGATTCATTGGCAAAAACTATGGCAGTTTCAGTGGTGATCCTTTGACTTAGTCGGTGATATGAAGCGTAATGCAAATACAAGTATCGCATCTTTAAACGTGTACTATTTTACCTAAAGCGAGATATGTCGATGTCTGGTATCACTCCCCCCCCCCCCCCACCGGCACCACCACCCGTTAGGAAACAAGATTGAGAACACATGCATTTCAAAAACCTGCAATGCAGTTTGTGCGTCAGCTATGCGAGCATTAAAAAAAAAAAAAGGTAGGTAGATAATTGGGCTCAACGTCTCGTCGACAGGGAGGTCGCTATGGACGATGCAAGTTCCGCGGGGGGGAGGAATTGGGGAAGGAATCGGCCATGACCTTTGTTTGGGACCTATCCCAGCATTCACCTGGCGTGATTTCGGAAAACCATGGAAGGCCGAAATTAGGATGGCCGGACCGCGAATCGAACGCGGGTCCTCCCGAATGCGATTCCAGTGTGTGTTACCACTGCGCCACCTCGCTCGGTAGCATCTTAAAAAGTATATTAATTTCTGCTATAACTGCGGAACTGCAGATCCTCACAAATGGTGCGCTAGGACGCGTTACATTTCAACAACGTACACTTCGTAATCCAAATAAAATAATTAATAAAGTAAAATGAAATTTAAATATTTATAAGTAAATTACTTATTTCCGGGTATTTTATATGACTTTTTTTAAGGTATAATATGCATTACTATTAAGTTCCGTATTGATATTTTTATTTTATTAGTTTGGAGCATTATTGCAGCATTAATGGAAAACTTCATTGTGGTATTTTTTCCATAAACGATTTTCGATTAAACGACGTTACAAGATACTTAAGAGTGGGAAGGACCCTTGTGGGAACCCCGCGGCCAAGGCCAAGAAGCGAGGGAGCGATACGGGCGACACTAACACGCACGCCTAGCGCCTCATCGCTCCTACGCGCAAGGCGTGCAGTGTTTCCGTCGTGACGCTGTACTGTGCAAATTACATCTGTAACAGTGGGGTTTTATTACACGCTATGAAATACCACAGATGAAACTATGCCCGTATATTTGTACTTTTCTCTTGCCGCTTAAGGAAACTGCAAAGGCAAGCTTTAAAAACGAGATATTTGACCATTTCCGCAGATTTACACTTAATATGGAAAAAAAAAAAATAAATAAATAAAAAACAGGGGCCAATATAATTTTTTTTTTCCTGGCAGAAAGTCGTATTTGCAGAACATTTATTTACTGAGATACGCGTATTTCACAAAAAAATGTTAGGGTCCATACAACTCTTAATGTAATGTGGATTCGCTGCAGCAAAGACAGAAATAACTACTGTTGTGCTGTTGTCCATCAACACGACATCCGCAGATGGAAGCCAAGCTGTTTGTGTTCCGCCGCCGAACACAAATAGAAGTTCCCAGTATGCTGGCTGGTTAGCCGCTTTGAAGCCACGGAGCTCCAAGGATTCCAATTCGGTTAGGGAGTGTTGCGTGTAGCAAGCTGCGGGCGAACCGTGGTGGAGAGCTGCTCTCTGCATCAACATTCCTCCAGCTCGGTGCCCGAGGTGCGCACGCGCGACCGATGCCACATGCGGTTGAATTCGAAACTACCCATTACGTGTATCGTCTCAGCACACCGCACTTATCCTCGGGGACATTTCGAATGCGGTATTGAAAGTTTCGCCGTCGCGAGAAACATCACGCGGGCATCTTTCAACAAACGGCAAATGAACGTTTACATTTTGTTCTCGTTTATCGGCGCGGTCAGCAGTGATAACCGAAGGCTGGCGCGAACTGGAGTCGGATGTCCTACCCGAAGCCAAATCCTGACGCTCCGGCCAACATAAAGAATGGCGGGGAAATGGAGAAATTAAGATAAAGGGGGAAACAGGCGTATGCCAAGAAAACTTCTGGATCGCCCAATCAGATTACCTGTCAAAAATAATTTTCTGGCAGCTCAGATGTGAGATTAATGAGTGACCAGCGAACTAACCGCATGTCTCTTATTACCACAGCCGTGTTCTAAAAAAAGAAACTATATTAACCTTTTAGTCACATATAAATATATAATTTTAGCCGTTTAGTCTAGAACCAAAATCTCTAAATGTCACTGTCAGAAGAAAATCATGTACCGGTAACATATTTCTAAGTATTATTACAGTAGTTAGACCATGCTGAATACGAAAATAGCCGTTAGCACACTGGATTTTAATCATTACGAAAAGAAAGACGGCGTTTTTTCGAAAACCAACAGTAATTCATCGTTGAAAAAAGGGTTTTTGTGGTGTAAAGTTAAAGTTTTTGAGGGTTTTATTTCTATTGGAGAAAATCATAATGTTTTCTAATATAAATTGAAGTTAAGACGATAAAATGGCGGCTTTTCAAATGTAAGAAAGGTCAACGTCTTTACACTGAACTTACTAAGAATATGGCCTAGTTGTAGAGTCGTAATAAAAATCACATGAAAGAAATAAATTAATTTCCAAAATGAAGGTTTCGATATTGAATAATAAATCTAAGAAGGCTATAAATATGATAAACGTATTTGATCAAAAAATTATTTTACATAGTTTAATGTTACATGTCATTCATCAGTTCTAGTAATATGGACATTCCTTCAAAATAATGGTAGGAAAAGATTAAGATATATTAGAAATATCTTTCTCAATAATCGAAATGTCCACATTCCTACACTCTACAAACTTGCAAAACTTAGTGCACCTGAATGAGGCCGACCAACATTTAGCCTGTTTGTCTAGCACTTTTCAGCCCTGCATTTGCAGAACACTAACTCCAAGCAAGTACCTGGAACGGGACACAATGTGGTCCACAGAAGTGTCAAATGTTCATCACCCATGCACCATCCTGACGAAATGGTGAGGGGGCTTAAAATTGCTATATGTGCATTCTTCCACATGGCCACCTGCAGGTGAGCCCTTATGATTTGTTGTTGAACTGCGTCACTGCTAAGTGGCTAGTGTTATCGGCTTCTTTGCCAAACCAAAAAGAGCATACTGGTCAGCATAGCAGGTGTGCTCATCATCGCATACTTTGTAGAGCCTGGTAATGAAATGCTCTGCATAACTCACTTGATTTGTAGCCAGTGACACATAACCAGACTAGCTGAGAAGCTCGCAAATGCAGTTTTTTTTTCCCATGCAGTATGTTTCGTTACTGTGACCATGTATGAAGTCATATCACTTCCAGTGAGAGCATGAAATCCTATAAGACTTTGCTTTTGTGAGGTTGACAAGTTTGCACTAAGTATATGGATAGGAATATATTTCCTCTTTGTTGCTGTTCCTGCCATAACCCACATCTTCGTACTCTCAACCCAATTGTAGTGATAAAGCAAGAGAAGAATCATGTCAGCATCCTTTGCTCCTACAACAAAAGTCTTGTTCGTACTAACAGCATGCCGAAGGATGTGTGTCATCTTCCTCGTGGTTTTATCGAAGCCCTGACACATTGAGATTACATCTACTTCATTTTGAAAGCCTCCAGCGATAACCATATCCACATTATCAAATACTGTTTCAGCAAGGTAGCAAGCTAGAAAGTATGCAAGCTGCGCTTTATTTTCTGGAAGGGAGAGAAAGTTTTTCAGTGTTCTGGACGAGGTGCACTTTTGCAACCGACAGATCTGTGAATGGTTATTGATGATTTTGATCGCCTTTGTCTGGTAAAATACTTAGTAGATATGGTACTGTAGCGATAGAACAATGCTTTAACTCTTAGGAATCCCTTAGAACTTTTATTGACGTAGGATACAACATATTCTTCAAGATTTCCAAATTCTATCCGAAGTGGGTTTTCGAATTGGTTGCACCAAGGCCTGTCCATCAGAAGTTGGGCAGTTTATTCTGTCAGTCAGCACCTTAATTAACCCTGCTTCGTCGCCACTGCTTATATCACCATCTAGTTCCGCCAAGGCTTCAGGTTTGGAACATACTTCGTGGAGTAAGATGGACGACCAGCTTCATTTGCTACAATGATCCAGCACATAAAATCAATGTTACCTTTTGTCTTTTGTTTAGTGAGTTTGATATGCTTTATTGCTGCGACTTTGTAGAGCTGAACAAAGGTTTGGGCACAGGATTTTGTACGGTATCATGAAATTTTAATATAGTGATGCCCTACTCAATGGTAATTCTCTCTTAACATAGTTTATGATAGTTTTTTTTACCGGGGTTCCGTGCATTTATCAGAGAATCAGCAATTTCATCAATTGCTATATCTTTGATAACCAAATTTTGAATATGGGCACAATTTTGAAAGAAAAATACTGCTGCAAATTTTAGAACTTTAAGAAATTTATCTTCATCTTCCTGATCGCGGGTTTGACTACTACGTAGAACTTCCCTGTGAATATTTTGTGTGGGTGACAAGTCAAATATTTCAGCTGCCTTTTGCTTATAATCGACCGCCAGTGAAAGGAAAGAGCCTATCGCTGAAGTGCATCGTCATCGTTTGTGATGCCAGTCAGACCACCTGCATCTTTGCCTGTTCCAACGAGACATTCCTGAGCGTGATATGAACCAACATGGTTGAATTTTCTAGGTGAGTCTTTGACTATGAAGTCACCAGAACTAAATGCTTACTCTGTTTCCTCAGATAGCTGCTGCATTTCGCAATATAAACTGGCATGGGCTTCAAGTATTTTATGTGGTCGTGTCTAGCCAAGTAAGGCAAAAATTCTGACACTATGCAAATACAAGTGCCAATTACCCTCTTGAATGGATTTCGTGAAGATCAGGAGAACATACACAATGTATAAGTAAATACCCCTTAAGAAAAATCAGGATCATACAGTTATTTCCTCTTTTCGGCCACTTCTTTAATCCTCCCGATTCTTTGTGAGTTACAACAGATAGTGCGGACTTGCCTTACTTCTGTTATTCTGACAAATAATGCACTTCTCGTAATCCATGTTATCAGACATGTGCTGCAAAGCTTCCTCCATTGTGGACTGTAAAATAACAGTACCGTGTATTATAGTTGTCGTCACTTACATTAAGGTTTTACACCTTCTTGGCCGGAAAAAAACTTGCTATTCACAATAGGAATGAATACACTTACAATTTTAAAATTAATGTGGTAATATTTACTACAGATTTGTTGTACATGAACTAAATATTATAGACATTCAGCAGCACCGTAACGATTTAAACTTTATAAAATATCAGATGTCTGAGAGAAAACCCAGGTCCATTCTAATCCCAGATGACATAATCATACAGCATTACAGCAAAATTTACATTAACATTTTACTTTGAATTCAAATGTCCTATGCACTAGTTACTGGTAGTTTAATAGTGACGCACTACAACGCCAAACCAGAACATTAATATTACCTGCTAATTGTTAAATTACCATCAGCCAGCAACAAGAAATAACTCGTAATGCATGTACACACATAAACTCATTAATGTAAGTGGTGACTGTATGAATGTTCAGCGAACTCACAAAACTTGAAACTTGTCCTTTCTGCAGTGTGACAAAGTATAATCTTTCGTTAGCATTCAAGCTGTAAGACTGAGGTGAGGTTGAGATTTTTTTCCAGACAGAGCATAAAATAGCTAAAAGAGAAGTCAAAATAATTAAGGCTTGTCTAAGGCATTTGGAGCATTAACTCACTACAATTACTGAATTGCATTTAAGGGTGGCCAAAGGAGTTGAAGGGAGGATAAGGAAAGTTAAGATATAATTAAAGAAAGATCATAATAGATGGGAATTCATCAGGTCCCACACACTGGATTCGCTGCCATGGCCGCCACTGCCACGTCAGAGCACTCAGCACCTCGATCCAATGACAAGTCGCCGACTATGTCCTCGCTAGCCAACGTGGCCTACTCCACACTTCTCGCCCCACCACGGGAGTGATCTGACGTAATTGGATCTGATTGGCCCCCGGACGTGCACCGGAGGAGGGGTCTGTTACAAGTTTGCTTTAATTACTGTGGAATTCTCTTAGGCTGGCCGGACCCATATTTTCCGTCGTTCTCGGCGTATTTCTTCGATAGTTTACGAATTCCAATTTGGCTCTGTTTTCTCCTTCAATGTTTAATAAAGTCGTCTTTGGTCTCGTTCCCGGCTCGTTGTTTGGACAGGTGCATATCATAGTTTTTTTGTAACAGTTTGCTAGCTTCTGGTGCAGGTATAGAAAAGGTCTCCAGAGTTAGGAGAGCCAAGAAAGCACTAAGCACTTTTTTTTAAAGGTTTTGCTTCTTTATCCATTATCTTGATTTGCTATGCCCTTAGTCCAAGGACGCGGCAAAGTGGATCAGTAACATAATCTATTAAAAACCAATCACCTATGTGAAGAAAGACCCTCGTTTAGACAAAACTAATTGAACATAAAAGCCAAAATAGTAGGAAAATACTATTAGCTGAAATGCATACACATGAACTCTGATACTGTTATATATATTATATATATATATATATATATATATATTATATATATATATTTCAATGGGATTTTGATTATTATGTTCCCCTTATCTTACAGTTCCTTCACAATTTCCCAAAAGGGCACAATACAATTTCATTAGAATTAGTATTAAAATACTGGCCTTATAGCCATGCCAGTGCCCATTTTTCCTCTTTTGATACTACTTGTTTCAAACAGATTTTATATCACTTTATTCTCGGGCCATATAGCCAAAAGATGGCTAATCTTCAAATTATGAATATGTGAAATATTATAATACACTTATTTTTCCTTGGCCATATAGGGGTACAATGAAGGCTATCACTAAAAAATTCCAAAATATTTTCTGGTATATTAAATATTTTCAAAACTAACAGTTACAATTACCAAAGGCCATTTTTACACAAAGGCAAAATACTTTTTTTAAGCTATACTTTCTCAAAACAGAAAAAAAAATCTAACATATTTATTTCCTTGATATTCAAAAGCAATTGAAATATTACGACTCTTTTAAACGTTGTAGATTTTAATTTTCCCAAAATGATTACATCGGGAAAAGTTCTAGAAAAAACACCTTCCAACTATCTGTTAACAGCTTGCAAAAATACAAATTTCTGTCCTGAACAAACATTTATTTTAAGGTCTACTTCCAGAAAATCAAGGAAAAATCTAAACCACATTTTGGTTTATTTTGTGTGCAAAAACTTATGGGCATTTTCCCCATTGATGACCATTATTTTAATTTTGTTTTTCCATGTCTCTTAAAATTTGGCATCTCATAAAAATCTTCAAAGATATTTAAAATTACAATGATTATTTTACTGTCGAAAACTAAAACCCAAGCATTCTCAAGAAAATGATTGACTAGTTTTTAGGGCATCATGGCCCCCTACACCTACCTACTTGGACATCAAATACGTCCTGACATAGGGCCTGCTTTTGTCAACTTATAGTGTACTTGACTAGCATGCTGAAGTTCTCTTCAGGCTGCAGTCTGAACCCGAGACAACTTCGTGCTCAGCTTAAATACCCAACATTTTCAATTCCTCTTGAAGGGGATTAAAATAAATTTTAAACCAATAAGAACACCGATGGTCATTAATCTTAATTCCTCCTAGATGGTATCTAGTTTCCTTCAGCCAATGGCTGCACTTTTGTCCAAAATAAGGAGATTTCTCAATACTCTGTAGAGGGGCAATGGGAAACATGACCAATCCTCAGCGAGATCAAGTCCACATCACCACATTTTTGGCGGAAACGTCGCTGAAAACAGGAAGTGATGTAGCGCCGCCACCTTCCACGTTGGCGAACATGCGAACATCAATTGGCACCCCTGCGCCACTGCACTGATGACGTCAGAGGAGTGGGAGACAGCGACCAGCGGCTGGCGATCGCTGTGCCATCTACGCTGCCAACCCCAGAGCATGAAATATGGAAATCTTGTGGCAAGTGAGCCTTCGTGACGGCGGGAACTACGTCCCACTTCCAGGTGATCACCCACATCGGTTGTGAAAATGCGAACATCAATTGGCACCCCTGCACCACTGCGCTGATGACGTCAGAGGAGTGGGAGACAGCGACCAGCGGTTGGCGATCGCTGTGCCATCTACGCTGCCAACCCCAGAGCATGAAATATGGAAATCTTGTGGCAAGTGAGCCTTCGTGACGGCGGGAACTACGTCCCACTTCCAGGTGATCACCCACATCGGTTGTAAATATTCTGTCGAAACAAACTTCTTCGCAGCTCTTCGCGTTTTCCACAAAACAGGTTAGTCAAATTGTAATAGTTTGTAAGCATCTGAGGTTAATTTTCAGACAGGAGACATTTTAAGCAGAAATGGGGAAAGTTCGCACACTTCACGTACTAAAGTTGCATAGGCTTCAAACAGTTAGATGCGGACGACAAAATGGTTGATTGTAGAGACGGTGAAAATTCCGTGCAGGCCATCTCAGTTTTTTTTTTGGCTAACGATAAAAAAATTCAGAGTACTAATAACGATTTTCGTATTCGGCATGGTCCAATTGCTCTAAAAACACTTATTAGCAACTTTCCTGCATGATTTGCTTCTGGCAGTTGATCCTAGTCTAGTTGCAACGAACAAATATTTTGTTCAGACTTGTCCAGATATCATTAGTGGTGTATCACATGCCCGAACCGATAAAAAATATTCTTGGGCTCGATGTAATTGGAGGTAGCTATTGATGAAAGTGCGGAGTATACACCGATATGCTAAAAGTCATGAGATAGCAGTATGTAAAGGTAATAGTCAGTGGCGCCACCGTATTGTTGCCTCATGGAAGTGTCCAGACCTGTATCAGATTATTAAAGAATACACCATGACTTAAGCAACAAATATAAAGTGAGAAAGATAAACTACGAAACACTCACTAGGTTAGGCCAGACAACAACAAAAAGCACAAGGCGTAACGCATTATATATAACAAAGGAAATACCCAGCAAGAGATGAAATGTTCAGCGGGCAGTATAAGATTCTACATGGAAGAAATAAAGCAAAACTAAATAAACGAACAATACAAGACGGTAGTTAGCACACGAGTGGAACAGACGCGAAAGCACAGCACACGAACGTTTTGACTGCCACGCATCTACAGGTACTATTATGATCTGATCGTTACCAAATAACATTACAAACTCATAAGTAAGTGTTTGGCACAAAAATATAACCATGAGCAGCGGTAGCCTACACTGTAAAATGAGCACTTCTGAAGCCCTGCTTAGTATCTACTTTTAAGCACGTTGTGTATTCTTCCGTCTTATATAGAATTAATATTGCCAAGGGCCTCATCGCTTTGTGTCGGCCAAGTGAAACTGTGAAATTATAAGAAAAGTAAATAATTTACCAATTGTGTCAATTTATTACACTTTGATGCATTAAAAAAATCAAAAAGCGAAGTAAATAATTGAAGTTATCACACGTTCACACAAAACATTTTATTCCACGTTAAGAAAACTACTTTCCATCCATCGTTACCAGCTTAACGGACCGCATGACCCTCAGTGCGCTTGTTAAAATATATGTAGGCAGGGGCAGTGATTTTTTTCTAAGGTTGATTTCAAAAGTGCTCACTTTATCGTAAACAGCCTTTAGTAGCGTACAACACTCCCCTTTTGCCCTGATGACGGCGGTGACATGGCGTGGCATGGACTCCACAGAGCACCGGGAGCCATACTGACCCATGACCGCTGTACAGCCTCCCACAATGCACGGAGATCTGTCAAAGCAGGATCCACGGCATGCGCATCCCTCTCGACAGCATTCAAGACATTTTGGATGGGATTGAGATCAGGTGACCTCGGCGGCCAGGCAAGCAGCCTCGAGTCCGAGGGGCGTTGATCCAACCACTCGGTCACGATCTGGGAGCGGTGGGTAGGTGCATTGTCTTGCTGTAGGCACAGATCTCCTGCAGGGTGCTATACGTGATCTGCCACCAGGTCCGTCTCTCGTTCGCCGATAAGGTACGATGGCATGTGTTCCAGGGGACCCGTTCCATCCCACGTAAACAGTCGCCATTTAAGGATACCACTAATGCCGGCCTGAATTCTACCCTGCGACAGGAGGAATCCATGCAATTGGCGACACATTCATACCACGCCAATAATCCAGGCAAACTTTTCCCATGCGTCGACGGTTCAATGGCGGCGTTCTTCTCTCCCACGTAAATAGTTGAGCTTTGTGACGTGCAGTAAGCAGAAGTACCCTGGTGGAGCGTTGGCTTCCGTACCCGATGGCGAGGAGATTGTTCTCGATATTGTGACTCCTGACAGGTCGTTGTGGTCCAGTGCTGAATCAGCGTGTGGTGTGCGCCTGTATATCCGCTGTTACCAACTGAGATGGCAGACAGCGGCCCCCGGGCATCGGCACGTTGTACACCAGGTCAGTGCCTCTGGCCGCGGTGGTTTTAACCGACTCCATGAACTCACAGTACACACTTGTCACGGCGGAAATCCCAGTGCCTTCACGACTTCGGAGATAGAGTGCTCCATACGTCTGGCCCCTACGATATGGTCCAGTTTGTCCCCCGTTCTAGGCCCGACTGTTACTCAGAAGGTCAGTGTAAGGACCGAAGACATCTCAGCCATGTGTGGCTCGGCGTTGTTCCGTACTACGGGTAGATCACAGCGCCATTCTGCTCACAGAGCAGGTTTTGCTAATTCAAATGCTCATAAGTGTATATCAGCCAATGGGTTAAAATTAAATTAACATTGGTCGGTGCTATTTAGGTCTATAGTAATTCGTCATTTCCTATCGAAATTTTAATTTCACCTTCTATTTTCTAGGAAATGCAGTCATTCAGTTTTAGTCCGTGGCTATAATTATCTCGTAATAATAGAAAACTTACTGGAAAGTGACGGTTGCTGATAAACAACCACATTGAAAAACGATTGTGATTCGCTTTATCGTCTTAAAAATTACGTATTTCGATAAATAGCCTCACAATGTTCTGAAAATGTAATTTACTCGTGTTTTTTCAAGTGCTTGTTAAAATGAAGTAATCGTTCGTGGGACGGAATATTAGTTTTATAGAGAGACTCTCATCAAAAAGTAAAATGTATAACAGAATGTTTAAACCATGCTGCAAATCCAGCATTTTAAGTTGGTTTTTCTTGCGTTTTCTTTTACGGGGGTAATTTATCAAACCAACTGCAGAGTTATGAAGATTAAAAGACATAATAAAGGACAAGCATTATATTTATGAACCTGCGAATCTTCTTGCACTGCGAGAAAAGTAAAATATTACCCTTACGTAGTTTTATCACGGATGTTCGTCCAGCTATGCGATGAATGGCTGGTCCGTACCTAGGATTCACGGCACGTTAGCAGACTCACATTGGCGGCCGCCCAGGTTAATATTATGGTGTTAAAATTTATTACCCTCGTTACGCCCTAATTGGTTCCACCGAGCTGCGAAACAATTTACAGCCTTCCACCACCCCCAACCAACGCTCATTCCCTCTCCTCCACATAGGCGCCTTCCTCTTTCCAGCTCGTATATTACCAGCTACGAGTTAGACTTTCCTCGGCTCGTTGGCTATTGGGTATCGTTTTTTTCTTCTGTTGGTGAGCTGTAACGAGCTATCGCTACGTATCTTCCGGAGGGAGCCTGAGAGAGGTACCATCGGGATCTACCAGTTGGAGGAGAAATGTGTTCGGTTTACTTATTGCTACGTCCTGTTGCATTCACGTCCATTGTCGCACAATGTTACCACCAGCATACAAATGCGATTGCTTAGCTAGGGCCAGAATAATAACGTAAAAAAAAAAAAAAAAAAAAAAAAAAGGATATATTTTACATTTGCTCCATGCCCTCCACAGCAATATTTATATACAATACCTTTTTTAAATACTTGACCCTTCCACTTAGAAACGAAGAGAGTGAGGAAGGGGGGGGGGCTTATGAGGACCCTTTCCTATCAGCGTGTCTATGAGTATGTGGTGTGTGTATGTAGGTGAGTGTAAGTGTGTTTCGCTTACCTCGCTCTCTTCCCTAGCAATTCGCCTCTCGCTAAACCGATTCCTAAAAACTGAAACTTTCGGTAATTTGAAGTTTTTAACTGTAAATATTTCCTTTCAGTCGCACTAGATTTGCAAAAAGTTGCAATCAACTGTCACACTAAATGAAATAGTCTGCATTGACTTCAAAAATACCCTTCACGTAAAAGCATCACGACAAGAAAATGTCCAATTTTTAATTCTTTACAATGGTTACTTAAAAAAGAGTCCGTAATTGGAACTCATTCAAACTACTTCCCCTTTCATGATTTTATCTAAATAATATATATATATGATCGTTAACCTTTTCTTAGTAAACACCGACAACGGATACACAAAGAAAATAACATTAATATCTTCATGAGAACCAAGTATAACCTGGAACAATATTTTCCTTTATTTTCCTTATCTTTCAGTATATAGTCCAACATTTATTCACTAGACAGATCGGTTCAAATGAAATACATTGTACACCCATGCCCATAATAATAGCCGCACCGACAACGAATAGTTTACAAGAAGCGAAAGTTGGTATATATACTCGTAGTACCACCACGAGAAATATTACTCGCTGCGATTGGGGCACTAACTCCATATCTGTTTACAAGTAATAATAAGCATAGGCGATGCTAAGGAAAGCAATAAACGTTGTTAGGTTAATGATGATGAATCTCTGTTTTTTAATATAAGTTCTGTTAAACATTTTGTGCATGTGAGTATAATCATTTGTACGTCACCATAACACCCTCCTACTCTTGCACATTTTCCACAAAAGAAACGCCCATTTTGCATGAAGATTTGAACAACACGAAATACCGCTAAAATGTGGCTCAGTTCCTTACAGGCATGAACCCCAAAGTTGTAATTTTGGTGACTGCCAACGATTTTACTCATTTGCGGTCAATTTTAATTATACGTTACTTAAAACTCTAATAAATTCATCTTTCGTCCTCGAGCGTAGAACATCAGTGGTGACCGAAAACTGACGCATCATTACATCAACTTCTAAAGCCTGACAAGATAGAGTATATTGAGTCCCTGCAGCAGTTCGTGAAAAAAAAAATTACAAAATTCAAGCCTTTATTTTCTGAGGGAACATCATTTGAAGTGGTGAAATTTAGTGATTACTATCGTTTTTAATTAAGTTCGTACATACTTCGCCACCCTGAAGTCCCTTTGCAACAAAATAATAAATTGTCCAGAGGTAGATAAGCAATTAAAAATCAATGTGAGTATTTTTCTGCCAAGTGTACGGTGAATCAAGTGGAAAAATATATAGATTCGTTTTATCATTTAAAGTGTTTCTAAAAGCACGTATATAATTCATTCTGTTTCTCTTGGTGAATAATAATAAATGAACCAGTTAATTTTCTTGAAGGTATGACCGAGCAAGTGGTGCAGTTGTTGACTTCCGGACTGGCATTCGGGACCGGGGGGGGGGGGGCTGGGTTT
The DNA here is from genome assembly GCA_029891345.1 of Dryococelus australis. NCBI lineage: Eukaryota > Metazoa > Arthropoda > Insecta > Phasmatodea > Phasmatidae > Dryococelus > Dryococelus australis. Next base: position 32,890,084 of record CM057004.1, read on the forward strand.
GAATCCCAGTCCGGCAATCTTCATTTGGTTTTTTCAGGGTTTTCCGAAATCACTCCACGAAAATTCTGGAATGGTTCCTTACCAGAAGCTTCGGCCAACTCCTTCACTGCCTCTTCGTCTCCGAGCAACTAGCGAGGGGAATGAGAGAGAGAGAGAGAGAGAGAGAGAGAGAAGAAGTCATTATGAACTGCTGTTAATTTTTATCACCAACCGACCTCCCGTGGCGCAGTCGGTTGGTGCGTCGCCCGTCTGGGGTTGTGGAGGTTCTGGGCTCGAATCCCAGGTAAGGCATGAGTGCTAGTACACGTTGGGTCGTAAGTTAGTTTATGAGCCGCTCCCTGATAAGCCTCTGGGCATTAGATCGGGGGACTTTACTAAGCCCTTTCCAAAAAAAAAAATATTGTCACCAGTGGAATACCTGTGTAAAAATAGTCTTATAATCATCCACCAAGAAAGCTGTCGCCAATGCTGACAGAAATATTACCCGTAATAAAACTGTGACATAGATAAACGTACTCTATTTGACGTTGAGGAATGTTTCACATTTAATTACTCATTCAACGCAATTATAAACGTATTCATGGGTTCTAGCAACCAACGTTATTTTTGAGCCATTAAGTTTGCTAAAGATCTATACATTTAATTTTTGGGTATCTACAAAAATAGCATGAAATTTTTTTAGCGTTTGCAATCGAATTTTAGACCAATGTTAATACGAAAAAATCTAAAATTAATTTATGAACACTGTAACGCAATACAAACACTCATGTACCACGATTGATTTGTAAATATTTAAAATTATTCCTTGTAATAAGCTGTAATGAGTGTATACTAACAAAATATACGTCACGTATGTTTGTCTACATGTATGTACTATATTATTTTGACTACTTTCTGCAGAAAGTAATCAATCCACAAAACCTAACACTGAAACTCAGAATACAGCAGTTAAAGTTGCACTTCTATAAACAATTCAGATATTATTCAACTGTCAATAGTATCTACTACCGCTCGTACACTATCCCTAGATGTTTATGTCCAAATGTGAGCGAATACTGTTTATTTGTTTTGATCATAAATTAATTTTGTTTTTGTTGGTTTCTTTAAGCAGAATGGAATCTGTTAGAAGACCCAGGCCATATTATAGGCGGATTGGATTATCAGATAGAATGCATTACATAATTGTGTAAATTGAATTAATAAATATTTTTAGCAAGGACAAAAAAAAAACTTTTCCCGCGTACTTCGTTACAGTTAGACGAACAACCACTGGTATAATACAATAAAAAAAGGTCTATATTATAAAAGGGCATGTACATGTTACACAATTCTACATCGATATCTAGAACCTCTGAGAAGTCATCAATATTATCGTCCTCCTCGTGTTGTTTGTTGCGGCAGCACGAAGAGAGCCTCAATAAACTGTCACGTACATCGCGGTATGAAACCGACCTTAGACTTCGAACAAATCCAGGATGCCAGAGATTGTGTCAAAAGACTGCAACACGACAACATCCCCCACCACTGGAGCTGGAAGGAGGCCACCTGGCTTATGTAAGACAAGGGATTGATATAGGCCGGCGCGAAGCGAGGGTCGGGGCCTTGTCCACGACAGCGGCCGAAGACGTCGGAAGGAGCTTCCACAAGATTCAGGCGGGGACTGCCCTTATTAGCTTGAGTCAAGAAGGCGTAGATTGCTAGGCAATCAAATATAAATCTAATATCATTCAGTAGTGCCCCACGTCGATTAAAGACACACAATTATAGGCTGTTCACGATAAAGTGAGCACTTTTGAAGCCCTAGTTATATTTTTCTTGTAACCAATTTATATCCTTCCCCTACTTGTTAATGTACACCCTGCCATGTAGTATAACAGTGTGTATGCAGTCACCATACCCAAAACCAAAAGTCCCTAGGCCACAATGAAATGTATTAATTAATTATATGTCTGATGAAACAGCTTCAAAAAGTGCTCACTTTACCGTTATTGTGTTGAAACGCGGATTAAATTGGTGTCTTATACGACTTTCCTAGCAGTTAATACTAGCGTAGTCGTTACACCCCGCAAACTACATGTATGCTGTATTGTGGAGCACAATAGCAACCATAACAAGCTGCAGACAAGGCATTACAGAAGTAAAACAGCACTGAGCAGAAAAGAAGCAACCCAGGCGGTTCCTTTTTGCAGAACGTAATTCTGCCGAGTAACTTTTTTTAATAACAGCTCGCAGCACGGTGTGGTATTAGGCTTAGAATACGATATGACGAATCAATTCACATGGCTAGCTCGGGTCTTCCAGTTTTGTGGGTCGGTTCTTTTCTGCTTAAAGCGGTCTATTTGCACTTGGATGGATAACTTAATTCCATCACTCGTTTCGACTTGTACTAGAACGTGCCGACTCCAGGAGACGGGAGCTGGTGACGCCGTCCCGACAGACAAGACAGTCGAGACGTCACGTGAGTTAAGCTGGAGTCACGACAGCCCGACGAACACGACACGGCAGACAGATACGACGTCAGAGCTCGACGGAATTTCATCTTTAATGTTCTTCAGTGTTCACAATACCCCGACGTAATCTGCCCGACAAATATGTTAGTCGACTGTTGGGAAATTCTAAAACGGCAAGTTATCCTTATAATATCCTATATTTGCTTTTTTTTTAAACTCACGATGAAGAGAATAATTATTTTGCATTTGACAAAATTTGAATTTATACGGGGGATAAAAAGTATTAAAAAACAAACCGGAACTTGATTTTGGCGGCACGTTAGTTTATTATTTACTACAGTAGCAAAATACGCACGAAATATCTTGTTTTCTAATGTTATGTTTACTTTTTTTTTTTTTTGCGTGTCTCAACGCGTCCGACAATATGGATTGTTGAAATAGAATCTACTTGTGTCGGGCTGTCGGGGCTGAAATTTTGGCGGGCTGAAGTCACAGTGACCTTACCTTGCTTTTCATTGGCTGCTACTCAGATTTCGTCGTGTCGGGTTCGTCGGGGTATTGTGACTCCAGCTTTAGTGTCTGCACGGTGGGAAAACCGCCCAGTATACGTGGCAACATCCTCAAGTGGGAAGTTGTGTTGCCAGCACACTCTCCACGGGAGTGTAATTGCCGGATGAGTAAATGTGTGCGAAACAGCAAAAGGGGAGTTACAGAGTTAGCGACATATGAGAAAACTTTACGATTCCGCGCCAGCAGACTGGAAAACGCGCCAGCAGACTGGACAAACTGCAGTAACATCAAGGCTGACGGCGTGTACACGTAATTATGCACCCAGGGTGTCATATAGAAGCTGTTAAACTGTAGTTAAATATTTCATACGTTTTGATGTATCAAATTTACTTGAAGACCATTTCAGTAAGTACCCCGGAAACCAATTAGCTTTTCAATCAGCTGGTCATCGAGGTGGTAGTACCCTACCATCTTTATTTATTTTTGTTTCACCGTAACTTAATTTTCAGTCCAAAAATTTGAAACGAGGTCTGTCGGGGCATAGGGAATATATGTCTACATATATAGTTCTTTATAGCTTTCCAGAATTTTCCTTTTTTAAAAAAAAGTATACAAAATAAGTTACACTTACCATAACCTAATTGTAAACATTATCGCCTAATTACCTTTGACGTCCAAAATATAGACTTTATCAGCCGTCCTTTGTACTTATCCATTTATGACTGTAACCAAAACGTACACATTGTCTTTCAGTTCGCTTTGGTCCAGTAAACCTTCCGCCATTTTACACATTAGCCTTTCGTCACTCACCGAGACAATCCGTGTAAAGGTTTTACTTTTGTAAGATGCTCAGAGTAATTACTCTGCAGTTTTGGAACACCGTCTAGAGCGAGTAAAATAATTTACTTGGGTAGTTTCGGGACAGCCAAAGAGTAACGTTTACTAGCAAATTGACATTTTAAATCGCCGTGAAAGTGACATGTTGAAGTGAAAACGTCTTTAAATTTGCAACCATAGTTGGAGGCAATCCAGAAAATCCGATGATACCAATATCGGGGGATAGAGTTTGGCTTTGCATCTCTGAATCTGTAGTCTACATTCAAAATTGAATTACACCACTCGATTGCCAAAGGATCAAATAATATGTTACGTTGAGTGAGGACTGCGATACATTGCGTGAAACCCGGAAAGGGGGAGGGGGGCTTAATTTTTAGTTCGTTTCGCCGCGTCTCATAACTCCCGCGTAGCATAACGATTGACTAGGAGCAGCTACGATGCTCGTTTGGATTTCAATCAACAGCTCTCGTCAAGATCAGTCGATTGCGCGTATAAAAACATTTGTTTGACGTGTTTATGGAGAAATTGTATTAGTTCAATGTCAAAAATGAAGAAAGCCTAACACGAAGTCGGCCTATACTCGTCAAAAAGCCAAGTCGAAATACAGAAATCTTATACGGTTGGAAACAGCATCTCAAAAGTAATCCAGTGATGCCCATAAAACCCCATATGATCCGAGTGAAGCGGTGCCGGGAACGGAAAGAAAACATCAAGGCTTCCGAACGCGTCACGAAAAACAAACGGCCGTGACCCCAACACAGCCACGCCCCATTTTTGGCAGCGAAATGGTGCGACGAGCATACGGAGACGATTTCGGAGCCACCTCGAATCGGAAAATGAAAGTGGTAGAAAAAAAAGAGAGAAAGAGAGTGAAATTTTGGTACGCCTCCGGCATCCTGGTGCAGCAAGTGTTAATCAGAGCTTCGCTATTCTCGAAACGTACGTCCTGGTGGCAGGGGTTTAATTGCGCGCGATTCTCCGCCCAATTTATCAGCCCGGCCCACAATGGCGAGCGAGGTGGGCGATGAAAAGGCCTGGGCCTCGCCTGATAAAAGAACGAGACAGGAAAGAACGTCTCAGGTAGGTATTGATCTTCAACCCCCTGCCTTCTCCGATGCTATCGCATCCTTGCAATAGCGCGCCCCTACCCCCTGCATGACTTCCCTATTCTCTGACACTTTATGGAGTTCGCCTTTCGGAGGGCGACTGAAGAATAAGAGGAGAATCTATCCTCGACAATGGAAATTCCCCCTGCTAACCCTCTGTCTCAACTTCTTTTCGACCCAGATAGCCATCCCCTGTTCCCCCTTCTTCCCTTCTCTTCTTTATGGAATCTCTGAACCCTGCGAATGAGCGGAGGAGGCTCGTCTTTTATTCCACAGCTGTATTTGTACCGGGGAGATATCTATTTGAATGTTTTGGCCACGCATCAAAAGGGACATTGATCTTCCCACGAGATAACCAAGTCTAGCCTACGTGGTGAGAAGATTATGATGGCTCTTAACAGCGAGGTCTTGAGAGGCGATGAGGGAGATTGAGGCGAGGTATGGAGCAGCACCGGAATTAAAGGGCCCGGGGGGGGGACGTGAGATCCCCGAGAAAACCCGCCGACCAACGGCATCGTCCGGCACGCTATTCCCACATGCAAAAATCCGGAGCGACCCGGCCGGGAATTGAACCCGCATCGCCTTGGTGGGAGGCGAGCAGGCTAACCGCTCTAACCTACGTGCGTCGCACTTTGATCTTCCTGGTAACACGCGGTGCTTATTGACGTGTGTTTTTGCCTGGGCGCGCGATTCGCTCATTTTATAGTTCTTGCGAAGCTGCCGGGGAAAATTCTGAAATAGCTTCATAAAATCGCACTTTTCCTAGTATTGTGTATACCGGAGCCGGCGTCATTTCTCCCTTGGCTGCTTCATAGAAGTAAAGCCGCGCTCTTTCTGACTGAAATGCACGTGATTGGGGGCACACTACTGTGAAGTGTTCATTTATTGGCGCAGAGTTGCCCAAGGCGTATCTAATTATGGTATAGTCCAATGAAAAACTTCCAGCAAAGGTACATGTGTTTAAAGTTCAACGTGTCTCCAGATGACGCGGAATTTTTCAGGTCTATAGCAATAGGATAAGTCAAGCCCTTGTGTGAATTTCCAAGAGTAAAAGTTTCGTATTCGAGCCTCAAAAGGGTGGTCGGCAGGACACAGTCCAGGAGTGCATAGCCATCTCGTGGTTCGGATTTGCAATATTGGCACGCAGCCGTGCAGCGCAAAACCTAACTTTCAATTTGTTGTACTCAGTTTTTGATAAAACTCTGCATTCGTTAACACGGGAACTCCTCTTCGAGCAATTCTCAAACTTTCGTTATTCTAACGTTGTAATACATTATAAATATTTTGTACTTTAAAAACCCTTTGTGTCTTTTTATTTTTAACACACTAATACTGTAACGGTAAGTCTAATATTTTTATATTCTGATTTTATATTTTGAATTCAAGGGCCGCTGTGTCTGAGCGCTTAGCTTATTATTCTGCGCAGTTATGATAGTCGAGATAAAATAGTTTAAGCTGAAATCCAACATTTTGTTTTACTGCAACACTTTATCAAAAATTTAACCCCCGAATCCGCTGTACATGATCTTTAACGACGAATTTTAAAGTAGTTCAAATACCTACGAAATTAATGTCTGTAAACTATTTTGTGTTAGCCATTGCCGCTTTGTTGGTGTTAGCCAAGGCAGTAACATTCTTATAAATGATATACCGTTTATAATTTTCACCCTCCTATTCTCGGAATGTGTGGAATTGCCAGAAGTGATGAATGACGTACAGCTGTTTGTCATCTCTTTTTTCGTTAATCACGCAAACGCTATTCTTGCAAATGAACAAGCGCTGTAGATTTACAGAAAATAATTTAGTAATTATACAAAATTATGTCAGTTCAAGTGACACAATTTTTTTCACAGTGCATCCGTCCTAGTGTATTTGAAATGCTGTCAAATGTTTAATTGATATATGTCATTTTTACGTAAGATGAACGTAGGCATTTCACGCGATACATTTTTTTTAATGACATTCAATGTTAGTAGGCCGAATCTAATTATTTTGATTACGAATATTTTATATACAGTACAGTCAATTTTTGTCGATGAAATCTAGAGCTTTTAACAAAAACATAGTGAAAATTTTAAAACCAATAAACCAACAAATAGATACGCAATGCATAAAAAATCTTTGGAACTAATTCAAGATATGTCAACAATTTTCATTGCGTTGTCGAGACAGTAATCTGCGCTGAGTAAATTCTCGGAACTGATGGCTTACCTACTATTAGATCAAAACATCTTGGGCTTGTTCGAGGAGGTTTTCAGCGGTTTACAAAGTGTCGATAGCTATTACTGCAAAAAAGTGGGGTGAAGCTGAATTGGGGACACGGCCGTTTGTTTTGCGTGAATACGTCTACGTTGACGCGCTCGGACGCCTTGATGTTTATTTTACGTTCCCGGCACCGCTTCACTACATCACATGGGATATTATGGGTATCGCTGGATTGCTTTTGGGATGCTCTTTCCAACTGCATACAATTGATGTATTTAGACGTGGCTCTTTAACGAGTATAGGCCGAAATTATGTTAAGTTTTCTTAATTTTTTACATTAAACTCATACAATTTCACCAAAAGCATGTAACACAAATGTTTTTATACGCGCAATCGATTAATATTGACGAGAGCTATCGATTGAACTCGAACGAGCGTCGTAGCTTCTCCTAGTCAAAAGTTATTCTACACGCGGTAGTTATGAGACGCGGCGGAACAAACTCAAAATTGCTGCCCCCGCCACCCCGCTTTTTTTTTTTTTTTACCTAACCGCGCGCTATGCTTCACAGTCCTCACTCAACGTAACATATTCTTTGATCCTTTGGTAATCCAGTGGTGTAATTGAATTTTCAATGTAGACGATAGATTTGGAGCTGCAATGCCAAACTGTATCCCCCGATTTTGTTATCATCGGATTTTCTGGATTGCCTCCAACTATGGTTGCAAATATAAAGACGTATTCACGTCAACATGTAGTTCTACAAATCCTGTTTTTGCAACAGGTTTACAAAAACAAATTTGTACGAGTACTAGGATTTGTATTATTGCAAGAGATTTTCAGTTCGGTTCACAAAATTATGTTACTACCTACACTCGAAAGCTTCGTCTGTCATTCTTGACTTGTTCATTTCACTTTCGCAGTTTTTTTAATGCAGTAATTTTAATGAGCCCGTCTTTGTTTTACGCTACGTCCATTTTAATTCCACAAACTATAAAGTATCAATACTCCGCACATGGTGCAGTCAGTGTACAAATATTTGGAAACCGAGAAGTATCCAACGCGCAGCTGCCTTCTACTGAGTTGAAACGCAGCGTGATGAGTGCACTTTCTTAGAAACGAGTCTGTACCGAGAACAGCTCCGTTTCCACAGAAATGAAGCAGCTGTGTCTTGTTTTAATCTTGAGTTATTTCTTCCAGCAAGTAAACGATTTTAACTAATCTTTCGTAAATGCGCAGAACGAAAATATATCCAGAACTTGTACTAACCGCTATGTGCTTACGAGTAAAAGAGCGTTGTAAAAGGGCTCGTAAGTTGAATTTACAATTCTGCATGCTAGCTTTACTTTTAAGTAGTGACATATATATTCAGTTCTCCATTTTAATTTTTTCGGAAAAATCTTGACACACACTGCCACCTGGACTAAAACTGGCGGAATTTTTTTTTCTAATAGTTCACTTAGCTTTCCTGATAAATCTAATTTTCTATTTAATTTTTTTGACTAGCCATTATCGAAACAAAATCTTTGAGGCTAGCATTCATCTCAAAAATACATTCGTGATAACTAGAGATTTTACAATTCTTACTGGGGTATATTTCGCTTTTAAATGTACAGTACAATTACTTTAATTAGTAGAAAATTTATTTACTTGTTTGTGAAGAGTTACCATAGAAGAACGGGTTTATATCCCTTACTGTCCACAATATGGAGAAATAATTCTGCAATATACAAAATGTTCACAAAAAACACCGAAAAAATCCATCAAGTGATTTCTCGCATATATCTAGACGCAAAGTGTGTGTGTGTGTGTGTGTGTATGTATATATATATAACACATAGTCTCTAATAACTCGTTTCCTAAGAAAGGCACACACGCGTAAAGGTTTATTGCGAACTGCACGGAGACAAATTGTCTTATACCTCTGACAGTATACGTGTAGTGTAACGGTAAATGAATATATATAATATATATTATATATATATATATATATATATATATATATATATATATATATATTATATATATATATACACACACAGAGAATACTGTCGGTGTACATAAGCAATAGTTATAGAAAAAATGGTGGTTGCCACTACTGATGGGATAATCGCATAAGTTTGTAATTAGAATGAATCGATGACGATTTTTTTAATCGAATAAATAATTGGTCAAAATAATCGATTGCCCTGTTCTAACCCATACTTAAAAATTGACCGCAAATACTGTATATTTCTATAGATTTGTTTAAAACGATTCTCGTAAAAATTTTTCGGTTTATTTTTAATAATTTCTGCCATTGTAAAAATTTGTTGTTTCAAAATGAGCTTAATAATATTATCAATGCGAAAGTTTGTATGTTTGTTACTCAATCACGCCATAACATTTCGACGGATTTTGATGAAATTTGGTACAGGTGTAGATTATATTTTGGAATAGAATATAGGGCATTTTTCATCCCGAAAAATGAACAGTTCCTTAGGGAATATATAAAATATTCCACCAACCATTTGAGTAAGCGCTGATTGGTCGTCTGTTATTGATATTTTGCGCGCGGCTGGAGCCGCGGGTAACAGTTTGTATTTTATATTTTTAATAAATGTGAAACATGTAGGTGTCTTCAACGTTCCGTTTTGGAAATCGTGTTTAATCGAATTGTTTTTAAATGATTATAATTAGATCATAGAATGATCTATTATTCTACAAGCAATTGTCCGATAACTGGTTGTCACCCATGTGTCCGGTCACATTGGAGGCGAGTGTACACCTGCCTATTGTGTGTGTACTCTTATGCGCGTGCGTGGCGCCACATTTTCTAGCACACTTCACGTACTTTCAGAGGTCCAAGTGAATCTGGCCCCGTGATATTTCCAATATGCGTGCCGCGCTCATCTCCACCTTCACGGAACCTTATGGAACAATCGTCACTCGTACACAAATTAATTAATACGATGCGCAATCGATTGTCATTCTGCTTAAACGAAATAATATTTACTTTAAAAAAGTATATATTAGCATTTACATTTAAATTAACAATGGTTTGATAAGTAGGGATAGTGGTGGGAATGATAGAAATGTATGAAGAGAGTCAGATATAAATGGTATAAATTGTATCCGTAATCAATAGTTTGAGCTCGTAATTTTAGCTTCGTTTATTTTTAAATTATGAATTAATAATTTTCCGAAAGTATACATATATTGAATATCTACTGAAAATACTTACAGTGAAATAATACTTGTCCCCGTGCCATTCCACTGTTTTCACTAATGTTGTTTGAATTTATAAATTCGTAAATTGAAATGTGTAACCCCAGAATGTGCCTAAGTTATATATATGTTTGTGTGTATGTGTGTGTGTTTTTGTATGTGAGTTTGTGTGTGCGTGTTTACGAACGTCCCACCGAGGATAATGAAATTGAGACGGTTTATTTATTATTCCCGATGTTAGAAAACAAACAGAAGAGATTGGCAGTTGTTGCGAGCACGAATAGAGCATGCATGTGCACACACTCGTAAACAAACACTCGCGCTCTTGCTCGCACTCGCTCTCGATGAACATTTCGAACAGCACTCTCTGGCGTCATTGCCAAGTGCGAGTGCGTGAGAGTGCACATTTCTTGCTGTTTTGGAACACGGACGGCCTCAGTGTAATAATATTTTACATGATAATAATTTCTTACTAGGCAATTACCAACACACTTGTTTCCTCGCTGTTTTCATCCGTACGTGGAATAATATAACTTACAGATGAAATATAAGTGAAACTTCAATTTTACCAAAAAAATAAGGTACTTTTACGTTAGCAAAAGTACAAACCTTTGGGATAAAGACTGTTCACGATTAAGTGAGTAGTTTAGAAACTAACCTTAGAAAAATGCCACTGTCCCTGCATTCGTGTAGGTATTTTAATGGGCGCACTGAGTGACATTCTCCCAGTAAAGTTGGTAACGACGGATGGAAAGTAGTTCCATATCTTAACCTCGAATAAAAAAGTTAGGTAATCACTTGTGATAACTTAAAATTATTTTTTTCGCTTTCTGTTTTCTTTTTGCATCGAAATCTAAAAATGAGCAGATTTTTAAAGCATTTACTTCCTTAATAATTTCGCAATTTCATTTGACTGACGCATGAATAAAGTGATAAGGCCTATGTCAATGTTAATTTTACATAAGGTGGAGGGATACACAACGTGTATACAAGTAGATATCAAGCAGGGGTTTCGAAAGTGCTCATTTTGCCGTGGACCGCCTATATATGGAATATGTAGGGAATGACCAAACACGCTATGAATGGGGTGCTTGTTCATAGATTGGATTAGAAACGTGTGAATAAACCGCGAATAGACTACATGTACTGTTCGTCTATATTTGTGTGAGGAATCACTTGGAGTTTGTCGGTGATTTCTGTGAACACCATGTGTGTACGCTTGTCCAAATATAACGATTCCGAATAATATCTCAGTTTCGAAAGAAAAAAAAAAATTGGCGGTAAAACCTTATCCGAAGCAGCCCTTCAAATGTAAACTGAGCAGAGAAGCGCAGTTTTTTAATGGTCCCTTCAAAGACACACTCTGCAAGTTCCGGTACATCACTCTGCAAGTTCCGGTCCATCGGATACACTCATCGATCAGCGTAGATACCCAGGACCATTAGCTATGGGGAAAAGCAAAAATTGCGCTTTGAGTAGGCATACAACCGACGTGCTGTTCCCTTAACAACATCTGGCATCTTCGGATAAAAATAAAAAGTGCTTAGTCAATACAACTATCGACAAACAATATGCATGTGTTAAAACTGCTGTATTACATAATTAAAATTAATATTGTAATTTTATTTACATAGTATCATAAACTGAACAATGCTTGTTCAGGCTATCAGTATGAACACTGCTATTATCGTCACGCAACTTAATAGGACGCTAAATGTTTGGTAGAGGCGAAGAAAACATTCTGTACCACTTCCGAATGCTTATGTCACAGCAGCCCGCAGGCTGGCCTTTGTTCAGTAGCACGACTTCAGGACCGAATTTCCACAAATCACAAGTGTTTAGAGGACGAGCGGTCTAGAATTTTAACACAGTTCCACAAACATAGTTTTAGTATAGTTTTTCACACGTAGACCGTTATATTAATTTTTAAATGCTTCGCAGAAACAAACCAATAATTTCCGATAAAACGTTATTTTAAATAGTTGCTATGTTGATGCTCATTGGTTAAGTTTAAAGACGAAAAATTGTACGTACTTTAAAAAATATTTATTTTACAAATAATAATCTTGTGTAGCCGCTAAATGGCAGTCCTAAGGGCTTCAATAAATTATAATATATATTTTTTATTTTTATAAGAAAAACCACTGGCATGATGGTAGACAGCTTCTACTCAATGGGATTTCACAAATTCACATCTATGGGCGTTAAAAACGGAGCGTTGTCAGGAAATAAAAATGTTACCTTCACGCTTCTATTCAGAATTATATTTGACTTCTCGCCATATTACGCTTCCTGATGTTTGAGAATACAAAAGTCAATGTCTTCAAAGTTTTATGTACCAGTTCCAGATCATTCAAAGCCATTAATTGTTTTGTCCATCTGAAGAGTCTCTAAATTTATCGAAGATTAGAGGTCGAATTTTATATCTCCAATTGTAAATTATTTCAAAGCCTGAATAAGGAGCAAGTGAAATATCGGTTCTCTTTCTGGCGTAAGATTCGAAGTGCATCTGCGTAGCTAAACGTGCATTATTTGTTGCCTGGCTTGAATAACTGCCAAGAATGAACGACTTTTCCAGCGAGAAAACATCGTCTTTTAGGACCTGCCGTCGCTGACGAAAGTCGTTACAACGCCTGATAACTACTTGCGCCATCCAACGGTATCTTCAAGAAAAATTAATGAACCTTTCCACAGAGCAGTTTGAGCAGTTTCCAGATGATAAACACTTGTATACGCAAGATGCCATGAATAATGCAAACCTTTTCTCAACCTACCTGCAAATTTATTACCAAGAAAATTCCCTTCGAGCAGAATGGAACACGTTTCTACAAAATGTTTTCCGCGAATAACCCAAGTTACCTTAAATTAATATATCTAATAGTTAGTAATAAATATCTACAATTTTTACCCAATTTTTACCTGCTTGGATCCAATTCTCCTAGAACATTTGTTTCCTGTAAGAAAATTGGAACATATTTTAAGTATTATTCAAGGTTTTTCTCATACTTAACATTTAGCACTACACGAAACAATTTTAATAAATTAAGGACATTTTATATAGTCAAAAATGTATATCAACTCTTATTTAAAATTGTTACTATCTTATTAATGAAAGTTCCAGGTTCCATAGAGTGCCAAAGTGTAATCACAAGCAGTGTAGATCTATTTTAATGGTTTCCTTCCCCGTGTAAGTCTCTTTCCTGAACACCCTTAATTAATATATGACAAAATCCGGTACCCTAATCAAAAGTGCCCATGATACATTTGCGGAAAGGAGCCCAAATGGTTAATAAAGCCGCAAAGGAACACATCCTTTCAAAATTAAGTTTACATAACAAGTACTCGTAGGTCACCCATTAAGTCTGCAATTTCAAAGGGACAGTGAAACATTTTTATATACACAGAATTCCAATTTAATGTTCAGAAGGTGAACACCTCGATCTAAATTTGTGGGTGAATATTTTTTAATGAAGCTGTACGTCACTGTGAAGTAAAATGAGAAGAGTGCGAAACATTTCGCCGCTCTTCAATTTCCTTTGTATTTTGGCATCGACCTAACGGATTACAAAAATTGTACCAGTTAAACCTTATCCACATGGCACCAAACCTATGGTTACCTAAAAACGAAGGCGATGCTGAATGCCTTAGCAACTCTCCTAGCTCAAGCAGTGAAGCAAGAGTTACAAAAATATCAGCATAAGGTCTTCTAGCGCCAGGTGGCTGAATAATTTCAGTTCAATTGTTTACAATGACGTGAAATATTCAGCAAACTCGTTTAACATTATAAATTATATAATTTGTATACAATAGAATGTTTTTTTTTCTACTTGCATAGTTTTTATATCGCGTATTAACAAAGCCCAAATTTTAACTTTTTTTTAATGCAGTAAAAATAAAAACTATGCTATTTACGGAAGTCAGGAATTTTAAACTAAAATTTTATGCCATGCCCAATTCGAAATTTGCCCGAAATTTTTCTACCGAGATTTTTTAAAATAATTTACTAGTTGAGTTAATTAACCAAGACTGTGTTTTAAAAATAATACAAAAAGAGTTAACGTTTAATTAAAATTTAAGCATACTTCCATTTTAAGTATGTTTTGCAAATTCCTCTCTTCGCCCCCTCCCGCCCCCTTCCAATTACTCGTTTATCAAGCAAGATTGTGATATTCTGATTGTAATAACATATTCGGTATAATGTTTAGAAGTATTTTTAACAATTGATTTTATGGACATCCATTTCAGTTATAAAAATAATACCTTTAGTGACAGAAATAAATTAACTCTGAAATATTTGTAAAATTATTATTAATATGCATTACATACTATTCGAATAATTTTGATAATTGTTTTACTAGATGAAGGTTATCTGACAACATGTACTTAATTTTGATTAAAAATTGCCAGAAATAAATTATGTAATTTTATGGTGTTTCTGGTTCGTCAAAGATCTTTGCAGCATTTCTCCATTATATGTGGAGTTGAAATATTTAATTAATTTTTACAAAACACGATATTCAGCGGGGGATGGTATAGAAAGAGCTGACTAATTTTTGGTTAGGGTTTGGACAAAGTATTCATATGACTTGCAGAATTCGCCTAGTTTTTCCAGTTTATTAGTTCATGTCTATTCTCTTCATGCATGGAGTTTTCTCCATAATTGTAGGATATCGCAGAGAATTGCGAAGGTAAGTTTTAATAAACTTCAAGGCCATTTTCTCGGGATGAGGACGTAAAACCGCATATCCGCCTCCGTTGCATCCATCTAACCTACTCTAAAAATAAGTGTTCGGTGTGAGCACACGGTAGGGACGGGAATTAGGCTCTGTGCGCTTGCAAGGGAAGGAAATCATGCAAGAAGACATGCCGTCGAAGCATGTCACAACCTGACAAATACAATGCTCATGACAAGATGGTAGTTACACAAAGATGACACGACTAATAAGAAATTCCGATAGGTAACATAACAAAACAGAGACAGAAAGCGTTGCGGAAAGATACTCACTATCTTATCGCACCGAGCACTTGAACTTGGACCCGGCATCTCAAGTGCCTGATAACGCTAAAACACAGCAAATTGATTTTAAACGTGTTAGGGCACGGTGACCTTAGGTGCTGCGCCTGACGCTGTTACAACCTAAGGCCAATTTGACAATTGCATGACCTTGAAAAGTAAAAAAAACAACCACTCATCAAGAAACGAACCAAGTTCGGACAAACAAGCTGTTACAACCTCACACCCTCTCCAGCAACACAATAATGACAATTAAATGAAAATCTGCTCAACGAAGCAATTGTCATAACCACAAATAAAACCAAATACAGAATGGAACATTCTGTATATTGGATCTGAAATCGAAATGAACAATTACAACTGTAATACACCATAAGGGCGTATTCCTCCTAATGAGTTTCCTTCACTGACTCAAATTTCACTGTCGAATGTCACACACGTATATGTGAATCACTGTCTTTCAGTATATGTTGCAAATTTCTATAACCAAGGGAGAGAAAGGGGAAATCCGGCATAGACACCGTAAAAACCCTTTCGACAGGAAATAATAAAAAATGGTTGCATGCATTAAACGGAAATGCTACGGGAGACAGATAGGTAGGTATCATGGTCTTCATTAGTGGATAGAGAAAATATTACGCGTTCTAACCTGTAAATCAACACTCTCAGTATAACTACTGTCATTGTAGAGACCAAGCATGAAATAAATTGTCAACCTTTCAGTGCATTAGGTACGTTCAGAGTACCATTTGTTTCTGCGTTCGTGAAAATTTCTATATTTTCTAATCATTATATCTTAACTGATTAAATTAAACTCGTAATGTAATATAAAATAGGTCATGTCCCACGTTATCGCCGTAATCAAAAACATTTTGGCTTTAAATATAATTTAAACCAGAATTTTAAAAGTTAACGAAACACAGTTTTCTTGGCGAGGCTAAAATGTTTATTAGAATGATGGGCATGCCTAGAGACAATTTCATTGAATTTAATACTTAGTTCCCGTAGTATTGGAGTTTAGCGTGATATGCACCTATAAACGAACCACTTTTCGTATTCGCCAGAGATTTTTTTGTGGTTTTCTAGTGACACAATAATATTAAAATAATTTTGACTACAATTTATTTTTATTTTATAAATTAATTTTCAAATATTTCCTTTTTTTATGATTATGTTTCGTAATACGTAACGAAAGTATAAAATTTCCTGTAAATATACAAAATAATTATGACTACATAAGCAACACTGAATATTACAGTGGATTATTTTCTCTCCGATATGCCTGTACCATGAAAGTAATGCCGGGATGGAACAATTATTTGACCGGCGTTGTTATTGAACCCACTTTTACGCCAAATGGTTAAACGCGCTGGTTGAAAAGGAGGGGGGGGGGGGGGTTAAGAGTGGCGTTCCCCTGTAGACTACCCTTAATTTTATGTAAAACGGGTTAAATACGGAATATAAACCGGAGCGTCATGCTCACGCTGAGGTCACGTCCCGTTTAAATTGTTCTGTATAGTGCCTTATATAATTCAACGTGTGCTACTCGGCGACCAGAAACGTAAGCAAAATTATTACAACGTAATGCCACAAAACTGTGTTACAGTAGTTTTGTTACTTAGGAATTAAATTTCGAACATTCTCCCACCGCTGCGGTTTGATTTCGAACTTAATTTTAGCGGTGATTAGAATTCAGAGCATGTGTAACTGTTAGGCGGTGTCCACCCAACGGCCGTCGAAAGACAGTGCCGGCTATACACGTTAGAATGTGCACTTTTGAAAGCACTCCTTTAGATCTACTTGCATGCACGTTGTGTATCCTCCCGCCTTACGTAAAGCATTGCCTTGTCACTTGATTCATGCGTCGGTCAAGTGGAAGTGTCGAATTATTACTAAGACGCCATCAGCTCCTTGGAGGCGTCAGGAGTATCAACCATGACTCACTCGCATCATTAATTATAGAACCCGATGGGGCAGAAAGCAGTCTCATCTCAAATTGCCAATATACCGCCGTCCATACATATGTAATGTTACTGCCATCCATTTAGTACATTTGCGCAGTTACGATATTATTAAAAATCGAATTTTTCCAACGAATGTCATAAACTTCACAATATCGGCCTACGATATTTTTCTATCCAAACGAGCGAATATTTCCTCGTTCTGGACACGCCAGAGTAGTCAGTCTCTTCAGTGGCAAAGAGATAGGGCTCGGGCACATCGCAAACATCAGTTCGCCTGTTGAGGAAACTACTTGGCACTCGGGCCGTAGCATTACACCGCCGTCACTTGCAAAAATACGCGATTGGTTTGTACCACAACTTCTTGCCAGCACGAGCGCACCTACTCGCGTTAAGTTTGGTAGGCGCAATTTGTTCTCACAATATTTCGCGAACAACAACTCCACGCCTGTCGGCGCCGTGTGCAGTTTAACCGGGCGCACGCCACGCTGCACGGCCTCGCTACATAACGACTGCCCGATTCATACTGCACCAAGTAACCCGCTCGGCGTCTAGCCCGCGACTCGCCTCTCGGCTGACTGCCCGACCACACGTCGCAGGTGACGTCACGCGCCCGCTACGAGCGAAGCCTAACGGCGATCCTTCACACTGAGTCGTACATTTTTTTTTTTTTTGCAAACAATAAACCTAAAATTACATCAACGTAATTATTATATTATACTTTCATTCTAAAATATATACGTGATACAGAAATACGCAATCATAAACACTGATCATATAAGAATAAGGCCGGCATTTCTTATAAAAAATACATACTAAAATCTAGTTATCAAAATATTAACAACAAGGCTGCAAACGGTAACCCAAAACCATGCAGACTAAAACTGATTACTAAAAGTTTGACCATTATGGTTACCAAAACTTACCAACGGTAACCAAAACCTAAACATTTCTGGTGACGATATATCAGATCGTCACATTACGAAAGTAAACATTTTTATAAATGTGCTAATTTTTACACACTGATGCATTAGAAAAAGAAGACAGCTAAATAAATAATTGGAATTATCACAAATGGTTACCTAACACTTTTTATTTTAAGTTAAGGTATGGAACTACATTTCCATCTATCGTTTCCAACTTTACCAGGCGAATGCCACTCAGTGCGCTCGTTAAAGTATATGCAGGCATGGGCAGTGTTATTTTTCAAAGGTTGATTTCAAAAGTGGTTAATTAATCATGCACAGCCTTTACAGCATTGAACGCCTGATCACACATCAACTCCGTCAACAGTTTACATGTAACGTTTATTTGATGATGAAATGATTCATCATTACATGGCGATGACCTGAATTTCCGTAATGATGAATAGGTTGTATTTACAGTAATTATTTCCGCCAGCTTTTTATTGAGCGATACTTTCGATTAAACAGTATTTTCACTTACAGCGAAATTTCTGAAATGGGGTTCCTTTTTGGCGATTATTTTGGAATAGAAATTGAACCGTTTATACACAAACGTTCTGGACGCTTTTAAATGTCGTGTTTACCTTTATTAAAATTTTTAATAAGTTTAACCCCATCAAGCCGAACCAGGCTCAATCTCCGGCCGTGTCTCTCCTGGATTTTCGTAAGTGGGAATCGTGCTGGGCGATGCCACTGGTCGGCGTGTTTTCTCGGGGATATCCTGTTTCTCCCGCCCTTACATTCCGGCACTGCTCCATTCTCACCTCATTTCACCCTCATCGGCTTTCAGTACCTTGTTGTTAAGAGCCGCCCAAATATATCAGCTCAGCAACTCTAATTTTTTTAAAGTTTTTGGATCAGTTCGTTAAGGGGGCCGCCTACCTGACGTGACGTGACGTGGCCCAATGTCGTATTGGCACGCGCAAGTGTCGCATCGCCGCTATGCGCGAAGCACTAAACAAGCGCGCAAGATTTTGACGAACCGTTTTCTGTGGGACTTTTAAGCGGTGACTATATTATTTTACTGGTGGAAAGGCTAATTCAAAGTTCAATGCAGGATTGTATCTTTGTTTCGCGTGGTTCCGGTCAGCACATTTTGACATACGGCAGTCTGAAAAGGCTGTTTTTAGCTGTTGGAGGCCACTATTTCCAAGTGGTTCTAATACGCGTAGTGTCATGAAAGTGACATTCCGTCATTGCCTGAAGTTGGTTTTCTTTTCGTAAATTAGCACGTTGGGCGCACGTGAAATAGTTTTGTCAAAAAAAAAACGGATTTTTCAACACACTGCAACACATTTCTAGCGTCTAGTAGGCAGCCCCCTTAACGTGCTCAATCTATTGGAATGAAGTGCCTATTAAAGTGTATGCCATGATCCTGTGCTGATTATTAGGTTGCACGAAACCTGTCGGTCTGATTTTCAAATTGGAACCCGTTACTTCAAGTTTTCTGTAAAATGGGATATTTTCTCTGTCTTTTCCAATACAATTTATTAATGAAATTTTCAATTGCTGAATTACTTTAGGAGATGTAGAGAAATTATTAACTCGCTCTCTCTAACTAAAAAAAAAAATCACTATGTCTGGTGTTATTTAAAAGTGTGCCAATTGAAAACAAAACTCTCAAGCAATCATACTATGACTAAGATTCCAAACACCTAGCCATGATATGGAAAATAGTAATTTTGCTGTGTTGGTGAAAGGTAGTGAAATTACGTACTGCGAAGTTTAAAAATATAATTATTTGCTGTTTATTTATTTTTGGATACTAAATACGTTTTTAAAACCCAGACCCCAATAACATCCATTACTTACTATCTACCTGCTTACTAGCACATCTCTCCCAGTAAAATATTATATTGTCTATTAATGGTTACTTCCAACTTTTCAGAAACCCTGCTAAAGTTCTAACTTTCATATTATTATTCCGCAATATACAAATTCGACCGATCAACTTCGACCGCAGGTTAATTACAAAAAAAAAAAAGTTGAAAACAACATACGAATTATGGTGTGAAGTGAATACTAAAGGTGGTATACATCTTTGAAGTTGGACCTGGAACACTTGTTTTGCTGTTGGCAATTCTGGAGACAATATTTAAGATGGAACACCGATTGTCTGGATAATGGATAACTGAACAATGATCTTCAAAAACTACAACACTTCTAGCTGTCATCAAGTTATTTCGTGTAAATAATCACCGTTACTACCTATATTTTGAACTAGCATCCCTGTCGCGATAGCGTATTCGGGATTTAAAGGATGTATCATTGATCCCCATGTCACAATTAACAAAATGTCACCTTGTGTAAATACCCTAAACACCGCCATTTTCGAGTAATCCGTGTTTTTGTTTCAAATTAATATTTACCAATACCTGGCAGGTGGACCCAACAATACATGTTTGCGGCTATTGAAGGGAAGAGAATATTCCAGGGTACATTGCAGTGCTACTGTAATAAACGTTTTCTTCTACTACAATTTTATAAATGTGTACCTTACTTAGAATTAATTGTAGACAATATGTCGTACATATGTTTTCGATTTCTTTTTTTCGTGATTAACTTACACCTGAAGTTTGCCGGTCGAATTTAGATACATCCTGTATAAAGAAAGCTTAATCGAGTTTAGAAAATTACGTCGATGGGACAACGTACTGGCCCCTTGCACACTACGTTTAATAACTTTCTTTGGCATGAGAACTACTTCTTACTAGATATTACCAACTATCTCTCTCTTTTCTCTCTCTCTCTCTCTCTCTTTCTTTTCTTAAGAGGAGTGAAACATTTTTTATGAAATCGTTGTGTGCGCGTATTCACGTATCTCGGTAAATATATGTGTTCTGTAAACACGACTTTTTGCTAGAAAAGGTAAAAAACTATTATCTGTGCCTATATGTTTCTGCTTTTAACATATTAAGTACATTCACGGAGAGAAAAAAATCGTGAAAATGGTCAAATATCGCATTTTTTTAAGCTTGCCTGTGCGGTTTTCTTAAGCGGCAAGAGATAAGTACAAACATACGGACGTAGTTTAATCTGTAGGCTTTCATTGCATGTAATAAAATCCCACAGTTACATATCTGATTTGCACAGTACAGCGTCGCGACGGAAACAATGCGCGTAGGAGCGATGAGGCACCAGCCGCGCGTGTTAGTGTCGCCCGTATCGCTCCCTCGCTTCTTGACGTAGTGTTTCCGTCGTGGTCTTGTACTGTGCAAATTATATCTGTAACAGCGGGGTTTTATGCACGCGGTAAAAGCCCACAAATTAAATTACGCCCGTATGTTTGTACTTTTCTTTTGTCGCTTAAGGAAAATGAGTAGGCAAGCTTTAAAAATGCGATATTTGACCATATTTACGCATATTTTTCTTCAAAAATACACTTATTATGCAAAAGTAAAAAAATGGGGGGATATATATATATATTAATCTTTTCTGACAAAAAAAGTTGTATTTGCAGAATATTTATTTACCGAGATACGCATATTCTCGCAAACAATTCTTTCACAAAAAAACGTGGAGGTCCACCCCTAACTTAATGGAATGAGCATGATTGTAACGTATTTACTTTCCTAATAATTTCAAAGTTTCACTTGGACGGCGCATGAATTAGGTCATCAGGACTATTGCCACGTCAGTTTTAGGTATGGTGGAAGAATACGCAATGCGCATACAAGTAGATCTTAAGCAGCGGTTTCTAAAGTTTCTCTGTTTATCTAGAATTGCCAACCGTACAAAACTTTCCATGCACGTACGGAAATTCCTTCTTTCAAAAATAAATCTACGTAAATTTTATGAATGTACGGTCTGTTCACTAAATGTACGGGAATTTTCCCACGTGCAGGTTTTGTATGGTTGATTCATAACACTGAAGTTAATATGTTGGTCACATATGTTATATTTCGAATACATGCAAAAAAAAGGGGGGAGGGATAAACTTACGTATACAGACACATATATTAATTCAAGTATAATATATGAAGTTAAAATCGATTAGTTTATGTGTTTAAAACGTTTATATCTGCATATGAAATTGAAATCAGGTTTATGTTATGAAATTCGCCTATGGCTACAGTAGCGTATTATGTTAATTCGATTAACGTGATATTTTATATGGTTCTATTTATAAATATGTTTCCACGACTACAATAACAAATTGAAATGTTAATACCTGTATGCTTGGTTTTTTTTTTTATTTTTGAGACTTTGTTTTATCTGTGTACGGAAAATTTGGTGATGGTAGAGAAATATCACCAGAGATTTTTCAGCAACGACGAGTTGGCAAATCTGCAGCCTATAACAAAGTACTCGTTCCTCCCACAGGAAGCGTGATAGCGGTCGCCAGCCGCCCAGCGCCCGTCACCAGCACCGCCAGCGCTGCGGTCGACAGGCCTGCGAACTACGTGTACCCGGAGATGCCGCCGATATCTTCGCCTCCGCCCACGTACGAAGCGGCCGTCGGCAAGGTAAGCAGCTGAGCCTCTGCTTCCGACACCACTCATCGCTGTGGGCTGTTCGCGGCGAACTGAGCACTTTTGAAAACCCTGCGGAAGAGCTCCTGGCATGCACATTGTGTGTCCTTCCACGCTGTGTAAAATTAACACTGACGTGGGCCGCGTCGCTTTATTCATGCGTCGGTGTAGTGAATCTGTTACATTATTATAAAAGTGAATATTTTACAGATCTGCTGATTTTTACACTTACGCAGGCATATAAAATATAAAAAGGAATTAGTAATTTACGTTATCACAAATTTTTTACCTAGCACTTTTAATTCGACGTTAAGATATGGAGATAATTTCCCTCGATGGTTGCCAACTTTACAGGGCGCATGTCACTCAGTGCGCACATTAAAATATATGCAGGTAGGAGCGGGTGACTTTTTTCTAAGGTTGATTTCAAAAGTGCTCACTTTATCGTGAACGGGCTAGACAAGTTTTAACGCCTTACTGAAACTGTCGAGTGCAAAAGTGTTGACAGATAAAGGCAGTTCATTTTTATTTTATTAAAATGCAATTATCAATTGGCGTATTTCTAACTATCTGAAAGTGTCGCCTGATAATGGCCGGAATAAAAGCCAATGTTTCCACGAGGTGAAAGAACACTCAGGTATAAGGGGGGGAGGGGGGATCTAAGCAAGTCTATCAGTGTTCAGTTCTTGGAGAACCATCTATACCCGTAATTTAAATTAGGCTTGATCAGCATTTTATGAAGCTTTCAAGATAACCAGAAAATTAAGTAAACCGATAGAGAATAATATTTAATACACTAAATTTTGTTGAAGTTAACCAAGTGTATCAAGTCAAAATATGTCACTATTTTTTCTTCAAATCGCGAGAATGTATTAATACGTGTACTTCACATAACGCTATGAAAATTTAACACGAAATGCCAAAACGATGAACAGATACGTCATACATAGACATCGAACATGAAAGATATAGTTATTTCATATTTCATCCAATGTGTTTAAGTCAGTATTCTTTTCTTTTTTTTTTTTTTTTTTTTTGCGGAAATAACTAAAATACTGCAATGGCTAAAACTCGTGATATGTACATGTTAGGTTTAATTTAAACGGTGTAACAGAAGTACATTTTACTAGGCAAATATTTGTTTCTCAAGTTCCTGAACACGAAAGTAAAATAATGTACAAAAAATTAGCTATTCCATAAGACTGATACAGTATATGCACACACTATGATGTTGAAGTGGGGGGGGGGGGGGGGGAACTGATAACTTAATAGTTTACATTGTGATTTAGATTACCCACTCTCAGTTATGTCTTATCGAATAATATCTCTTATTGGAAAACAATTATTGATATTTCTTTACCAAACAACACTGATGGCAGAAGTAATTAACTGATTTCACGAGCGTGGAATGTTTGCATTCTAATACATGAATCCAATATCCGATACGGGTTGTGATATTCAAATACCAGATTGCAAACCCGGCATTATTTTCTTGTACCGTTAAACCTTGAAATCTGTGTTTTCTCGATCACCTCTTAAATTTAATTAGAAACTATGTTCTCAACTAACGTTCGCCTGAAATTTTTGCAGGAAAAATAAACCAAGGTTTCGTCAATATATATATTATATATATATAAAATTCTCATCTGCAGTTACTTTTTAAAACTTTTGTTCACAACCGTTTACGAGATGCCAAGGTCTGCGGTGTCCCTCTACAAAGTAATAGTCGTTTATTGATCAAAGCTTTCGCCGTTGTTGTTTAATGGTTAGAAACGTAACGTTTGGTAACCAGAATATATCAAGTCGATAAAATTTCACTTGCAGCACTTAAGTTTGGTAACCTCACAGAAAACAATTCACACATCCCGTTATTGTGTTCGCCTAATCAGCCTAGTACCTTTCCTACTTGATAGCTAGGTATACTGAATTCTATGGCTGGTGACTACAGCAAGCCTGGCTGACACAAGGCGACCAATGCGTCCCAGCCATACTGATACAAGAGGTACTTAATCCTTACTCTCTTTCACAACTATAAGATCGCCTTATGTAATGTCACTTTGGTAATATGTAATTCCACTGGGATTGATTACGGGCGTTCTAATATTACTGTAATTATTAACACAACAAACAGTACAAACAACGATTTATCGAGATACCAATTCAATTCACAATAAACTGAAATACAAACAATAATCAAGTATTTATACTTCGTTGTCCTCAATTATTTGACTTTATCCTTTACTTTAATTCTTTTCTTTTAATAACGTAACTTCACTATCGCTCCTACCTTGCACTCTGCTGGAAGCACACCTACCACTGGCTCAGATCGGGTCGACCGAAGCTCCCCCGGGTCCTCCTGATGCCGTGCAGTGGAGATGAGGTGGTACAAGGACGTCTCCGGACGTGGAAGATAGCCTGGTCTAGAATCACGACCAGCAGACCTGCGACCCAGGGACCAGCGGCACCTCGCGTCGATGTCACCTCTGGGTGCGTCTTCTGATCGCCAACGCCTTGCCCGGAGCTGGCGATAGACCGTAGAGAGAGAGAGAGTGAGAGAGTGAGAGGGAGGGGTTTGACAGCGGGTGGTTTGCAGCTCTATTTACACTGAAATCTCCTCCTCTGACGTAGGTCGTCTGTTGCTGGGCTGGACCTCCACAACTCCCCTCTCCTGGAGTGCGGCTTGCACATTCCAGGCGAGTGTGCGGTTTGCGTCGCCGTTCAATCGGTACCCCAGTTGTGGTCCCAGCACCGTGGCGCGTTAAACGATGTGTAAGTTCCGTCCGCAAACTGATCTTATCGGCATACATGTACGTATATGAATCTCAGGTTTCCAGTATTGTGTAGTTTTTACAATGATGCCTAGAGATCTGAGGCTCCATTTAATGAGAATGTTACATAGACTATCTTCAAGGGGCAAATACATAAAAAACAAATTACCCTCCGTCCAAATAAATTACTTCAACGTACGCACTCTTTATTTATAATTTGTGCATTGGATACGAGTCCGTAGTTTCTCCCTTATTCTGGTATCTTCAGATTTCTTTCGGGCGGACAATACTTTTATGACTATAGTTTCACACTACAGTATAATTTGACATATTCTAATTCTCTCTGCGCGCTGCCGAACATGTTCTAACCTATTTTTTTTTCTTTGAGAATTTTTTATTACGTCCAGTGTTTTATTGTGAGGTTGTCATTTCCATGTCGTTTTTGTAGCGTTACTTCAAGTACAAATGTGAAACAAAAATCTTATTTCTAGTTTTGGTAGGCAATTGCTGATATCATTTCTAAGAACCCAGTTCTCATTATCAGACAGGCCAGCTGGACTATTATCATATATTTGTTTATTTTAATACCAGCTCGTTCATACACATTTTTAAAATATTCACAAATGAAATATTATTCGAAACATCCACTCTATTGTTTTTTATCGATGAACTAGTGCCTCAGCCATTCTGGAATGATACGGCCATTAAACATTTGAATGTTATAATAAATAATGTACATATGCTTTTCGTCCTCATACTGTTTTTTTTTTTGTATGGCAGTGACACAGCAAAAAGCTTACTATTTGCTAGTCTCTATTTCTGTGCATTTATACGTGCGTTCTAAAATTACAGAATTTTTTCCACTGTAAAAAAGGAAACAAATTAGTTTATTGCGGTATCAGAATTTTTGCAGAGTGGAAGTTCGACAGTTTTTTTTATAATGCACCTGTGGTTCATGGTAATTTACATAAATGAACACGTATTTTTTTGCGAGATATACAAAGTGGACCAATTTTTTTCCAATTTTTTATAATAGCAAAAATTTTCATAAAGACGTTAATGAAATCGTGGGAAATGTCGTTTGTTTGCTACCCAGTTTTTGACAAAACTTACTTATACGCGTCCATTTTACGGAATGCGGATTTTCTTTTGTTTCCATGGTGCTCTGATTGCAAGTGCACAATATTAGAACACATTCCATTACTTTATGTCACACTATGGGAACTGTCGTGGTAATCTGGATAGTATTTTTTTTTGTATTTTTACTTGTTTTCAATAATAGATATTCATTTGTTACTAATAGTAACACCAACATTATCGTTCTGGTTATCGATTAGTGAAATAACACTGGAAAACATTTTTTTTCTTTTTAATAAATTATATTTTCCCCCTGATTTCCGTTTCTGTACGATTGTAGCGGAACTTAGAAGAGCGGGGTTGAAGTAATCTATCCGGAGCGTAGTTACGAAGTGAAGAATTTTTGTTAGTATTTTAACGTGGACGCCTTAAGTTGATATATGTAGCACACGTGTTTACAACTAACAGGTATATGATATGTAGCACACGTGTCTACAACTAACAGTTATATGAGGACGTGTGTGCATGCGATTTGAATGATTTTAATTCTCATTATCCGCCATTTACTATATTTTACATATTTTATCTTTTCATTGTTTTGTAAATTTTGTCACTCTCTTTTTTTTTTTTTTTTGTACATTAAAGTAATAATTTCCTTCATTAGTCGTGTTTGACATTACAACAAGCAATTTTCTTGTTACGCAATAAAATTGCTATCGTATCTAGAACGCAATTTTTTTTCATGTTTCTAATTTAAGACCACTTTTTTCCCAAACCGTCCAACGGGTTAACCTCGGTTTTAATCGTGCATTTGAACTAGTATATGTGCAAAATAAATTTAAGTACTCGTATATAATGGTTTAATTTTGATTTATTTTGTACCGTAGAATAATATAGTTAAGATGAAATGATTGTAGTGGATATAGCAGTTGCTTTTGATTTCAATTTAATATTTCTACATCAGACTCAACAATGAGGCCTTACAGGAAATGATTTAATGACTACTTGAAATTAACCATCTTTCCAGTCGGACCCATCGTGACCTTGAAGAAGTAAAATCTGGGAGCCAGGCCAATATGAAACATATCGCGAATGTACTGTATGAACAAGGGGGGGGGGGGGATGGAGCTGAAATTTCATGTCATGTTGTGCAGTCATTAATTTCAGTAACAATAACGTAACAAGATTTTTTTTTTTAATATCTGCCTAAGGTTACGCTAACGTCAACCTCAACAAATCTCAAGTTTGTTGAATGGATAGTGTTCCCGGGATAAAAAAAAATAAGGCTCGCTCCGGTTGGCCATGCAACGCCATTATTTGTCAGCATTGTTTCCATGGGTTCTCGAGTCGTAGCGGTAGGAAATGCTCTCTCACCTTGACAAGTCGGGGTTATTGAGCGGCAACTCTGAACTCAGTACACCAGCCTGGTCGGTAAGCCATCGCGTTTATTACATATTCTCGAAGTTATGTCATCGACTTCGATATTCACAGCAAAAGGCTGTTCACGATAAAGTGAGCACTTTTGAAACCAACCTTAGAAAAAAGTAACTGCTCCTACCTACAAATATTTTAACGGGCGCAATGAGTGACATGTGTCCAGTAAATTGGTAACGATGGATGGAAAGTAGTTCCGTATCTTAACGTCGAATAAAGAGTGTCAGGTAACCATTTGTGATAACTTAAATTATTTCCTTCGCTTTCTGTTTCTCTTTAATGCATCGAAGTATAAATACTACCAGATTTGTAAATTATTTTCTTTTCCAATAATGTCGCAGTTTCTCCTGAACGACGCATGAATAAAGTGATGAGACCATGGCAATATTAATTCTAAGTAAGGCGAAAAAAATACACCACGTGGATACAAGTAGATATAAAGCGGGGCTTTCGAAAGCGCTCATTTTACCGTGAGCGGCCTATACCAGTGTTTCTTCGGACTTGGAAATCACCGAGACGACTGGTCATTAGCTGAAAAATCACTTCAATTGAGATGTCGCGCGAACAAGCGGCTCTTCAAGCGTGTAAATATTTCGAACCGACTCTGTCGGCCTGGTGTAGGTCACTAAAGATTCCCGACATAGCACCGCGACACCGGTCACCTGGTTCGTTAGTGTTTAGTTACGAGTTTTTACTATCTTAGTTCTCATCGTGCCCTGTCGTTTCCCCTCCCGCCTCCAATATATTCCTGCGATTTATTTTTAACGTCAAATTTTGATAGCTAGCCGACAGATCGAGACATCCAATTTATACTAAGTTGTAAACTCGTAACTTGCTCATCCATAGCTGTCAAATCACGGACCATCTTTGTGTTCGCATGTTCCGTCTTCCCTTCGAGCTGCAACTAATATAACAGAAACAAAAAATTCGTAAATTTTACTGAAGGGGGGTTAATAACCTTTATCCCCTGTTTATATGCTCGTGTCCTTCTTTTCTTGTAGGCTTTTTACTTCCGTGTTTTCAACATTCTGTGTATTTAAACCCTTGGGAATTTCTTGTTGTATATCCCCAGCAGCCGTACTTTTCAGCTCACTGGAGAAATCTGGGATAATCCGAAACTTTTCGAAGTTTTTAAATCTGATTGACATTAAATGCAAGTACAGGTCTGCTCATAGGTTTGGTAGCAGTAGAATATCTGCGCTTTGTGAATACATGCTGTCTACATAATTTACAACGCATCATCGATGTCACCTCAACAATCAGTCATGAATAAACTTTTCTATGGTCGATAGCAAGCGTATAGAAGAGGAGCAAACACGACCTCAGTATATGCTATTCACGGTAAAGTGAGCACTTTTGAAAGCCCTCTCATTTGGAATAACAGTCAATAAATATATTTCATTGTAGCCTTACACGTTAAATTTCGAGTGCGATGGACTATATACCATTTGGTTATTACTTACATGGCAGTATTTATTTGAAAATTTCATTAAATAAAAAAAAAATTCTGAAATAAAAGAGTAACTAGGGCTTCAAAAGTGTTCACGTTACCGTGAACAGCCTATAACCCGTTATTTAGAAGAGGAAATGCGTGATCTAGAAAGCCTCACATTCCTACTTCAATTATAGAAGCCCCCAGTAGTGTCTTTATGCCATACTGTGTACCTATTTCTACATCTGCTGTAACTTTCAATTTTAAATGTTCCTCATTCGTTTCCTGTTTTTTCTATGGAAGCACTAAAGCAAACGTAATTCAAGTTCTGATTTTTTCTTTTTCTCATTAAAAAAAAAACCATTTTGCAATGTCTCGTTAGCTTCACAGGCCTTAAGTTACGTATTTTGTAAAATGCAGCAAATTTTTGCACGGCAAATCGTGCTATATTTAATGAACAAATTTTTTTTACACATTCGAAGCTTTTCAATATCGTTTCAGAAAATTTCAAATTTATCCTTAAATGGGTATTCAGGTGCGCTGTTTAGGTTGCTTTGGCGTGTGTGAGATCGGAAGCGCCATTTTACGCCCATATCAATGTATCTAAAATGTCGACTTCATATTCTCTCCTGACACGGGGAATTTTTTTTTCTCTATGTTGTTGCATGCTGCATTTGGAGATCCAATTACCTTTTACTTATATGTTTTACACAAGTTGCACTGTTCGTCTGTTTGATACATTTAAATAACAACAGTGACTCATCTTGATAACTCAGTTCGTGCGACGACGAAATTACATGATGATATCGTTAAATACATAAAACCGGTAAAAATAAATAAATAAACAGAATGACTGATTCTTTTGGTACTAATCACGTGTAAGTCTTTTCCTTAACCCATTATGAAAGAAAGAATGTAGTGAAATATTATAAACCCTACAATTTTAAGTTACATTGAAAAGTTACGTTCATTACACAAAATATATATATATATATTATGTGTTTAGGTTAGTGTAGTCTACTTCATTAGAGTGTTAAATTGCGAGTAAGTGTGCATTTTCATGTGCATTTGATATGTACTGCTTATTCTGAATACAGTAAGACGAAATTTCCCCTATATACGGTATCATTTTGCTGCAGTTTTGATACTATCTCAGTGTCCGGAATAAATACAGCAATATTCGTGAGCACTTCGATAGGAAATAAAGAAGAGCAGCACGCTATTAGCTTTGAAATACTGGGAGTAAACAAAGTTTCAAACAGCAAATTCCGCTTTTTACTTCACTTTTACTTTGCAGACGCTGAGCTCCGCTTCCGCCATGCAGACGGAACAACAAACAAATATATTCATAGTATAATGTGACGTCATACGCTAATGCAGTATCGTTTTGATTAATTCCGCTACCGAGGTTTGATCCTAATACCAACTCTGTATACAGTATATTCGACATTATCGATATCGTTAAAATTATTTTCACAAATAAATATTAGTTATTACTAGTTTATCTTAAATATCAGTTATAGTTTTTTTTTCAATTATCAGTGAAGTTGGTATCTCATTAGGCACAATTTAATGAGTGGAAATCAATTGTTTCCAGACAACAGTTAAAAAATTACCAGAGCCACGAAATATACAACCGATACTGATAACGCATGCATTGTATGTGTGATGAATTGTATTGATTACGACTATTTCTTTCAGCAATAATTACGGTGTTATCAAGAACCGAGATGATACTGGAGCCTGAGCGGAATAGGAAACCTATTCTAATTCAAACCATTCGTGAACAGGCGATGCTGCATCTAATTCACAAACCGTCAACGCCCGCTAAATGTTGTTCACGATAAAATGATCACTTTTGAAATCAAACATAGAAAATTTTCACTGCTCCTAACGGCATTATTTTTAACGGGCGTACCAAGTGACATGTGCGCAGTAAAGTTGGTAACGATGGAGGGAAATAGTTACATATCTTAACGTCGATTAAAATGAGTTAAGTAACCATTTGTGCTAACTCAGATTATTTATTTCGGTTTCCGTTTTTTTTTTTAATTGCATCGAAATGTAAAAAAATAAACAGATTTGTAAAATATTTACTTTTCTAATAAGGTCACACTTTCACTTGACCAACGCGTGAATAAAGTGACGAGGCTCATTCAAATGTTAATTTTACATAAGGCGGAAGATTACACAACGTGCGTACAAGTAGATCTTAAGCAGGTCTTTCAGAAGTGCTCATATTACCGTGAACAGCCTATGGGGTATTACGTGTTACCGCCTGAAGCTTGGGTAGTGAATACGGCACAGCTACGTGCTGGGAGCAGACGCGGAACAACTCCCAGCTGTGCCGAATGCTCAACTTACGAGTCGCCACTGCACATAAATCACGGGAAATGAAATAAGTGAAGGCCGTGGAAAATAGGAGAGCTTCGCTACTCGCGAAATGTTTTGCACCGACGGGAATTTTGAGTTACTGTGTTGATCATAGACCAAGTGAAAGTATGGGATGAAATCGTCACTCTCAGTGCAGAGCACCATACCAGTTGGAAAATAAGATTTGTAATGCCGGAATCACATCGCTCCCGACAAGCACGACACGACAGCCCCGGCACGGCACTTAAAACTAAGCGGCCATTTAAACACAGATAGATCTGGCGTAGGCCTGACAAATTCTGTCGTCCGACCAGCTATGTTGGATTAGAAATTATTTCTTTTTTAGCCGTGTCGTGTGGCACGACGCACACGGTGTACAACCTTACAAAATGAAGTTGAATTGCAAGCTTTCCCTACAATGGCAAATACGCAGTTTAAAAGAAACTCAATTTTGAATATTACTGTATTTAACTCTTTTAAGAATAATAATTTTACCTTTGTATGTATTAGAGATAACACTCTGTCACCATCAAGTATTTCAAATTTTTCTCCTGTTTGCCGCCTTTGAAACTAACGTAACCTATTAGCGGCCTCTAAATAGTTAGGTGAAATGCCGAGAGCGCCGTGTCGGTTCTGTCGTGTCGTGCTGTAATTCAAGCCGTCACAGTGAAACTTTAACTGTCGCCTCGTTGCTGCTGTTTTCGTCGTGTCGTGTTGGGTTTGTCAGAGCTATGTGATTCCTGCTTAATGCGCCGACTGTCCCAGCGAACATTCTTCATGTGCAACCAATTACACGTGGTGTAAACCTCATTTTTATAAGTATATATTTTTTCGTGTTAATGGAATGTGAAAATTAAAAGCTAGTTATATATATATACACACCGGTAGTAATCACGTTTACTGTTATCACACAGTATTGCTCAGTAACAGCACCAATAGTTATACATGTTTAAGAAAACCATTCAGTTGTTTTTTATGAGAAAATAATCATAAAACGTTCAGGTAGAATGATTATTTTCAACGAAAATTTGAACCAATCTAATTAGAAAAATAATAACACGTTTCGTTCCTTAATATTTTATTCTGAAAAAATTCTTGTATATAGTTGAATACACATGCTGGCGATTGCAATTATATGTATTTTACACCGATAGCGACGACTGTATCCATGATGTCGATTATATAGATTGTATCGATTTTATCGACAACACCGATAGAGTGATGTATCATTATTTCCTATATTTCTTATTTAGGTCGACATTTTATTTTAGTATCGATAACTATCGATGTAGCAAAATGTCGAACATTCCTATTCCCGTCAAGTTTGTGCCCTAGTTTATGTGTATCGCGTGCTACGAAGGCAGCCGGAGCGCCAGGCCCAATCGACTCGCTAACAGATTTGGCCGCTGCTCTTGCGTGAATTCAACGGCGGGGGGAAAGGGATGGGGGGGTTGTTGGCGAGGGGAAGGCTGGCGGTGTGTGCGACGGTGGCTGTAATCAGATCACAGCTTAATGAGAAAGTTTTCCGTGCAGCGAGCCAGCCAGCTTTATCATTCAGCCACGAGGGTGTGGGTGTGAAGGCAAGGGCGAGCGGGGAACGCAGATTGCTTCTGACCAGCGCAGCGGGTAGAGCCTGCAAATGGCCGCGCTTCTTTTTTCGAACACACGGCTTATCCGTGCGCGGCGTCGCTCGAATCTGTTAGCAGCACTGACCGCCAGGATCGCTGCCTCTCGAAACGCGTGCGTGAGCAGATCCGGTATTCGACAGCTACGACATGCGAAGCGGCGTTAAGACAAGTCACACACTGCGTGTATCTTCTTTTTGAACGAGCCGCTACAGTTTTTTTTTGGCGGGGGGGGGGGGGAAGGGGGGGGATACGACTGTCGAAGAATAATATCAAATTCGTGTCATATCGCGCGTTTGCTCTTCACAAAAAAAAATATTTCTCGACAAATCCGTTGCAGCTGTTTTGTGAGCTTTGCACCACCTGCCTAATTGAAATACAAATGAAGGCTTAAGTTGTAGTACTTCCATTTGTGATTCATTGTTGTTTCACCGTAACCTACTTTTCAGATAAAATATTTGGAAATGAAGGCTATCAGGGCATAGCGTATATCTTAACTGATATATTCAAGTCCAAAATATTTTTGTCGTGTTTTTTTCGTCGCATTTGTAACTGTAATAATGATAAGCTTATTTTTATTATTTTTCAGTCTCCCATGGGAAAACACATCCTTAATTAATTCAATTCTGGTTTCAGGAATTCTGTAAAGTAGTTCTGCATGTTATAGTAAGGTTACAATTGTAATATTGAATCTTAACAGTAGGCCTATATTATTAAGATATATATTTACATATGTAGGCAAGGATATCGCCACCTTAAAGATTCTCTACACATATTATTGTGTTCTTCATAAATAAATAACATTTCTTAAGTTACATACGTAACTAGTACAAAGTTATCTTAAATGACTGTACCCCCGCGTATTACACATGAGCTTAAAGTAGCTCTGGTTACCTGCCACCTATATCCAATAATCAATTTATCTTATAATTTCAGCGGACGAAACATTATTTATCGTTAAATGAAACCTATTCCATATACGCAAATTTGCCGGGTATATTTATTAAACATAAACTTTTAAACATTTCGACTGTTCTTCTTGCATCATTAAGAAACTCCAGCATTTGAAATGGTTTTCGAAATTTTGCATATTTTAATATAATTTTTTTACACAACTTAGATGTCAGTATTATGTAAATAACTTAACAGAAAATATCACCTCGTTCCCACTTCTCTTCACCAAGGCGAAAGCTATATGAGTATGAAACGGTTTGGTGAATTTTTATTTCTACGGCAAAATACATTATTTCGAAGTGCGTTCATATTATATGCTGATCGCAGTATCTTCGAGTTTTGTAAAAATCAAATCTTTGAAAAATCTCCCCTTGCGTGACGACTTTTGCTATGTCATAAATGTCATGTATCACAAACGTTTTATGTATGTTAACATAAAATGTAGTTTCTAGTTAAATTGAACTTTTACTCTTATTTTAAATACAAATTATAATGATAATTTTATAATCAATACAAATAAAATCTGAGACAAAATTGTCATGTTGGTAATGCCAAGCAAGGAATATTTCTCATGCAAAATATTATAAAATTGAGTAAGACACTGTCCATTTGAAGTTAGTTTGGTTTTGTTCGCATGAGAAGGAGAAATAGTCTGAAAGTGTAACTTCAGCAGGACTTCAGTGAAGTTAGAAGTAGCCACGCATGAAGTATATGTCGTTATGTAGTTTTATAAATACGGGTAGACGAAGACCTAAATAAAGGGCACAGTCAGAGAATTCAAACATGAGACTCACTTGGTAACATAACCAGTGAAAAAATTCACCGAATATGAGGATTGTTCCTTTACAAGTTGTCATTTACACTTAGCCGGATTCAGAGGCCTTCCAATGGATGGTCTTAAAATTTGCTTTTCACTTATTTGGTTTGTTTTTTACTTGCACTAGTAAAATTGTACTTATCTTCGTTAACTTTTTCCCCCGTTTCGTCAATTTTCTTTTTATAATTTCGTTATTTTTTAATTCGTTTTAGTTCTCCCCCCCCCCCCCAAATTGTTTTCATTTAGCATTAATTTGTTTTTATTGTATTCCGGTCGTTTTATATCCCTTACATGTGAAAGTTGTTCACTCCACTTTTTTCTCGTATTCGCTCGATTTTGTTACATTTCGCTTACGTTCGCTGTTTTTCATTATATTAAATTGTTTTATAATCAAGGCTTATTGAATTCTTTGGCTTCCGTTGTTCCTTTTAATTTCTTTTTCAATCAATATTGTACGGTACGGTAGGTTCGTTGGTTTCATCTCGGCATTTTCTTGCAGACTTATTTACGTTCTATTTACGTAACAGAGGAAGGGTACGTAGATACTAGTACGAAAGTATAGCTCAAGTAGAGCGTCAATAAAGTTTTAAATAAACTCTATAGGCTGTTCACGGTTAACTGGGCGTTCATGAAATCAACCTTTGAAAAATAACATCGACTCTTCGTGCATACATATTTACGGGCACTCCGACTGGAGTGTGCACAGTAAAGTTGGTAACGACGGAGGTAACAGTTGTTCTATGCCTTAGATATAAATTAAAAAAAAGGTAACCATTTGTGAATGTATAAACAAATGAACAAAAAAGGCTGCATTTGACACAATGAGCAATATGGGAAGGGGGTAGGGGAGGGGGGATGTTAAGAAAATGTGACTGGTTGGAGCGGAGTCAGTCATCTGTTGGATATAATAATGCTGGGGAACCTCTGGAAATGTGTTTTTTTTTAAATAGAAATTTAAATAATAATTTTAAAATAGATTTTAGTAATAATTTTAAATAATTTTTTATACATTTTGTGTATTTTTGGATTTTTTGGAATATTTTTCTTTCGAGGTGAAACATCACCAGGTAAAGGTCAAAGGTCGTTACCCACATCCAGCATGGCGGGCAAGATGCCCGCTGGGCGATCGGAATGACAGAGCATGAATAATTCCGATGCTCCGCGCGAACACACCCTTGGCCACAAATCCCCATAATCATTCTAATAATATGGATTATTAATCCCCATGTCACAATCACCATAAATGTCTCATTGTGTTAATACCTAACCGTTTTCATGTAATTCGTGTTTTACTTTCAAAATAATATTTGTTAAAACTTGGCAAGTGGGGCATGCAAAATACCCAGTATCACACTGTTTTGGTTTTCAAAAATATGTACCTCCCTTAGAATTAATTTTAGACCATAGGTCGTATATACGTTTTCTACTTCATTTTTTCATGATTAACCTGCAGTCTTTTTATGTCGGTCGAATTTACATGCATCCTTTATATACAGGTTGTATCCAAATTCGACTGACAAACAAAGGCTGCAGGTTAATCACTAAAAAAAGAAGTTGAAACATAAACGATCGATCAATGGTCTAAATCGACTCCCGAGGGCGTACAGTCTTTGAAGTTTGACCTGACGCACCAGATTATTACAGATATCGGAGAACACGAGTAAGATGGAAAACTGCGCTTCTGGATAGATTATTACAGATATCGGAGAACACAAGTAAGATGGAAAACTGAGCTTCTGGATAATGTGTAAGTGAAAAATGATATACAAACACCACAAAATCTGTCACTGTCAAAAAATTAATTCATGGAACTAATAACGGTTACCACTCTCATTGCGATCCATTCGACATGACGCGGTGGCATATGTGGGATCTTATTGATGGAAAATGAATCCGCATATTACAATCGACGAAATAAGTTGCTTTGTGTAAACACCCTTACCCCCACAGTTTTCGAGTAATTCGAGTTTTAAATTTCAAAAGAATTTTTTTTTAAAAGCCTGGCAGGCGGGCAACACGCACAAAACCCAATAACGAATGGTTGCGAATATCAGAGGGATAAGATAACAGATAACTGAAACATTCAGACTTTGAGGTTACAAATTTATGGCGGTGGTTTACCGGTATTTTATTTTTAGGTTTTAGCAATAAGAGGACGCCAGGTAAATTCACATTGTCAAATATTACACAATGACGGCAATACTGCGGTGTAAACGAGCCTTAGACGAGGTGCTCGAACTGTCGGCCTCCAACTTCGCTGTAGAATGTACATCGACGATGCTACGATTGCCGAACACAGTCAAACACGCCGGGTGTGGTTGGTAGGACTTCGGCAGCAGCATGGATTCTGGTCACGAGGTCCTCCAGAGACGCTATTGGTGTCTCGTACACCGAACACTTCATAGCAGCCCACAAGTTAAAGTCAAACGGTGTAAGATCTGGGGACCTAGCAGGCCATGACGTCTGCAAACCGCGGCTTGTCCATAAACGTGGTGTCAAGGCACTCTCGAACATGTGCACCAAAGTGAGGTGGTGCACCGTCCCAAAGTGGAACGTCTTCCAGCAACACTGGCGAAAACCTGTTCCAAAAAACACGATGTTACCGACCAACCTTTAAGCGAGCGGGCAACATGTATGGCCCAATCAGACTGTCACCTACAATACCACGCCATAGTTAATGCCAAATTGCTCCTGTAATTGGGGATGAAGGTCGCGTGAGGATTCACCTCCGCCCACACGTGAACGTTACGAGACGTCAACACACGTTCTCTTGTGAATCGCGCTTCGTCGGTAAACAATACGACGCTTGGGAAATATGGCTCTACCGCACACGGTTGAGAACACCACTTCACGAACTGTTAACGTTGTGGGTAGTCTTCAGCCTTCAAATGGTGTACATTCTGTCGGCGATTTTGGATGGAGCAGCTGTTCATGCACAACTCTCCACACATTCATATGTCCAGTGCGGACCGCGTGCGTCACTTGACGGTGCTGGTAGATGGCAACTCATGGAACCTCCGCAGCATCTCCTCCTTAAAGTGAAGTGTTCGCACTGACCTTGGACGGCCAGCATTAGGTCTGTGCACCTGTAGACATGTACGGTATTAGGGCAGGTATGCTCGGTTTCACAGTGTACGATGATCACTGCAACGCCACGTACACACACTGCGTGACTCTTTTATTCACCGTAAATAATGTCCCCTGATCGCGAAGCCTCCTATCATGGGCTGTGAACGTTGAATGTTGTGGCACAAGTCTGTTTGGATACCTTTCCCTGTGCATGCGTGCTGCAGCCCCATACACAATGTGGATGTCAGCCATTTCAGGCCATGTAAAACGATACGTTTCGCGACACTCCGTTTAAGCCTCCGTTCCATTCCGGTAAACAATAGTACAAAGGTTTGGGCTGAGTAAACGACTGAACATATCACAGGACACATAGGCCAAAGACCCTCCCATTGACGATGGTGTGTGTGTTGTGTGGTGGCCTGCATGTTAGGTCGTTATGACAGGCAATTATTCCTCCATGTAACTGTATGATGCCATCCCTCATTCAACCGTGTTGTGATACCTGCATACAAACGGTGTTGACCCGCACCAGCCTCGTATACGAGTTGGCCATGATAGCCATTTCACAAAGTCAATTTTTCAACGTACACTTCACTCATGATCCCAACACACGCAAGTTAATTCTTACGCAGAAGAGACATTTCGTTAACTGTGGTATGGGCATTGATGTTGGCGTACAATTATCGATTACTACTGTAAACGCTACATTATTGCACACATTACGGTAGCGTCCTTTGTTCTTTTGATACTCATGGTTGGTACGCCGCAATTCATCCCACACTATCGAGACTCTCGCTATGTAAATGTCACACACGCCGATGTAGTGTAGTTTGCTACTGTTTCGAGTTATTGTAATTTACGGCATTTCTCAACACCACTGTTATCTGTCTGCTATCTTGTCCCTTTGACATTCGCAACCATTCGTTATTGGGCGTTGCGCGTGTTCCCCGCCTGCCAGGTTTTGAACATAATTTATCTCGAAATTTCAAGCTCGAATTACTCGAAAACAGGTGGGGGTTAGGGTGTTTACACAAGGCAACGTTTCTCGGCAATTGGAACACGCGGATTCATATCCCGTCAATAAGATCCCACATATGCCAACGCGCCATGTCGAATGGCTCGCAGTAAGAGTGGTAAACGTTATTACTTCCATGAATTTATTTGTTGACAGCAACAAGTTTTGCGGTATTTGGTATTGGTAGATCATTTTCCACTTACACATTATTCAGAAACGCGTGTGTTCCATCTTATATAACTGCCCCGATACGTGTAATAATCTGGTGCGCCATGTCCAACTTCAAAGACGTGTACAGCCGTCGGGAGTCGATTTAGACCATAGGTCGTGTGTGTGTCTGTGTGTGTGTGTTATTATTTATATATATATATATATATATATATATATATATATATATATATATATATATTATATATATATATATATCATTATTAACCTGCAGCTGAAGTTTGTCGGTTGAATTTAGATACATTCTGTGTAGTTTCATCATGATCGTCACTTTCAGAGCTTAATTTAAAAAATTGTGCTTATCGGGGGTATTTACTGGGGCTGATTTTTGTAGAAAAATTTCTCCCTTGTGATAAAACTGTGGACACCAAATTCCTAAAATCTTACGGCCAGATCGTGAAAGCGTTTGCTTTTTATTGCAGACGTTAAACAAAACGCCAACCAACCTTTCTATCTCGATTGCGAACGATCGCTGAAAATCCCCACCCATATGCCCTTTTTACCGCCAGGAGAGAAGTGAAAAGTTTGCATTCTTTTATTGCGAAACTGCGGTTGCTGAGATTAATTTCCGCGATAGCTTGCCTCTGCGTTTTTTTAATTTTTTTTATATTTTTTTTTATTTAAGGAAATGAATGCCGTGAATACGGCACAGAGGATCAAATATCCGCTCCCCTTAAAATTGTTCGCGTTGCAATTTGTCTCAATATTTTACCGCATCGCTAACGCTGTTGTTTTCTCTCTTAAAAAAAATAACCAAAAATATCCCTTTCGTCACATCGCGATTCGATAGCATTTATATCCGAAACGCGTGCGTATTTTAAGTTCACAACATTAAGAATCAAATTCATTAACGGATTAAATGTTAATCATAACCCGAAAAGAAAGTGCAGCTGCAGAAACGAAATTCCTTTATTCATTATCCACCAATACTGTAAACATAAAAATCAAAAATCACATGGAATTTTAGGACAGTCTAAATATGTTGAATCCCAACAACACTGACTATTATTGTAACTTTACTACAATAAAAATAACATTTTGTGTTGACCAAAGAAAATTGTTGGAGGCCACAAATTCTTGTCGTCACAGACACCACAAAAAATTTTGTGCAACATATATTTTTTTGCCATTGCAATATGTAGTGGCAACTGCAAAATATTTTTGTGGTAACCAATAAAGTCAGTTTGTTGTATTTATATAATGTGTTCGTTAGTCTCAGTATAAAGTTATGGCCATAGCAGAAATACTGGTTGTTGGGTCTCAAGTGTTTTGCAAGTTGCGACTTTTAGTAGGTAGTTGTAGTTTAATGCAGGTATTCCCAACAAGTGTATGCTTGCGGTACCTTTGTGGAGGGGATCGTAATCATGAGCATCGTTTTTACAACTTTACTCAGTTAAATCTCCTTCACACATATTAGTTTGAATTGAAAGTAGGATGCACAAAAAAACTTTGCCAAGAATTCAGTGCGGCTTTGCTTCTGTTCGCTCAATTACCTGATCTCAGTAAAGATACGAATAAAATAGTATAAACTACGTTTAGGTACACCAAGTTATACCAAAACTGGGAATCGATTAGCCAGCAAAATTAGAAAACCACATAAGTGAGAGCGTTAAAAACTAATTTGACTGTCAGTATTAGACTTGCGATTGGTGTTTAGGGCACAAAAGACTTGTATAAGGTATAATTGTTGACAAAGCAGCGTGCATGTCGTCCCAAAGATACGGCTTAGTGACGGTTGCTTCGTTATCTGTCGGACCGGTCGTTAACCAATTACAGCTTGCCATCTATCGAACCATTTCCGTATCATTTATGTATCGGCCTATTTGGCACACTAAATGACAATACTTTCTTCCTAATATTATTTTCATTATTTCGTAATAAATAATATGTTTTTTACCCGCTGGGAATCTCGCGGAACACCTGGGCGACCTCGTGGCAACCCAGTGTGTCATGAGATACAGTTAGGAACACTGGTTTTCAACGTGTCATGGACAGCATGCCCGGGGAAGGAATCCTCCCAGGTCTTCATCGAAAGACCATCTCAACATTCCCCTAAAGTGTTTCGGACAACCATTAGAGAAAGATTGAAGTTGCTCAGTACTTATATCAGGATCGCTTGACACCTACGTGGATACAAAACAGTCGCTGTGTTTTTATTTTATAATGAGATGCTTTCGAGATTTTTTATATTAGCTCAGCATTTCTGTAAACATTCTATTGTTTCTACGAATTTTTATTTTCTACCAGTAACACTGAGTTGTGTGTGCCTATTATTATTAATTTTGTACCTTAGTAAAGTAGGCCTTTCGTAGCTAGCAAAAACCAGATGGACAAATATTCCAAGTGTATTCTTCCATCAGGTCCTTTGTAGGATATTATACATATAATGTTGGTCCCCTCTGAGGTATCGAAATTCTCTTATTAATGCGTAGTTATGATATTAAAAACAAACAGCTTGATATTCTTCTGAGTACGTGCATCAACTTCATTATTAATGTGGGCCTAAGTTCACAGTCAAGCTCTGCAGATAAATCTCCCCCCAAATGAATAGCTGCAGATATTTGTAAAACAAAGTTATTTTTTGCTAGGGACGATATTTTAGAGGTTACCATTCAGCGTACAAAATTAAGATATGTTAAACTAGAAGCATAGATACTAGAGTAATAGGTAATCGCAGTTCATTTCTCTCTGAATTTGGCTGTTAGTAAAGTTAATAATATGAGTAAAGTAATGCGGAAAATATAATGTAACGTGAAAGCCAATAAATAACACAGACATATGTTACAAAATTCATAATTCAGAGTTTTCGTTTTAATTTATTTTATTGCTTTACTCATCGAGCAACTGCTGAGTTTTTTTTTTAGTAAAGTTTAATTATAATATCTTCTCACTATCGCAAAATGTTATATGTGGATGCGTTAAAACACAGATGTATTAATTCACGCGCCATTCTCGTATGGCATGGAGATAAAAACGTGAGCCGACTCGAAATTCATCTAGCTTTCACAGTCCATTCCTGAATCCTTATCTTATGTGAATTAGCGTATAATACCAACATACCATGTTTCTTACATAAAATATATGGCTTCTTTAATGCCAAGAGATAAGACTACAGTAACTGCTTAAAAAATTGGGTTTGGCTGTGTTGGGGACACGGCCGTTTGTTTTGCGTGAATACGTCTACGGTGATACGCTCGGACGCCTTGGTGTTTTTTTTTTTTTTTTACGTTCCTGGCACCACTTCACTCGATCATATGGGGTTTTATGTGTATCACTGGATTTCTTTTGAGATACTATTTTCAACCGTATACGATTTCTGTAATTCGACTTGGATTTTTGACGATTATAGGCCGAAATTGTGTTACGTTTTCTTAATTTTTTACATTAAACTCATACAATGTCACCATAACCACGCCACACAAATGTTTTTATACACGCAATCGAATGATCTTGACGAGAAATGTCGATTGAAACTCAAACGAGCGTCGTAGATTCTCTTAGTCGAAAGTTACACTACGCGGAAGTTATGAGAAGCGCGAAACGAACTCAAAACTTGTGATACAGGGCGTATTTAGGAAATAACTAAACACGTCATACATGGGGAAATTTTTGAAAGGTTTGTTTCAAAAAGGCCGATGAAACCGTGAATGGACTATAGATAATGTATACGATAACGGAAGGCCAGTCAATGATATTTTTTGGAATAGCAGGCTAGCGATAAACCAAGAAGTGCGTACCTGTTACACAAAGCATCCCCCCGCGCGCTCCTGATCTTGATTGTATTGAGTTTCTGCGTTTATCTGAAGAATGTTTTGGATTACTGACCTCGTTTCTCTCGGCGTAACTGGGGGTGCGTTGAACCTGCGACATGGTCAGAACAACTGATACATAAGGGCAACGGGCCTCCGTGTTGTAGTTGATAAATGGATGAGTGACTGGAGTTTTGACGATAGACGACGAGCGAGATGAGAAACGAGCGGCGAGAGAAGTAACCAGCGGGAGGATAATCTACGACTGCGAGCATGTGTGCAGAGAAGAGTGCGACTGGCAGTGTGGACTATTGGACGGGATGTGCGAGTGAAAGACATTGCAAATGATATAGCAACAGACAGACTGAACGCGTGTTAAATATAAGTATGAGTTGATTGATAATAACCAAACAGCCATTAAGAAGGACGTTAATTAGAGTTGAAGTAAACATTAAATATTTAATTTACTGAGAGATAAAAGATTAATTACTTAGATGGATATATTCATTCAGTAAATAATAGGCGTCTGAATAAATTAAAATCAAATTTATTTATTTTATTTTTATTATGACCTCGATCAATCACGAACTCAGATACGCCCCCCAGGCGATTATGTAACATTATATTTGCAATATTACAAATTAAGGTTTTTAATTCAACTTACATTATCGAGAAGTAGAAACAATTGTATTTTTACAAATCTCTAAAACAACAATAACAAAAAATAATATAGGAGGAGAATATTTCGAATATTACTCATAAAATAAGAGCTATGTAGGCAGCTAGTGCATGCCATGATATAAATTCTGTAGGCGGAATGAACAGTTGCACAGTCGGAGTTTTATAATATTGTAGAATATATTATTCTATGAACTTTGTCGGAATCGCAGTTACTGACTTTGAAAACCAACAAATTAATATTACAGTCTGATCAGTTTGTTACAAAA
Organism: Dryococelus australis; assembly: GCA_029891345.1. Lineage (NCBI taxonomy): Eukaryota > Metazoa > Arthropoda > Insecta > Phasmatodea > Phasmatidae > Dryococelus > Dryococelus australis. Next base: position 32,934,297 of record CM057004.1, read on the forward strand.
ATTAACTGGGCGGGAGAACTGAACACAGCAGGGTTATCGCATGAGCTTATCTTACTTGGGAAAGTAAAGCAAAATGCAATGAAGCTTTTTACGCTGGAAATAACGTTAAACGAGAACGTTTCTACCTTATTTCAATAGTTAAAATTTAATAGCACGCTATTACTAAACACTTTCACTTGTATGAAGTGAATAAATTATCACAGAATATAATATTTTGTAGTTTTGGCTTCGCGACAAATTGATTCCTGGTATTTACAAAAAAGTTTTGTTAGATGGATTGTGAATATGCCTCTTATAACGTTACAGAGAAGACATTTTCCAAAGTAGGCCTAGATTACTGTATTTTTAAAAAGTTTTGTAAATGTACAAAGAATTTTTCAGAAAAATTAACTAACAAAAACGTTTTACAGTGTGTTTTATGGATGCACTCTACTCACGGTTACTTACAACTTTTCTGAAGCCCCGATAGAGTTCTACTTCCAGGATATTCCTCCGCCTCATGCAAACCAAGCCTAACGGAGTCTATAAAACTACACCAAAGGGACAAAGCACCGCATTCGTGAGCACTCAGCATAAAGACTGTTCACGACAAAGTGAGCACTTTTCAAATAAACCTTCAAAAATGTCACTGCCCCTGAACGCATATATTTTAGTGGGCGCACTGAGTGACATTTGCCCAGTAATGTTGGTAACGATGGATGGAAAATTGTTCCATATTAGAGTCGAATAAAAAGTCTTAGGTAACCATCTGTAATAACTCAAATATTTCTTTCGCTTTGTTTATTTATTTTTTAAATGCATCGAAGTGTGAAGATGAGCAGATTTGTATATTTGTATACTTTCTTAAAAATTTCACATTCTTACTTGAGCGATGCATGAATAAAGTGATGAGACCAATGAAAATGTTAATTTTATACAAGGCGGAAAATACATAACGTGCATACAAGTAGATCTTAAGCAGGGCTTTCAAAAGTGCTCGTTTTACTGTGAACAGCCTTTTATAATATCTTGTGTAAGAGTTATTAATTACTAGGTATTACCAACCCTCTATATTCTCACTGTTTCGTTCGTATATATTATAAATAAAATAGTAGAATGTCTAGATAAAATATAACATTAAATTGAATTTTATGAAAACTAATGTACTTTTATTCTCATTTATGTAAGCACAGGCATTAAAGGCTTGTGATAGATAACATAATTAAGAAACAACCAGACACGTAATACGTGGTGTGATTTGCACCATAGACTAAATATGAGGTAGATCGATCTCACTGGCTGCGCACAAACTATCTCCGTGTCCCAACATTCAACTGCTGTCTCTGCCAACACGTCTAGCGAATAAGGCATGGTTTGGATTTTATGTTAGAAAACGGATTTGTAAACAAATGTTTTGAGACTTCGTCTAGTCAATTGTAAAATAGTTTGATTAAACTAAAACTAGTAAAAGCGTTTTATTCATATAATTGTGTATGTAATTTTAAAATTATGATGTAAACTAACACGATCGCCACTGTTGACGATTGTGTTATTGTATTGGGCTTATTAACGTCCCCCAGTGTCATTTTTCAAAACCCTAGCACGCGACGGTTTACAGATTAACTTATAACCTAACTTAAATAAACACCTACGCCTTACCCGAGATTCGAACCCAGGGCATCCCGCACCACAGATCGGCGGCGCACCAACCGACTGCGCCACGAGAGGTTGACGAAAGTTGCGTTCCGTTGGAGTAAGTCAATTTCAGGCACGTGCGCAGAAGACGAATAAGCGGCCCACCCATTTTCTAGCCTGTGGTTTGCACAGCTTTGATCCAGAAAGTGTGAAGATACCGCGAACATACTAGAGTGGCTATCACTGTAATGCATTTACAGCCCGCCGCCAGGGCACAGCCTGAAAGCCCTGCCGTATACCAGATTACTCAGGTTCCCATTCGGCACTCAGGTCACGTGTGGCAAGCTGGTGTTGCAATCGTCTCTCTTGCGGTCTATTCAGGGCGCTCCTGAAACCTTTTACCTCCGCCCCCAGGCGTCTGTCCCGCGAAGGGAGAGGAAGCTACAACCTTAGGTCGACACCAGACTTTTACCTTACAGCTACTAGAAAGAACAGCAAGTGCGCGGTGTTAGAAGAGTGGTTTCCATTCCATATACAATTTCATCACGTATCTTCTTTATGGAAATTTATGATCAGACATAGAAAATCAAAACTAGACATGACAGAGGACTTCTTAAACCAATTTTTTTTTTTAATTGTACGGTTTCAATTATAGCTGTACTCCCCCATGAGGATTGAAATTATTAAATAATTAGGTAATACTTGATTACGGTTACCAACGTGGAACTAATCATGTAAGAAGAATAAGTTATCTAGCTTGGTTTTTCAAAATTATCTCCGAAAATGGCATGGATACTTCCCGCTTTAGTTTTTCAGCAATTGTCGCGTTTATAGAATACAAGGACAGATACGCTGTACAACTATTCATTACGTTGTATATCATAGAGTTTGCTGAATACATTCGTAAATATTCTCGCAATATCTAAACTACTTAATGGATTTTGATACGGTTTACACCATCATTTAGAGAATTTCTTGAGAAGAGTTTATGTATATAATACATTAATATTGCATTTAAGGATAGTAGGGAAATGTTGACGGTTTCTTACCAAGTCGAAAAAAGCCGCTTTTCGGGCGCTCGCATGGCTTACGTTGGCTAAACCATAAGAGATACACCAAATGAATGTACTACAGAAAGTCCGCGATAGTATATATTTTTTCTTTTAAGGATGAGCCACAGTAACCATTTTTGTCTTTTAAAATGTGATGACAAATAGGGGCTCACTTACGAAGAATTTTTGAACAGGACAGTATTAATTGTATGTTAGTTACCTTAAGCATTTAGTGTATATACTTGCTGTAAACTTAAGCAATGCCATATTTGTAAATCGCACCCGGGCGAAACCGGGGTGGGTCGCTAGTATTGAATAACTGGGTGAAAAAATGAAACTGCTTATTCGTTACTTTCAAAATGACTGTAAATACTAGTTATTGTGGACGACATACTAAAGGTTTTATAATTATAGCTGAATCTGTCAAGTTAGTAAGATCGCGTATAGTGCTGTTCTAGAGAGTATTATAGTTTCAGTACAAACCGGTTAAATTTGAGATAAGATTTACAAGACTTAATGGTGTTTGAATATTACGACAGGCTTCGTTCACAGTATATATCGATGCACTGTATAATCTTATCCGATTATTGTATGGTTTCTATTAATTACACAGTAGGCGGCATAGTCCAGTCTCCTGGAAAGAAGGACCGCACAGCCAGACCTTGTGACTTCTTCTTAATAAAATAATCTACTTATGATCAGATCCAATTAAAAAAAAAGCCTTAAGTTTTCATAAAGGACATTTGAAACGCGGTAGATCACAAAGCCGCTATTAAAGTCTATGCTCTACTTTTTTTCGAGATTGCATTTAAAATTGAATATTATCCAGGAAGTTCATTATTCACCAAAGATCTATAATATCCTTCTCTTATCACTCTATGGTGGCAAAAAGTCGACGCATGTATTCGAACAGTGATATCCACTAAGGTTTAGAAATATTTTCTGTTTCACTAACCACGACCTATTGCATTCTAGAAAGAGCTGCGTATGTTCAAATACCGAGGCAAGCTGTTACATCATATTTCCTGGAGTACATGGATAAAATATTATTTCATTTATTTTCTGTGTGCCTTTAGCACACAACACATGTGAACATGGTGTGCGATTTTCAAAATGAAAACCCTCTAGAATGTGCTACAGCAGAAGTAAGAATACCGTGATCTGTAAACGTCAGTTAGCAGAATGATGCTGACGTGGGACATCAACACTAGCATATGTATGGTAAACTAGATCCACGTGCACAGGCAGATGGGAGTGTGATTCTACATGTATGTCCTACTACAAAACTTCACTTCATAGGCACTGTGTAAGGCGCATGTTCCTGGGGACATCCCGAACAGCCGTGCAATAAAACAAATAGGTTTGTTGTAAGAGTTTCAACTGAATTTATGTAAATTTCCATTATATTTTCGCATTTGTCCACAACTTAATGCAAAGAATAAGTTGTGGTTATGTTTGGGGAACTGTTTGGAAAATGGAAAAGATTCGTTGTTTGGAGGCCCATTTAGTAACTTGTATTACGACCATAGTAGTTAGTAGAGTTGTGCCGAACAGCTGTCGAATGCAATGCGTCAAATTTACTGCGACCGAGAATAAAGCAGCTTAGTCTTAACGGGCACAGCTTTTCCAGAACTACGGAAGTACCGCAGAATGTATTATGAGCACAAGAGTCAGAATGATTGAAATACTGACTTAACCACGTAAATTACCCGCATCATTACAGTAAGCGAGGCAAGAAGAATTTTTTTTCAAAGAGCAGTGGCCAATATGCCCTTCATTTCAATGACAAAAACAGTTTCAAACTGAAGTGTAAATAAGACTATAAAGGCTCGTCCACATTTGTTACTGAACCTTGTTACAGGCACCCGTGACCGAATTTTATGGTAACAGGTTCGTTGCGGAACCTGTATGATGATCTGCGTCCGCCGATCACCTTTTACTCGCACCTGCACTCTCCGCCGTTTCTTAAAAGCGTTCCAGTTATCGCTAGACCGTGAATGTGGAGTCATGGATTTAAAGGTGGCTGCAGCAGCGAAAATTTATATTCATTATTCGTTTGAAAATAATAGATTAAAGAAAGAAAAGAAATGACGGCGGTGGTGGCAGCTACCGGACAATACGAGTACTTCTTTCGAATCGAAACAGCTAAAATTGCTCGGAATCAGCGTTAAAAATACTCCAATTGAACCAGTAAAATTCTACTGATCAATTTGACTGCCGATATTCACTGATTAAACATTGACTTCTACGTGTTCCTAGTGAATTGCGCTAATTTACCGGGCCGTAAAACCTCAGTGCATTCCGCTGGTCTGCCACTGGACAACAGATCCTTTACTGTAGAGTCAGTAAAATAATCATACCGATTGAAATCGCTGACTGAGATTTAAGGGTGTAGGGCCAATGAACAACTTCTCTGAAACAGGTCAATTAAAAAATAGAGTTAAGTTATTTTTGCATGGGTACTCACCGAAAGGCTAGAGGGAACAAAATTTCTTGACCATAGTCGGCTTCGAACGGCCTCTGTATCGACATGGGCGTGAGTTCGTTCGAGCATGCCCACAGCGAACCCTGCACTATGACCAGGGTTGGTTAGTTTGAGTCTTAGAAACACTTGTTTATAGTCGGTCAAAACAAACGTGTAGCTGATACATTTGAAGTATATATTTTGCTATGTGATATCGATGAAATCTGATCATTACATACATGTTAAAATCTTATTGTATAATTTGATTTTTTTAATATCATACAAAGTTTAGCGAGTAGTGAAAACAAGACCTTGCAGAAGAATCGCTGATGGAAAGCAATATGCTGGCAAGGGTTTATAATGTTAACGTGCCGAGTCCATAAAGACAAAATTGCACTTACGTTTGTAGCAGTTCGTCCTATTGCTGCAATATCAGAAGAACTTGCAGCCCGCTAAGCAGTTACGCGCGCACGTAGAGATACTCCTGGACATACCACAAAAAATTGGGTCTGGCTTTGTTGGGGACACGGCCGTGTGTTTTGCGTCTATACGTCTACGTTGACGCGCTCGAACGCCTTGAGGTTTTTTTTTTTTTAGGTCCCGGCACCGCTTCACTCGATCATATGGGGTTTTATGGATATCACTGGATTGCTTTTGGGATGCTCTTTCCAACCGTATACGAATTCTGTATTTCTACTTGGCTTTTTGACGAGTATAGGGCGAAATTGTGTTAGGTTTTCTTAATTTTTTACATTAAACTCGTACAATTTAACCGTAACCACGCCACACAAATGTTTTTATACACGTAATCGATTGATATTAACGAAAGCTGAAAGCTGTCGATAGAACCTAAACGAGCGTCTTAGCTTCTTCTGGTCGAAAGTTATACTACGCGGGAGTTATGAGACGCGGCGAAACGAATTCAAAATTGCGGCGTCCCCCCCCCCCCCCCCTTTTTCCCTTCCTGGGGCGCTGCTACTCATTCCCTTTCACTTAAAGTAAAATATTTTTTGATTCTTTGGCAATCGATTGGTGTAATTTAATTTTGAATGTAGACGATAAATTCGGAGCTGCACTGCCAAACTGCATCCCCCGATTTTGTTATCATGGGATTATTTTGGATTGCCTCCAACTATGGTCGCAAATTTAAATACGTATTCACGTCAAAAAGTGTTGATGGCTGCGAACTAAAAGTTAGACGCTATGTAGTCCACGTGTGAGTTTAATTAGGCTTTCAACTTATTTCTTCACTCCGCGAACAGCCAGCTGAACACTAATGTGTGCACTAATGTGTGGCGAGTCCATCACGAGCTATTCCTTTGTAGGGATGTTGATGGTCGCTCGGGAATTCTGGTACGTACATCGCAAAAGACGGGTACTTCAAACGAAAATCTGGTACATTAGACAAGGATCACGCAACTAAGAGACAATCAATTTTTATCCCTGTGTCTTTTATTGAGGGAGGCGAGGTTCTGACTTACATTATTTTTTGCAGATTTCTACCAATTGATCAGAAATGTCAAAATCTTGATATTTTCGCGTACGAAGCCGTGACCCTGTAAACTGGAAAGCGTACCAGGAAATTGGTACGTCTAACATTGCCGTAAAGGAAACTGAACAGGCTTAATTAAAGGTCGCTATCCACGAAATTTGCGAACCGACGAAACTGGAAACTGTAGCGAATTACTCGCGGACTCCACTATAAAGACGACATAACCGTCCGACAGAAAAACAGTACACACTGAAAAATCACATAGATAATAAAACCATGATTTCTTGAGGTTCGGAAAATGTTAACGGCATTGATAGCCCTACAAAGAAGAAGACTCTGAACGAACTGTTACGAAGTTATCCATTTAGTCAACTACATACATTATAGGTTTAGGGCCGTAGCTAGGTAGGTAGGTAATTGGGTTTAACGTCTCGTCGATAGCGAGGTCATTAGAGACAGAGCAAGTTGCGCAGGGAAGAGGGATTGGGGGAATTATTGGGAAGGAATCGGCCATGGCCTTTGTTAGAGACCCATCCCATCATTCATATTTCCTGGCGTGCCAGTTAACTTTCTATACATATAAATCTGATCTCCAATCATTGAATTTTATTTTCTTCCGGGAATACATAACCAGATTACCAAATGAACTTATAACAGCAGTACTACTTGAAACACCTTCATTACCTGGAAATATTCTCCAACAAATAATATCTCGTGCATCAATTTCACTAATGTCCTTTTGTTTTAGGTCTTTAGAATTATTAGCACGCCTGAAGAAACAAAACTCTAAAAGTCCAGATTTTGTAGTATCCAAATCGAAATAGAAATGACAACATAATATAACTTTCCTCAATGTCCACAACTCGTAAACTCAATTCTGTATATGTCTTATCTGCTTTCTTTTCAATTGCAATGAATATTATTTACTTGGGATAATAATAAACAACTTCAACCACTACGATACTTGTTAAATTACAACCACAACACACCGCTAGGGTGTATTGTGGTTACAATACACTGTAAATGATTTCGGGAAACCACGGAAAACCGAAATCAGGATGGCCGGACCTGAAATCGAACCCGGGTCCCCCCGAATGCGAGTCCAGTGAGTTACCACTGAACCTTACTTTTTTAATATTTTTTTAAACCTTTGGACGTTGTTGTGACATTTTTGACGTTGACGAAGCTCTAGTGAGACCGACTTTTGACGAATTCCCAGTGCGACAATCGAACTGAGGATCTGCCACGTCGGAGGCACCGGGGCGTGAACCAGCGACCCTCTGACTACAAGTCGGCCACTCTACCCCTGAGCTACGAAGGCAGGGCTCGTTCGGTAGGAACGTAACTGAATGTAAGATAAATGAGATGAGATGGTAGAGTTTTTACTGTTACTCAGGCGGTTTACTTTAGTATGAGCCACATACAATCAAGGCACTTACAATAATGCGATACTGTACTATTAACAATCAGGGAGCTTATATTAATTTATATTATTTTAATTACATTATTAAGCTAACTCACGCCACTGCTAAGTTAATCTAATTTGAACTGTCCTCGCATTAAACATGTTTCCCGGAGGCTGTGTCTTAGTATAGCGGCTAGCGGCGATCGGACACACACATCCTTGATCTTCCTTGGAGACTGGTCGGACGTGAAAAGATGACGCTCCCCGTCCCGTGCTGGCCTATATCGGCGCGCTGTTTAGACATCCATGTCCCCGATCGTTGGCTGGTGGAGGGGGTTATTGCTGTCTACCCTTTCCGCAAGAATTGATACAATTTCCGGCGTCCTGATTTAATAGCAATGCGCGAGGCCGGGTTTCAGGCGGGGAAGTTAAGCCTGTTAGGCCTGTTCATGTCATCATAACATGTGTTGTTTGTCGAACCAAATTTTAAACGCGGTACAACATAACACTGATAACAAATATCAGAAATGATTTCATTGATATAAGTTAATTACAAATAAAAAATTTAGAGCGAAATGTTTTTCCTACTGTACCGCAACTGTACAGGCGACGAAAAATTTCATTAATTTATATTTGTAAGAGATACTGTCAATGTGTAGACATTTCTTACAAGTAGAGTTTCCTCGCATAAAAATATTTTATAATCCATTCACGTTTACTTCGCACTTTTCTGAAGCCCTGCTGAAGTTCTACTTCCAGGATATTCCTCCGCCTCATGCAAAGAAAGCTTAAACTAAGTCTAGACAATTACACCAAAGGGACGACGCACTGCATTCGTGCGCACTCAAAGTAATAATATTTTGCATAAGAACTATTTCTTACTAGGTAACACCAAGAAACATAATTTTCTCTTTGTTTCTATTCACATTAATTATAAATGAAATATTAAAATTTATAGTTAAAGTATGAGTACAAGTTAAATTTAACAAAAAACCAGCTATTTTTATATGTACACAAGTATAAACGCTTGTGATACATGCCATATTTAGGAAACGACCAAGTACATCATACATGGGGTGAATTTTCAAAGGTTTGATTCGAAAAGTATGAAGAAACCGTGACTAGACTATAGCCATGTGTTAACACATTACACTCCGAAAACAAAATCAAAAGTCAGATCTATTTTTATCAGTTCGCTCCCGACTTAATCAGGAACCTGCACGCCAGTGTGTAATGTAGCATATGTGTAGTTACGGCTAGTGTGTAATGTAGCATACGTGTAGTTACGGTCAGTGTGTCATGTATCATACATATAGTTATGGCCAGTGTGTGTAATGTAACATACATGTATTTACGACCAGTGTGTAATGTATAGATACCTGAGAAATTCGTGCGTTCAGTTACCTGCAGGCAAGACTCTACAGTCGTACGTACAAATATGCCAAGATCAACTGTACATTGGTTGTCTGCTGTCCACTCAAAATCTGAATCAGTGAGAATTTCACTGTTTCAATCAGTCAAACGTATCTGACTGATACAACAGTCCCTTCAGCGAATTTAACTAGTGAACCAGTGAAAAATCTCAGTGGTTTGTTTTTTGACTAACGTATCAGTGAATCTGCGTGTAAAAATGTCTGTCAAATATCGTTTAAAAATGGCAGTTAAACAACGTGTATCAGGTGAAGTAACAACGAATAAACGAATAAAACTATTACAAAATACATTCTAAAATGTGTTTAGACTGTCAAAACGCCATTTCACGAGATAATATGAACACACGAAGAGAGTGCACTCATGCATACTATTCGTTTTAACAATCATAACGGTACCAATCAAACCAAACACGAAAAGTATGAGCATACAACTTGAAAATACACGATTTTTCAGCATAGTTACATGCATTTTCCTCCCATAAATTCAATGTGGTGTGATAGCTCAGATGGTAAGGCAACGGCCTAGAGTCGATGGGTGCGCGAGTCCAATCCCGGCCGCTTGTGAAATTGGTTCTACTTTTTAAAATTACGGTAAATTGCGCAATACAAATAGTAAACTATCTTAAATATGTTTATTTCACTTAATTATTTGCCTACGTTCAGTAAAAGCAATATTTAATTCGCCACTGTAGTCAGCCGTCTCTTATTCAATCAGTGAAATTGTTTTACGTCAGTGGTTTCCCACTGATTCTAAGTGGAGCCATTTTCACTGATTAGAGTAGTAGAATTTCACTGCGAATCAGTGATTTTCCACTGATTCGAATTTAGAGTGCAGTGGAAGGCGACTATTAGGCTAACGTTCTCCAGGAGGTGTCAAACACCGTGTAATATAAACACACATGTTTTGAATCCTAGCTTGTCCTGAATTGAATCCGCAAATTATTCAGGTCTCTAGTAATGTAGCACACGTGTAGTTACGGCCATTGTGTGTAATATAGCTTACATGTAGTTGCGGCCTGTGAGTAATGTAGCATATGTGTAGCTACGGCCAGTGTGTAATGTAGTATACATGTAGTTATGGCCAGTGTGTGTAATGTAACATATATATAGTTACAGCCAGTATTAAATGTAGCTTATGTGTATCTACAGCCAGTGTGCAATGTAGTTACGACCAGTGTGTAATGTTGCATATGTGTAACTACAGCCAGTGTGTAATGTAGCATGCATGCAGTTACGGCCAGTGTGTAATGTAGCATACATGTAGTTACGACCAGTGTGTGATGTAGCATATGTGTAGCTACGGACAGTGTGTAATGTAAACATAACATACGGTTATTATTGCTCCAATCCTCAGCTGATCACCATTATGTGATAATAATTCTAGATGTTTGAGTATTTGGTTCAGCCTCATGGAGTTTTGGCGAAGTGTGGTCCACTATCTGCCTACCAGCCAGCTCTGAAAACCCCTAGAGTAATCTGATGTTACAATTTGCTCAGTGATATGAATTTTGCCATGTCAGAGACATAGACACGCCGGTGCGATCTTCCAACCACTGCCCGCACAAGTCCTTTCCCACCGTGAGCAGTTGCCAAGGAAAACACTTGACACTGGCCTGGAGGTCACCCCATGCTACTCCTTCCTTTTCATGATACTTGTGGGTTTTCCTGAGGCCCGGTTTGATGGGAAAGATGCATGCCAAGTCCCGCACACCCTCTCCGACACACCAAGCCTCTTGTCTATTGACCTTAAGTCTTTGGGTCCTTCACTAAGGCCCAGACTTTTGGGCCCTAACGGTCTGACCATGAAGGAGTCAACCGGCCCGCCTCCCATCAGAGCCGTCACTATCTTCTGTGACTGCACTCTTCTGAGATGCAGATACCCCTTTAAGTTATAAAGCTTGGTATAGGGAACACCACGGCTCTCGAAAGAGTCATCCAGCAGTACCACGGGAATGTGTGGGTCCCAAAATTAGCAGAGGCTATAGGCTTGCGCATGACTGACTATTGCCGCAACCATGTTGCAAATGGGCTCCTATACTAGGGCTTGACAGTGGCCCCGACATTTCATTGTCCATATACTCTCTCCAAAGGGAGAGAGTATTGTTTCACGTCAATATAGGGAAGTCCTATCCCTCAGTCTCGGGCATTCCTACCGGGTATGAGCCCCATACGTGATATCTCGCCTTACGTTATTTAAAGGCCGGTTTGCACTGCGCTAATCCAGCATCCGTGCCACCAGAGAAGACTCAGTCATTCCACCTGTCACCTGTCAAGGCTGAATCACCGGGCATAGTCACATGGTGCCTCCTGGCATATCATGGTCAGCCTTATACCCATTACAGGCCGGTTTCTATACCAGGCCTAGACCTTTCAGGATCTGATACGGTGGCCACCGCATCTTCTCCCTTCCAGTACCTTCCACCCGAAAGCGATCAGAGTTCCCACAGGGTGCTGGGTGTGTAATGTAGCATATATGTAGTTACGACCAGTGTGTATCGTCATAACAGATCGCGTCAGGGTTTTCTTCATTGTGAGGATGTCAATGTCGTTAACATTTCCCGAACCTCGAGGAATCATGGTTTTATTATCTATGTGATTTTTCGGTGTGTACTGTTTTTCTGTCGCACGGTTAATGTCGTCTTTGCCGTGGTGTCTGCAAGTAATCCGCGACAGTTTCCTGGTACACTTGCCAGTTTACAGGGTTTACAGGGCTTCGTACGGTACACCATACATTAATAATCTGACAGTGCTGAGGTTGCCTGTTTCTGGCAACATTCAGTATATGAGATCCCCTACAGAAAGTGTTGATGTTGCCTACGCGCCTGGATCTGTGTCGTTGCCCACGAGAGTTTCGTGTGCGTTTTACAAGAACAAGATGGAGATGGGTCCTCAGCAGCAAGATAACCCCTTTTGTTAATTAGGTCATACATTAAATCAACTATCATCAAACGATCATAATTAATGACGGTATAAATATTTGCCTGCAGCGAGAAGGCGGCTACCCCTTTATTCTCATTATAAAATGAGGTATTAATGGCAGTTTTTTCTTAGGTTGAAGTTCCCGATATCATAAACAATGTTCGTAGAATTGTAGTTTAATCATATTTCATTTCCGATATTTTGCAAAAATACTGTTTAAAATCTCGATCTTTGATGGCTCATATCTCTCTTCACATTCAGTTTAGATATAAAGTGTCCTACATATATTTTCCATTTGGTTTTTCATAAGGAATTGCCCCACGAAGATTGTCGGCTTAATTCCGCCCCATTCTGTAAACTGTAGCTTGAAACCGTAGAGACAACAGTCCCACTCATGGATGTCCAAGAGGATTTTAGGAGGGTTTTAAGTATTACGTTTATATTTATTTTTCTACAGAATCTGGAAATTACAACCACAGTTACAATACTATCGGGTATAATAGACTGCAAAATACATTCGCTGTTTATTTTAGCATTCGATAGTTACGATTCCGCAAACTTAATCTAAAGTATTATTACTCAAAACGTTCGAAAAACCAAAAGGCAACAAAAACGGAACGCAAAAGTAAAAACAAAATACAGAAAAATAAATTTCATTCCTTAATAATTTCCCTTCTTGATAATTGCTTTTAAATAGCTTACTACTCGGAGGTTTGCACACCTGGAATTCACTCCGTAAATTAATAGAATGATAAGGATAGTTAAATTGTATATGCCTTGTACGTGTAGAAATCTATTTAAAATATATATTATAGTTGTCCGAGAAATACGAGAGCTTAATGTTTAATAACATCTGCGGAGTATTCTTTTATGCCTCATAAATAATAGACACCGAGTCAGATTCACGAAAATGAACGGAAGATTTCATTAGCATATAAATTGCTGTATAACCAGGGATGAAAAACGGACATGAGGCACAACCATTAAATGTGCTGAGCGGCACGTTAAAATCCGTCGTCAAAAGAAAATGAAAATTCAATGCATAAATATACACACGCAAGAGCTTTTAATCTTGTCATGTTACTGTTCGCCGTCATGAGGGTGACTATGTTTATCCAAAACTCACAAGATGATCAAGTATATTAGGTGCAATAACCAAAAATAATAGGAAAATATTCTAATTAATTTTCCTTTTTATTTTTATTTATTTATGGCTATACATATGTTGGTAAGGTAATCAGAGGTCGCTTATAAGCTAAACGTATATGATATCTTCTCTGAAAACTGCGCGCGCGCACACACACACACGCACACACACAGGGTGTATCAAAATTCGAACGACCACCTTCGGCTGCAACTTAATCATGAATAAATAAGTTGAAAACGTTATGGTCTAAAGTGAATTCTAAGGGCGGGACACATCGTTGAGATTGGACCTGAAGCAACAGTTTATTACAAATACTGGAGAAAATATGTGAGACGGAACGCAGAGTTCGGATTTCAACATCTCGTGTATTCATGGACGGGAATAGAAAGCAAACCCGTCGTAGCACGTGTCGACAGTCTAGGTCGTGTCTTACTGCGCGAGCTCGCCTGGACACGAGAAACGATCCATTTACACATCTGCTATCCTGTGTTAGTTTCAACTTAAGGGGACTATGTAGCAGCGCGTCCACGGTCAAGAAGCGAGGGAGCGATACGGGTGACACTAACACGCACTTCTAGCGCCTCATCGCTCCTACGCGCAAGGCGTGCAGTGTTTCGGTCGTAATGCTGTACTGTGCAAATTATACATGTAACATAGAAATGTTATTACACGCGATGAAAGACCACACATTAAACTACGTCACTATCTTTGTACTTTTCTCTTGCCGCTTAAGGAAACTGCATAGGCAAGTTTTAAAAATGCTATATTTCACCATTTTCACGGATGGTTTTCCAAGAATGCTATTAATATGACAAAATAAAAAAGAATAGGGCCACAGATAATGGTTTTTTTTTTTTTTTTTTTTTTTAAATCTTTTCTGACAAAAATATCTCCAAAACTTTTATTTGCGGAGATACGCGTTTACGTGCAAACAACGGTTTCACGGAAAAGGTTTCATTACATAGGACTCTTATTAAACACTCATGTAACTATAGGCGGTTCACGGTAAAATGAGCACTTTTGAAAGCCCTGCTTAAGATCTACTTGCATGCACTTTGTGTATTTTTCCGCCTTACGTAATATTAACATTGTCATGGGCCTCATTACTTTGTTCATGAGTCAGTCAGGTGAAAATGTGTAATTATTGGAAAAGTAAATGTGTTACAATTTTGGAAATTTTTAAATTTAAGATAATTTAAAAAACAGAAAGCGAAAGAAATAATATAAGTTATCGCAAATGGTTACATAACACTTTTTATTCGACGTTAAGTCATGGAACTACTTTTCCTCCATCGTTACCAACTAAATAGGTGCATGTCACTCGATGGGTACGTTAAAATATATGCAGGTAGGAGCAGTGACTTTTTTCTAAGGTTGATTTCAAAAGTGCTCACTTTATCCTGAACAGCCTTTAGTACTATAGGTTAGTTGAGGTCAGTTACAAATGTAAAAAAGCTTATTTATAGGTTAGTTTAGACGTTCCTTTTATTTTGGAATATTACGTTAAAAAGCGGTGGGTGAAAACGCATACGCGTAGTAAAGATGGCCGCTCACAAATACGCATGCGCAGTTATCACGGACATGGCGGTCCATCTGAACGACCTTGGCAGCTCATTTAGAGTGAAACTGAAGTGCTGAGATGAAGACTAAGTGCAACGAGAGCTGGGGCGCCTTTCACGTATAGCCTGTACACGGTTAACCAAACGCTTTTTAAATCAACCTTTTAAAAAAGTCACTGCCCCTACCTGCGTGTATTTAACGAACACAACACTGCCATGCGCCCAGTAACATTGGTAAGCACGGAGGCAAAGTAGTTCCATATCTAAATGTTCAGTTGTAGGTGTTAGGTAATCATTTGAAATACTGAAATGATTTCTTTTGCGTTTTTTTTTTTTCTATAGGCTGTTCGCGGTAAAGTGAGCACTTTTGAAAGCCTTCTCATCTGGAGTAAAGTAAAGTAAACACCAAAGCGTCCGAGCGCGTCAATGTAGACGTATTCACGCAAAACAAGCGGCCGTGTCGCCAACACAACCAAACCCCATTTTTTTTTCATAAGAGCATACGCTGTAACGACTTGAATGGTCCGCAGGCGCTCCTTACATACCTTTACGTCATTGAATTACTTACAAATTAAAAGGAGTATACATAATTTTTGGTCAAGTACAACGTTATGGTTTCATGATAACTAAGTCACAATTTAAACTACATTGAGAATGTCACAGAGTCAAGATTTTTTTTCCCTTTAGACAATATTTCTTAGTTTTCAGTAATTTATAATAGAGGATTTACAGCATCTGAGAAGAGAAAATAATGTAGGACAGAAAGCACATAGCAACATAATTCACGGAACTATTTATGTTCTCTGATTATTGTTTTGAAAATATGCATACGAGTTTTTTTTTTTTTTTTTTTCCTATAATTTATTTAGAATGAAACTGGTGATATGAGAAACTGCTCATTATAGTAGTTCTTAGGTAATATCCCCTTTATTCTCATGCAATGTTTAGGGCACACCATAGGATCAATAAATGGTTACTCCTAACTTTTCTGATCCACGACTGAAGCTTTTCTTCCAGGATATTCCTACGCCTCATGCAAACAAAGCTTAACCAAGTCTGGAAGATTACACCAAAGGAACTACGCACCGCATTCGTGCGCACTCGGTTTAAAACATATTTTGCAAGAGAACTATTTATTACTAAGCATTACCAGCATGTCTATTTTCTCTCTGATTTTTATTTTTATTGTAAGTGAAATAATATAATTTATAGATAAAATGTAAGTAATGTAACATCTTAATTTTCCTAACATTATTAGTGATATGAATAACCGTAATTTTACGTATTTTTCTTAAGTGTTAAATGTGCGAGTTAGTTTTAATAGTGAGAAATTGTTAGTTTTAATGTAAACTTTGTCTATGGAATTGAAAGTGTTTTGTCTGTCAAATAGTTTTATTATTTTTTCTGTTAATCACGATACACCAACCAGAAGACAAAAACCTTTTGTTTCCGTTAGGAATATCGCAGTAAAAAATAGAACATTCCTAAAACATTCTAAACGTAGCTGCGTTGATGGAAGGAAGAAAGGAAAGAAGAGCTCCAAAATTAATTTAATATTATATTCGCAAGTTCGTCGTATGATAATTAGTTAATACAGTCAAAAACTAGAAGAATACAAGAATAATAAAATTTAACTAATGAAGGCTAAAAAGACTTAATATTTTTAAGTTGAGTAACGAGCCCGAAGAGAATGATACCATCTACAAAATTTACCTAAGTTTGACGGTAGGAAAAACGGAAGATAAGTTTCAGTTTCCAGAGACGACGCATTTAGAACCAGAGAACGTTTACAGCCAAAACGTAGGCTGTTCCTGAGATTGGAGGATCGACCGCCTGCATCACAAGACGCCTGGAGGACCAGCCTGGAGTTCGACGCCATGGGCCCAGCTGGGCGGAACGACATCGGGATGCCTGGTGCATGCCGAGTTGGATTCGACCCCGGGGCTCCTGGTTTCACGGAGAGGCGCCAGGACGTCGATCGCCCGCGGGGCCAGATGCAGAGGAAAGGTGGCGCTGCACTACTGTTTTCAACGACAGCTAAGTTTTTGCCCACCGAATCAGCTACTAGGTGCTTGTCCCTGTAAGAAAAACACTTATCATATTGGTAGTTTGGCAGATGTATAGCGGCAGTTCTCTGGCTGTTGTATCATTTCTTTGAACTTGCTTGAGTTTGAATAATCGAGGTTAGTATAATTTTGAAGTTCTGGAGTTATTTATGTTTATTTTTCCTTGTGATATCTTAGTTGGTAATTCAGCCCTCAACTTTGACTGGTATGTTATCTAAATATCCGAGATTTCGTTAATACACTTCCTATAATTGAAATTGATCTTGGTACTATTTTAATTTGTCTTAATTTAACCTGTCATGAGTGATTTTGAAATGTTTCTCTAAATTGATTTTTCAAAGGCTTAATTGATTCTCTTCTACAAATTATCAGCAGGAATTGTATTTTCCCGTAGCCGAGGCATAAACCACACTTTCATCTATTACACACATATTTGGATGTCTTTGCATATTCCAACTCATTAAATAAGTAGTGCGGCAGTATTGTGTACTGTTGCATGTTAGTTCTGGCGCCAACGCTTAGGTCAGTAACACTTAAGTGTCGCATTGCATATTTTCTGGCGCTTCATATGCATATGTAACGTTGTAGAGGTGTTACAGTAAAAGTTTGAATTTAACCAAAAATAAGGTACTTTTATGTTAAGGGACGTAGTACACCGTCGTGATAAATTACATATTTAGGAAACAAACAAACACGTCATACATGGGGTGATTTTTCAAGGGTTTGATTCGATAAGTGGAACGATTCCGCAAAACAAAATATATTTATAGTTTTATCATCGGTCTATTAGCAGTATTTTCAAACTTACTAATCAAACGTTTGAATAACAACCCCAAGTATGACAGGTTTGCTTGTTCCCTTAATATGTTGCATATAATAAGAGTTTTATAATGCTATTAAACAAAAAATAATTAAAAATTTTAGTTCAATCGGACTTGTGCTTTTATTTTGTCAATAAATTGTAATGTTCCATTTTTAATCAAATCTGAATAAAACAGGAACAGATAGCTGGTAAAACCTAATCATAATTAGTGGTCATGCAAATTACTATTAAACTGCGTTCACTCAACTATAGTAATCTGTACTTTTGGTGTAATTTTCTAGACTTTGCTAAGCTTTGTTTTCATGAGGCGGGGGAATAGCTTGAAAATAGTACTCTAGTAGCGCTTCAGAAATGTTGGCAGTAACTATGAACAGATTATACAGTTTGTTCAGTAACTCAGTACCCAAACTCCAGACATAATTTCTTTGTACGAAAAGTAACACACAAGCCCTATACACTTATGTCCAGAAACGTATTGTTACGTGTCGGTGCTTTGTATCGCCCGAGCGAGCGAAGAGCGCGTGGAGGACAGAGGTAGTGACGTGGTGTCGGGCGGCGAGTCATAAAGGAATGTTTGTTTCACAGGCGAGCGATAAGTTACGGAAGGCGTTCCGCCGCGATAACCCTTTGGCGGCTCGCGCGCTCCTGAACTTCGGCGAATAGAATCGCTGTGTTTATCTGAACAGCATTCTGGTTTACTGACCTCGTTTCTCTCGGCGTGACTCGGGGTGCTTTGAAACTTCCAGGTGGTCAGGGCGACTGATGTGTAAGTGCGACGGGCCTCCGGGCCGAGAGCTTTTACGAGACGCGAGTATGGGCGATCGCGCGACCTTGAGGGACCATCGAAGAGGGACGGGAGTGACCAGCGGAAGGAAAACCTGCGACTGCGAGCATCGGTGCAGTGAAGGGTGCGACTGACATACTGGACTATTGGACTGGATGCGTAAGTGAAAGACGTTTTCAAATGATGGACGCGTGTTAATTATGAGTGTGAGTTAATTGACTATAACCAATCAGAGACATGAAGAAGGACTTTAATTAAAGTGAGATAGACCTTAAATACTGCACTCACTGAGAAATAAAAAGAATTATATTGGGGATAGTTTAATGCCGTAAATAATAGCTGTGTGAATTAATTAAAAGTCCAGTATGGTTGTTTTATTTTTATTAAGGCCTCCACCCCTCACTAACTCGGATACGCCCATCAGACGTCTTGTAACAGTATTTCTCTATCAAATAATTGTGTTTAAAGGTGGGGCGTACAACACCTGCTGATTAAGGTTGTGCGATCATGCGTGTATAATAAGTTGCATAGGTCGTAGGCGCCCGACACTAGATTATTACATACGCAGCATCGTATTGTTATACAGATGTTGCACGCCGCAACTTTGAACGCAATGAAATTATATAAAAATACGTTTCTGGATATAAGTGTGCAGGAATATTGTGAATTACTGGTCCAAAGGAACTGTGTCTTGCTGTAAAGAAATATTTGAGGTGAAATTCCCTTAGGCCCTACATGTAAGGGAAGTTAATTACCTCTATATGTAAGGTAAAATTACCCCTTGAATATAGAGTACATTTACATAACAAGTAAATTACTATTCCCTAATCGTACGGAAATGTAACGGACAAAAGCGAAGGAAAATCCCATACAAGTAAAGGAAAATCCAATGCAAGTAAAGGAAAATGCCATTCAAGTAAGGGGATATTAACTATATTGTACAATAAAAATATATTTAAAAACACCTTGGAGTATTAGTACTGCTAACTTTTTATTACCTATGTCCTCTTGTGAATAGTAACCGAAACCTCAACACTAAAATACTCGACACTCGCTGGTGGATGGGCTATCCATTACACCACGACTACAGCGTGACAGTATCAGTCAATATTAGAGTGTAAACGATTGTTTATTCCGCCCGTCCTCCAACCTAGCCGTTGAGAGCATGTTGAAGAGATACACGGTTCGTAAGGTAATCTTCCCATTCATTTATGGGATTTTCCACTGCCACGTACGTGAATTCTACTCCAGAGTGCCGTAATTTTACCTTAACCGTAAGGAAAACTATCGTTTCCTACACAAGATTGCGGATATAACCTTACACTTGCCAGGTAATTTTCCCATTTTTTTTACAGTGTGGAGTTCGGGCATTAAGTTTCAGGACGCCCTGTACAATGTCGGCTGCAGCCAGACGTGCCGGCGAAGAAGCGATGCCTCACTGGCCGATGCGTGGACTCGCGTTCACATGACCACGCGGAAGCGAAATGGCGCAGAAATATCGAACTTAGCTCGCCGGCAACTCGGGAACATTAGCGAAGGGCCGCTGAAGCGTCGCGCTTCCGCGATTCGAAGCGCGGGGCTGAAACTAAACGTCGGAGGCAATTAGCATGCGCGTCCCGACGTGCGAGTTCACTGTGGAGCGGACGGGGAGGTCGATGGCGCCCTCCTCCCGGGTTCCCAGTCACGCATATTCGTCCGCCCCATCCCTGGAGGTTTGCGTGAAGCTTAGCATTCGTATGCGGGAGTGCATGGGTTCGCTTCCCGGTACAGCCACGCTGATTTCATGTTTCCGTTGCTTCCCGTCGCCTATTCCTTCCCCGTTCCTTCTTCCCCGAGAAACTTGATCCATCTGCGATGACGCGTCATATTGTGTACGATCAGCAGACAGAGCGCTGCTGCAGTGCTTAACAGTCTGTATCGCCCCTTATACAGAAATTATTCATTTAGTGTCATAACAGAAGAGTCAGGTTCATAACTGAAAATTTTTCACTATAGAAGCATTATATTTCATTGTTCTGTTGAAATGTGTGTAAAGGCTGTTCACAATAGTGTGAGCACTTTTGAAATCAACCTTAGAAAAAGTCACTGCTCCTATCTGCATATATTTTAACGGGCACACTGGTGACATGCGCCAAGTAAAGTTGGTAACGATAGATGGGAAGTAGTTCCATAGCTTAACGTAGAATAAAAAGTTTTAGATAACAATTTGGGATAACTGAAATCATTTCTTGCGCTTTATGTTTTTTTTTTATGCACGGAAGTGTAAAAATAAGCACATTTGAAAATATTTACTTTTCTCATAATTTCACAGTTTCACTTGACATACGTGCGACTAAAGTGATGAAACCCATGGCAATGTTGATTTTACGTAAGGCGGAAGAATACACAACGTGCATACAAGTAGATCTCAAGCAGGGTTTTCAAAAGTGCTTATTTTACCGTGAACTCTGGTTGTTCAGAGGTGTTCCCTGGTTGCCATTAAAAGTTGAGAAAGGTCGCCTTGGTAGGCCGCCGAACGGTGTAAAGAGCTGCAGCAGAAAACTTTTTATTAAAAAACCGTCGAACGTGTCTGACTGAGGTCTGCTACGAATGGCTTTTACGAAACGTTACGCGTTCACAGTTCCTCCATTTCTCTCTGAAGCATGTTTTTGTGATAGTGAAAATGGCTCAGGCGGATGTTTTCACCGTCATTTTTAGGCGTTAACGTTCCGGTATAAAACATTTAAAAAAAAAAACAAAGAAAAAAAGGAATAGGGACGTGCATCAAACCTTTATTTTTATTATTAAGTCATGAAATGGTAGGGTCTCCACTGAAAGACTCACAGAGGTGCGTTACAGACGTCAAGACTGCACTCCAGTTCAGTGCTTTGCGCGTAGAGGCGATGAGAGAGTCGCTGTGTATGTCTCGGTCGCCCCTAGCGCTCCCACGCTTTCAGGCCTCAGGCGTGCGAAATTCCGTCAACCAGACTGCCACCTTAATTTTCGCATAGATGTGTGTCAGCAGTAGATATATGCTGTTATGTCCGTAATTATGGGCAAGGCAATTATCTAAAATTTTATTGCCGCATTAATAAACCCTCCAAAATTTTTATCGTGAAGAAATAAGTAAAAAAAAATCAATATGGCGGGTGATGCGGTCTCATGACACTTCGCGTCACTCGGCCGCACCGCTGCGAAGCAGTACTCGTGCAGCGATGTGGAGGAATAATACTTGCTGTACCTCGACTGCAAGCAGACGACAGACACCATTTGAAAAGCCCAGGCGGTTGCAGGAATAAGTGAATGTGCTACCGGTGGATTTACGCTCAGTGCTATTTCAAGTGATACATTCACACGAAATAATGAAGAATGCGCATAATAATTGGCGAAATTTAGGTTGTTTTTTTTTCCCGAGTTATTATTTATTACTTTATTCTTTCAAAATAAAACAAAACCACGCACCAGAAAATAAACAAACAAACGTTTCACTTAAACCGTTCAAGAATCTAAAATTATTTTCTACATTTTTAGAAAAGATCAAAATAATTATCGATATTATCAGAACGTCATGGAGTGCAAAATTGCTGTGTGTTTCGCCCGTATACCAATTTTCATTTTTGAGATAAAATTTAAAGCCAAATTAGTTAGACTTTAAATTATTAGCGCAAGAGAACCAAGAGTCACATTTCATAACAATTGCAGCCTGCTGCCTCTACAACTTTAAGAAACACATAAGCTAAAACCAAATTATGTCAAAAATTAATTTTATAAATTTGTACTTATTAACGTTTCCAAGTTTAAAAATGTTATTGTTTTTTTTATCGAGCTACCATTGATATTATACCACAAAAAAAAACTCATTCTTAAACATGTTATTAAAAATTCGCTTTTCAACTGTTTTATAAGTAGCATTGTCGTTAGCAGCAGTTTATTCAACATAACAATTGCGTTAATTGCTTCACTGATGGACAGCTCTACAGCAGAATTCTGCGAGCTGAACACGTCATCCGATCATGGGCATATCGATAAAAGTGTTCGCAGCTAATAAGGGAAAATTGTAAAACGTTTTGCCGACTCATTATTAGTGTTGTGTTTACACTGGTGGCTGTTGAATTTGGTTTCTTTAGATTTATGTCTATAAGGGAAATAATTGACGTAATAACAGGTTGTTTTTTAAAACACTTTGTATTTTTGTATAAGCGTTGTCTTTATTTCGCATAGCTTTATCCAGCGAAGTCAACCTCTTGTTAAGGTTTGGGTTAGAGATTTATTCGCCGTCCACTAACATTTTCTACGCACATTTAACTTTCTTTTCCACAGAATTCAAATCACATACGATTTTCTTTCTTTTCGCCTTTCTTATTTGTTTCAAGTATTTCCGAAACCCCTCAACCTAGCGCATCATTATTTTTTATATGTTTATTATTGATTAGTTTATCCCCAGAGAGGGCCATAATCAGATACTTCTATCAAGCTTATATACAAATATAGTAGATAAAACCATATCGATAAGAAATATTAGGGAAGTATTTCACAAATTACATAATGATACGTATTTATAATTTGCCGTGGTTACAAAGATGAACTATAGATAAAGAAACAAATTTACAGTACTACCACTTTCTACTGTATATGCAATCCAAAGTTACTTAAATAACATGATTTGTTCATTCATAGCCCCTGGCCGCTGTAATACTATAGCAAGTATAAACAAACGTGTCTACATCCTTGGCGGATAGCCATAACCTTCTTGTTAGATAAATAGTAATGAAAATCAAATAAGGAGCGAAGTAATTTGTAAAAATTTTTATATTTTCACTCCATGGTTACGTGTCCATGTAGTTATCAAAATTACAGTCACCTGAAGAGTAGATGTTTTCATACAAAAAGCTATTATCTTAGAAATATCTGAGTTTATTTGATTTTTTAGTAAGCGTGTTATTCGCAGTATAATTTGCATGTGTGTCCGTAGTCGCAATTTCAGTCTGTTTGTGATGAGCAATATTTATATTATTTCTTCTACCTGCATCGCGATTTCCTTTGTTTGATAGTATTAGGTATACATTGTGTCCCCTTCTCCTCCTTCGAGACGCTACTCGTAGCTACTTTGAATGAGTTTCGAAATGGTCTAAGGCAACCTAGGATCTGCAGCTGGCTCAATATTTAATAATTAGTGTTCCAACCACTACTGAGTTCCTTAACGCTTTTTAAATTATAATATAATAGATAGTATAATTAGTTTTCTATTGAAATCCTTCATATTTTATGGGAGAAAAGGTAATCGCAGTTATATTTTTTTTGTAATTTAAACACGCAGTTAGTGAACAGAACCATTCACAAAAGATGAATACAGAATCTTTGGAAACATAAATTTCACTATTTCGTGTTTCTTTTAATATTAATAATTCAGTAATATTTTTATGATATGTCGTCTGCACTTTCTGTCAGTCTGTCATAATTATTCAATTCACCTTGTATCCAGAGGTGTTGTTCACAGCGCTGCGACCTCTCCTGAAGGGAGGAGATCACGCACTATACTGGAGGGTTAAGATAGTCGGCTAGCCAAGGTCGTCCTCGCACAGGTCGGCCCCTTGCCAGCCCTTGCAGCGGGCAACCACGGCAATAGCCTAAATTATTCTACGGCAATAGCCTAAAATTGTTTCTACGGCAGCCCTATCACTGGTAACGCCTTCCCAAGGGACAAAAAAAGTTCCGTACCTGGGAAGCGATATCTTTAGGGCTTAAACGTAGCACTGCAATTGTGGATGAGAGATGGAGGAGAAATACTCTCGATCAACGCAGCTGACATCCAGCTGATATGCTAACTGACTAGAGAACCAAGGACTGTGGCATAGTTGGCAGGGGCAGTGCTGATTGCAGTGGAGATGGCTGGTGAGCACTGATTGTCTGCCCCTTTCTTCGCGCCGTCATAAGCTGCTGCAAGTGGTGGTAAAGGCTGTTCGCGATAAAGTGAGCACTTTTAACGGGCACGCTGAGTGACATGTGCCCAGTAAAGTTGGTAACGATGGACGGATGTAGTCCCATATCTTAACGTCGAATAAAATGTGTTAGGTAACTTTGTGATAACTTAAATTATTTCTTTCGCTTTCTGTTTTTTTAATGTATAGAAGTATAAGAATTAGCAGATTCGTAAAATATTTTCTTTTCCAATTATTTCACAGTTTCTCCTGACCGACGCATAAATATGGCGATGAGGATTATTGTAACGTTAATTTTACATAAGGTGGAAGGTTACACAACGTGCACACAAGTATATCTTAAGCAGGGCTTTCAAAAGTGCTCATTTTACCGTGAACAGCCTATAGTTAGCAGCCGATAAGTGAAGTTGGCCGAGCTTTATCTTTTGATGGCTGTTGGACAAAAATACCATCACATGGTTATCGACAGCAGGCGATCAGAATGTGTTGTTTTATGAGTTTACAGAAACTTTTGTACAGCATAACGAAATAACGTTGCCGGAACTAGCCCTCTTCCGTTATTTTTATTGCATACAGTAATATCCATCCCTCATTACAACGCCTTAGAAATATTAATAAGTCATCAAACACAGTACTCGACAAGTTTTTTTTTATACTGTGTTACCTATTGAAACGCGGACAATTGCTACTAATTTACTGCCACAAGCTGTGAATTTTTTATTTTTATTGCCTCCCTACGGTCAGACCTGATACTGTGAATAGTATATCCGAGAACCCCCATCTAGAGTTCACCATTGGTTAGTTCACTGCCAATCAGAATACTCCAGGCATCAGCACTACCACCACCACTTAACATTCTGCCGGAAACCGTTACGCCCAACCTGGCGCAGTCAAGAGCCATTTGTGACCTTACAGCTGGGTTTACAATAGAAAACTTTAGCATTAACCTAGACGTTATGGCGCGTATAGAGGAAATAATTAATGTTTATCTTATGTGTTGGTTTCCAAATTGAACTTAGCAGGTCGTGTGGGTGTTGGGATTTCCTTAAGCGTTAATATAAATAGTTATATTTTATACCTCAAGTAAAAATATTGTGGCTGATAACAATTAGAACAGAATAATCGGTCCTGTTGGAGGGGAAACTGTCGTTTACAGTAATCAAAGCATCAAAAGGATTTTAAAAGGCATATGTATATATACGTGGTTATGACTATCCTTGTGAATTAAATTAATAATATAACTAAACTTCTCCGTCAGAAAATGTCTGCTTTGAAGAATGATCCGCTTACATATTGTTGTGTTATACGAAGTTAGGAATATTTATCAACAAAAGATAAACAGCACACGCTGGTCTCAAATTTTCATTGGTTGGACTTACGAAGTGCGACATTGTTGTGAATCGTAAATCCTGAAGCCGTAGTTCCCATGCGTGATAACTGCGACTACTGCATAATTCTTAGCTCTTTCCAAATGGTGGCCGTATGCTATATGGGCAATCATTTATTTATATTCCCTGGCTTTCGAAATGCCACTTTTAAAAATCAACCTTTGAAAAATGTCACTACCGCTGCCCGCATATATGTTAACGGGCTCACAGACTGTCATGCGCCCAGTGAAGTCAGTAACGAAGGAGGTAAAGTAGCTCCCTGTCTTAGCGTTGAAATAAAATTGCTAGGTAAACATGTGTAAATACAGAAATTCTTTATTTTGCTTTCCGTGTTTTTTTTTTTCACGCACATACGTGCTGACGTGAGCAAATGTGTGGACTATTCACTTTGCTAATCATTTCAGTTTCCCTTGACCGACACATGAGGAAAGTTATGAGGCCAACAGCAATGTTAATTTTACACTGGGTGGGAGAATGCACAATGTGCACACAAATAGCTCTTAAGCAGGGCTTTCGAAAATGCCCAGTTCACCGTGAACCGCCTATAATCAATTTTAATCTGAGATCTGGTAAGCAATGGACGTAACATGAGAAATCTGCACCTCAAAAGAATATCGAATGGAGTAAAAACACCGTTCTGTCATAAAACACTGAATGAACAACTGACAATTTATTCGGTTCGCTCTTGTTGAAAATGACGGGCCATTAACAATCATTCATTGGTACAACTGATGATCTGTCTGCGGACAAGTGTTCAGAAGATATGGCGAGAACAATAGGTATCTAGCTACCAATGAAATGTTGAGCCCTTCTCAGACACTTTACCTAGGTATATTTCGCATTATGGTATTTCGCCGATTTCTGGAAGTGTTAATTTATAGTTTTTCAATTGTAAACCCAGCTTTACATCTCGTGTTGAGGCCTCGTATTTCAGATACAGCCGTGGATGGGCCAAGGTTCATACTAGTTAAGCAAGAACGGAAGTTTCTGCACAAAAGCGCTGTTTTTGGAGGGTCGCTGTTGGGAAACTGAAAAAAAAGGGGGAGGGGGAAGCCTACCACCCCTCCTGATCCCCTATCATTCCTCTTTGAAATTCTCCCCCCCCCCTCCAAAGTGCCATCCCTCACCCATGGGAGGAGTTAGAAGGACAATGAGGGTATGTTTTCCATTTTGTGGGATTGGGGGTGTATTTTTCGCCTTCATATCGGCCTGGAAGGCGCATTTTTTTTTACCGATTTCCTTCAAATTTGGACGAGGGGTGCCTTTACGTGCCCCACCCTCCCCCCATTGGCTGTTAGGTCCTTCGTAAGCCTAAGGCCTAAGTATTAAGTCTTAAATTTTAATCTTACTTTCACCATAATTGCAAATGCATGTCGGGATGTGCGAGCGAGCACGTGACGAAGTCCCCAGACGACATTGCACCATAAATACTAATTCGTACGGTTACCTGCTTCACCTATGGTGGCTCAGCCCGCGGTTTCCGCAGGCCGCTCCCCTGATGTTTTTTAATCATAGCCCAAACTGTCTGTCCAGGAAAACGCTAGAGCTGTCACCGCTCATTTCGCTAATCATTTCTTTTAATAAGGATTGCTTCCAAGATCTCTCGCAATATCAGCCTGCGAAATAGGGGATTCGCTATCAGACGAAAGTGCCAAATATGCTGAGGAACGAATGCCAGATTTCGTAGGCCGAAAACCACTCCATGGATGTTGACGAAGTCTCTGAGGTTGTTCTGCGGATGACCCATTCGCCACACTCCTTTCTGAGGCCATGTTCCGTTTGGCTATATTAGTTTACTAAACGGTCACGTGACTGAACTCAATGCAGTAAAATTATTCATTAGCATCTTACTGTTTAGCTTTTAACGAAAATTGCCATCATAATTATTCTGAATTCGATGCGGCGAGAAAATGAGGAGATGGCTTCTTACTTAACACGCAAGTAGGAATTCACGAAAGTTAATAAATCTGTGCATACGTAAATAAGTTTATACAGGAATTTAATTCCAATAGTATGTTTTGTAATGTGATACGATTAGTTTTCAACTTTATAACATAAATTTGTTTGCGTCGGTTATGTTCATATAAATTTTGAAAAATTATTTGTGTTAACAGATTTTATAGAACTGCGTCAGTTTCCAAAAAAAAAAAAAAAAAAAAAAAAAACAGAGCAATAAGCTGACTTCCGACAGCATGTTATAGAGACTACAACCTTCTCTCGACAGATGGTGGTAGCATCACTAAACAAATGACTATCGTTCTGTTTATACCTCGCTAAGTAGCTAAATTGTGAACTGGAACACGGCGTGATCCATCCGCTAGCAAGCAGTTGTTGAGGACAATATGGAAAAAGTAAGCGTGGACGATGCTTATACCCATGTGCCGTACGATTCATCACTCCACGATAATTAACTATCCAAGTCCAAGTAGTCACAGTGAAAATCCGTCCACACGACCAATTTCGGGCACGTAAACGACGTCTGCATAGAAGTTTTACAAAAATTGTGACGGTCATAGTGAATGCACTCGTCTTGCGTTTAGCCAGTCACACGCGACTAGAAACTTACTTGGTTTTATAGGCTGTTTGCGGTCAAATGAGCACTTTTGAAAGTCCTGCTTAAGATCTACTTGAATACACACTGTGTATTCTTCCACCTTACGTAAAATCAGCATTTCCACGGGCCTCATTACTGTACTTGATTGGTGCATCGGTCAAGGGAAGCTGTGAAATTTTTATAAAAGTAAATATTCTACAAATTTGCTCATTTTTTACACTTCGATGCATTAAAAAAATACAAAAAGCTAAAGAAATAATTTAAGTTAATACATGGAGCTACTTTCCCCTCCACCGTTGCCAACTTTACAGGACACATATCACTCATTGCGCCCGTTAAAATATATGCCGGCAGGGACAGTGACATTTTCTAAGGTTTATTTCAAAAGTGCTCACTTTATCGTGAACAGCCTTTAGTAAAGTAGTGACGTATTAACAAATAACATTTCATGTGTATCCATATTATGTTAGTACTTACTGCATATGTTTGTCAATGATATAGGCCTAAAACAAAACATGATAATACAATGCAAATTTAAAATAAAATTAATTATTACGTACAATTCAGACGTGTGTATAAAGGCAAATAAAAACGTAAGTTTTCTTTTATAACTAAGATAATCTGTTAAATGCAATAAATTGCCTATTATTCGTATCTCTTGCAATTATGTTGGTCGAAGGTCTTATGTAGACGAAAGGATACGAAATATTGCCAGTTCTTGCCCACGCGTCGAGGATGTACATACACGATACGTTACACTATGACCATAAACCGTTTGGTAAAAGAAGAATATACTTTTGACGTGAATACGTCTTTAAATTTGCAATCATAGTGGGAGGCGATCCAGAAAATCTAATGATAAAACCGGGGGACAGAGTTTGCCATTGCAGCTCCGAATATCGTCTACACTCAAAATTCAATTACACCACTCGATTGCCAAAGGACCAAAGAATATGTTACGTTGAGTGAGGACTGCGAAGCATCGCGCGGGGGAGGGGGGGGGGCAATTTTGAGTTCGTTTCGCCGCGTCTCATAACTTCCGCGTAGTAAAACTTTTGACTAGGAGAAGCTACGACGCGTTTAGGTTTCACTCACAGTTCTCATCAAAATCAATCGATTGCGTTTATAAAAACATTTGTGTGGCGTGAGTAGTAGGGATATGCCAATTGAGGCATAAGGGGATCAGGCATCGAAGCCGTTTCGGGAGGGGGGGCATATTTTCCCCCTTTTCCCTCAAAATTGCTCTTTTTCCTCCAAATCAACCAAAAGACCCTAGAAAGTTCCCTTTTTCTTTAAAAATTTCCCTTCTTTTCCTTAAAAAAGTTAGAATCCCCAAAAAATGGTAGAAGCCCCCCTCGTGCAAAAACAAGCCCCTGAAATCCAATTTTCGCAATTTCCTTCGGACATACAGAGCAGTGGTGGCCATATTGGTTTTATAGGCATAACCTATGCCAAATCGACACAAGGTATTGCGGATAGGACTCAGAACTAAGTGTCAGCCATGTTGCATCCATATTGTATGCAGATTACATTTGACCCCAACCATGACCTTTGACCCCAACAATGACCCTTGACACCGACAATTACCTTTGACCCCAACAATTACCTTTGACCCCGACAATTACCTTTGACCCGTGACCTTGACCCCGGTGGCCTCTGATCCCGAAAACAAAAATGCAAAGAAATCCAAAAATCTAAATAAATAACATTTTTTTTAATTTCCAAAAATTAAAAATTCGATTTGAAAACTTTTAAAAATATTTTTTTTTATTTAATTAGAAATTCATTTTAAAAGTTAAAAAAAAAATCGTTTAAAAATTGATTTTTATAAAATTTTAATTTAAAAATTCTTGATTAAAAAGTCCTTAACCCCGGTAGCCATTTCACCCTTTTTACCACGATATTTCCTATTTACTTAATTCCCCTTCAAATTTTTCATTAAAAATAGTTTAATTAGAAAACTTACATTTCCTGAGGTCTCCCCCCACACCGCCAATGTTACTCACCTCTATTCGAATCCAGCAGACTACTGTCTCCCTCGCACCCACTCCTCTCACCTATACTCATTCCCCCATCTTGATTTTTCTTTCGGCATTGTTTACATACTACTGGGGGCAGCCATATTTTTTATATGTTACTGGATGCTTCCACTTTTGTTTATTCGTTCGTAATTTGTTTATACATTACTGAAAGCCGCCATCTTGGTAGGCGACCACCATCTTAGTACGTATCTCCCATCCGACATATTGGAAGCCAATGAGCATGACCTTGACCCCATGACATTAAATGACCTTGAAAACCAAAACTTGAGATAAATACATAAAAGTCAGCAAGCATAATACATTCTAGAGTACTACCGCCATGTTACATTGCTGACTACCTCGACGTTGACTATATGACTTTGAATGACCTTAAAAACAAAAACTAAAAAAAACATAAGAATCACAACAGGCATAATGAATTACAGGCTACCACCACCACATTATACACAGACTAACTAGACCTTCACCCCATGACATTGAATGACCTTGAAAACCAAAACTCGAAAGAATACATCGAAATCACAAGCATAATGCATTACAGACTACCACCACCATATTAGATGCAGACTACCTTGACCTTAACCCCATGACCTTGAATGAACTAAATACAAACACTCGAGAAAAAATCAATGTGAAGATGCAGAAGCTAGTCGACACGACTCACCTCCCACTCAGCTGCTGTCAAACTAAACCTCTTAGCTTACCTACCTACTGCTTAATATGTACAAGTGTGCAACTGCTATGCATCATATTGCTTTGAACTAATAGTACTGCACCATTAATACATTGTGCAGACACCAACCAGCCAATCACCAAGTTACCACATGATTGCAGCTAACCAATCACATGCGAGCAATGAGAGATCACACACAGGAAGGTAGGCGGGTATAAGATGCTAGTTCCTTGATCACATTAGCATGCAATTACATCTTCAACAGTTTCTTCCAGACAAGTTTTTCGCTCACCTATAAATCATGGTCACACTTAAAGTAGACAACTGACTCCTGTTGTCGACCGACCCCCTCACAAGACTAAACTTATTGACCCCATCGACCCCATCGACCCATTAAACCTGTATGACCCCTGATTACGATGCCGGCTCCTGATGACCCTTGATTGCGGAGGTGGTGGCGACGGTGGTGGTGATGATTGCTAAAGATTGATCGAAGGATAGGGAATGAGATTGGGATTGGTGTGCGTGTGGGTGTGCGCATCTATATGGAAAGACTGACTCCAGCAGACTGGTTTGCTGCAATCATGTAGAACTTGGCGATTGGCTGGTCGGTGTCTGCACAATGTATTAATGGTGCAGTACTATTAGTTCAAAGTCAATATGATGCATAGCAGTTGCACACTTGTACATATTAAGCAGTAGGTAGGTAAGCTAAAAGGTTTAGTTTGACAGCAGCTGAGTGGAAGGTGGGTCGTCTCGACTAGCTTCTGCCTCTTCACATAATTTTTTTCTCAAGTGTTTGTATTTAGGTCATTCAAGGTCATGGTGTTAAGGTCAAGGTAGTCTGCATCTAATATGTTCGCGGTAGGCAGTAATGTATTATGCATGTTGACATTTGTGTATTTTTATAAGGTTTTTATTTTCAAGGTCATTCAATGTCATGGGGTGAAGATCGAGGTAGTCTGCATCTAACATGGTGGTGGTAGTCTGTATTGTATTCTACTTGCTGACTTTTATTTATTATCTCTCGAGTTTTTATTTTCAAGGTCATGGGGTGAATATCGAGGTAGTCTGCATCTGATATGGTGGTGGTAGCCTGTATGTATTATGCTTGTTGATTTTTATGTATCTTTTCGAGTTTTTATTTTCAAGGTCCTATAAGGTCATGGGGTTAAGGTCTAGGTAGTCTGTGTCTAATATGGTCGTGGTAGCTATAATGCATTATGCTTGTTGTATTTCTCGAGTTTTTGTTTTCAAGGTCATTCAAGGTCATGGGGTCAAGTTCGAGGTAGTCAGCAATGTAACATGGCGGTAGTATTCTATAATGTATTATGCTTCCTGACTTTTATGTATTTTTCCTCTAGTTTTTGTTTTCAATGTCATTCAAGGTTATGGGGCCAAGGTCATGCTCATTGCCTTCCAATATGTTTGATGGTAGATACCTACCAATATTGTGGTCGTCTACCAATATGGCTGCTTCCAGTAACTTATAAACAAATTACGGACGAAAAATCAAATATGGCAGCTTCCAGTAACATATTACCAAAAATGGCTGCCTTCAGTAGCATGTAAACATGTGGTGAACAAAAAAATATAATTGAAGAAAGAGTATAGCTGAGGGGAGTGGGTGCAAGGGAGTCAGTCGTCTGCTGAATTCGAACAGAGGTGAGTAACATTTGTGATTTGATGGCCGGGGGGGGGGGGGGGACCTCAGAATATGTACGTTTTTTTTATAAAAGAATTTCAATGGGATTTTTTAGGGAAAAGGGGAAATTTCGTGGTAAAAAAGAGGAAAATGGCCGCCAGAGTTAACAACTTTTTATTTAATCAATTTTTAAAATAAAATTTTATAAAAATAAAATTTAAACAATTTTTAAAATTCTTAAAGTGACTTTTAAATTAAATTTTTCAATAATAAATTTTTTATAAGTTTTTAACTCTACTTTTCGATTTTAATGAATTTTTTAAATTTTTTGTAATTTTCTTAGATTTTTTTGGATTTTTTCGCAATTATTTTTGTTTTTGGGATCAGAGGTCACTGGGGTCACGGGTCAAAGGTCATGGTTGGGGTAAAAGGTCTTGGTCGGGTTCAAATGTTATGGTCGGGGTCAAAGGTCATGGTCGGGGTCAACGGTCATCTGCATACAATATGGATGCAAGATGGCTGATGCTTAGGTCTGAGTCCTATCCTCTATACCTTGTATAGATTTGGCATAGGGTATGCCTATAAAACCAATATGGCCACCACTGCTCTGTAGGTCCGAAGGAAGCCCCCCAAATTAATTAAATTGGCGGAAATATGATTTCAGGGTTTGCAGGAGGGGTGTTTCCATCATTTTTGAGGACTTGTGAATTTTTAGAGAAATAGGGAAATTTTTATGGACAAAATGACATTTTTATGGTCTTTTGGTAGATTTTGAGTGAAAAGGGACAATTTGAGGTAAAAGGGTAAATTTCGAGTGAAAAAAGGGAAAAAATATGGCGCCTCCCCTTCCCGGCTCCGGCTTCGATCCCCGATCCCCTGAAGCCTCAATCGGCATATCCCTACTACTGGCGTGTTTATGGTGAAATTTTATGAGTTTAACGTAAAAAATGAAGAAAACTTGATAAAATGTCGGCCTATACTCGTTAAAAAGCCAAGTTGGAATACATGTCTTATACCGTTGGAAAGAGCATCTCAAAAGTAATCCAGTGATACCCATAAAACCCCATATGATCGAATGAAACGGTGCCGGGAACGTAAAATAAACATCAAGGCGTCCGAGCGCGTCAACGTGGACGTATTCGCGCAAAACAAACGGCCGTGTCGCCAATACAGCCACACCCCATTTTTTTTTCATTCTGATACGTTAACCGACCTTCTTAAAAGCAGAGAACCTCTGCGAAATTGCATCTACCCGTAACCCAATAGACAGAATTGCTGTAGGAAGCGATAGTCATCCGACAGGCTCTCAGCGGCGTAACTGCGGCGTTGGAAGTTGTTTGATTCTGTTTCAAAATGGCTGCGTTATTCAAGCTCGGTGGTCTCGAGCACTCGAGCAGCCAGGGTTCGGGAACTCCCGCGGTGCCCAATTCGATAACGTTGTAAGTGGATTCCGGGGAGAAAGCAGATGTTGTGTGATCGATTTTCCGCCCTACTCCGACCCTATCCACAACAAAATTCGATGCCGGGTGTTTACAGTTTATGGTCTGTCGTACTTATCAGTATTCCAGGATGTGCAGCACCTAAAAGGGGACATGAAGGAGGTAACTTTTATAGATGGTTAATTGTCAGTCATTTGAAATCATCTGCAGAAATTCTGTCAGCGACACAGTCCTAGCATGGAGTTAGGATCCGAGATCCTACTTATTCATGTTCCGTCATTCCAGTCAAACGACAACCGTATTTTCTATATGCAAAATTATCCACCATTTATTGACGTTCGCATTTAAAATTTTAAAAATTCTGAAAATTCTGAAAAATGTTCAAAATGCTATTTAATTTTCAAATTTATATTATGTTCCTTTACTTTACATTATTTAACGCCTGTTCAGCTGCCATCTTGAATTTTATTTATGTACGTATATTATATTTATGAAAATATTTTATCAAAACTATAAGAAGTACATGGCATAGCTCAATTAATATCACTGTTGGAATTATTTTTTTATTCTATGAAACAATTAAATTCTTAGTAAAAATATTTTAAAGCAAAAAAATATTAAATTACTTTAAATAAATTTTTAGGCTTATATAGTTCAAATAATTAAAATGATATTTTAAATTATATTGTATTAATCAAATAAACCTATGATGTATGTTTCAAGCTTAATCTCCCAACAAATACATAGTATTATCGGCGAAAAAAAATCAACGTTAACAATACAACAGACAATGACTTATTGAATAAACCCAACCAACGATGCCATAGCCAATATACGGTACTCCTGTAGTCTTGAGAGCCGATGAGGGTGAAGCGAATTGAGGTTGGAGCAGCGTCGGAATGCAAGGACGGATGAAACGGGAGACCCCCGATAAAACATGCCTACCTGCGACATCGTACGGCACGACTCTCCCGTATGGAGGTTCCAGGTGACCTCGCCGGGAATAGAGCCCGGTTCGCCTTGGTGGGAGGTGAGTATTCTGACCACTAAACCACCGCGGCCCCTAGAAGGACAGTATACCTTATGACATCCGCATGAAGAAGGAATGGATGGTAAAATATATCTACTTACGGAGAGTTTGTCGTAACATCAGATGCAATATTCAAAAACTTCTGCGGTCTTAAACCCCTGTTACACTATCAAATTTTTGCTTTCAACTATATTTGACAGTAAAATTTGAGGACAAAATACGGCCATCAAATTTTGCCTTTCAACTAATTTTATTAAAATAATATTGATTGTTTTTTGAAAATTTGTCACGCTGTCAAACTTTTTATTGGGGAATCTAATTTGAAATATTATTTAAAATTATTTTCATAGTGAGATATTGCTTTTGTTTTTCCATGCGGTCCATCGCAGGAAGAAATGTAAGTAATATTGTCATTTATTTTCGTTTCTTTACTAAATTAAAATTTTATTTGTGAGATATGTTACCTGCACAATGCAATTTGATGCCTCTCACTTCGTAATATTATGTTCAATATTCACTTAAAATAACATTCATGCCCAGACAGCGTCTACATAAATAATTATCTTCAAAACTTACTTCGTGTCCAGCAATTGTTCCTTATTTTAAATTTCTTGACGTCCGTTTTTGTCGTGCACGATTCTGATTGGCTGAGACCGTCAAACATCAAATAAATTTTAGAACCTGTCCAATTCTAAAATGTTTGACGGAAACTGAAGCCGTACAACTTTTCCAGGCAGAAATGGCGGCGTTTATGAAGTTTCGATGACATCCTAACTGTCCAACTATATTTGACCAAACTTATTGAAAGCAGTTTGTCGGAAAAATTTGACGGTGTGACAGGGGCTTAGTAATAGACGAAATTAAGCACATGAATAGTGTGATTGAAGCAGGCGTAAGTTAAATACGGCCACTTTGCAAGCGCACGAAGCAAGCACGCAGGTTTCAAACACCAAACTGCATGCAGGTAAACTGCGTACAGAGTCCACGGCACACAGGCCCCAGCCTTACCAGTGTTCTGAATGTAAATATCCCAATTTGAGGTCAGGAATGTCCTATTTGACACAAAAGTCCCACAGTTAGAAATATCACAGTTATACCAGCCTTTGTGATATAGTGGTCATTATATCTGTTTTTCCAAAATCGCTATTGCAAAGCTATTTACCACAATGCGTATTTTGCACTGCATTTGTCGTCTTTAACTTCTCCTGACGATCTCTTGCACAAATCATTATTAATCAAGTTAGTCTGTGTTTAAAACGTTTTCGAGGACTTTACTAGTTTACTTTTCCATCGCTTTCAATTTGTCATGAATGTTAACCGCACGACATACCCTTCTTCAAATATGTACCGGAATATTGTGGCGCCACATCTGCTTGGTGACTGTGATGATTGACACGTGTTGCACTGTCTTTATACGCTACGATTATAAACAAAGGAATTACCCGCTACGAAGGTGCGAGTCGAGTAGTTTTTTTTTTTTTTTGCAAGACAGAGAAGTGGCTTGTTGTAAGAACTTAATGGTTTAACTGACCACTGGAAAAAGAACTTTACTTCAACCAATTAATGCAGTTATGTTATGTAGGCAACACAAAAAGTATCAAAAGCACCAAGCAAGAAGTCTGCGTCTTTCTGCGACATTAATTGCACACTCACTGGGCATACAACATAAGATAAAACTAGTCACAAGATGCAGTAGTTTCGCATAGAACAAAACCACATGCTTAACCCTTTTAAAATGTCCAGTAAAACGTTCATGCAATTCGAGTGACCAAAAATCACTTAAAATATCTACCTTAAGGGTGATACCACACATCCAACAATAGTTTGCTGCTGAGCTTGATTAAATAACAAAATACATGCATATAGAATGTATAAACATATAAAAATATCTAAACAGTATATTAAACACATTCAGCATAGCCAGTCCAAAACGACAACCTCGGAAAATTTATTCCTTTCACTACCCTTCTGGAGCACATACGTTTCAACCTGGTAGTACACAGACATACAGATTAATTTCCCGGGAAAGAAATTTGGGTGCTGTTTAGCGCACAAGGAAAGTGTACAGGTAGGCATGCACCCTCTCAATTTGGTAACGACAGATAGAAAGTAGTTCCGTGTTCTATCGATGAATTATAAGTGTAGGAACACATCTGATATTTGAGAATAATGAAATTATATGTTTTTCTTTCCATGTATTTATTGCTTATAAATGTATGAATTAGTAAAATAATAAAATACTTAATTTTATAATAACAACTGCTGAGTTTTACTTGACACATGAATAATGTGACCCAGCCAATGGCGGAATTACATGGAAAGTGCATACAAGTAGATCTTTAGCAGGGCTTCCAAAAGTGCTCACTTTACCGTGAGAAGCCTCTACGCAAGTGTGTCTCAATGTGGGCTCGGCCTTACAAAAGAGACTCAATCAACCGTTAATCAACTGTAGACGAGATTTCATCATTGCTCCTGCAAGCTCGACGTCGTTCCTTCTCCGCGGCTATACACCTGACTCCCGGTCCCTCCTTCCTCCCCCAACCCTCTAAAACGACCGTTACCCTTGCGAAAATTACTACCTGATCTCCCAGGCATCGGCGTCACGCGCCCGGGCTCCCGGAGGATTTAACGAAGGCGGCGTGCTCTTGATTCCCGGCGAACTTAGCCCCCGTCGCATCGATCCGACGAGCCGGGCTGTGGGACCTTCGCCGTCAACAGTTTGAGTGGACCCCCGGAAAAAGAACGGCGAAGGAAGAAGAACCATTTATCGACAAGAAAACGGAGCCGCGGTGGCTGAGCGGTCAGCCTGCTCGCCGAACCGGGTCCAATACCCGGCCGGGTCACTCCCGGATTTTCGCATATAGGGATCGTGCCGGACGGTGTCGCTGGTAGGCGGGTTTTCTCGGGGACCTCCCGTTTCCCTCGCCCTTGCATTCCGGCGCTGCTTCATGCTCACCTCAATCACCCTCATCGGGTATCTAAACCTCACTGTTAAGAGCCGCCCAAATCTCATCACTCATTCACTCTACGTGCGAGTGTGTTTACAGTCAGACCGACACACGGTATACAGTGACGGATACGTATATGTAGGCCTAACTTTAGCAGGGCGATCCAGTACGACACTATCTATAACTTCGTGACTAATAACAAGACTCAAATAAATTTTGCCTCGTTAGATCGGGTATACAACTGCTATAGGAGCGTGGCCTTGAGATGGTGACGAGTAGACGCTTGACAGGAAAAAAAAAGGGGGGGTGGGGGGACGCAACAACGGATGGCAATTTTGAGCGTGGGCGAAAATTTCCAGACAATATATCTGGCGGCTCCGATTTGCTGGTGCGCTGATTTTGATGCCAAACGAAAGAGATCGTCTATATCTGTCGATTTGGGTCATGGAAGCAAATGATCAATTTCGGTACAT
Source organism: Dryococelus australis (assembly GCA_029891345.1). Lineage (NCBI taxonomy): Eukaryota > Metazoa > Arthropoda > Insecta > Phasmatodea > Phasmatidae > Dryococelus > Dryococelus australis. Next base: position 32,973,165 of record CM057004.1, read on the forward strand.
TCATTTAGTTCCCGTAACCCAAAGAAAATATTATCCTCTAATGCAGATGAATTCGCATGGAACCCAAGTGTCTCCGATATAGCTACACCTCGATTTTATTTTGTTACGCATAAGATAATTTATTTTTATTAATTCACTTGCCCTATTGATGCTCCAGATTTTATTCCGGAAGGCTAAATGGACATACATATCTATTGTTTACAATGTTACGACAGTAAACGGCTCAGAAACCCCTCACAAACGCGTGATGACGTAAGATTCGAACCTTAATGACCTTGGCCAATGTGATCGCCGCGAATCACAGATGAACAATTCTGCCATACCAAACTAATTATTTAAGTTCTCACTTTTCGGCACTGTTGCGTGTTTTCTAGAGAATCGTTCGTCTGAGAGTGCCCCAACAAGGCAACGTTTTGTGATCCTTCAATGTACACGTGATTATTACGTCAATACAATCAATGAACATCCACAGGATCACTCTATAGTCTATTCGCGGTTTCTTTGCACTTTATGAATCAAACCTTTGAAAAACCACTTCATGTATGATGTGTTTAGTTGTTTCCTTATTATGTTGTGTCCCACAAGCTTTTTATACTCATGCTAACATCAAAGTAATTATTTTTGGTAAGACTGAAAATCTCTTTATGTTTTGTTTATTTTTACAATATTTAATTTGTAATTATATGAATAAAACAGTGAGAAATATGCGTGTGTTGGTAACTCATAGTATTAAATATTTCTAATGCAAATTATTATTACACTGAGCGCGCACGAATTAGGGGCATTGTCAACTTTCTTGTGATTTTCTAGAATCGGTTAAGCTTTATTTATAAGAGGCGGAGGAATATCTTGGAATTATAACTGTAGTGGAGAGTAAGGGGTGATGAAATAAAAAATTATTGTGATGTAAGATGATGGTAGTGTGAAAACATAACACCTGGGTGAATGTACAACTAAATTAAATTATAGCAATTTAAATATGTTAAGGGCGCCTTTTCAGATGAATAGATGAATAATATCATAATCGGTGTCGCTTTCAAGCGGAATAAGTAATGATAAGAACTCATGTTACACGACATCTTTAAAACTAGCAGCCATTCATATGTATTATTCTGAAGAACTAGTGCATATCAACTAAGCACTATACATACAAGGAACATAAAACAATTCAAATATTCTACCATTTTTAAAAATAAAACTATGCTAATTATTTTTATTGAAAAAGGTTAGGTTCCACATTAAAATAATATCCAATGACTAAAAGAGCAAAGCGATGATTATAAAACTGCTGCCAGTTATGTAAAATAAATTAGATGAGTTTAGTTTTAATGACTTAAAAACGATTACCATCATCCTCACACATATTCATCCGTATGCATGATTGCGAAATCATGTGCAACTGTCACTTTAATAACCTTGCACTGTTTCTTGGAAATTGGTAATAAATTAAATATGTAAGTGTCCAACCAGTCATAGCTCAGTCCTTTTTAGATTCACGATACCTTGTCCATTCTTCCTAGCCTCTGGGTATATGATTAGCTTGCTACTGTACTTTGAAACACATTATTGGCTTTAAGCTGACACTGCATGCAAAATAGGATATTCCAATCTTACATTAATTTGCGACGACTAGCAGACTAGAAGTTCTCGATGCCTCCGAAGCTCAGGGAACCAGAGCAGTTCTGAATAGGATTCAGGCGGACTCCTCGGTGGTCCATATCGTCGCCATCTGAGAAGAAGTCGTCCTCAGCAGTTGAACGGAACTTCAGGTCGATGAGACATCGTCCTCTTAATTGGTTTGTAACTCTTCCCCTCCGTCGCGGAAACTACCTCGTCCAGTCGTGCAGCCATAATCTCCAGAACGTCGTAACTTTTTTACTTCTCCAGTCAAAACGTTCTTCTCAAAAATGTTCCAAAACCAACTCAAAGACAAAAGCTTTTACTTAGTAACCATTCCTGAGGTCTGCAATTTACATGGTCATAAAATTGTTCTCCATGTCGACACGTAGTGTATGAGAAATTTAATAGGAATTAATCCGTTTGTATGTGCGTTGAAAACAAATCAAACAGTTAGTTTAAAACACACGCTAGAGTGTGGATAAACTCTGCAGTTTCACATAAACATCTTACAACGAGGCCCCATTCGTGACATATTCTTAATAAAATCAAATTTTATACAGAAAACATACATGGATGGACATTTTAAGGATACGTTAATTTATGATAAAATTAAAAAGATGAAATGAATAATGAGTGAGATGATAAGTAAGGATCAACTGTAAGGGAACTCCTTACAGAACTTAAACAGGGCTTCAGAAAACCTGGAAGTAACCGTGAGTGGACTATATCTCTTACACGAAGGTAAATGGGCTACCCGCTTTACTCTCGAAGTTCTCTATAGCAGTATATTGTTTAGTATAGGCTATTCAAGGTTAATTAGCACTTTTAAAAGCCCTGCTTAGAATATACTTGTGTGAACGTTATGTATTCTTCCTCCTTATGTAAGATTAACATTGTCGTGGGTCTCATCACTTAATTCATTCGTCGGCCAAGAGAAACGGCGAAATTATTTTTAAAGTAAATATCTAACAAATCTGTTTATTTTTACACTTCGATGCTTTAAAAAAAAAACAGAAAGCGAAATAAATAATTTAAGTTATCAGAAATGGTTACGGAACACTTTTTATTCGATGTTAAAATACGGAACTACTTCCCATTCATCGTTACTGGCTTTACTGAGCGCATGTCACTCAGGGCGCCCGTTAAAATTTATGCAAGTTTGATTTCAAAAGTGCTCACTTTCTAGAGGAAAACTTTTACCCTGTTTTAAGCTGCTCTTCCGCATCGAGTAAAAGTATCGTCCACTTGCAGACATAAAAAAAAATTTTAGTATTAACGGGCGAAATTCTTGAAAACGGTGACTGTTTATACAGTTTATACAGTAAATCTTGGCGAATTTTTTGGACAAATTTAGACACATTAAATTGTAATCCGTATTTTAAAAATAATAATGCGTCCAAATATAAAAAAAACTTATTGCAAAATGAGAGAACTCGGTTATTTTCGCATAATAATTTAATAATGTATACGTGTTCTTTACTGGAGCAAAGCTTCGTTTAATTACACCTTAACCAAGCATTCGGTATCCCATGCAATGAGCTCGTGTTTCGTCTTCAACTTTAACAGCGTATTTCACCCCTAGGTATCTCTTCAGACTGTTTAAGTTTTGACGTGAATTTGCCTTTAAATTTGCAACCATAGTGGGTGGCAATCTATAAAATCCGATGATAACAAAATCGGAGGATACAGTTTGGCATTGCAGCTCCGAATCTATCGTCTACATTCAAAATTCAATTAAACCACTCGATTGCCAAAGGATCAAAGAATATGTTACGTTGAGTGAGAACTGCGAAGCATCCCGTGTGACCGGGAAGGGTCGGGAGGGTGGTAATAAAGTGGGGGGGGGGGGGGCGGGGGCGCAATTTTGAGTTCGTTTCGCCGCGTGTCATAACGTCTGCGCAGTATAAACTTTTGACTATAGGCTGTTCACGGTAAAATGAGCACTTTTGAAATACCTGCTTAAGATGTACTTGTCCACTCGTTGTGTATTCCTTCACCTTATGTAAATTAACGTTGCCATGGGCCTCACCGCTGTGTAATGATTAGAAAAGTTAATATTTCACCAATCTTCTCATTCTTAATCTTAGACGCATTACATAAACAGAGAGGAATATTTTCAGTTATCACAAATGGTTACGTAGCACTATTTATTTGACGTTAAGATACGCAACTGTTTCCCCATCCATGATTACCAACTTTACTGGGCGCATGTCACTCAGTGCGCCCGTTGAAATATATGCAGGCAGGGACAGTGACTTTTTGTCCAAGGTTGCTTTCAACAGCGCTCACTTTATCGTGAAAAGCCTTTAGGAGGAGCTACGACGCTCGTTTAAGTTTCAATCGACAGCTCTCGTCAAGATCAATCGATTGCGTGAATAAAAACATTTGTGTGGGGTGGTTTTGGTGAAATTGTATGGATTTAACGTAAAAAAAAAAAAAAGAAAACGTAACACTATGTCTGCCAATACTCGTCAAAAAGCCAATTCGAAATGCAGAACTCGTATACGGTTGGAAAGAGCATCTCAAAAGCAATCCAGTGATACCCATAAAATCTCATATAATCGAGTGAATCGGTGCCGGGAACGAAAAATAAACATCAAGGCGTCCGAGCGCGTCAACGTAGACGTATTCACGCAAAACAAACGGCCGTGTCCCCAACACAGCCAAACCACATTATCTTCATTTTTTGACAAACTATGCTGTTTTCTGTCTTCGGCGATGTTCGGTTACTCTTTGCTCCACATAGGGGGGAAGCAGCAATACATTACAATGTGCTCAATTTGAATTCCTCTATATAATGCAGTGCATTAGCGCTAAATAATTTGTGGTTTTGGGTTGTGTTGTCGTTATTATATATTTTTTATTTTGTTACCTGTTTCCATTACCTTGCTGCCATTTTTATTCTTGTTAAGTCAGTACTAGGATTTGGTTCATCATGTTTATCGTTTTATTTATTGCGTAGTTTCAGCGAGTTAATTTTAAAGGTATTGTAAGTCATGTTAAGTTTTGTGAGTTATTTAGATTACAAACTGATAGTTTTGGTCCAGAAGTGTGCCATAACGTAACGATTCATCCCCCACTCTTTTATGCTCTCGGCATGTAGACGTTTCGTATTTGCCGACAACCATGGCAATGTTGAAGGATCAAAAGAAATACCGCAGTTTCCTGAATTGAAAATATCAATTTTCTGTAGTACAGAATATGTTCCTTTTAACCCGTTCACTGTCCATTATCGACGGCATGTTGCACATAAAGGGTATTTGTAGTCAGCACTGTACACAATGAATCAATGGCGAGCGTTTCAAGCGTCGTTGTCGCGAGGAATCTGATCTTTGGAAGTTCCTGCACGTCTCGTTTGTGATTGGTCAACGCTGATGTCAGCGAACACGCAGCACGCTGTTTCATTGGTTGCGAGAAGCATGCGCAACACAAGTGCAGCGCACGTCGTGAAATTAAACTACTGCAACACTTGAGCCCGTAAATGTGTCCGGGCAGATATTTCCGATTTACAAATTCTTACCGTCCTTAAACGCTACCATGATGGTCGGCAATTACGAAACACCGACGTGCTCTTTTCTCCTGCTGTTGTGATTGGACGACTGTTCTTTAGACACGCCCCGTTTAGCTGTGAGCCGGTAATAAGCAAGAAACAGTAGCGCGAGCGAGTGCTTAACAGTGCTGTACAGAGGCCTCACTTGATCACGGCAACCAGTAAGCAAACGATAGTGTCTCGAGCGTGTAGAGGGCTATCCAGCCTAGCTTGCTGCCAACTCAATCGGCAAAATGCTCGGGGCCATAGTTACAGCACACGGGGCCATAGTTACAGCACACTTCCGAGCCAAAGGAAGGAAAGTTGCAAAACAAAAAGTTAAAATTACTTGACCGAGAGAGCCGAAGTAAGGAAAGTCATAAGATAGAAAACACAATGATATGTAAGGTAAATACTCACACCCTTGTATGTATTACCCAGAAAGGGCATAGACGCGGGGATGAAAACAAAAATATCGCGTGCCTGGCATGTAGCTGGCCACGGAAAAAAATATATATATATTCCCGTACTGAAATGGTTCGTAATTCTGTAATTAGCATTCCACTCAACACGTGATTTAATAATCAAATTAACTGGTAAGCGTTATTCGGCTTAGATTTGAAATTAACATTCCTTTGGAATACCGGGATTGTAACTAGACCACTCAGGGATGAAACGACAAAGGTCAAATTAAAATGAGAAGAAAGTTTAATATATTTACGAATATTTATTTTTATGTACTTTTCTTCAGATTTTAGCACTTACAATTGAGATTTAACGGAACATTAAGAGTTTATTTTTTTGGTTTGAAAACTTTAAGGAATACGCGTACGTGTGTGTGTGTGTGTGTGTGTGTGTGTGTATATATATATATATATATATATATCAGAGTGGAGCCTAGGAAACCGAATGTGTTTGAACCATTTGCAACGAGCAGGCGAGGGACCCTTTACACACGTCCTGCGGCGTCAAATGCCGAACTACGTTTTAGTGGTGGAAGTGTAAACTAACAAGCAACAGGTTACAGCACTGGGCTCGTTAGCTCTTACCTCGCAACATTTACTTAGCAACAGTTTACAACCCGCCACTGGTACAGCCACTGATTAGCCAGAAGTCCTAATATTATAGACTATTCATGGTAAAGAGAGCACTTTTTAAGACCCTCCCAACATGCATTAATCGCCAGTAAATATATCTTATTGCAGCCTCAGACGGCATCTTATGAGATTTGTGAATTTTATACACTGTGTTTGTTAGTCAACTGGCAATTGTTATGTTAAAAAGTGGCGGGAATATATAAAGTGGGCGAAAGGAAAAATTTAGCAGGGCCTAAATTATTGCTCACCTTACCGTGAGTAGCCTATAATAGTGATTCATGACTAACTGACGATGCCTACTCTAGGAAATTGCCTGTTCTTTTTGCTGGTGCGTGGCACCATCTCGAGAAAATGACTTTTGAGTAATGCCTTACCTTATTGTTGGCGCACGTCGAAACTCGTGGCTGGAGTTTGTGATGCCTTCGCCAGTGAAACTTCTGTATGATTGAAAATTCTGAGAGTCGAGCACTACCAATCGTTTTGCAACGACAGTCGACAGATCACATGACATTAAAGTGGAGAGATATTTCCTTTTCCTTGAACGTATATATGCAGATCTTCCTGTCTAACGCTTTGAGATTTAATCTTAAAAATTAGCGTTCTTTTTATGGCATACCACATTTAAGATAAATATTAACAATTGCTCTCTGCCTTAGTGAGCACAGTTATTAACTTGGAAAGTAAGCTCAGGGAAAATATAAAGTAAATCCAATATTGAGTGTAGGCAGAGACTCGGAAATATCGCGGATTTATTTAAAAACAAGTTAAACTTGAACCACATGCACATGGGAGGATCTACTCTGTTAGACCACAGATTGCTAGTCATACCACGGACCTCGTTCAACCAATAACGAATCTGCCAAGAAAACAAGCATCGAATCGCGTACTGCATGTCGTGGAGTTAAACTGGAGAATCAGTAAGCTCGGATGCAAAAAAAGAGTTGTGGAGTCTAGCTTGGCGAAGGATGAATCCACGAAATTGCTGGGTCTCTAAGTACAGGTATTTGTTATTCAGCTGTACTGGCCGACGACGCACGTATCATTGCTTAGTACGTCCCTGATGTCAGTGTTACTTGCTGTCTATATATATTACCTCTAGTTGCCCGCAGAAAGATATACTTATGTCTTTGTCTTCCCAACTGTAACGAGTTGTGAAAAAATTTGGGGGGGGGGGGGGGCATGGGAGTGAGTACGTAAAAATGCAATATATTACGCGAAGATAACATTTCCGCTTTATCGAGCTGTACATTTTGATACAGTTTCTAAAACAGAAAATGTGGATAAAAATGATAAATATAAAATATAAGATATAACTCCAATTTTTTAAATAAATGATTTAGTTATTGGAAAGTTTCACATTCATTATAACAAGTAAAGAATAAACTACAAAATAAAATATATTAAATAACAGTCAATTACATAAAATAGTTTATCACCAATCTGGACTGATACTATAAATTGTATACATTGTTATTAATATATTTTATATTAAATTATTGTAATACATATTAATAATTATTAATATTTATTTAATTAATAGGAAATAATATATAAATAATAATACATCTGTAATAAACTAATAAATAAAATAAATTAATAACAGTTAATATTATAAAATAATAAATTACTATAGTATGATGTAATACTATAATGTAGTACTTTAACGTAATCATACAGTTTATACAGAATGTTGCAAAATTGCTTGTCAGTACATCGGGGGAACATTTCTCACATCTGATGGCTTAAAAAATATAATATGAACATAGGTCCGCAAACGCCTCGTTTCTGTACTACATTTCGTAATACATAAGGTACAGCGTAAGGCCCGCAGGCTGGACCATGTTTCTGTGGAATGCCATTGCAGCGTTCGGTTGCATGAAAGATGACACCTCACACCACACCTATAACAGTAGGAATCACACAGGAATTAGTTATAGTCCACTCCCGATTGGAAGCGACTTATGAAAATCAACCTTTGAAAAAACACTCTAGGCAAAACATGCGAACCTGTTTTTTCTTTTTTCCAATAACCTGTATTCCACAAATATATAACACTACGGTTAACTTAAGAGTACTGTATTATTGAATAAATGAAACTTTACCTTAATATCGTTTATAACTTGTAATATTTATTTCTTTTTAAATATGAATTAACAAAAGCGAGAGCAGCGACGTGTTGGCAACGGCCGGTAAGAAATAGTTCACAGTTAAAATATAATTTTAACCTAGTTTTTTAGTATACTATTTGTAAATTAAACTGTACCTATTGAGATATTTAAATAGTTAGGTAGCCCCGATGGCAACATATCTCATTTTTACAGTTTAAAATAACAGCGGAAAATATCGTGAGTAGGCCGTAATGGTAAGGTGTTGTTTTATCGAACGAGAGCAGCTTTGAAGCAACTGTCTGCTGAGCGAGGCTTGTCGCACTATCTCTCTGTCTTTGCCTGTTTCACACTCGGGAAGTTTCACTTCGCTAGTACGCGCTATTAATTGTATATGTTTTCAATTGTAACATATTTCATACTTATTTCGGCAAAATAATGATTTTTGAATGTGTAATTTACAACTGAAAAGAGATTTTAATGTTTGAATACTTATTTTAATATATTTAGATACGATGGCGGGGCAGAAACAAAGTGAAGTTGGCAGACGTGGCGAGCCGTGACATGGCGTGTTGCTGTTTTACCAAACGAAGTGTAAATAATACTTACTCCGAAAAATACTTCAAATTACCACATCACGTTTGTAGACGTTGTGTTTATTAAACCTACCTAGGCAAGTTACGATGTTGTGATAAATCTGTGTTTCCACGGCAGTAATAAATATACTGTGAAGTGTGTTTCGTTAGTCATTGCGTCTGTGAAATGGCGTGCCTTTGTGCATCGTGGTCGATACGTTGGCCCTGTGTGTGCGTTATTTCAAATATTTTTTATTAACTGTTTATACGTCGTAAATGTGAACTGTTTTTATGACGACGTTATTAATTTACATCCACGTCTGTTTATTTATTACAACTTTGTACCTTTGCCCTGGTGGGTGTTTGAAACACAGTCGTGTAACGTGATTTACCACCAATCCCAACAAAATAACCAAGCCCAGCCCCAACAAATTTCAATAAACTTAATACACAGTAAGTAGAAATACATATAAATATGAGCGGAATAAAAGTTACGGTAGGCTTATTTATGTGCACGTTCACCGCTATATTTTAAGTTTGCATAACAAAAAATGAGCGACACGAGTTGCGCGCTTGATTTTAATGTCGCTTTTTCGTTTTTCGTTGGACTGGCTATTCCTTCGTTATTCGAACTGAGGCCGTCTTTTTACAGAAATAACCCAACACATATCAATAACAAAAAGTTAAATACTACAGGTCGTTACGCCGCAGTTGTAACAGTGTTTAACACAGTCGCGGAAAAATATTAACGTGCATTACGTGTAATGTGCTATGTCGTGGAAAACAAGTATGTTACTGTAACGTAACCGTAAGAATTATCGATAATTCAGGCATTTTTAAAACGTCATAAAGCTGACCTAAATAATGTTATAGGCCTAAACTGTGAATATTCGTACGAAATGGTTTTTGAAATAGGCCGAAGACAGAATTCTTTGAAAAGCTGTAAACAGTAAACAGCACATTTAACAGATATAAAAGTAGAAGTCACATTTCAATGTATATTTTTAGGTGTAGCGGAAGTATTCTAACACATGTACACACACAATGGCATGTAAACCTTGATTTTGACATATGCTACATGGCAGTTACATGGCACTGTTTGTTTACATTGGGCGGAAGGATACGAAACGAGCCTGCAAGTAGATATTTAGTAGGGCTCCGAGAAAGTTGCTTCCAATGGGGAATGAACAATATACATGTGTGAAAGTGGAAAGGAAATGATCAAATTGCTCTCCATCAGCAGGAACACATGCACCAACCCGCCGTTGCATGGACTCTCTGATGCGATTATGAATCCCTGGAGTATTCTTGATTGTTTCGCAACCCGCCAAAATACGGTTACGAAGGTTGTTCACATCATCCACTGTGGGTTCATACCTTCAAAAGTCCTCACAAATGAAAGTCTAGTGGATTCAAATCGGTGCTCCTCGGGAGCTGGCATGGGGCTACCAATTACAGCTGCGATGGCATTCCACAGTAACGTGATCCAGCCCGAGGGCCATACACTGAGCATTATGTATTACGAGCTGCAGTAAAGAAACGAAGCGTTTGCCGACCTATGTTCATAATTTTTCATCCTCTGTATGGGAGGAATATTCCCCCCGAAGTATCGACATGTAATTTTGCAACAACCTGTAGTATATTATTATAACGGATATTAATAATTGTTGATAATTATAATATTAAATTAATAAATTATATATAAAATAAATAAAAATAATAATAAATAAGATATGAACCCATCCTGTGCAGAGTACTCATCATGTGAAGTGGCCATTCCCAGCAGTAGAGTACTCATACTCTCTTTCTCTCTCTCTCTCTTTCTCATTCTCTTGCCTCCCTCCCCCCTCACCAATTTCCTCTTCCGATCACGCCATTGCGAAGTTGCGCGAGCATCTGTTCCATCTCGTAACTGACTCCACGGAGGGTGGCCCAACTCTCCTCAGAACTGCTGATGCCTGCCGTGCCGCCATTAATGTGGTCTCATCTCTCCCCCACTCCCCCTTACCCCTCACTTTTCACAAACCGCAAGTTGACTCATTACTCCGCTAATGGCCCGTCTGCGTCGCTAATTAAGTAGCCTGTTGCGGTCTTCAAGCGAGGCCAGTTCCCCTCAGGGGAAACTATACTCTCCCGTGGGTATACGTCTCGTGAAATTCGGCACTTCGTCTTGCAGTGATTACATCGTAAATTTATAATTGCGGAGTTTGTTGACACAGTCGCCCTTTAACCACTTTGTACTCCGTGCTTTGCGAGATTGTGCCTGGCTGTATAGCGCAAGTTCGTGGTCTCAATTTTACGTTATTATGGAAAATGAGACTCGAGAAGTCTTATTGATATTTCCGTTGTGACACACCAACGTTTTTGATACTGTTCGCCGGGTCGTCTTGTACAGCCCTGTATGCGAGGCGATATCTGGTGTCCTTGCCAGGAAACGGTATTCGATGGACATGGACTGCCTATGATTGTTTTTTTAAATTATTATTCTGTTTGTGTAATAAAAGTTGAAACATATGTGGTCACTTTTATGAGTTGGTCTGCTGAATTTTATTTATTAATACCGAAGCAGTTATGAAGAATAAGTCTGCATATTTTATTCTAATATCAATAATTATGATTCAGAGTTGCTATGTATATTAAACACAAGAAGCCGTCTCAGAAAACCTGTAAGTGATCTAAATTTTTGTTTTAGTGGCTAGATTCGGTAAAGCGTATTTCGCAATTCGAGTTTCTACAAAATTTTGAAGGAAAAAAAAATCGCTTCCAATATTGGTTACGAGATCTATCATTCCTATTCTGGCATTACCATTCACGAACCTAAATCTAGACATGCATCAAATTACCAATTCATCAAGTACACTGACCAATTAAATCATTATTCAATACTCGTTATTTTGCGGGGTCTTCGTGATGATGTACCTTCACACCATTGTCTCTAGTTACTTTCGAAACTTAAATACTGCTCGTCTCCTACTATGGGCTCGAATATTGTCCTTGAGTAACTACTTCACAGGTAAAAACTTTTTAAGAATACTTGAATGTTTGTACAAGATGGCGATCTCCAATACAAATTAAGCACTGTGTTCCGTATATGGAATTCTTGAAGATTCGCCAAACAGAATACACAGTTAATATTCAACATTATCTTCAGATTTCATTTTAAGTTCTATAATTCTCGTGCCATGCATAGCTTCCAGTGATAGAGGGCGTTGATATAATCGGAATTATTACGAGACAGGATAACTAAGTGTCAGCAAATTTAACACATGCAGTGTTCCTTAGAAAGAGAGGCGAGTTAGTACTGCAGAATATTATTCATAACAATGAGAGTTCTCTGAATGCTCGAGAAATGTTTTTGACTTTCACAGAATACGTTTAGTAGACAACGTTGAAGATTCAATTAGATTTTCTAATATCTGTTATACTTTTGCATATCGGAATTTAATGTGAAATAAGGATTACAAACAGAGATACGTGAATGAAATTAATTGATGTTACGACAGTCCCGCCTTTAATATATGATTTAATATTTTCAATAATGTAGCTGTTAGACTTCATATGATTCTTTATAACAATAGTCATGCATGTTTCCAATTTAGTTTTCAGTGACCAACAAGTCCCAGCATGTTGGTCAAGTTAATACGCTAACTTTTGTGAAAAATGGAACACCAAGAAGGATACATGTGATTGGAATGAACTCTATACCACAAAATAGGTACATGACAATACACAATTGATTAGGATTACAGAACTGCACATGATCTCTGTCCTTGAGAATTCAGTAAGGTGTGAAGCCCCCACGTGCTGCAATCACAGCCCCCTAAACGCCGTGCCATGGTATCAAAGAGGACCTGGATATGCTCTTGGGGAATCTCCCTGCACGTGGTTTGTATGCGAGTCCACGAAGCATCAACAGTGGTTGCTTGAGGTCCGTGACGAACAAGTCCCTAACCAACCATATCCCAGACATGCTCGATGGGCGACGTGTCAGGCGAACGTGCAGGCCAGAGAAGCAGTGATACCCCGTCGTTCATTGAATAAGGCTTGCACATTCCTCGCCATGTGTGGCCGGGTATTGTACTGTTCAAATATGCATGTGGAGTTGTCTGAAGGAGTGGCAGTACCTTGGGCTCTAAAATCTCCCTGATGTAGCGGTTGCTGTTCAGATTGTCCTCGATACGTAGGAGTCAAGATCTCATGTTGTATGAAATGGCGCCCCAAACCATCATACTTGGTGTTTGTCCGCTATGCCGCTCCACAATGCAGGCTGACAGATTGCGGTCACCACAGAAGCGTCTAACGCGAATGCGACCATCACTGTAGGATAGGTTGAAGCGGGACTACGTTTTACCACTCCGCACGCCAGCGACGGAGTTCACGTGCCCATTGCAGTCTGAGGCGTTTGTGGTTTATGGGCAATGGGAGCCAACGCAATGACATGCGTGCCAACAGTCCAGCCCGCAGCAAAGGACGTCGAAACAACCGATGCAGACAGATCCACACCCGTCGCAGTGTTCCAGTGACGAGCCAACACTGTGGACGAAGCTGTGCGGTCCGTTACGACCAAGATGCCTGTCGTCCCGTGCTGAGGTCACATTGCGTGGTCCAGTACCCGCTCGTCGCTGCGTACGACCCTCTTCGATCCACAGGTTCCACACGCGCATCACCGTCGTGGCAGCATGCCCTGTACGAGCCGAAATGTCACGGTACGACAAACCGGTTTCCCGGAGACCGATCATTCTGCCCCGTCTGAACTCACGCACAGGCTGATGTGGCGCCCTTTGACGTCGACGAGGCATGCTGGCACTTGCTTTCACTTCGTTTGACGGCTCTTCACTGACTGAACTTGGCGTGACTCTGACATGCCAGTCACACAATAGAGGACGCTGCTGGGTCTACGTGTACGCCATCTCTCTGCAATCTTAATAATTTATTACTGGTACACTGTTCTACACATCCTCCGAATTTGGATTCATTCGGGCAATTCTTTCTGGGTGTTGTAATTTTCACAGACATTATTCTGCGAGGGGAAACTCACTCTCGTGAATTTCTCATGTGCTCCGCACAAGTATATCACCAACTAGTCTACATACGTTTTGCAGTATTATATTTTATAGATTCTCTCTGTATTGTCGCTTTTTTAATGTTTCGTTTTAAATAGTGAATACTTGACAAAGTATACTAAAATATACCTGCAATGAAATCTTGACATATTTTTGTAATAATGTTTGGGTTTTGAGCGCTATGCTAGTGTAAAACAGCTCTTTAAGTCGAGGGAAATTTCAAAGAACACACTAAATTATTTCAAAAGTTGTAATATTTCAACTTCAAAAATTATTATTGATAGCGTGAGTTTCTAACGGAATGATAAAAAAAAGTTTGTATAAACGTAAGGTTAAAACATGCATATAGATAGGCTGTAAATTGCAGACAAAATTAAATCAATAATCAGATGTCTGTTATACAATAACTGTTATGTTAAGTGGGACCTTTTACGTATTCACATGGTAAATACGTGCAGCCAATAATTTTCATTAACAAAGTAATTCCAATCTAATTAACGTGGGCTTCTTTAAATAATTTTTCTTCAAGTAAAATTTACTGATATAAGAATTGAAGCTTTCCTAATGATTACTAGGAATACGTTTGGTCTGAAAGAGTTCCGTATAGGCAACCCTGCCTATTCCTGGAGGAAATTATTATACGCCTACCGGAATATTTTCAGCTTCATATTACAAGAAAAATCAAACAAAGGGAACAACTTCAGTGCCACACTATAACTGAGCTTATAATTATTTCGTATAGTTGCAGAAACAGAAACAAGAGTTTGTTAGAGACGGGGTTGGTATTGATCTGCTTTCGGACTTGACATACATTCCAGATAGAACTGACAGACATGTCTTACTCTGTAATATTGCCTCGACATCCTCTTGGGATAACCTCCTCTCCCCCTTCACATCCTATTCCCCGTCTTCCATTTCCCTTCTCCTAAAGGTCAAGCGGGGCCGCGTACTATCCCAGGCAGCCATGCGTGATTTATCGACATTTGGTGTCGATATATCGACCGACGTGCTGATATATCGACGAACGCCAGTTAGAATCACGCTGCAGGAGAGTACAGGACTGCAGAGCTCGCTGACAACATGGCAGGTCAACAGATAGCCACCGGTGCTTGGCAATAACTGCGAATACCACAGGTTAGCTCTGACTTTATTATCTCTGAATCACAAAACTACAGCTATAACTTAGATAACTGCTATGCTTGCCTTTTATCGTCCATTTATGTTGGAGAATAGCGATTGCAAAATATTCAATTTACTAGTATAATCTCTCCATATATAATAAGTATTGGTTAGCCAGTGACCTTTTTTTTTGTATTGTCACGGGGCTAGAACAGTTCCGCGTTAAAAAATTTGGCTATCATACAAATACTGAAAAAAATATTGCATAGAGATATGTGGGTAATAATGAAATGATGTAAAATTAACTCAATATTGAAGCGATTTCTCTATCCTCTTTGGCACTGCAGCCCCACTTGACATTCTCTATGCAAAACTTTTCATAGAGAAAAGTAATTAAAAAATGAGCTTTTAGGGTAAAAGATAATGATTGCGTAATTTGATCTTGCTGAAATTCGAACTTGACCTGTATTTTACCCTGAGGATTCGCTCTGCAAAATTTGAAGAACTTAGAGGTATTAAAGACGCACAGACAGAGATCGTCTACTTATATAGTAGGATTTCATCTACATTTCATTTCATTTATTCGATTTAAATATTTTTCTCGTAAATAAGGAAATTTCGATAGATTTGAATGCGAAATAGTAAAAATTCTTACACATTAGAATTATTTTGAACGTAAAACTCGAAAAACGACGTCCTGTAGGTATATAAATCTCAATATTCGCAATTTTGAAGTCGAGTTTCATTAGACTCTTGAATGATCTCATACACGCTCATGGTTTCCCCATACGATGCTGTTGACAAATTTGTTCACGAGGGAATTAACGCTGCGTTGACGTACCTCGGTGAGATCATTACGATTTAGACAGGGCACTGTCATTTCCAGGATAAAAGTATATATATATATATACACCTGAGAGAATGCGCATTTATAACGTTTTATTTTTGATTATATTTAAGATGACTGCGTCGTTGTCACCTGTATGGTTTACAAGAGTTATCATGCACATTCTTGATCAATTGAATGCCTACACGTCCTCTATTCAAGGAGCCTCCCCTTGCGATCATACTGGTATTACTGCAATGCCGGAATCACATAGCCCCGACGAGCACAGCGCGACACGACAAAAATCGCAACCACGACCATTTTCAACGTTATTGCTCGAATTTACAGCCCGGCAGTTTACTGATGCGACACAGCGAGTAGAATTTTTAGGATCCATTTAGGAGGCGCTTCTTAACTGTGCTAGTTTCAAAGGCGGTGGACAGAGGGGTAATTTGGAATACCTGACGGTGAGAAAGTTTTATAGTTACTGCATACAAAGGTAAAATGAATATTTAAAACATTTAAATTCAATAATTTTCATAATTTGTGTTCTTTTAAGCTACCTATTCCCCATTGTAGGGAAAGTTTATCATACAATTTCATTTCACAAGTTTGTAGTACACTCTGTGAGTCGTGCCGCACGACACGACGAAGAACAGAAATCATTTCTAATCCAAAACTGCTGGTCGTACGACATAATTGTCGGGCTTACGTCAGATCTATCTTGTATTTCATTGGTTGTTTAGTTTTAAGTGTCGTGTCGTGCTTGCAGTGTCGTGTTAGTCGGGGCTATGTGATTCCGGCAGAAGTAGTTATCTCTAGACTATTGAGGAAAAAACTATGGAATATTTTAACGTAAATCTCTTTTTTTTTTTTCAGGACAGAAATGAAAATTGATATTTTATTGCCGGTTTATAGATTTAAAGGTTGTTCACGATAAAGTGAGCACTTTTGAAATCAACCTTAGAAACAATTTACTAGACCTACCTGTATATATTTTAACGGGCGTATTGAGTGGCATGCGCTCAGTAAAGTTGGTAACGAAGGATGGAAAGTAGTTCTGTATCTTAACGTAGAATAAAAAGCGTGAGGTAGCCATGTGTGATAACTTAAATTATTTATTTTACTTTCTGTTTATTTTTTTTAACACATCGAAGTCTAAAAATTAGCGGATTTGCAGAATATTTTCTTTTTTAATAATTTTACACTTTCACTTTACCGACGTATGAATAAAGTGACGAGGCCCATGGCGATGTTAATTTTACATTGGGTGGAAAAATAGACAATGTGCGTACAAGTAGATCTTAAGCAGGGCTTTCAAAAATGCTCATCTTACAATGAACATCCTATAGTTACTAAAACATAAATGTGGTGGTTGAAAACTGTCAAAGGTATTTTTAAAAAAGCTGTAAGTATTGTGCATGACAGAAACGAGCGGCCTTGGAAGGTATGCGGTCGAGCCGAGGTGAGGAGGCGGCATGGTGTCTGGGCCGGCGGTCGAGAGTACTCTATCGTGCAAATAAAAAACACTTACTCATATTTATACACTAGCACTAAAAAATGAGTCGTAAGTAAAAGTGTTTTTTTAAATAATGATTACAAAAAGAAGCGCTTGGGAATAAACTTAGTAATTTCTCGCGCTCAGAAAAAAGGATTATCCATTCAAAGTAATTTGCAGTTTCATACGCGCAAATAAAAATTAATTTTATCTCTAAAAAACAGGCAAAAAAATCGAATCGGCACGAACACGCAAACAGATAAACATGCATAATAAACATATATTGAGTATCTACTCACCAAGTCCTTTAGACTGCCGGACCGTAAACAGGGACATGAAGAACAACGGTGTCGAAGGCCTATAGTTTTTATCTTCAGGCAATAAGTTTAACCTCAGAATTAATAAGATGAACCATAATAAACATTCACTGAACCTTCATAATGTCATAATCAGTGTTGTTAATTGATGCTGCACCATCTGACGACACTTCACTTTCCGAGTCACTTCCACTGCTGTTGTCGTCTCCCAAGATAATTATTATGCTGTCTATCACATCAGGAATAATTCCATCCTTTCGCCAGTATTCGTCTTCAACGTTTTGAACATGGCCACAATATCCTGCCCAGTCTTCTTTTGCAAACTGACGAGATTGAAGTTTCAGTAATTTCCTTCATTTTCGTGACAAGTCGCCCGTAACGTTTCTGTCCCTAGCTTGTACAGATCAATTTTGCGCATGCTCTCATTGCACTCTACCCCATTGTTTTTAAGCCACAGTAACATGTCGTTTTTTACGGAATATTTATAGGGAGCTTTATCGAGCTCCACAGTATGGTAAGGTACAGCATCCATTATAACAACGGAATATAGGTGGAAGGCACAGGTAGTAGTTTCTCATCGATCCATTTTCCGAAGTGGACATGGTTCATCTGGCCATGAGTGGCTCCAGTGACAGTTCCGGCGCTGTACAGATGTAGTGCATCAGGAAGTGATCCATCCCGACTACCTGCATGCAGCAATATTAGAATTCTGTCTGCGCTTGAATTCGCTTGCACTGTAAATTCTTCGTTGTGCTGCCAACGCTTGGAAAACTTCAAATTACTATCAACCCAACTTTCATCAAGGTGAACTATCTCTCTTGCAAACTTCACGGTAGTGTCTTATCTTAAGCATGTAGTCATTACGTCATGTCACGACGCTGGCTCTTTGAACGAGTATTTTCCTCTTCAACCTACACTTTCTCCACTTAAATCCCATGCTTCTTACTAAGCAGTGAAGTGTTCTTGCTTCCCATGGAAAATCTATCTTATTCCCCTAAACTAGCTAAGGATAGTCAGCGAATAAGTATTTTCATCATTTAAACTCACCTAAACTAACCTATGAGAAAAGTTTAACGAGTGTTTCTAGTAGTTTAAACTAGCCTAGAACCTTTGGTCAATCACTGGCTCGTTAATCAAGAGAAGATGTTTTTTGATAAACAGGCGAATAAATAATGTTGCCTCCACGTGGGTACGCGTGTTACCCATTACCTCTACTGTCTCCTCGCCATATCTTTGTCCTTGTTCGCCATATACACTCATTTGAAGAAAAAAAATTGGTCACCCTGAAGGTGCTATCGTAGGGGCACGTAAGTGGGTATAGGCTGTTCGCGGTAAAATGAGCACTTTTGAAAGCCCTGCTTAAGATCTACTTGTATGCACGTTATGTATTATTCCGCCTGATGTAAAATTTATATTGCCATGGGCCTCATAAACTTATTCACGTAGGTCAGGTGAAACTGTGGAGTTATCAGAAAAGAAAACATGTTTCAAATCTGGTCGTGTTCACACTTCGATGCATTAAAAAAACACTTAGTGAAAGAAACAATTTAAGTTGTCGCAAATGGTTACCGAACACTTTTTATGTGACGTTAGGATATGAAACTACTTTCCATCCATCAATACCAACTTTACTGGGCGCATGTCACTCAGTGCGCAAGTTAAAATATATGCATGCAGGGGCAGTGACTTTTTTATGAGGTTCATTTCAAAAGGGCTCACTTTATCTTGAACAGCCTTTACAAACACAGGATATGGTAGTATGTATAGAGAAAACATAAAAATATTGTTCTACGCCAAGCAGGTATTGCAGGGGACCAGCACTTGCAGGATGCCCTTGGTATGATGTTGGACCCATAGACTAAAGATAAGGTAGACCGCTTATTCGTCTCCTGCACATGTACCCAACATTGACCTATCCCAAAGGAACACAACTGTTAAAGTCACATGGTCAACAGTGATGAAAGTGTTTGTTTAAATATTAATTTTAAAACGACAAGCACTATTATATGAATACAGCACTTACGCAAATTTAAATACAATCAGCCTGCACTACAAATTGGTTAGATGAAGTATAAAAACGTCTAAAAAGATTTGTTTACAAATGAGTTTTCTAACCTAAAAACGAAAATATGCCGTTTTCGCTAGACGTGTTGGCAGAAAATTTAGTTCAATGTTGGGACATGGAGATTGGTTGTGCGCAGCCAGAGTGATCGGTCTACGTCATCTTTAGTCTATGGTTGGACGACCCGCAGCCCGGAGACACGTGGCGATACGGTCGGGCATGGAGGCATACAGACGTCGTGTGTTCTGCTGAGGAAGATCCTGCCACAGCTGGTGCAGCAGACCTCAACATCTGCCGTAGTTGCCACCGACTGGAACTGCCGTCCAATCTGGTCCCGAACGGCCTCGGTGTGGCCGTGTCTTACGGTCGTAGCATAAGAGTCGTTTGTGTATTTTTGAATTCTGAATGCATTCAATATACTCTCTTTCATTTCCGAGCCTGCGGAGATTGCTTCGTCAAGCCGGAAATAGAAGGAACAAACTAATATCGAAAACGCATCGTTTCCCATAACATTGAGAAACGGAATTTAAAAATATAATCACTGTCCTGAGCGACAAGACAGTTTTCATCGGGCACTTTGTAAGTCGTTTATCCAGAAAATTATGTGAATGCCTCCCCCAGACACGGTTTAAGTGGAGTTGCTGTTAAAAGCCTTAATTAAAGGCATGTTGGCCTGAAGAGGGAGGCCCAGCGTCGATGAAGCATCAAGTGCTACGTAGGCCGACGTATCTAATACTTTATTGCCTTAGAGGCGATATATACAGCAAAGCCATATGAAACAGAGGAATCTATGGCATTAGCAAGATTTAGATGTGATATTGGTCTTACCCATAAGCTGCAATGCTAGCAGGAACATATTTCCTTTAGTTACTTTTAATACTGCGGAGTAGATATGATAATTACTCTGGTGTAAAAAGTTTGGGAAATTTTGAGTCTCACCTATGAGAGTGAGTGAATATAAAAGAGGTGCTAGATCTGCTGTGGAGTCTCATCTAGACGTTCAGTCAGTCAGAAAGCGCAAGGATACTCTACGACAAACAACAAACAGAAACTTAATCACTATCAAAATTAATTAATTAATTATTGAAACTGTTTAATGTAGATAATAAATGTCCTTCACGTCATACAATTATCGCCAATAATTCAAAAGTTATGAATGAAAAGTTTTGTAAAAAAAACAATTTCTAAAATCGAGACGCGCGTACGGACCTATATGTGGGAGAGGGGGGGGGGCGACGTGGTGTCAAGGGTATGCGTGGTGGGGGGGGGATGTGTACGAGGCAGAAAAGACGAAATCGTACCCGGGTGAAGCCGGGTCGGATCGCTAGTGTACCTATATCTGAAACAGTGTCCGTACTGACCAGGAATCACATTAAGCCGTGAAGTCAAAAATTACATACTACCGTATTCTGTGATAGGTATTTCACTTAAAACATATTAATGTTATAGCGAATAGCGAGCTATTCTATGAAAATAATTGCAGTTGAAAAATAATACTTTTTGTCTTACAGCTATTCTTTAGTAGAGAAAACTTTGTTGCTTACTTTTCTAGGAAAGATTGGCTCGTGCTATCATGCAACTATGTTTATTTCCACTCACCCAAATCTTTCTGTAAAGAACCGAAAAGAGTGTAACAGTTATTTATGTACGAAATGGAAATATATGTTGTCCCGACGCAGTATTGACAAAACACTAAATTCTGCAAATAGAAAAACCTTGACTGTGCACATTTGCAATCCGCTTGCAGACTTTTTAGATTGCTCTGAATTGCAGCAACTCTCTAAATAACAAACCTTAATACTAACTTAAAGTTTGCATTATTATTAGCTCACCCCTCCCTCCCCCCAGGTATGCGTTTTATACAATAAAAAACACGGCCGTTTGTTTTGCGTGAATACGTCTACGTTGACTCGCTCGGACGCCTTGATCCCCCCCCCCCCCGGCTTCGCTTCACCCGATGGGTATCACTGGATTGCTATTGAGATGCTCTGTCCTACCGTATACGATTTCTGTATTTCGACTTGTCTTTTTGACGAGTATAGGCCGACATTGTGTTAAGTTTTGTAAACTTTTTTTTACATTAAACTCATACGATTTCGCCATAACGACGCCACACGAATGTTTTTATACACGCAATCGATTGATCTTGACGAGAGCTGTCGATTGAAACTTAAACGTGCGTCATAGCTTATCCTAGTCAAAAGTTATGCTACGCGGAAGTTATGAGACGCGGCGAAACAAACTGAAAATTGCGCATCCCCCCTCCCCTCTTGCATGATATTTCGCAGTCCTCACTCAACGTAACATATTATTTGATCCTTTGTCAATCGAGCGGTGTAATTGTATTGTGCATGTTGACGATAGATTCTAAGCAGCAATGGCGAACTGTATCACCCGATTTCGTTGCCATCGGATTTTGTGGATTGCCTTACCCTATGGTCACAAATTTAAAGACGTATTCACGTCAAAAAAAAAAAAAACGAATGTTGCAAGACAAAGTGCTAGAGGCGCGAAATTCTTGCGATTGTAGCTCAAAAGAAGCTGAGTCGAGTTACTGTGCTCTCAAGGTTTTCTTGCCACTTCGTTATTTATCGATCACAGTTTTTACTACCACATTGATCTTATTTATCCTTCACATTTGTTTCAGAACCACGATTAAAAATTAATTTTATTTTTATTTCTGATAAAGTTAATTTGAATACAATCGTGTAGTTTGTAATTTAGTAGACTGCTGCATTTTTATAAGAAAACTTCCGATAGCATAGGCGGGGATCATGGATAAAGTGAGCACTTTTGAGGATCTAGTTACTTTTTTCTTTCTGTTGTCTTTTATCCTTTAACCACCTTTCTAGATCAATTTTGCAATGTAAGTAATACACAGAGTGTGAATATTCCACCGCACTCAGAAGTTAACGTCTCAGGCTAAAATAAAACACATTCACTGACTATAATTTTACATGAGAGGGCTTAAAAAAGTGCTCACTTTACCGTGAAGAGCCTATAGTACAAAAGGTTATTTTCGGTGACTGGGTTTCAAGAATATGTCTTGTAAAACTGGGAGAACTACAAAAAAAAAAAAGTTCTCTAACTGTTGAAATTCAGTTCATTATGCTTCAGCTAACACTAATAACCAGCTGAAGGACTGTTCGTCTGGAGGGAAAGAAGAAGATGGAAGTGTCAGTCCACGATGGCCCTTCGGCCTTTAACACGTTTGTTGTAACACTGAATGTAAAAGAAATACTGCAGAACGAGATAGGCGTAAAGAATTTTTTCCCCTCGTATTCCGAGCTGGCGTACTGTCCCGACACAATGCAGCGCTCCGACCGCTTCAATTTTCCCTGGCGCCATCGTGCGGCGAGACCAATATCTTAAGGTTGTTCAGGATCCAAACTTTTTCTAGAAATTGAGTATATTTTATGGGTTTTCTGAAACGGTATCGATGACAATTTAATCTAAATAAGAAATAATTTGGAGAAAAAATAATAGCGGTCGTGATGTATTTTTTTAACTTGAAATGTTTATTCATAGAAATTTCATAATTGTATTTTAACTTCGTCTGGAACTAAACTGTTTCTTGCGGTCGCGGAAGTAGTTGTTTCAATGTTATTTTTTAATCCAGCACTTTGCTCCACTGCGGTAAGGGTTAAACTCCAGCTGTTTTAATTTTAAATTTCACCCCTAAAGTTAGAATTTAAATACGGGCAAACTGAAAAACATAGTACATTAAAAAAACACAATTTTATTGAATTTTTATAACAGGGCCAATAATTTAGAGCTCTATCCTAACGTACTGATTATGTCCGTGTTTGAGATATAATATATATTTATAAAGTATTTTTTTTGTAAGTAATTTACCCCCATAAAAATAGTTTTATTCGGACTGTGATTTCATATCCCAGCAAAAAAGTATGCAAAATGCTAAAAGTAAGTTAATTTTGCACTCTTGTACGCGCTTAAAGCCAGCCATCACACTCTCTTGTCTAAGAGAGTCAACCATACTTGGCTTTGAGGTGTGCGGAGGAAGTGCCTAGGGAAAAGGAACCATGATGACGAGTGCACGACGGCGCTACGGGAAAGGCTTCCGCCTTGGCTTATGTGACATCACAGTGACCATTACTAAAGGATGTTCATGATAAAGTGAGCACTTTTGAAATCAACCTTTAAAAAAAAGTCACTGCTCCTACCTGCACATATTTTAACGGGCGCACTGAGTGGCATGTGCTATTTGTTATGTTTTCTTTGCAACTTTTACTCTTTGTATTCCTTTTCTAGTAACATTTGAGTAATTTCGGCAAAGCCCGTATGCGGTTCGGCTGTTTAATCTTGCTTAGTTTTTTTTTTTTTTGCGAAAAAATGTAGTTAATTTGTTTCGCTGTTAACTTTGATAGTCACTGTTCCTGTGACCCAGCGTGTTACTATAGTATTTCTTTGGCGATTCAGATATACTGTTTTATGTGTTAATATAGTGTCAAAATTTTGTTTCAGTCAACATTAATTTGTCATTACTGTAATTAATTTATTGAGCGATTAATTTTTCTTGTCTGAAATTTGTTTAGTACTTTATTTTAGCATGAAGATCGCGTGTCATTAATGGTTATTATGTCAATAGTTAATCTGCACTGGCAAAATAAACGACAATTTAATTATAAATGTACTTCCGCTAAATATTTTGCTTACGTTCACAATATTATTTTTGGATTGCTATACAATGCGAGTTTGTTTAAAGAGAAATTATTTCGTAGACGTTTAAGACAAATTATCACACCATGTTGTATATCGATTATTACTCTACCTTCGGGAATCGATATCTCGGCTACGACCACTTCCGGGTACGACCACTCCCTTCCTGTTCACCTAAAACATGTCGAGATATTACTTACTCTCGCTGGTCTCAAGAAAATTTTGTGTTCTTTGTGTTCTTTGGCACGGGCCTCTTTGTGTTCTTTGTGTTTCTTGCGGCACGTCTCATTTTTCCTTTTAAAAATTCTGTATTTAGCGGTCGCCGTTCTGAGGCATTGAAGGTGTAAGTCGCGGTGAGCCGCATCCTCGCATGCATCCTTTTGCCGCGATGGATATGTAATCATCCTACTTGCCAGGAGCGCCCAATGCCGCGGGCTTCTTCGTTCAGGCCATTTCTCAACCTTTTTTTTTTTTAGCATGGACTTACTAACCTGAAATTATGTGACAAAGAAAAATACAAACTGCCTCGGCCGTTTTTTTGCCAACCCTGTGAAAATTCGATTTGCTGCATTCTTCTTTTTATTATTCGATTCAGGAAGAGAAGTATAAAATATTAAAAGAAAAATTTTCTGTTAAAACAAAAACTAAACGTGTAACACTAAGATTTACTGCTTCTCTTTAGGTGTGGCTTGTTGCCGGTAGCCAATATGGTTTCTTGCATAACTTGTAATAAATTGGCATGTTGCCAATAATAAATCAACTTGACCTCGGGATCCCGAATTTATATAAATACTTGAGTATAAATACAAGAAAAGCATAATATTATTTTGTTGTTGAGAAAAAGACTGATATTTACAAAGTATATATGCAATATATTTTTTATGCACTTATAATGTTGTGCTTTGTCTATTTTGAAACCGGTAAAGAAATAAGTTGTCACTTCGACACCCTTTTACTTAATCTACTAGTTATTAAATGTTTAATTACATTTCCTTTTATTTGAGTTATAAACAAGTTACACATGTTTTGCTGAGAACCGACTATGCCTACTAGTGTTGCAAATGCAATATTTAAATTTGCCGAGCTGGCCCAGCGTTCGGCCTTCGTCGTGTGCTACTGGCCCTGGCAATCCCCACTTACCACAACCGATTCACTGTGTTGCGGTTTTGCTGGGTGCGCGTGGGGTAATCTGAGGAATGTTTCGTCTGAGAGGTTTTACCCTTCAGTGATTGGTTTATGATTCTTCCATGTGTTACAGTGCCCAGCGAAGTAGTCTCGTATCTTAACGTCGAACAAAAAGTGATAGGTAGCCATCTATAGTGACTTAAATTATCTCTTCTTTCGCTTTCTGATTCTTTTCTAACGCATCTAAGTGTATAAATGAGCAGATTTGCGAAATTTTCCTTTTGTGATAATTTCACAGTTTCACTTGACCGACGCATGAATTAAGTGGCGAGGCCCATGACAACGTTAATTCTACATGAGGCGGAAGAATACACTTCATGAATGCAAGTAGGTTCCAAGCAGTGCTTTCAAAAGTGCTCATTTTACCGTGAACAGCTTTTACACGGTTTCCAGTACTACGCAATTATATAGCTTGTTTACCACATTTTTAAATGCATTAAAATAAAAATATATTGATTTTCATTAAAAAAATTAATTTATAAATAATAACACATGACAAAATCCCGTAATATACTTTATCACAGAATAACATTTATCACATCACGTATCTAACTTCAAAAACGAAAAGAAAAATTATTTCGGCTTCGTTCATTCTGTAATATTCTTCGTATATTCATTTTTTATACTTACGAAACCCCTTCGTGCTAATAATATCCATCAATATTCACGTAACTTATACATTGATTTTACGCATGAGAAGTTGCAATATAAATATTTTTTTTCGGATCCAGTTGTCAAAGATCAAGCTTGAGCCTCTAACACAGGATACTTAATGTTCAAGGTACCAAAGCAGAGTACCATGATATTTGAATGATAAATATTGACTAACACTTGCGTTATGTCAAAATGCTAAAAATAAAAAATAAAAACTGTGGCGAGACGTATACTTACTGATAATGTAAACAAAATATGGAATAATAAGAGCAAAAGATGATAGAACTGTGAGAACTTTTATAAACTGTCCAAATTAAGTGACAACCCTTCAAAGCAGAAATTCAAGCTAGAGCTTATCGAGAAAAAAAAAAAAAAAAAAAAAAAAAAAACTGAACGAACATTGGTCTCGCATAGCGGAAGAATTTTTAAATTCTCGTGGGAGTGCTGACCGGATGGAGAGAGGAGTCCCAGGGTAATAAATGCAAAACGAAGCAATATTATGAACTGGCGGGCTAGAAGCAGAAGAAGCAAGTAGAAGCAACGAAAATAAATTTTGGTCAGACAAGTATTTATGAATTGCTTACAGTAACTTTCACGGTGGAGCCAATTAGAAGAATTTATGTTTTCCTATTGTTCAAGCAGCACCCCAATTATGAAATATCGACACTTCAGTAGCTGCCAGAAGCATTACGCATAGAGAAACTTGGTTGTATCCATGAAGGTTTCTGACAAAGCACTAATTTCATTTATTGTGCAAAATTACTATGTATGGTATTAACCATATATTTTTTATAAACTACGTAATCAATTCAGTCAAAGTTCTACTGTTTCTTTGGTCGTCTGGTAACTAAAACAATTAATTCAATACTAAATGTTCTTTTGTTTTACATTAAAAAAATGTTACTTCTATATTATTTCACTAGTGAGCACATTTGTGCCGCATGCAGTACCAAAAACATCGTGTTTTTCTTAGGTGCTTGAAGAGGAATTATTTGGATTTAAAATTATAAAAGCAGAGATGGTGAAACGAGCATATCACTAATACTACTAATATCTTGTAAGTAATTTGCTATTTTCAATAACGGCATTTAATTAGAACTGAATAATCAGTGGCGAAAAAAAATTGAAATAAGTTTTAAATGTAGGAGTAAATTTCTTAACTTCATAAAATTTTATTGACTTTTTGTGTGATATTATATTTTATATTACTTCACTTAGAACAAACTTTTTTTAGACTGCTAGTAATCATGGACATATTTTCAAGTTTTGTCATCAGCTATTGGTATTGATTTATTACTTTGTTAAGAAATTCATAGTTAAGTGCTGCCATATGACAGTGAGCTAACCACTGACTATGTTATACACATCGTAAACTATTTTCATAATAAAATGGAATAGCTTTATAACCTGAGCCAAAAATTTATTAAATCTCATATTCGTTGACATTGAACTTTCTCATATTAATGTTTAAAGTGTAATATCGTATTTAGCTTTATTGTTATGTCATGACAGGGGAAATATTGCGTATCATTGAACCTTACGGACGTTTCTAAATGTTGCTTTTTGCTGCCGAAATGGTGTACAAAATAAACATTACCTACCCCGTTAGGACACCTGATGCACATAGCTAATGGGAAGTTAACATAATTTCCTGCTATAGAAATATTCGTATGGAAAAAAAAACTGAACTGTTTCATTTTCTAACATTTGCTTTGATTCTACCTTTCAGACATTCACAATTATCTTACCCTGGCACGTGTCGAAATGCGTTGGTTTTTATTTCCGACTTAAGTTTTCTGTAGAAACATTGCGATTTAATATCCTTCAATTTACAACATGAAAAGAATTTCAGTATTTACATTACTGAAATAATAATGGACAACAATGGAAGTCGTTAATCACGTTTTAAAAAGTCGTTTTATAATTGAGCGTGTCCCTCAACATCTGCATTTGATAAAATGCCAGAAAATAGATATGGAGTCAAGTCTTTGTACATACTGTTCAACAAAAGACGAAACATTAAACAGGTACATGTATAAATTACGCTAACTTAATCTAAAATGGCTACTCGAGAAACGACATCTGTTAGCGTGTATGCACGCGACGTAGTGGGAATCATGACATTAACAGTTGGTAAAAGTGTATAAGTGAGCCAGCGTGCATGTACAGAATGAGTCTGAACTCCAGGGTCCTACAAAAACGACTACATGTCTACAACTTGTTGAACTTGTAGACTTGTAGCAATAAGTCACGCAGTACAATATGAGAGGCGAGAATACTAATACCGCAATTGTGGCTGAATTCTACAGGGCTAGTCAACTACTGGTGTACCTTCATGGTTTTGTAAATTGCGATTGTTTTTCGTTTTGTTATTTATGATACTGCCCGCCGTTTCCGAGCCAATACGTATATTCGACGCGTTTGTTCTGCTGGCAAACTGCAAGGCTTGCAAGTTTCCTTTTCGAGGAATCCGGCCATCTCGTTCAAAACAATTTTCAACTGCGTAGCACTTAACGGGAAGCTCTGGATGCGTAGCTTGTTGAAACCGCCGCCTAGATGGTGCTGCTGGGGGAAGAAGGGCGAAAGAAGGGGTATGGAAGGAGGCCTGGCAGGCTTGGACGAAATGGTGTGACGGCGTTCACGCGGATAACTTCTCGTTGTTGCCAAGTCAGCACCCGCGGAGAATAAAGTATGGCCAACCACCCGCCGGCAGCGATACTGTATATTGAACAACTCGCTGAGCAGTGCGTTATCAGTGAAAGAGCTGACGTAACCAACAGCTCAACTCGCTTATAAGTGAAAACTGTTTGAAAAAAATCTATGGAACACCAACCACTAGCCCTACGTATAATGGGGCTTCTTATAGCATTGTGAATTTTCGTGCACGTTCATTAGCTGACCTGTGAAAAAAATAGTAACCTAATAACATTTTCAACTCAAAAATCTGATGTAACATAATCCGATAAAAAGTATCCTAAAATCGGGGGTTTTGGTCCAAAGGCAATATTTAAGCCTCGTTAACCTGAATAAAATATGCAAATTTAATGTTCTGCAAACAAAACTTTTTTAGATCCAATAGTTTTCACGAGGCAGAACGAGATGTTTTAGGTATCGTGCCGTTTTGTGGCCACACACACACTGACATTACAGAAAACTTGTATCGGCTGTTGAAGGTAAAAGTGAGCACTTTTGAGGGTCTGGTTACTTCCAGATTCGTTTATCACGTGTTTATAACTTTCGACACTTAGTGCTAGTGGCACCCTCCATTTCGATGTGTTTTGTTCATCATTCGTTGGTGCATGTCGTCACAGCGGCCATTATGTTTAGCAATTCAGCCACCTCCCTCCCCCCCCCCCCCAGTCCCCCGGGTCGCCATGTTTGTTTACTTTTTTTCCAATAGGCTGTAGTAACTTTGTGCTGATTATCTTTTAGCCATCCAAAGTTCTGGCCACACATAAGGCTGAAGCTTCCTTGTAAAAAAAAAAAAAAAAAATAATATTTCACTAGCAATGTATACCCGCACACATGTGATGAGAGCCGCCCAGCAACTCAGTTACCCACAACTGACCTCAGCGACTTCTCATATCAACCATACTGACCACTTTACAGTCCACACAAACTACCATGATAGCCCCCGTGCTGGCAATACTTACACACCATACCGCCTATACCATGATTCGCCTGTATGGTCCGTAAGTTCAGTCGGTACGGGCGGTATAACATATTGCTACAAGTTCTATTCTAAGTTGTGTAAATTTCGTTACGTTAATTTTTATAATGTTGTATGCAGTTTTGTTGATAATTATTAATATTAACGTGGTCGGAAGTGAATATATTTGAGTGACACTTAACATCGAGGTCTTGAGAGCCGATAACATGTTTAGATTTATTGTCGCCGTAATTTAAGACGATGCATTTGGTACCAGTCCCGTTAAATAAATATAGGCCTATGACGGCATATGATGAATATTACGACCAAGCTGCGTGAGAATCAGAAAGACTTCATATAATATACCTGTTAACCTCACCACCCCGTAACTTACCCATAACGTTGCCTTGCTTAATATTTAACTATGGCAATTAACATGTACGAAAAAATCCTCTCTGTCTCTATCTCGCTCTCTATCTCCCTCTCCCTCTATATATCTCTGTCTCGCTCTTTCTGTCGCGTCTAGAACCGTACGGGCGCTGCGCCAAGTGAATTCATTAAATGTAAGAAAACCGCAGCCATAAAAAAAAGGGAGGGGGAAGAACTAGGGGTGCATGCGAGGCAGTTCATTATTTTCGACGGAACTGAGTCGATAATAATGACCAACCATCGATTCTGGACTCGTGGCGAGAAGCCAGCCTTACCGGCTACAGGAAACTTGAGGCCGTTAATGGCTTTTCTCGCGGAAATTGATGCAGTAAAAACATACCACTGGTAAATTTTTTTTTCGTCGGTAATTTGGTTAACCCTCGCGCCAGAGTATTTTTCAGAGCAACGCAGAAAGGAGGAAAACTTTCACAACGACAAACTCCACAGTTGTTTTATGTAGGCTACGAGATGAAAGTCGGCTATCGGAGTGGAAACTTGAGAGCGCGCCATACATGAATATGCACAGATGCCAAAATAAAATAATCGAAATGGCAAGACGGTAGAAACTATTTTATTTTACAATATTTGCAGCACTAATTTAATACGTGTGGTGAACTGTTGAGGATTTTCCCCTACGCCATGGAATCGCAGTGTAAGTGCAGTGCGAGAAAATAATTCTACAGGCATGTATATATCTGAGTAAAAATGATTGGAAAAAATAATGTACGCGACAGTGTTCTTCAGTATTACCTGTCAATGGAATTCCCAAACATTCTTTCAGGTGACCACTCTCTTCACTGGTGTATAAGCAGCACGAGAGCATCTAACTCCGCACTAGTTAAGGCAAATGACGGCGGAATAGTTTGATGGCTAAGGCATTACTTTCCGAGAGCATAAAGGTCAGTACGCTGAAACACACTCTGAAAGAAAGAAATGCTTGGGGCAAGCGACATTTGTTACTGTCAACAAAATATTATGTTTACGTACAGTCGAGTAAATATTTTGTTGAATTTGAATATCATAGTTATAAAATAGTTGTGTTATGGCAAACATCTCCTCTGTTGTTTTACACAAACATAGCAATATGTCATAAACCAATGTGTTTAACATCTACAAATTTCGTCATACTATATTTACATTGATTCCTAGTGCGCAGTTACGTAAATCTTAACAATAGTCGACTACACGACCGAGATATGAACCCAGGACGCTGATTTTTGAAGCTGACACTTTACTCAGTGGCCTGCGGATACCACGTTAGGAGCTGTTTATATATTTAGTACTAATACCGTAACCATTATATATTATATATATTCCATTTTATACATCTTATTTTGCTTTCAGTTGAAATGACATCGTCGAGATCGTTTATACTAAGATTACCACCCATACCGAAAAACGCTACTGAAATGCTAACTGTCACATAAATTGTAACCAAACGGTTGAGCTGTATTTTCAGACAAAGAGACACGCATAACTCCACAGTACAGCCAACCAAATGGAAGTCGGCAATGCAACATTTAATATTGTTACAATGAATTCGGGGGTATCGTTAGTAATCGCAGATTATGCGGGAAAAAAAATCTCGGAAAACGATATAAATCGACATTACTAATAACACTGAACACGAATTTACTAGGGACATGGCGATATTCGCAGTGCATACTACCAAACGCGATAGTCGGGAGGCCTGTGAAGATCGGGGAAGTTGTGGGGTGAAACGCATAAAAATTGTGCATAATCTATGTCAAGAAATTTGCCTCTGACGCGCTAAACGCAGGAAGACCTCGCCTAACCACGGCGTTATTATCTATACGGCAAATTCCAAAGTTCGAGGATGTTAAAGCGCTCCATGCTTGCCACCTACGCTCTAAGAAATTATTCGCATATTTACTGTATGAGCGTATACGTAGAGTGGGAACGCGCGAGAAGTAAAGTTATTTCCCATACATTCATACTAGCATTCCTGAACTTGCTCAGGAAACAGTCAAATGCGTAGGAAACTTCCTGGCTTTGAATCCAAACAATACACAGCATGTTTGTTTTGTAACTGCCAGTATGTTATTTATGTGATGCCGTTGGGATTATGTGGAGCCGTGGCTGAATTTACAAGGTGCTTAGATCCAACCTTAGGAGACGAATGTCGCTGTTTTGCTCGTGCTTATGTAGATGACATCCTAATTACTTCTGCTACAATTGACAAACATGCCCAACACGTTCAAGTGGTACTAGAGAAATCGGAAAGAGCTGGAATGACAGTTAACGTCTGCAAGTCACTCTTTTGTAGGACTCGGGTACCATTTTTGGGTCACGCACTCACGAATGAAGGTATTCGAACAGCTCCTGATAAGCTGCGAACAATTGATCAATTTCCCATTCCTACCAACGTGAAGAAGCTGCGTGCATTTCTGGGAGTCCTAGGATTCTACAGAAATTACTCTGATAAAATTTCGAAAGTGGCTGTACCTATGTTTTCGCTTTTAAAGAAAGGCATCAGTTGGTTTTGGTCGAATGATCATCAGGAAGCGTTTGAACAATTGAAAGCGGAACATGTAATTTACCATCCTATTCAAGGCAGAGAGTTTTTACCGAACGCCGATGCCTGCGCTTACGCACTAGGAGTAGAACTCGCGCAGGAGGATGGTCGAGATGATGAAAGAACGGTAGTTATAGCCAGTCTCATCTTGAACAGCGCCGAACGCAATTACACCGTAACTGAGCGTGAAGCATTGGCGATCGTCTGGGCTCTTCAGAAATTTCGCGACCTTCTGCTTGGGGAAAAATTCGGATTGTTGACGGATCATCAGGCCTTGAGTTGTCTTCGCAGTGGAAGAGCTTTCGGGGGACAGGCTAACCAGATGGCTGCTTTTTCTGCAAGAGTACGATATCAACATCCAGTACATCGAAGGATCTGCTAATGATGCCGCAGACTACCTAAGTCGCATCCCAGACGCTGACACTGAATGGGCACATCCACCCAAAAGAATGAAAGAGTCTTTTATAAAAAATTTCTTTTAAAATTTCCTAACTAATCAGATGTAAAATGATCACTAGACTGATTTTAAAGTTTCCTACAACAATTTTAAAAATGCGTCTAAAATATATATTTTTTCTTTTATTACTCTTAGCGCGAATAAAATTTATACAAACTTAAGTAAGCAAGGAAGAATTTTATAAGACGATTGTTAAAGTAAGATTGTAGGAGGATATGACGTCACGTCGTGATATCCTGAAGAAGTAAAGGCTTGAGGAGTCCTTCTTCTAGGGGTAGACATCTAACATGGCCAAACGTTTCAGTTAAGTGCCCCGCCAGTCGGCGCCTTGATGACGGCGTACGTAACGACTCCGGAGGGCTGAGGATGGTCAGCGTCGTGTAACCAGGCGGAGGAAAGATGGAGATGTTCCGTTCGAGTGGAATCTTCAGTGATGCCTGCCGTATTTAGCTTTGAAAATGCCGACGCCATCGCTTCCCGAAGCTGTCAAGTAAGACCGATCCATGGCATGAGCCAAAAGTACAGTTGCAACTTAGCAATCTTTGTGAAGTCTTTTGATAATATTGCTTAACTGTCAGATTTGTCCGAGGAACTGTTTTAATGAGGAAGTCAAGTTTAGTTTGTTGCTGCAGTATGAAAGTCGCGTCTATATGAATGTTTAAATGGGCTTTCCTTGGTGGACATTCCCAGTGGCCATTTCAGTTTTCGTCTTCTACCCTGAGTACAGTAATTTTAAATTACATGAGAAGAGAGTGACAATCTGAATATTGCCTGCAAACTGGCATGCAGTAGTATTAAATCAGATTTGATTTTGATGCGCTTTTCATGTTAAATTTTCAAGTTTTCTAAGCAGTAATTCTCAATCTAATTTCTTTGGCAAAATTTCTTCTGACGGCATGAATTTTGAGTGTTATTCTTTTTCTTTGAATTTAATATGTCTTGAAGGGTTAGTAAACTTAAATGTTCTTTTCATTTAAAAAAAAAAAAGAAGATATTTAATGGTATTCTATCGTTTCAATGTGTATGTTAGCTGTAAGTCTTTTTTTCAGGGTGTCTTGATTTACTAATGTGTGTCCTAATATCGAATTGAAATATGGAGAAAGTAACATAATTTATAAACCACTGACCTTAGTATTCCACAAAGAATTCAATTGTTTCTCTTTGGCATGTGTGAGCCAGCCTTCCTAAAGTATCTCGAATTATATATTCCTCATCGTATTAAAAGTCCACATTTTAATTTAATGTTTATGTTATGATGAAAAGTCGGCTACCTGATTTGCTGTAGTTCAGTTATATTCCGGGTAAAAGTACGAACCACGCAGCTACACAGGTTTCCGACTTAATCTAAATTCACTACACCCACACAACCATTATCATTATATACATTCCCTTCCAATCTCGTAATAGTACATTACAGAGTATTGAATAGTGATTTAATTGATCAGTGTACTTGAATTTATAATTTAATGCACGTCAAGCTTTAGGTTCGTGAATGATAATGCCAGAGTAGGAATGATATATTTTTGGAATTAATATTGGAAGTGATTTTGTATTTACATAATTTTGTAGGTACTCGAATTGCGAAATAAGCTTTACCGAAACTAGCCACCAAAACAAATTTAGATCACTTACAGGATTTCTAAGACGGATTCTTGTGTTTAATATACATAGCAGCTCTAAACCATACTTATTGATATTAGAATAAAATAGACATGCTTATTCTTCATAACTGCTTCGGTATTAATTAATAAAATTCAACAGACCAACTCATGAAAGGGACAACATATATTCCAACTTTTGTTACACGCACAAGAATAATTAAAAAACAAAAACCATCACAGGCAGTCCATGTCCATCGAATACCGTCTCCTGGCAAGGCCACCAGATGTTGCCCCGTACACAGGACTGCACGAGACGACCCAGCGAACAGCATCAGAAATTGGTGTGGCACAAAAGACTAATGAAATATGATTGTGTGTTACCCGGGTCCTGTGTCCTGGTGTCGGAACTGGAAACGACACGTGAAGTTATCGGACACGGATGGACATTATGGTGTTCGAGAAACGCGCGTGGCGGTCGCCGCGGGAACTCATAGTGCTCCAAGGATAGGTGACGTGTGGTTCTCCCACTCACCTCGTGGAGGCGCCACCGTCGTGCGCTAGACGTCTAACAGCGCGCAACTTTGAAATTGTACATTCAAGAGAGTGCTGTAATCTGTAAATTCTGGGGGAAATGTATTCCTTCTAGCAGCTTCCATGGGGAAGTGGATTACGATTGGCTGGTTTAATTTGTATAGGTTGTTCACTGTAAAGTGAGCACTTTTTTAAGGCCCTTCTAAATTGTTCCTTTCGTCCAATTTCCATCTTCCTGCTGCTTTTGAATATAGACACTGCAATGTGATCAATAAACACAGTGTATATACTTCACCATCCTCAAAATGCCTTTGGCTGCAATAACATATATTTATTAGTGGTTAATGCCTGTTGTAAGGGCCTTAAAAAGTGCTCACTTTACCCTGAACAGTATATAACGATGTAACAGTGTTTTTGGTGGGGGTTACGTCCCTAAAATTTTGAGTATTGAACCCCCTGCAGTTCTTTCCTCTGGGCGAGATGGCTGCAGGGTTCCTGCACTACACTCAATTAAGTACACTGCATGGAGGTAGATGTTGGGTCCTTCAGGCCAAAATACCGATAGAGGACATGTTGGTCCTGGAAAGTAAAACGTGTAAAAATAATTCCTAGTAGTTGGAGTTAGGATGTTTTGTTGCATGCATGAGAATAGCCTTACAAGATCATGTTTATTTTAACAGGCAAAAGTTGTACGCAAAGTTGCATTTTTTAAATTAGAGTTTTTCTAAGAGGCTGTGTCTTAGAATTCAAAATGTGTTTAAAGTCAGCTTTCGAAAATGCCAACACAGAAGGAAAGTTAGACCTGACTCACAATTATGATGAAATCATGGTTTGCTTGGTGCATATGATTTGTATGGAAAGAAATAAATTTCTAATGTATTTTCCGGAGAAGGCACATAAATTATACCATCTTTATGTTTTCCATGATAGTGAAGTTGTGTTAAATGAAATACATAACTTTTATTGAAAATATCTGAACAAAACTTATAATAAAATGTCAGTAAATGAACGATTTCAAATAGGATATAAAGAATGCCTAAATGTTTGTTTGGTATAACATTGGGATCGTGGAGACAGTTTAAAAAAATTAAATATTTTCCATACATAAATCCAGTATTAAGAATTACCCAGATATTGAATATACAAGATTACTGTACTCAAAACTTTGAACAGGTTACGTCCTCGGTAGATATTTTATATTGAAGGAATTTTTAGAGGACCAGTTTTATGGGAATGTGGTGTGAAGTAATAACTCTACCTTGGTGTTGTAATGAAATTGTAGCCAAGGTAGTAGAAGTGTAAAATGTTGAATTATTTTTTGTACGTTTTTGTATTTCCTGAAGGCTTGCAGATTCTGAAGTTTTGCCAATATACTGGAGAATTTCTAAGAGCTCTTGCTGTTTTGATTTTCTTCCGATTGTGTCAAATTGTCCATTTATACTGCTTCAAAAATAGTTTCTGGCTTGCTCCGATTTTTCTTGGTGGCTTGGTCGATGTGTGGCTGGCCTTCTTGTTGTCCTGGATGAAGGACATACCGAGTGGCCTCAACAGTCGCAATAGTTCCAGTAAATCACAACCCTTCACACGGTACACCGAACTTCCGCACACTACCAGCATACAGCCGTCAAGTGAAATACTAAACTGTAAAATTCCAAATGGATAGCCAAAATTGATTCGCATTTATTTCCTATCTCTGTGCACTGCCGTCGCACGAATGTATCATGACAATACACGTAAACAAAGCCTGGAAACGTCTTTTGACGTGAATACGTCGGGAAATTTAGTTTGGCATTGCACCTCCGAGTCTATAGTCTACATTCAAAATTCAATTACACCACTCGATTGCCAAAGAATAAAAGAATATATTAGGTTGAGTGAGGAACGATAAGCACCGGACAGCGGGAAGGGGGGGGGGGATGCACACGCCGAAGTTTAATTTCGTTTCGCTGCGTCTCATAATTTCTGCGTAGTGCAAGTTTTGACTAGGAGAAGTTACGACTCTCAGTTGAGTTTCAATCGACAGCTCTTATCAAGATCAATCGAATGCGTGTACAAAAACATTTGTGTGGCGTGGTTATGGTGAAATTGTATGCGTTTAGTGGAAATAATTGAGAAAACTTAACACAATGTCGACCTATACTCGTCGAAATGCTAAGTCGAAATACAGAAATCGTATACGGTTGGAAGGAGCATCTCAGAAGCAATCCAGTGATACCCATAAAACCCCAAATTATCTCCGCGTCCGAGCGCGTCAACATAGACGTATTCGCGCAAAACAAACAGCCGTGTCCCCAGCACAGCCAAACCTAATTTTTGTATGATATACTGTGCATGTATTTTTTCTACTATTTCCACATTGCGTATAGTGTAATCCTCTCGTGAATATCAAGTTGCAGAGTTCAACAGAATTAAATAATATTCCGGCACTGCTCGATTCCCGTGGTTTATACCTGTACGTTCTTACCGCGTCGGTACAAACACGCCCTGTGATTCACGTATTGTCAATTAAGGTTTAGTTTCCAAAGGTGTTCTCGCATTTAACACCGTTCAGAGACCCGAATGTAATATATTTCAGATAAATTTTCCGTGTTTTACCGCAAAAATTCCCCGGTCTTCATAGCGATCGTCACTATCACATTTCGTATTATATACTACAATTTACTTTGTAACCCCATTAAATTCAATTTAAGTGTTATTAGTAATGTGTACAGAGATCATTTGCTGGCATTATTTTCCCGGTTTTTCCCCCACCATGATCTTTATGAAACTTAAAACATCCATATCAGTAGTTGATCTCTTACTCGTGGAATAGTTGCGTGTACTAAGTACATGCTGGTGATGTCGAAGCAACAAAATAGATGTTTGGCCCGATATAGTTTCTATATATTATTTAGTTCCAAGGGAATGTACGCAGATGTTTGTAGCAAGAACCGTTTGGTTGTGAGTACAAAATATTGTTCAATGTAAACAAATACGTAACCCCCAAAAAATCTATTTGGTATCAACAACTTAATATTTTTCTCGCTGCAGTAAAGAGAACTATGTTTATTAAGTGAGTGCATTTAATGCGTTTTGGCTACTCCAATGCATCGCCATTGTATTAAATTAAATTCAACGATGTCTGAAGTTACGTATGGGTTCACAATCTGCAATCCGCTCATATTTAATTCCGATAAAAATAATTTCCGATTAATTTAAAAATTAAATTAACATTTTATATCAAGATTTTGTTTGTTCAAAAAGTGTAACATGTTAAAATCGAAGCGTACAAAACTTGCACTTACAATGCAAAGCTGCTTCCGGTGTGGATATCGTTGACCTTAAATCTATAATTTTATTTTAAAGTAGCGTGCTAAATCTCTTCGTTGACGCAAGATAACGCGTATAGAGTCTTAGAATATCTGCCAGTGGAATTATTTTTTATCCACCCGAATTTTGGTGTCCACGTCAATAATTTGTTGCTGCAGTTGGCTGATTTTCCATTTGGTGAAACTTCCTAGGTTGTCCAAATTGTAGGTGTCAGTGTCAGTGATAAGTAAAGACTGTTCACGATAAAATGAACACTTTTGAAATCAACCTTTAAAAAGTCACTGCCCCCACCTGCATATATTTTAACGGGTGCACTCAATTACGTGCGCCCAGCAAAGTTGCTAACGATTGAGGGAAAGTAGTTCCATATCTTAACGTCGAATAAAAGTGTTAGATAACCATTTGTGATAATTTATATTATTTCTTTCACTTTATTTTTTTAAAATTCTTCTAAGTGTAAAAATGAGCAAATTTAAATAATGGTTACTAATATAAAAAATACACAGTTTCACTTGACCGACGAATGAGAAAAGTGATGACGTATTAATAATGTTAATTTTATATAAGGAGGAAGAATACACAACGTGCATACAAGTAGATCTTAAGAAGGTCTTTCGAAAGTGCCCATTTTACCGTGAATAGCCTATAACAAGATGATCTGCTAAAACAACTTAGTCTGTGTAGTGTGTTATCGTGTTTAATGAACCCCTGACAGACCCCGTGGAATGCACAAACATTTTCAACATTATTGGTAATATTTTGAGATTTCTCCAGGGTTCACATAATAGTTAAATTAAGCAGAAATTTGAATTGTGCTTTTATAGCTAACTACATAAGGAATTGCAGCAGTCAAAATCGTTTGCACAGAAGCGTCATAATATTTCTGCATGTACGCTGTTCACGGTAAAGTGAGCATTTTTGAGGCCCTAGTTACTTTTTCCATTTCAGCCAGATTTAATCCTTTAACCACCTTTTTAAATAGATATTACAATGTAAGTAATAAACACAGTGTTTATATTCCACAGCAATCGGAAGTTAACGTCTAAGGCTAAAATAAGATATACTTATCGACTATTATTTCAAATGAGAGGGCTTTGAAAAGTGCTCACTTTACCGTGAATAGCCTATACTGGTTTTCCCTTCGTATCAGTTGGATAAAAATAAATCTCTCTTTCTCTTTCTCTCCCTCTATGTCTCTCTCTCTCTCTCTCTTAAATTCAATGAAGGATAATCGTGTATTAATGAATTCAATATTTCAACTTACTGAATAAGAGATGAATGATTCGATCATTTGTCTACTAGAAACAAATTCTTAGGAAAGGTTTTCCCATGGTATTTATGTAATGTATATTTAATTTGAGGGGTCTCAAAGTCTAAAAATTTAATTAGAACTCCATACATATAAAACAGTACCGGCTGCCAAGAAACGACGCCAACGAATCATAGTGGCTTATGATTTATAAAAAACGTAGCGAATTTTCTTCTTTCGTACCTATACCTTCTCAAGGTAAACGAATTTTCACACCAAAATAAAGATAAAATTATCGGAAGAAATTTTTACCGATTTCTCAAAAATGTTTGGTTATGTAGAAAATTCGCGAGAAAGCGAATGTTATGTTTTTTCACAGAACCAAAAACACATGTTTATAGATAAAATAAGAAATGGTTTCTACACTCTAACTAAATTTTTTTTTGCACGTTTACAAGAAAAATCCTTGGAAACCCAGTTGTCAACAAAATCCTTAGCAAG
Organism: Dryococelus australis; assembly: GCA_029891345.1. NCBI lineage: Eukaryota > Metazoa > Arthropoda > Insecta > Phasmatodea > Phasmatidae > Dryococelus > Dryococelus australis. Next base: position 33,013,757 of record CM057004.1, read on the forward strand.
CTACGAAGAGTTTTCTAGTTAAATCTGCAAAACATGTATTTGTAATATTACAAATTATAGCCTAGTATTAGAAACTGACGTAATTGAGGACGTGTTAATAACTTATTTATTTTCTTCTAGCAAACAAATGTTATAATTTAATAACAGAGAATAACTAAAAAATAATAATTTCAAAATTTAAATTACGAAAAATAAATTGCACTTTGCCAGAACGGGGACTGGAACCCTAACACTATGTGTCACTAGCTGGCACCCGCAACCCCAAAACCATTTTTTTTTAACCTTCATTTGACGTTGTTGTGACATTTTTGACGTTAACGAAGCTCTAGTGAGACCGACTTGTTGACGAATTCCCAGTGCGACAATCGGGCCTGGCATCCGCCACGTCGGAGGCACCGTGGCGCGAACCCTCTGCCCTCCGACTACAGGTCGGTCACCCTACCCCTGAGCTATGAGGGCAGTGCAAAAACTACAAACTGTCAACACGGGGATTAGAACCTACACCCCTTGCAATATTAGCACGCACCTTTAACTACGAGACCAACTTAACTTGACATAGTGTCTTATTAATAATTTTGACAGTAAATATAGCTGTAAGTGCGTACAAAATATTAATGATGCTTTTTCGTTTAGAAGAACAGTTTTTTTTTTTTTTTTTTTTTTTTTTTAAAGAGATTTGGACAGCTCTTAGTAACAAGGTAATTGAGAGCCGATTTAAGAGTTCTGTGTAGCTAGGAAACATTCACAGTCAACGAATAATACGGTCACGTTTTGTTGAAATTGTCGTTTTATTATGATTATTTGAGTGGTTTCAAGTGTTTAACGTTATTCAAACTTGCAATACATTTCTTTTTGCACGCAGCTACATTTTGCTTCAACCACGGTTTTTAAAGAAACAGCTATATACGGTTTTACGTTGTTGAGTGTCCGCCATTTTGCTGAAACTCTTGGAAACGGGTCAGTATATTACAAACATTTCTTTAGGTATACTACAAACACGGTCCTTGTATTTTTACAAATGAATAGTTTTACAAGACAGACCTTTGTACTATTAAATGCATTAGTAAAACTACAAAGTATTTCTCAGCGAAAATTACTAGTTTTTTTTTTTTACATTGCGTACCCGGAAACATTTAAACGAATTTTTCTGATATAGAATTTCAGTTTCAGATGCTTAAAATACATGTACCACAAATAATATGCACATATATACAAGCACACAAATCATTGTAAACATATGACAGCTTACTGAATATTACAGTGTCTTAATGTCATTGGTTTAATGGTGATTTACGCTTAATTATAGTGCATTACAACTCAATCGACTGCTTCGCCATTTGATAACAGCTTATCAAGTGACTTAAAGTGAATATTATTCCATTCACTTGTAAGACTTGACTCTGTTTTAGATGAGAGTACATAAACGCTGAACTGCATTTTAACGAATAATGTTTGCCTTTGAACTCGCGGTAGAATATAGAATATGAAACAATAGTTTGGTTCCGTAAGGTTTTGCCTGCATTACAGAGAACATAGCAAGACATGTAGAGAGGAATATTTTATTATTCGTCCAGTACAAAATTTCTGCCAATTTCCAAATTTATTTATTGAGATTTAAGTATCAATATTTATGAAAAGCCTATTTTTACATTAAATTGGTGCACACCGAATTTAGCACTTTTTATTAAAGTAACAGTACACCTGTTTATAGGCTGTTCAAGGTAAAATGAGCTCTTTTGAAAGCCATACTTAAGATCTACTGTTATGCACGTTGTGTATTCTACCGCCTTATGTAGAACTTAACGTTGACAACGGCCTCATCACTTTATTCATGCGACGGTCAATTGAAACTGTGAAATTATTTGAAAAGGAAAATTTCACAAAATCTGCTCATGTTTACCCTTCGATTCATTAGAGAGAAAAACAGAAAGCGAAAGAAATTATTTAAGTCGTTATAAATGGTTACCTTTTATTCGACATTAAGATATGGAACTACTTTCCTTTCATCGTTACCAACTTTACTGGGCACATTCCATTCAGAGTACCCGTTAAAATATACGCAGGTTTGAGAAGTAACATTTTTCGAAGGTTGATTTCCAAAGTACTCGATAAATCGTAAACAGCCCCTAGCTGCAGATACGATTATAAATAGGGCCACAAGAGACAGTTCTGTTGCTTACTATCCCCATCAACCAAATTTTGACTGCGCGATTAACCCACTTGATTGATGTCACTACACTGTAAGCTGTTCATGGTAAAGTGAGCACTTTTTAAAGCCTTTGCAAATGGCTTTAACCACTAATAAATATTTTTTGTGGCTTCTTCAGACGTTTACTTTTGGGATTGGTGAAATGTACATATTGTGTTTATTATTCACATGGCAGTGTTTATATCTTAAAATGTAAAAAATATAGAACATTACTAATAGCAAAAATTTAGCAGGACCTTAAAAAGTTCTCACTTTACCCTAGATAGACTATAACAGTCTAGATGGGTTGTGGAAACAGATATTTGGTCCCTTCATCCATCTTCTTTCATCAGTGTAAAAAAAAAAAGGTGTTTTTTGTTGTTGTGGAACGTTAATGCTTCAAATGTTTAAAATGATAATAAACCGAAGTAAGAACAAATATCTGTAACATCATTGCTTGAAATGTTGAAGTTTGCCTTTCATTTCGCCCTTAGGAGATGCTAGTTAACGTTCCAACCTCCACATCCTGCCAGGAGAGCTCACTGTTCTGTAAACGTAAGTAGGGGAGAAGGTCCGGACATGCTTTCCTTCCGGTTCCGTGGTTTATTTGTGTTTTTTTTCTTTTTGACTTGCTGAATTGGAATTTCCTCCCCCCCCCCCCCCCCCCCCGGCTTGTTTTCTGGATGAAGGAGCAAATCCAGTTTCCCTCTACAAATGAGTCCCTCCCCTTCCCCCCCCCCTTTCGTTTCTACCCCTCTCTTTTTCACCGTCACCCCATCGCCGTTTCCTACCCTTTTCCCCTCGTTGACCAACCAGCTATAGGCCATTCATGGTAAAGTGAGCACTTTTTAAGGCCCTTCCAAAATTTTCTTTTAAGCCTGTTTCTATATTTAAGCATTTTTTAAAAATCAGCATTATCACGTGACTAATAAATACTGTCTATACTTTCACCACACTCAAAAGTTAATGCCTGAGGCTGCAATAAAACATATTGTTTACACTGTTAAAAATTTCCGTAGATTTACGGAATGTTTTACGGAAATGTACAGTGTATATACGGAAAGGCAATCCGTAATGACGAAAAACGGAATTAAGTCCGTAAATAAAAAATACGGAAAGTCTCCGTATTACCTTTGGCTTCGAGTTACGGAGACGAACAATGCCGATTCTACATGAAGCTTTCTTCGCCACTGTAATAAGAAAATTATCGTTTCTGCGGCAGTTAATGTTATCCACGCGACTATGACCTATTTTTTCAAACATTAAAAAATAGCATCAGACATCTGTAACATTTGGCAAAACAAAAAAATACACTAAATTTAATAGAAACTTAATTTTTGCTTTCGTATTTTGTATAGAAATATAAAAGTTATACAGCTAATTTTCACGTGAGAGTTGTAGGTGAATAGTCAAACCTTGCTTAGGTACAAAATATTTTAACTTTTTTAATATTTTTTTTATACACGGTAGAACACCCACATAACGAAAATTAGACATTTTCACTGCCTCTTTTTATTTTAAACGGAGATTACAGAAAACTAACTCGGAAATTAACGAAGAGGTTCCGTGAAATTTACGGAAACTACGTTGCTGAAAATCAGTGTGTCCGTAATTTTACGGAGAGTTTGCGAACACTTCTGAATAGATTTTTACCAGCACTTCTCCGTAAAATGTAGGGAATTTTTTTACACAGTGTAGTGGTTAATGCCTGTTGGGATGGCCTTAAAAAAGTGCGCTCACTTTATCGCGAACAGCCTATAGCAGGTTTCTTCCGGCGAAGCTCGCTGCCCATCTGAGAGATGGATAAATGAGGGCGATGTTTGCTCGGGGCGCTCGCTCCGCAAGCCAGATGACGGTAAAACACAGCCGGGGCGCGCCCTCTGTTCTTCTCCGCAGTTCAACCCCCCCCCCCCCCCCCCACCCCCCGCAGGCTAGATTGCGTACGTTTCGGGTCGATGCGCAAAGTAGGGTACTCTTCGTTCGCTGTTTGACGTGGATTCGTCTTTGAAATCAGGCCGACACACAGGGTATAGTCTGTGCACAGTTAGTTGAACACTTTTTTTTTTTAAATTCCTGTTTAGGATCTACTTTTCTTCTCTTTGTGTAGTCTTCCGCATTATTTAACATTAACATTACCGTGGACCGTCTCACTTAACTCATGCGTGGTGACCTGTAAAATTCGCATTATAATTCGGCATCAGGCTAAACTGCACATCGCTGTATATACTCGAGCCGGCGTTGGTTCACCGTTGGCTGCTGCATACATGCGAAGTCAATCCTTCTTTGACTGAACTGCGTGCGATTAGACTACACAATTGTGAAGTGTTCGTTTACTGGCGAAATGTTACCCAGGGAGTGCCAAATAATGTATTGTCCAATGACAAACTTATTGCAATAGTAGCCTACATGTGTTTGAAGTTTAACGTGTCCTCAACTAATAATGTGAATTTTGCAGAACCGTGAGATATCCAAGAAAAATATGTTTTAATAATTTGCGAGTTCGTGTGACTGTGCGAATAAAATGAAGACACTGACTTCAGTAGCATTTCACTCACGAGGTCTTTAGAGCCAATGGGGGTGTTGAAGTGAATATGGAGTGGCACTGTAATGAAGGGGCGGGGGAAAACGGGAGATCCCCGAGAAAATCCGCCGACCATCGGCATCGCCCGGCAAGATTCCCACTTACGAAAATCCGGTCGCCCGGCCGGGGATTGAGCCCGGTTCGCCTTGGTGGGAGGCGAGCGTGCTAATCGCTCAGCCACCGTGGCCCCTACAACTACCAAGTCTTAGAACTGTTTGTTTTGTAATTAGCTGCCAACTTAAAGCAGGCATGCCAATGTGTGCTGTAGCATATACGTATGCACCCATAGGCACTGTTTTGTTTTTTCAAAGGTTGATTTCAGAAATGCTTACTTTAAAGTGAACGGCCTCTGGCAGAATGTGAAATGCGATGTAAGGTTTGCAGGGTAGTCCATTGACTTTGTGCACTGAGGAAACTTCATTTGCTGAGCCAAACAAGGTTTGTTTGGCGCTACCAAATTAATACTTCGTATGAGAGCTATGAAATATTTTGTTGTAGAAACCAAGCTAAGATTCTGTTGGTCCAACAAAAGATTTGTTTGACTCTATGTGCATTAAACACTTTTACACATTTAAATCACTTCCTATAGATGTGTGTGTTGTCTGTTCGTGGTTACTTCCAATTTCTCTGAAACATTGCTAAAGTTCTACTTTCAGGTTATTCCTCCGCATCGCGCTAAACGAAACTTAACTATGTGTATAAAACCAAACCAAAGTTACAGCGTATTTCATTCGCGCGCACTCAGTTTTATAGTATTTTGGATGAGAACTATGTCTTACTAGGCATTACAAAATACATATTTTCTCTCTGTTTTTATTTGTAATGATTATAAATTAAATATTATAATTTATAGATAAAGTAATTTAAAAGTTCAATATAACCAAAAATAATTTACGCGCTCGTTGCTTCGTCCGGGCCGCGCGAGCGAAGAGGCCAGAGAGTCGTTATATGATAGCGACGGCGGAGGCAAATCAATGACGGGTATCGAATTACAGACGCGCGCCGCTGACCCTGGTTGTATTGTTTACTGCGTTTTTCTGAAGAATGTTCTGGATTACTGACCTCGTTCTCCCAGCGTGACTCGGGGTGCATTGAACCTACTAGATGGTCACAGCCAACGCTATAGATGTTTGCGACAGCCCTCCGGGCCGGGAGTGGAGTTGAGTTGGAGTCGATGAATGAATGAGTGGTTGAGATCCGAGCGATAGAAGACGAGCAGCAGGAGAAGTGACCAGCGGAAGGGAAGTCTGCGATTGCGAGTATCAAGCAGTGAAGAGTGCGGCTGGCAGGCTAGACTATTGGAGTAGATGCGTGAGTGAAATACATGACAAATGATGGCAGCAGATAAACTGAACCTATGTCAATAATGAGTAAGAGTTAATTTACTGTAACCAACAGAGACGATTACGGAATACGTTAATTAGAGATGAAATAGACATAAAATATTTCGCTCACTGTTAAACAAAAAAGAGTAAAAGTGGAGACAGATTATTTATCGCTGTAAATAATAGCGGAGTGAATAAATTAGAAATCAAATTTAGTTTCTTTTTTTTACTAAGACCTCCATCCCTCACGAACTCAGATACGTCCCTCAAGCGTCAGCATGTAACAATAAGATAATTTTGTGTTAACAGAAGAATGAAACGCTCGGGGCGCATGAAATATGTACACAACAACCTATCACGCCACACATGCGGATATTCTCTAAGGTTTCATTCAAAACGTGTGAAGATACTCGCGAATAACGTGTCGCTACAGACGAGACTATGTTTCAATAACTCCTATATGTTTACCCTATTCAAAAACGAGCTCTTAGCTGGTTTGTGAACGTGTCCGGTTACCTGGACGCTGCAACTGCTTCACTAACAGCCACATTACTGAAACCTGCAACAGAAAAAAAAATCCTTGGTGAATTTTCCAACATTTTGGCACCAGTTTCCCATCTCTGTCTTACATTTAGCGGATAAAAGTCAAGTTTGTAATAAGGGAAAGGTTTTTCGGACGACCTATACATTAATAACCTATAGTATACGTTTGAGAATGTCACCTATCAATATGGGCACGTCTTCAGGATTACTGTTTCTTTGCTTTTAATTCATCTTTTTCTCATTTTTAGTGTACGGCACATCTTACGTACAATTAATGAATAATTGTGCTGACGTAGCGTGGTTATGTGTGTGTGTATATATATATATATATATATATATATATATATATATACATATTATATTTAAAACTAACATCGATTCAAGTAGAATCAAGACTCTTCCAGGAGAAACACGTGTATGAAATTAACCACCAGGGAAAAGTTAAAAGTAATTAATACGTGGTAGCCATTGCAGGTTATTAAAAAATCTGTCTGTTTGTTCGTCACACTTAGAGAAAGGTTTATTTGGCAGTGCCCAATTTGTGGTTGCTCTTATAAAACATCGAGTGTAAAGACATGCCTGAGTCTTCTCGTCTCACAAAAATAATTTTCTTCTGCGTTATGGCCACATAGTCCCATCCTGGTCTGTGAGCCAACCAAACCAGACAGTTGACCCGTCGTGGGTGGAACGCACCCCACTTCCGGAAATGGTATGCGTCGTGTGTCTGCTTCTATATTCAGTTTTACACAAATAACTTCCGTTTTTTTTTGTAGAGCCGTCTTCTCTTCGAGCACGAGTTTCCTCGTGGCAGTTTCTGTTCTACGCCACATCGATACGGCTGGCATACAAAAGATTTATGAGGAAAGAAGCAAGGATCCCTAATTTCCTACCACGCGCGGGTGTACCTGGAGTGCGTATAGTTTGTCTACATGGCCAGCCTATTCGATTTGCATTGGCGGCAGGACACATGTATTTATCGCCCCATTAAATGCAGTTCGGAGAAAAAAAAATTTAACGTGTGAATTTTTTTTTTTTTTTTTTGCTACAGAGCACAAGATTTACGTGAGTGGAACAACTGTACATTATTTCCATGCTGTCAAGTGCCTTATGTTACTTCCAGAAGTCCTGGAATATTTTAAGAGCCTCGACTGCATCTCACTGCTGTCGTTAGTATTTATTCATCACCTGTTTTGTTCTCTTGTAAGAAGATGAAGTTTGAGCTTGGTCAAAAAATATGGATTTATAGAAAATCCATTGGTACAGCTGGAAATTTGCATATTTTTGGTCACGCGGAGCTTGTGTATAATGCGTAAATGTCAATAAATTTTCTTTCACCGAGATAGTTTCAATGGTTCTCATGTTACGTTTTAAGCTTATGGACTCAGAAAATTTTTCATGTAGCTGGCACGATATATCTAGTATTACATATAGCGTGGCGCGTTTAGCCTTTATCCACTGCAAAATTAACATTGGAGGTAAAGCCTGTTGTAGCTGGGAGTTCTGTTCTGTTGTTTGTTTAGCTTATCTCTTTGCTAGGATTTCACATAACAGCTCTGTTCTCGTTGTTATGTTTTCAATATTTTGTACCAGGGACTGGGAGAATTTATGTTATTACGAGGGAAGAACTGAAGATAATTATGAAGACAGAACAGATATTTAATACAATTTCTATCAGTTACAGTAAATATAAGATATTGGTGAGGGAGGTCCTAATCAGTTGCATATATTACTAACCTGAATGATACAGTCGCCGGAGGCTGAGTGTTGAGTCGGAAAGCAACGAGCAGCATGCCAAGCTGCATCTTTATGTCTTCGTCTCGACATGGATCCTCAGACAGACAAACAGACCCTGTACGAAGTGTTGCCAATCATGATATAGTTCCTGGAGGCGTAATTGTCCCAAATTCCGTTCCGCCGAGAAGGGAGATCCGCTGGCGCTTCGCTGATGCGTTTTTATGAACTGTTATTGTTGTATTGTGTTTTCGATTCTTCGCCTGGCGCGGACACCGACGCGTTGCTGGAGTTCGCTAGGCTTGTCCGCCTTTACTGTGTCATGACATCGCGTCATCTGCGACTCAGCAGGCACATCAGTTGCAAGTCTGCACATTTACTCTTGCGCCTTTGCATTGAAAGAGACTTACACATACCTCACTCATGCGCCTTGCATCTAACTTAGAAAAAGTGTCATGGGCGTGAGTGAACATCCTTGTAGAAACTTCCAACTTGGTATAACTGATCAAATACCCCAATACTGACACTGGGGTTACATGGAGGATGCGATTATTTTTTATTTTTAAGATATGTAATTTAATAAACGGGTCATTTCAAATTCTTATTTTGTCATATTTCATTTGTTATACAAACGAAATTTTCAATTCGGCACGTTCTGTTCGTCCGACAACATGCACATTTGAAACGAGGGAGCTCCTACGTTTGATCAACAAAATCTGTATGAATTACGTTTACTTGAATAATCCCGATATTGTTATATTTCCATAAGCAAGGTAGAATTTTGCTGACTAACGGGCTTTTCTATCGGTGCATATAGGATGGTCCTCAGGGATGCAAGAGGTGGTATAGCAAAATATGTGTAACACATCAGGCGAGGAGTTATGATTTACCTGTAACACCCCCTTTTTCCGACGATGCCTGTTTGCCTGGAGCCAATAACAGCGATATATACGTCAACGGCACCCTCATGCAGAAGGTGCGGCTTGAATCTGCAATTACCGTAGTTAACACGTAGTAATGAAACAATAGCGCTAATTACTCTATATTCAGTTGCACGGTCGTGTACGTGGCACTTGTATAATACGTGGTAATGAAACCTAATCACATAGCGGTCTCGCAATTTGTGTCAGTTTGCCGGACAACAGAGAGGAAGAGTGAGCTAACGGATCTAAGGGCACTATAATGAGCAATGTATATCACGTTCGTAAAAAAATCTATTCAACTACGTAAATTGCTGAAATACATATCAGCGTATACATTTTTCTTTGCGTAATTGTAGGCTAGTAACAACTTCACAAATAAACTATTTTATTCGGCTCACGCTAAATGACAGCGCAATCAATGGGCTTGCAGTTTCATAATTATGAATTCTCATCAGCAGTAGCCTGCGAAATCATGTAGACTAGATAGCAAAATCGCATGCTGAATAGCAGAACGTACGATTTGGAATCTCGTGTAATAAAAAACGAAAAATAACATAGGTAGGTAATAGCCGGGGGAGGGGAACAAATTATCACGTACAGTTGTTTAACGCATAATTGAGCACTCTTGAAAACCGTGCTCTCATCACTTCTTTTCACTTATTACCTGTCCTCCCGCTGAATATAAAAAAAATATATTTACAACTTATTTATAACTATAACGCCTGCATATATCTACTACTATTTTGCAAGTGGCCCTGAGAAACTGTAACAGGCAGAAGTATGTTACTGACACACTGACGTCACTTTAATGTGTTTTTAATAAAAAAGTAAACTTAATTCACTGACGAACAGTTTTATAATTTAATTAGCTCCCAAGACATCAAAATAATTTTTCCATCGATTATTGCAAAAACTAACGTATAAGTATATGCCAGGCTTTGTTTCTGGTGAGATACAAGGAGTTATGGGTGGGCGTTTTGTCTAATTTAATTTCACAAGTTCCACTGTTAACTGGATCTGTGGTGAGCACGCACGCTCGAGGCTTAAACTGTTCTCTAACAGGATCGGTGAAGGGAAAAAAGCCGGTTACATATCTGATAATTATCTACAATATTATCTGATTATCACTAAAATATATGCTGGGAATACGCAGACGGGGCCTCAGTCAGTGATGTGCATTTACTATTGTTATAATTAATCTTTCTAAGTGTTCCGATCAGTAAAGGTCAGCTCCATATACTAAACGAACTACTGGTACCGGCAGACGTCTGTGCACGCGAGTCCTCTCCTGCTCCCTAGACTGCGACTCGTCACGGACTGGTCTGTATCTGAGCGGCAAGAAAACATCCCGGCAGTATACGCGCGGGAAAAAAAATTGGTAAAACAAGCCACGGAGACTTTTTACTGTCGACAACAGATACCAGTGCTCTTGTGACAGTGTGGGCTGAATGACTTCTTCAGCTTCTGCGTGTACAGTTCTACATAAGTCAATTGCTTTTCTGTTTCAGTGCAAATTTTCTGTTAAAATATTAAACAGTATCGAATTAAAATCACGTTAGATAAAAGCATCAACGATGGAGGTGAAAATCGCGTATGGGTGGACCTTTAAAATTTTGTTAGGAGAGGGGGAGGGAAGAGGGAGGATTATAAATATTTGATGTGAAGATTTACGGCGTGGCGTAAGAAATATCTCGACGGGAATGCATTGCTCAGGCAATATTTGTTCACAAAGATTGCGAACATTGCAGGGTTTGAGACAGCATAATGTTAAGCCAACTTGAACACATTCTACAGCACAGACAGTCCAAAAATCATGCAACTAATAACACAAAAAGTCTTTCAGAGCTGTCATGTATCTAGCCAATGACGAATGTAATTTCATCGCATATTCATAGTTGTTGGCACTATCACTTGATGGTATAGAATTCTTGAAATGCGTGTCGTATTACTCTCTTGTCGAAATCAATTTCAACACAACCTTTAGTTATGCGAATAAAATTGTGACCAAGAATAATAAATTTAAAACATCTTTAATTACAATAATGTTTCATCATTCATCAAATGACACAAGAGTATTTAGAATAATCAGTGCAATACAATAACACAAAATATAACAAAAAAGAATAGAAGAAATTTGTATTTTAAATATTTGTTTTATTTTATAGAAAAGAGTGACGTATGAAGTTCAAGCTAAACTACAGAATGTTTTAAATCAACGTTCAAAACTTTTCTCGCAATAACTGAATTTATTTTACGCAAATATAGGCAAGCCAATCCCAACCAATATGGCAGCGAATCACACAATGCGTAGCAATTAATTAATTTTTTACTTATAACTTAAAAATGATCCCCAATGAAACAAGTAGTCTGTTGTTCACTTTAAATAAGCTCTTATCACCATTGACAGTGCTCTGGTTGACCTATTGGATGCCCTCTGCGACGCAGTCGGTTGAGTGTTGAGCGTGAGTGGTTCCATTTTCGAATCCCGGGTAGTAGGGCAAGGGCGTGATTCATGCTAGTTCGTATGGGCCACCCTTCCGTGGGAAAAGTAACTTCCAATGCGTAAACTGCAACAAGAAGTTGTCACGGAATTTAGAAAAATGTGTGCTCTAAATCTGGAAATAAATTTACGTTTTTTCTTGTACTTTTACAAGTAAGACTTTGGATACTAGTATCCAAATGAATAATTGTTTTTTTTTTCTTGTAATAAGTAGTCCTACATTAACCTCCTAAGCGGACTTGCACGATGTAAAATTTGAATATTTAAGTCACTCTTGTATTTCAATCACGTTTGGTAAATAGCGAATGTAAAATTATATATAATTAACTTTCGAAAATAAAGTTATTTACACCACAACTGTAATTACAAACATCATATTTTATATTATATCTAAAAAAAAAAAAAAAAAAAGAAGTAAGCCGCTGGGTTGCGGTTGGGAAGGAACTCGAGCACGTGGCGTGTTGTTGCTTGGGAGTTCGATATCGATTCATCGCTAGTCGCTACCGTTTGTCGAAATAAATACTAGATTGCAACACTATCCGTGTACAGCACGGGACTTACGAAAACTCTGTTTAAAGTTAAGGCGAAAACTACAAAGGGTAAAAAATTTCCAATATGTATGGGGGAGGTATTGCTTACAATGCGTCTACGGAATAAACGCCACTGCCTCGACCCACTAATCCCATATCCGCTTCACTGCGTTTGCATTCCTTCCAACGGGAGAATCAATTTCGCGGTGAGATAATCCACAATTACGACAGGCCACGATTCTCCCACGCTGCATGCTCGCTCCGTATATGCACACAAACGATGGGAAAAAACAATGCCACTAAATTTCAGCGCTCGCCAGCTCCCACTCGTACACCACTTCTCAGTGCGGCCATTTCCGCACGTGCTGCGCCACTCGTCTGAATAATTAAACACATTACTGTCCCACCTTCCTCTACGCATTCCCTCAGTATAGAGTCCTTCAGGTGCGTTCTTCTTGGCATAGAAAGTTTAATGGCAGCGATTTCTCCGCCACTAACGAAATATAAGCGAAATAGCGATTTCCCTTATTTTTTTCTCATACGTACACGGTATAAAAATATAGTGCAAAAATAATACCAAATCCCATCGGAAAAGATGCAACCTATAAATACTGTTGCACGTGGATCCCCCGCACTGGAGGCCGGCTTCGTTACCACAAGGTCGGGAAGGTAGAAGGTCACCCTCTGCCAAGATATACCTGCTCAACGCTCTATCGCCGGGCGGCCGGGGAGTGATTGACAGTCGAGCTGGCTGGCGTCACAGCCCCACCTCCTCCCTGCTGGAGGAGCCGACGACTTTAGAGGACGAGCCAGAATTTTCTGGTAAGCCCTTGGTCGGCTCAACACGGCATGTGGAGAAGTTTCTCGGCTATGGCCTACGACAATTGGGCGAAATCTGGTGCAGCATGGGACATCAGCGGAGAAGACGGACAACTGCGGGGGTTGCGAGACGACGGCGGACGAGTGTGTTTTTTTTTTTTTTTTGCGGTGTGGGTGGACAAGAGGGCGTGGTACCTGACGAGTTGAAGGTTACTGTGCTCAAGGGAGCTCGGAGACATCTAGGACATTACGGACTGACGGAATGTGAACCGAACACTAAAGTGGGACTGTATGAACATTTAATACGCACTTTATTTTAAATGTTGGTACTGTCAAATATGGACACATAATTTATAAAATAATTCAATGCCTTTTGATACACTATCTATTTGTACTGATTTTAGTTAATTAATTACATTAATTTCTTCGATGTGATTATAAATGGTATTTATTGAATTTATTCATTGAAAATATCAAGTGATAGCAATTTATTGTTATCTATTGAGCCAAGAGTATTTGCTCTGTAGTTATTGTAAATAAATTACGAAATTATAATTAATTATTTTATTTGATGAAGTATTCCATCCTTTAACTAACCTGCCTAATCCCACTGACTTTTGAGAAATTGTAACTACATTTGTATACACGTATATGATATATACCTATATATAATAGATGTAATATTAAGTAATTCGGATTATAACTTTATTAGAAATTTAACAACAGACTTTAATCGATCACGGCATTAAGAGTGTTGAAGTGTTGTAGTTTTTTCAAGTTTTCGAGGATGTAACGTGATATGAATGTAAATTTGGTAAATATAGTTAATCCAGAGGGAAACATTTTAATTATTTTATAACGTAGTTATGACGATTTTTAATTTTAATTTTTTTTTAGCTCAACAAATTCCACAAACTTAAATTACATACAAAAATGGATCCCAGCTTAATTGTTTCCTTAATTTATAGTAATACCGTGAAACATTTTCTTTGCATTTAAAATACCCGCCTGTAATCAGGAGTTAGTTCTAGCTGTTTTTTGTTTAATTCTTGTGATGAAACCTAAACAGAATCTATAAAATAAAACACACATTTAAATTAAAGAAAACTATTTATGCTAATCTGGTGTCTTTTTAAGTTATCAGCTGTAGCCAAAGATTTCGTTTGTATACTATTTTTAATTTGAGCATCACGAGATATGAATTTACTTTACACGCGCGCACACACACACACACACACACACACACATACATACATACATATATATATATATATATATATATATATATATATATATATATATATATATATATATATATATATATATATATATATATATATACACACACGCACACAAAAATATATGCGAAACAAAAAAATAAAAAATAAAGACAGAAAAATAATTACAAACGATATAGCAACACATGTAATCAATACATTCCCAAACATAAATTAATTTGTTTTCCTTTAATTAATTTCCTCCTTCTTTTTGCACTTTTACCATACCATTGTTTGATAAGGTATTATAAATATAAAAAACAGATGTAAACTTATAAAAATAACTTGTACACTTTAACAACTTTAAGAGATGTATAGACGTTACTTCATGATTAAATAAAAATTAAGTGGGTTGTATAACCAACAATAAAAGCATTTGTTGCATCCGTGTGCAATCAAATATAATGAAAGGAAGCCACTGTTTTATATATGAATAATTTAAACACTACACTTTCAATACGACACTGCGACAAATAATTATTTTTTATACTTCGCTGGCAAATTTGCTATTAATGTACCGGATGTAATTTAAGTAGGGATGCATTCACGTGAAAACTGTGATCCTAAGATCGAGAGAGATATAAATACTTTGTGGTGCGGCCCATCTCCCCCATTGTGTTAAAGGAAACAAGAAAAATATAAGCACTTAGGGACAAGGATTTTTTTTTTTTTTTTTTTTTTTCGCGAGTTCGCCCCGAGGAAGTGCTCGATATACCATGAAACAAGCTATTCGCAACTGTTATAAACGTAACGTTCTGTGTAATTTGTCGAAGCAGAAAACAAGCCAGTGCACAAACTGCATAGTGGAGATCTTCCAAAAGTCGACGTACTGGAAAAACTACGGTCGCACCGTTATGACTTCCTGCTCAGAAAATACGAAAGTTAATGGCCCGTTATTTTTTTTCCCCAAAGAAAATAAAAAATAAAATGCCATCTGAGCATTACTGTTCCACTTTTTCTCATCCATCGAAACTCCCTCCTCTTCAATGAATTCAGAAAAAAAAAAAAAAAAAAAAAAACCGTATTCATGATTTTGCACAGTTGGAAATATTTCAGTATGACGAAGCGAGGTGAAAATGCCCACAGGCGATGAAAACCAAGGTCACGTGCGAACTTCGCAATTAAGGCAGCTGATGCAAACTCGCTAGGCCCCGGGTCTGAATCCTGGATAAATAGGACGAGGAAAATTTCCCAGGTTCCAACACCTAAGTTAGATCCCTCAGTCCTATCGGGTCTTGGCTCTTGGGCCGTATTCCAGTCCAAAAAATACTCTTTCGAGAGCACTTCTTCACGCGCGCTTTCTCTCTCTCCCTCTCCTCTCCCTCTGTGAAATCGAGACAACCACTCTCTCTCTCTCTCTCTCTCTTTCTCTCTGAAGTCATGCAGAAAGCTGATGTCAATAAGCGCGAAATCGTGCTAAGCTAAAATTACGGCCATAGCTCAGCTACGGGAAGTACTTTACATATATTCAAAAAGTGTCACTCACGAATAATTATAGCTCTACGGAAATAACCGTTAGGGCATGAAATACTATTATTTTCGTTTTAACCCTTTCTTTTTTACATTAATTAATGGTGTTGCAAATAAGAAATGTTTTGATGCGTCCTGTACTTAAGTTGGGAAAGGTCTTGTTTATTCATAACAACCAATAATCTGTTTGTTCCGTGTTCGGTAATCAGTAGATGCGTGCAAACTCGCGTTATTATTTGGGGACACGTTCAACTTTAAACACGCGTGCCTTTGCAATACGCTTTTTCAATAGACTGTGCTTTATCTCCACGCGCCCCAGTTAACTGTGTGCCAATAAATGAACACTTCGCAATCATGTGCCCCAATCACGTGCATGCCGGTTAAATAGGGCGTGGTTTGGCATCTCTCTAGAGGAATCAATGGAAAAACGACTCCTGCCCCGGCACATACAGCACTGTGGAGTTCAGCCTGATGCCAAACAATAACGCGAAATTTGTATGTCTCTTAGGGTTAGAGATGTGAACCAGTCATGGCGTAGAGTAATGGCGCGATTTACTAAGCAGTTTCTCACAGGGAAGATCATTGAGCACTGGGCCTCGCAGAGTACAGCGCTGGTCAAATATAACCTTCCCCCTGCAACATTTAGTAAATTGTCTACACTCTAAATCTGAATCAGTGGGAATTTCACTGTTTCAATCAGTCAAACGCATCTGACTGATACAACAGTCACGTCAGTGAATTTAACTGATGAACCAGTGAAAAAATTGTATATTTCCTTCACTGATTGATTCAGTGACATTTCCCACTGATTCGTCAGTCATTTTTTTTTTCCACTGTTTTATCAGTGGTTTATTTTTTGACTGATGGACCAGTGAAACATCTTAGCGACTTTTTCCGCCTCTAATTAATTTGTACTGATGTACCAGTGAAACTGCGTGTAAAGATGGTCGTCGAACATCGTTTAAAAATGGCCGCTAAACAACTTGTATCAAGCGAAGTAACAATGAATAAACGAATAAAACTAATGCAAAATAATTTCTGAAATGTGTTTCGTCTTTCAAAACGCCATTTTACGAAGTAATATGAACACACGGCCTTTCATTCCGTTTCTACGTCTTTTCAATTCCATGTAATCGTCACAGCGTTCTGTTTGAAGGTTTAAACAGCATTTTATGTGGTAAAAAGAGTGCACTCATGCATACTATTCGTTTTAACAATCCTAACGGTACCAATCAAACAAAACACGAAAAGTATGAGCATACAACTTCAAACTACACGAGTAGGCTGTTCACGGTAAAATGAGCTCTTTTGAAAGCCCTGCTTGAGATCTACTTTTATGCACGTTGTGTATTCGTTCAACTTATGTAAAATTAACATTTCCATGGGCCTCATCACTTTAGCCATGGGTCGGCCAAGTGAAACTGTGGAATTATAAGAAAAGTAAACATTTTATAAATCTGCTAATTTTTACACACTTAGGTGTTGGAAAAAAAACAACAGAAGGCGAAATATATAATTTAAATTATCCCAAATGGTTACATAGCACTTTTTATTCAACGTTAACATATGGAACTACTTTATGTCCATCATTACCAACATTACCCAGTGCATGTCACTCAGTGCGCCAGTTAAAATATATGCGGGCAGTCCCTGCCCGCATATATTTTTTTTACGGTTGATTTCAAAAGTACTCACTTTATCGTGAACAGCCTATATGTGAGACTGTGATGCGAACGCTAGAGTTAGCGTTGTTCATGCACAAGGTGATCGGGTGGGGGGCCGCGGCGACTGGTGGCAATTTTGGAAGCGGTTCGCGGGAAAGTGGGGGGGGGGGGGGGGTGTTATTTTTCGGGCTGTATATCTCGCGGCCCCGATGTGCCAGCACGCCGATTTCGATGCCGGACGAAATAATTTATATCATCTAGATCTGTCGAATTTATTTTCCACGCCCCAAAAGAAAAATGTTATCCGAAAACTCAAGACTTTCGCGTGAAACCCGCAGCCATGCTTTCCCGTCACAGCCTTCGCCCTGGTATTTCTACTTCATGTGAAATACGAACTATAGTCCATTCGTTGTTTCTTTCAATTTTTTTTCTGAAGCGCTGTCAAAGTTCTACTTTCACGCTATTCCTCCGCCTCGGGCAAACAAAGCTTGACCGCATTCGTGCGCACTCGGTGTAATAATATTGTGCATGTGAACTATTTCTTACTAGGCATTACCAACACACCTGTTTTCTACCTGTTTTATGCATTTAATTATATATGAAATATTATAATTTATAGATAAAATATAAGAATAAGTTCGATCTAAGCACAAATAAGGTACTGTTATGTTAACACGAGTGTAAAAAACTTATGGTGTATGATATACACTATCTGCCAAAAAGTAATTGGGCACCCTTGAAGATAGGTAATTTAGTACGTCAGTTGACTTATGTTTCACGGCCTTCGGCGTAGGACCACTGGTGTTTGTCCGTGGTAGCATGAACACAGAAGCCTATTGTAACATTCTGGATAATGAAATGCTCCCAATATTGCGGTGTTTTTACGGAATGGACCCGTGTTACTTCCGGGATGACAATGCCAGGTGCCATGTTTCAAGGGCTACTATGCAGTGGTACGCCGACAACAATGTTCGCCGATTGGACTGGCCAGCCCGGAGCCCCGACCTCAATCCTATAGATCATCTTTGGGACGAATTGGATCGCTGGGTGAGTGCTCGTCAGGCGCGGCCAAAATCCATTTCTCAACTCATGGAAGAGGAATGGCGACGAATTCCCTTGGATGTCCTGCAAACACTCGTAGAGAGCATGCCAGACAGGGTGGCTGCTGTTATAGCCGCAAGAGGTGGCCCTACGAGATTCTAACGGGGTGACAACCACCGAGCAAACATTGTGGACAGGTGCCCAATCACTATTTGGTAGATAGTGTATTTAGGTTATACAAAAAGGGCATACGTGGGGCGTTTTTTCAAAGGTTTGTTTCAAAGAGGTGTTAAGAAACCGCGAATAGAATATACTCAAGTATTCGCACAGCTCGCCGGTTAACTTGCAGCGTGGTGAACATTTGACGTCCAACTATTTCAGGCTTTGCACCAGCTCCGCGCGTGTAAGCGCCATTTTAGAGCGATAGAAACAACCGCGGTAGAATAAACGGTCATGGAATGTTCATGCCTCATTTCGTATTCCCAGGCAAATGCTTATGCGCGAGCTGTCTTTCTTGCCGTATGTGCGCTGAGAATACACCTTAGGCAAATACGCGAGTTCTCTTTCTTTGCCCAATGCCACGAGAGATATCTTCGTTTCATATTCACCAAAACCCCAGTCAGAGGTTTTTTTTTGTCTACTTATACTGTATATTTTCACGATGACGAAAACTTAAGCGCTAGGTTTGGGTCTGACCTCAAGTGTGTCTGGATACACGTCGTGTAAGTTCTCGTGGCTTATTCTCGCTTCCTTTGCTTCCTGTGTTAAGTCGCAATAATAACAATAATAATAATAATAATTTGGTTCTCGATCCGGCGATAGGGAAAAAGAAAAACTAGTGAAGGGGTAAGAAGAAAAACTGTTGCAGATATATTCCGAATAAACGTTTAATCAGTACGGACACCAGCATTTCGCGAAAAGATTTCACGGCCAACTGTATTTCATAACGCTTTATCTCGGACCCTCTTTTGTGATTGGATGGACCTAGATGTTACGCGTCCTTAGGTGACTACCCACGAATCAGAGTCATACAGTATCGGAGTAACTTAATTCTGATTGGCCGGTCAACTGATAAAATGTTTTCACACGCCTCCAATAAGCAAAAGGAAACTGCTGGTTCGCTCGTAGGGTATTGAAATCTAGTCTGTGCTGGAATCTTTTCGCGAAACTCGGGTGTCCCTGTTAATCAGGTATACGCGAACTTAGTATTTAAAAAATGAAAAAGTGCAATGAAAGATGCCTGAAACGTTATAAAATGTTCGTGCACAAGACAATTGTTTTCACAATGTCAGCATTTAAGATTTATATTTCAGATTTCATCGTCAATTAAAATGATTTTAACCGAAATTAGCCATATTGGCAGAAAAATTTGAATATTGGAAATGAGATTTTTAAAACATACTTCAGTCGCCATTTTTGAATATCTTGTTAGTTAATGAATTACGTGCTTACATTATATTTCAGGGAATAAGTAAAGGGCTTCCTGCCCAATTTGTTTCAAAGGGATTGCTTTGAAAGACGCGTAGTATTATAAGAGTTTTCAGCATGATATACAATGCATTTGATAACATAATGTCTATTTAAACCAAACTTTGTAAACTCACAATCTCTTATGTAAGCGTTTGTTCCAAAAATTAGTGTGAAGTTATCAAAAACATGAAGGCTATATTTTATTTTTCGGGAACTGTTGAATAGATCCCTTCCAAATTCAGTATACAAGTAATTTAATGGTGCAAAATAAGCAGGTTGGTATATGTCGGTGTAAAACATATGTCTTAAATGACCAGCAGTTAGAATTTCTGGAGTGAGTTATTATATAGACAATGGACTATGTAAAACAGTTTGACTGATTATCTTTTTCTGGCGAGTGGACAAAAATTTATTTCCTTCATCTAACAAAATATATGTTTTAGTTGATAAAACTTCTTTCTTAGTTCGAGAAAGTATTCCATAAAACGGAAATATTTGATTGAAAGAGTTTTGCATATTATTTTGGTCATACACGGGCATTTATAATGTAAATATTTAAGAAATCTTAATTAAATTGCTAAGAGAAAAAGACACGCAATAACAACAAACTGCGTGAGTTACAACACATTTTAAATGCTAAGACTTCTATTTAATTTATATTGTATTCATAAAATGCAGTTAAAAGTTCGTAGGAAAAAGTTTTGGGATTAAAATTTTGGTTTCCACGTTGAATCGGTTGCGATTTTTTGGACATTCTATATATGCCTATATAGATCTAAAAGATCATTGCTTTAGTAATATTCGAAAGTATACGGGAATCTTATATCATGCATTATAATCCATAGAAACAAGTGTTTCTTTTTTGAAAAAAAAAATATATATCTATTATAAGTTGTATTTTGAAACAATTTAGCTGAGATTAACTTCTATGATGGGTGTTTTGATTGTTACACGTCTTGTGTTTCTGGCAGCCAATTCACAGACGTTCAGTGTAGGAGTGACCTAATTCAGATTAGCCCGTACAAGAAAGGTTTCTTTTTTCTCTTTCGAAAAAGATATGCAGCCAGCAACTAAAGGAAATATATACTCTTGCACGAGAAATAGGAAAAAACATCCGGTCCGAAAATAAGTTCGTGAAAATCAGGCGTCCGTGACCATTTAGGAAGGCACAGGTTTACTGTCACTGAAGACAAGGTTGAAGCGAGCTGCCTATATTCTCCAGTACACCAATACCAGTTGTGTTGATCTCTGGACTACTACTTACCTTCTTCCTATTGGTCCTGGCCACACAAGACACGCCTAGTGTACTCTGCTACCTTTATTATTGACTGTTCATCGGCCATTCGAGTTGCTTGTTGACTATGTGCCTATCAATGTGTCGTGACTGATGTAACATGTTTCACAATCCACCCTGTGTGTTCGAAAAATTATTAAAATGAACATTCTTATCCTTACGAATTGAAATGGCAACTAGTTGCAATTTTTTACGTAGATTTCCATAAAGTCTAGTGAAACAGTAAAACCATAGAAGTGTGTGAGATTTGTCTTCAAGAGAAAAGAAATTTCCAAATAAACGTAGCCCGAGTGTGTGTGTGTGTGTGTGTGCATACTCCTCAAAGGGTTAACGTGGCCGCCTGGTTGAATGAATTTTACACGTCTGAGGCATAAAACCGTTGAAGTGCTAGTATAGGGGCGACCGAGACATGCGCATCAACTATCTCATCGCCTCTACGCGCAAAGCACTGAACTGACGTGCAGTCTTGACGTCGATAAAGCGCCTCTATTGGACTCTCAGCGGAGACCATATCATTGTATGAAGTAATAATAATAATAATAATAAAGGCTTGATGCACGACCCTATTCCTTTTTTAATGTTTTGTATAGTAATGTTCATACCTAAAAATGACCGTGAACACGCCCGTTTGAGCTATTTTCACTATCAAAAAAACCACAGAGAGAAATGGAGGAATTGAAAAAGTATACAGACGCGTAACTTTTCATAAATTATATTCGTAAGCAGGCCTCACTGAGACACGTTGGACGGTTTTTCAATAAAATGTTTTCAGCTGGAGCTGAGCACACCGTTCGGCGGCCCACAAAAGTTGGCCACCTTAATAATACATATCTTTCATTGGGCCGGAACGAGCTTCGCAGCTACTGGATGTAATGCACGTATTCACGTGCTCGAATAAGCTCTTCAGGCAGCCACACACTCGTATATGAGATTATCAGACGCCGGCTGTGAGCGGGGGGTCTGAAGTTCTCGCGTCTGAACACCGAAACTCATATCATACGCTTCCGTAATCCTGCTTCACCAACCCATACCCCATTTCTCCCCTGCCATCTCCTTCCCCCCCCCCCCCAACCACCTCCTCATTCATCAAACGGCTGTTCTACTTCCGAAACGCGAAGTACATTAAAGCGACCAAGTGTAAGGCACGGAATTGCACTAAATGGAAATCTTGAGAAGCAAATCGAAAGACCTAACGATTTCGAACTTCTAGTGAGAAACACTCTAGTAATAAGGGCCAGGCTTGTTTCCCTGTATTTACAAACAATTTTTTTCTTCAGTCTGAAAAAAAATGAAAATGTGTACTCCGTAGCTTCTAATACTAATAAATAGGGCCGATTTCTTTTCGCTGAAATATTCTACGACTAGTTGTACTAGAAAATATGTTAAAGGCTGTTAACGATAAAGCGAGCACTTTTGAAAACAACACTAGAGAAATGTTACTGAACCTGTCTTCTCACACGGACGCGAGGCAAATAACCGAGCGTGCACGTGAGAAGTTGAAGCCTATCATTGAGCATAACGCTTGGTTCACAACCATCCGTCGCTTCCGTTAGTCGCCCGTCCGTCAGACATCCGTCGATTTTTTTCGTCCGTCAATTGAAAGCGACTCACAACAGTCCGACGTCCGTCGATCCGTCGGGCCAGAAAATTTCCAGTGTTACCACCCAACAACACTGACTTTCTCGCGCACAAACGAATGTTTTTTAATGAATGTAATAAATATATTCGCTTTCCCTAACGCAATTTATCAGCATTTCCTCCGAAAATCTACAAGTCATCTTCAGTTCAATTCAAAGGTAAAGCGTAAAAAAGTAAACAACTTCACTGCTTTGTGTATTTAAAGAGAAAAATTTCCATACAAATAAACGAATGACTGTTTTCCGACAGCCATGTTCGAGGAACGATATTACAATCCTTCAGTCCATCGAAAGTTAAATTTTGAGATATACTTGGCGGACAAATGAAGGGGGGGGGGGGGGAAAATGTTGCCCTGCGATTGATTGAAGGTCACGTGACCGATGGACGGACGGGCGACTGACGGATGAAACGGATGGTTGTGAATCCAGCTTAAATCTTTTCGCGTAAAACAGATATCGCTACTAATAAACAATTCGAGAACATAACAAAGCTGTCTGCGTTGTTACTGTGTTTCAAAAATACTCCAGTTTGAGTCCAGGCTTCACCATGCATCGGCGTACAGGGAACTTAATACTAAATTCGGGCAAAGACCTCTCAGTGATTTTCTGCTGTAGTATTTTCAACTGAAGATTTTTTAGATTTTATGCATCTAGATGTGTAAACCATTTTAATTTTAATTTTTAAATTTTAAATTCACTTTGTTGATATTGATAATATATAACAATTTTATAAAAAATGGAAAAGTCCATTTAAAATAAAAATATTCAAATTTGGAAGGTTTAAAAATCTAGATGCTTCCATTCTCTAACAAAAAATCTTTATCTGAATCTACTATAACGAAAAACGACTGAGAGATCTTTGCCCCAATTTAGCATTTAATTCCCTGTACGCCGATGCATGGTAAAGCCTGGCCTTAAGTTTTCTTGTTCTTAATTGCACAGTCATATATTTCACCATCAACGAGTTTCCTTCAAGCGATGTTAGAATTTGTTCTTCAAATTTGAGCACATATATGGTTTAACACGTTCGGAAGCTGAAGTTGAATGCCATTAAACTAATATGTGGTACCGAATGTTAACACACGCGCGCACACAGAAATAATGCTCAGACGTTTGCGTCGTACACTAACATTCGTCGACTACATTCGAGACCACATAATCGATACGGGCATTGTGGAGTTTTGACACTGAAAAGTATTTCATTGACATAATTAGCGCGGGGGGGAAAAAAACTATTACCGTGTGGCGGCAATGCTAAGTCCTGAGATCCAGATATGGCAGGTACAAGAACGCTACTGTTAATCGTCACCTTGCTTGACAATGCGACGTTGTGTACCATACGTAGGTTCACAGCAGACAACGTGTCCTATGTTATTAATTATTGCCATTTATTAACCACCTAACGGACGTGTCATTTTTTTACACTTTTACCTGAACTTAATTGCGTGAAATTTGGCAGTTTAGAAGTTTCATATTTTGTCAAGTAAAAGAGCGTTTCGCTTACAAAAGCTGCCAACTTTTCAGTCCACGATAATTCGACCAACAGCTATTTGCTAAGAAAATATGAACAAAAAATTATATTACAAAAAATTATATTTGTGTAAAATAACATATGTCGTGTCAGTAAATCTACACAAAATGCTGTGGTATATACACTACAAAGTCCACGTCATTATATACTTATTGTGTATATGTGAAAATACCTGACTACATAGTGAATTAACTGGAATTGCCGCAATTTAACACATAAATGTTACAATGAAGGTTTGCAAACAGTTTTCTTTTCATTCTAGGGGACGCTTCTTTCTCGATGTGACACCATCCATTATTTTACACTTTTTGGGTAACTCCTACAGACCTAAATTTTTTTCTAAATAAGAAGGATTCGAACTCAAGACCCCGCGATTATCAGCCACGCAATGTAACCACCGGACCATAGCAAAATCGGGATTAAAAGAGATCATATTTATATTCACGATGTTCGACTGATGCGTGATGTTTCCTTATTCCGTTTGTTGTTCGCAAAACGCGTTTCATTTCCCCGCCACACTCTTGTAATGCAGGAGCAGACTCTAGAAATGTGACAGCACTGAGCGATGTTAGCCTATTTCTTTCCCGCAGTCATTCATGAATACAAGTTGCGTTTGCGGATACATCACCCTGCAAGAATTTTCAATTATTATTATGTTTCAAAATTGCCGTGGCCTTGTTATTGCTTCTTCGGATATACATTTAATGTATACATATAAGGGTCCCTTGCTAGTGTGCATTGATTGTCGGGAGACAGCCAAAAATGTATATGGAGTATATTTCTTAATTTGGCTGTGTGAACTTTGTTAGGGATGTTACTACTGACCACGAACATTGTCTGCAGAAATTAGAGCCTTCTGAAACCAAGCGTTCCCCTTAAAAGTAAATAAATTGTATTTAATGTTTGTGAACAAGGGGCTGTTTTGGAAAGGGGACGAATTTTCAACCTGAGTTCAAATGGCGTTCGCGCGGTTTTGAACCTGTTAAAACATTTTTCATTTCATAGCAAAGGCTGGGAAGGAACCAAAGGGCCATTATTGGAAATTACCCTATTTGTAGACAAGGGACGCAATGGAATTGGACTACTAATGTGTGTGTGTGTGTGTATATATATATATATATATATATATATATATATATATATATATATATATATATATATCCAATATATATATTTTTATATATATATTCAATTGGAACTTGAAGAAATTCTGCAATTCATCAGGTATTGCTTCTAAACGTTCAACTTCGCTAATAACAGAAACAATTGTAATAATAATTTTAAAACTATAAAACCACCGAATTTCTTACAATAAAGGCAACATAATCATGAAACTGTCCGAAGCATTGTTTGGCATAAAATATATAAAAATAATTGATCAAAAAGTAAATTTGTTGTTGAACACCGTGACAGTATTAGCTATAGAGGTGCCTTCGTATAATGGTGCTCTGTCCATACATTCAGAGTTCCAAGCAAATTACTTCCCGTGCTATTCGCAGTAAACAAGTTTGTCATATACCTTTTAAAGCCATTCATACACGGCGAAAATTATCAAAAGCTCAGAATCATGTTATATTCAAATGAGATATTTTCTAAAATTTTCAAATATTTCCTGGAGCCCAGGCAGTGTGCAGAGAAGTCTGAAGATAGGTTCCAGTTTCATTCTTTAGGGTCGGAATCACCTACAAAATTGATTCTTTAATCTACTTCTAATTTAATTAATTGTGAAATAAAATTTAAAAAAATTCACTGTATAAGTTTAGCTATTTACCTTGTCCTGCTGTAGAAACATAAATTTCCATCTATCAACGTATAATATTATCCCGAATAGCCAAAAAGAAACTTCAAAATAGAAATGCATGCTTGCCTTTTTACAACTAAGGAATAACGCACAGTGGAAATCACGTACTAAACGATTAAATAGATCATAAAATGTTAATTTTCTATAGCAGAATATTTTCAATATTTAGTTCACAACTGAAATTTAAGACACGAAAAGGAATCAACTCTCCATAAGTTGTAAAGCCGAGACTTAAGACAGTCCTAAAGACTTGAAAATATCACGCCCACTCTCATAAAGTCCATTATAGAACACGTGTTTCAAGTTATATCATAACCAAACAAAGCCAATGAAAGTAAAAATGCCGCTTCATAGGTTGACCCATTTCCATGAACGCCTTTGTCTTACAGTAGCTATAACCACAAGCCAAAATTGATCTCATTTTTGGGGGCGAAATTATTAAAAATTTATTTAGTAAACATTGCGACATTTTTTTTTAAATTAGGTTTTTATACAGTGCAAGCTATTACTTCCACTTATTCCTTTAATTATTGTGAACAGGTGACATTCCAATTTATATACTTTCATATCTGTAGTGGACCAAATAGCGGGTATTCTGAGTAAATGAAAATAATTCATTTTAAAATATAGAAGATACACATAATACAACATGAGATGAATCAAAAAAGCAATGTGCAGTGTTTCATTCATTTTCAACTTAAATATGTAGCATGCACAATTGACTTTAAAGGAGTAGCGTATTTAGGAAATGCGTTAGGCTATATGTCATGTATAGGTCTATACCTATCACCTATTTTTTTTGTGATAAATAACTTGCCGGAGTCCGTCGTGTTATTTGTGAACATCTCGAATATTTTCGCGGATAAGATGTGACAGAAATTTTTTTTCAGATTCGCCCAGCGCGAGTGATGCAGCATTGCCAACCGTAGTCGAATGTCAAAATGTAGCTTAAATGAGGGTCGATCTAGTGAACAATTTTTACCGTAGCTTATGTTATCGCATATTACATTTCTTTCTTCTTTCTAATTAAAGATACCTCTAACACTCCAACCTTCCAACTTGAAATATTGTCACCACTCCGTTTATTCTTCAGGCAGAATGTTCTCGCAAGATGCTAACACAGTATTTTCTCAATGTTTTTAGAAAAGACTTTAGTTTCTTCTTTGAAGTGGCTAATTCTCGACATGTAGCTGGCCAGTGACACCATTTTGTTAGCAGGTGTTGCTGGAGGTCGCGGCATAAGCGACTAGTTCACCTATGTATTCTATAGTTCTCTGTGACAACGGGTTTCAAGCGACAGCTAGGCGCGCCCCTTAAGGGAGAAGTTTCCTTGCCATCTGGGCTTAAAGTATTTATCTCCATAATAAAATTTTCGGAGTCAATATTTAAAAACCAAGCTAGTCAAGGCATAGAGGACATCTGAATAGTTATTTCGAAATCCGACTTATTTTTCTTACATGATTAGTTTCACATCTGTAAACGTAATCATGCACTACATAATTATTTAATAATATCGATCCCACATGAGAAACTACAGGTATAATTTAAACCGTACAAATTTCAAAAGCAATTGTTAACTAGTCCTCTATTTCATGTCTGTCTTAGTTTGAATTCTTCTGTCTTGTCATGCATTTTCATTACGAAGATCTGTAAGAAAAATCGAAGATGAAATGGATACTAGCTCATTTGCCAATTCAGACCCAGTGTACACATTTGTGTGCGTTAATCACGTGTAGGTAATTTTAGTGTGTACTGCACACTGTGAAGCTAAAAGACCAATTATCTTACCCGTGGGTAAATTATTTGCAAACCGTCTTACTGGTCTAGGTTATAGCTGGTTCATATTACTGTGGCCGAACATATAGCGTACAGCTCATTAGCCTGTAACAAACGAAACACGTGTTGTGTCGACTTAAGTACAGCACGTGTCATTAAAAAATATTGTTTGCAACACATCAGACCGTAAATTAAAGTTGGGCCCGAAAAGGTTAAGGGGTCTGCCTGCTTGGCACTCGAACTGCGATGGAGGGTGTTTGAAACCCAGGTTCTTTCCCGAAACTATAAAGCTGGAGTCACAATAGCCCGACGAACACCACACGACAGACAGATATGACGTCAGAGCTCGGCGGAATTTCATATTACATTTTATTCAGTGTTCACAATACCCTGACGAAATCTGTGCGACAAATGTGCTAGTTGGCTGTTGGAAAATTCTAAAACGGCAATTTATCCTTATAATATCCAATATTTACTCACAAAAACTCGCGATAAGGTGAATGATTATTTTGCTTTCGACAGTATTTGAATTTATACGAGAGATAAAAAGTATTTAGATATAAACCGGAACGTTATTTAGTCAGCAAGTTAGTCTATTATTTGCTACAGTAGGGAAATAGCCACGATATTTAGTTTTCTAATGTTGTATTTACATTTTTTTTGCCCGCCCCGACGAGTCCGACACGATGTGGAAAATGGAAACAGAATCTACTTTTGTCGGACTGTCGGGGCTGCGATTTTGTCGGACCGACGTCACGGTAACCTTGATCTTCACTGGCTGCTACTCAGACATCGTCATGCCGGGGTTGTCGTGTCGGGTTCGTCGGGGTATTGTGACTCTAGCTTAAAACGTGCGTCCAATGTGCTGGTCTACGAAGAGAACACGCGCTTCGGACTATGCTCGTCGATAACTTTCAATATACGTCACGAACATTAGAAAAACCCTTTCAAGGCACTTCAGCATAGTTAAAAACGGCTTTTCCAAAGCGTCGTATCTCAAAATATACGAGTTGTAAACACACAGAAGTACTCTAGGGCCATACAATGAACCTTACGATAGACTGTTCACGGTAAAGTGAGCACTTTTGAGACCGTAGTTACTTTTCCCATTCAGCCGTTTTTTATCCTTTAACCACCATTTAAAATAAAATTTTCTGTGTAAGTAACAAACCCAGTGTGTATATTCCAGCGCACTCGGATGTCGTCTAAAGCTAACATAAAATTATTTTATTGACTTTCATTCTAAATCGTGTTTTCAAAAGTGCTCACTTTACCGTGAACAGCCTATACAGACTTTCTACCGATAAGATTATAGGGTCACCGCTGAAAGTTCTATAGGAAGACGCTGCACGACCAGGACTGCAGGGCCGTGCTGACTGAGTGTTCGCCTCCCACCAATTCGATCCGGGTTCAATCCCCGGCCGGGCCAGTCTCGGATTTTCGCATGTTGGAATTGTGCCGGACGTTGCTGTTGGTCAGCGGGGCTTTCTCGGGGATCTCCACGTTTCACCCGCCCTTTCATTCCGCAGCCGCTCCACTCTTACCACAATCACCCTCATCGGCTCTCAAGACCGCGCTGTTAAGAGCCGCCCAAATCTCTTCACTCAGTCACGAGGACTGCACGCCACTTCAGAGCCCTGCACATAGCGGCGATGACGCACTTGTAGCGCATGCCGGTGTAGCCCTTATAGCTCTCGTGATTCTCGGCATCGAAAGCGGGAAAAAGCTCCGGACAGGTTTTCCTCTTAAGGTGATTCAGGCACGCGCCATCTTGGATTTTCACAAATTTTTACCATAATTATCTTTTAAGAATGTTTAACGAAATTTTTCTCACGACATGGCATAAATAATAGTTTCTAAAGCTTTATCAAAATACTACAACTATACTGCGTTCGTTAATTTTTGACTTGTGATTTTCGGGAAGATATGTGATTTTTCTTCCCGGCAGATACAGAAATGATCCTGGCAACAGTAATAGTCCAGCAATACAAGTTTTAGAACATGTTCAATGCAGTGCTCTGTATAGAATGTTCATGGTAAAATGAGCACTTTTGAAAGCCCTGCTTAAGATCTACTTGTATGCACGTTGTGTACTCTTCCCTCCTTATGGTAAATTTACATTGCCTTGGGCCTCATCGTTTTATTCGTGCGCCGGTGAAGTAAAACTGTGAAATTATTTGAAAAGTAAATATTTTACTAATCTGCTCATTTGTACACTTTGATGCATTAAAAAAAAAAAAAGAAAGCTAAATAAATAATTTAAGTTATCACAAATAGTTACCGAACACTTTATTCGACCATAAGATATGGTACTACTTTCCATTCATCGTTACCAACTTTACTTGACGCATGTCACTCAGTGCGACCGTTAAAATATATGCAGGCAGGTGCACTGACTTTTTTTTCTGAGGTTGATTTCAAAAGTGCTCACTTAATCGTGAATAGTCTTCACCTTGTCGACGCCCAAAACAGAATATAGAATCTGCAATGCAAGTTAGCGGCGCAAAATTTCGTAGATCCATATATGGCGGGGACTTAACGACGTGCGTGTTGTTGTGTGTCGACAGCAAGGGCACCTGCCTAGCTACGAGGAGTCGCAGAGCCACCGGCAGAAGCAGCTGGCCGCCGCCCTCAGCCCCGTGAGGAGCGCCACGCCGCCGCCGCCATGGTCGCACGCCGCCGCCTCCACATCGCAGATTGCCGCCGCCGCCTCCGCCACCCATCCCCAGCAGCCTCCGGCCGCCGTCGTCTGTGCCTGCCCCAAGTGCAAGGTAACCTTCATCAATCTTTGAGGACCATACCCGACCGAGTGTAGTACGGGCAAAACTTGTTCGGATATTTATTTCCACATAAAAAAAGCAGAACCGTTCTTGATATATATACTTACATAAATACTCTATTTTAAATAGGAACTAACGCGACATCAACAAATCTTCGTAAATAAACTAAATATTTTTTTTTATGGATACTGAAATAAACACGATGGTATGTACGTCCTGTTACATACGAAAGAACATTTGGTTTGGAAAACGGTAAACTCGGCACCCCATTGGTTCACAGCCGGCCAATACGGAAAGTCTGGTGTCGTTTTGACCAATAGAATGACGTTAAGTGACAATAGGGACCAATATAACGTGGTATCTCTGAAGCGGTTGGAAATAGGTAACTAACGTCTAGCTCGTCTTTAAAACTGGTAGAAGTGTGCCAACCTCAAAGTGTTAACACTTTAAGGACTACGCTCGAGTGCAGCTCGAGGAAAAATATTTCGAAAATTTCTTTGTCATTGAAAAGAAAAGCAGCGTTTTCATGCAGTCGTTTTCATGCCTGTGTTTAACAGGATCTTACAAAACTCCACACCTCTGTAACAATAGCTTTCCTGACTGCAAAAATATTTTCGTCGCATCTCTGCAAAAGGACAGGTGTGGTTGTGAAATATATTCCACAAATAAAGACATTTGACTGGGACAAAATCAACTCATCGCCTTAGTGACTGGTGGCCAGCCAATAATGAACGTTGTAGACAACAGTAAGCGTGTCCATTGTCATGTTAGCCACTATAACGGTAGAGCTTGGGAACACAGAGACCAATGGAACCGATATCCCTGCAGTGGTGGATATAAGTAAGTCACTTCTAACTTCTCTTGGTTGTCTTGCAAATGTCTGCTGACCTGAAAGTGTTAACACTTTAAGAACTATGTACTTACGAGTAAAGGCTGTTCACGATAAAGTGAGAACTTTTGAAATGAACCTTAAAAAAACAGTCACTGCCCTTGCCTGCATGTATTTTTATGGGCGCACCGAGTGACATTCGCCCAGTAAAGTTGGTAACGATTGATGGAAAGTAGTCCCATATATTAACGTCGAATAAAAAGATGTCAGGTAACCAATTGTGATAACTTAAATTATTTCTTTGGCGTCCTGTTTTTTTCTTAATGCATCGAAGTGTAAAATTGAGCATGTTGGTAAAATATTTACTTTCCTAATAATTTCACAGTTTCGCTTGACCGACGTATGAATAAAGTGACGAGGCCAATGACAATGTAAATTTTACATAAGGCTGAAGAATAAAAAACTTGCATACAAGTAGATCGTAAGAAGGGCTTTCAAAAGTACTCATTTTTAGCGTGAACAGAATTTATACTCGGGGCTACGTTTATATGTAGGGACACCCGAATTTCACGAAAAGTACCCCGGACATGCTAGATTTCAATACCCTACGAGCGAACCAGCAGTTTCCTTTTGCTTATTGGTGGCGTGTATCTGTGAGAAGACATTTTCTTAGTTGACCGGCCAATCAGAATGAAGTTACTCCTCTACTGTGTGGCTCTGATTCGTGGGCAGTCACCTAAGATGCGTAACTCCTAGGTTTCATCCAATTATAAAAGTTTGTCCGAGCTGAAGTGTTATGAAGTATTTCCTTGAAATGTGTTCGCGAAATGTGGGTGTCCCTATTTATATGGAAATTTATTTGCTCTTGAAGACAAATTTCACTCTTTTATAGTTTTACTATTTCACTTGACTTTATCGGAATCTAAGTAATAAATGACAACTGGTGACACATTTTAGATTGTAAGAATAAAACTGTTCTTTTGAATAATTTTCGAACGAACCAGATGGATTGTAAAACTAGTTACTTCTGTCGCTGTGCGTTAATTGGTACACAGCCAAAGCGTGACTTCATTGGTCGACGGCCAACCAATAATAATCGTTGCAAATTACAGTAGACGTGTCCGGTGTACCCAGGACCAATAGGACAATGGCAATTGGAAGTACAGAGACATCCCAAAACAATACTGCTGTAGTGTAGATTATAGGCAGCTCACTTCAAACTTGTCCTCAGTGCTAGTAAATTTGTGCCGTCATCAAAGGGTTAACATTTGTGGACTATGCTCGAGTGTAGCTCGAGCGAAGCTAATTTGAAAATTTCTTTGTCGTTCAGAACAAAACTCGCATGGATGTGCAGACTTCGTTCGGCTAGTGTCCAACACGACCTCCCAAGAACACCACAGCGCAGTAACAATTATATTGCTAACGGTATAATATATTTTTATGGCCACTCAAAGGGACATGGCCGATTGTAAATCCTTTTGTACGATAAAGGACATTTTATTTGGGGAAATATCAGCTCGGCTCTCCATTGTTTGATGACCGGCCAATAATCGCTGTAAAGTAGAGGGCAGTGTCCGGTGTGGTATGGACCAAAAGGACGATGGCCAGTTCTAACACGGACACCAACAGAACCGGTGTTCTTGCAGTAGTGGATATAGGTGACTCACTTATAACTTGTCTTAAGTGCCAGTGAATGTGTGTCGCAGACCTCAGTGTGTTAACCCCTTAACATACTATGCCAAGTATATTCGTTCACATCTGACATGCTGCAGAATGGGTGAAATCATGGGTGCTACACAAGTCCAGAAGATAGCACCAATACGGGCATCGTATTTCCCTGGCCAACGTGTGGCGTAACCGCTAGATTTATTACACAAATTTAATTTAAATAATTTATTAACCCTTTCAAGTATGATTTCAATACAATTTTTCTGCAGAATGATTGGTTTAAAACACACACTTTAAAATAGCTACCCAGGCACCTTTTTAGGCCGAACAGAACTGAGAGCAAGATAAAATCAGTATATATATATATATATATATATATATATATATATATATATATATATAAAATGCAAAAACTTTATCATATTATTTTACCTGATACAGACGGCTAAAATACTTTCTACGGAAGCTAATATTTTCAGAAATCTGTATCTTATATCGCTCTTCGAAAAGAAACAGCGATTGCAAGTGTATATGATTCAATTGAAATCTTTAAAGATGCACAAACTATAACTCAACTGTATGCCGGACCACCAAAGGCCTCTCAAAGTCCGACACACACAAAAAAACTCTCCTCGAAAACACATTTAAAAGGTTTATAAAACTGAATACGCATAATTTTAAGTAGCACCAGGCAGAATATTTGATTAGAATTACTAGCAATTGAAAAGGTGTGTTACCAAACATTTATGCAAGAACGCGAGTCGATGCGGGGCCTCCTCTGACTGGCCGTCAAATTTTCAGGCAACTCGGCTCCTACCACAAGCTAATTTAAATATGTATTAAAAACTCTACTGATCCAACAAATGTGAATTACGTTACAGGGCTACACAGCTAGCAAGTTACTCATAAATTAATTTAAAATTCACCACCCCAAAACCAAAACCAAATTTCCAACACTGAACTATGAAAGCACTTAACGAATTCAACCCAACAAACACAGTTTTACGTTACCACATTCTCGAAAGGTGAACCCATCTTAACATATCGTCTCTGCTGAGCTAATACCCTACAAATCAGCTCACATGCTGAACAGAAATCATACAGAGTCCCGATAAGGACCTTGAGCAGAATAAATACCTGAAAGGTATTCACTAGATAACGACCAGAGTAGAAGTGGCCGTGCCTCGCCCTGGTGCAAGTACACTTCACTCCATATGGCACCATGACCAATCACAGTAAAGAAGACCGCGCATGCGCAGGAGGTTGGGGATATCAAAGAGCAGGTAAGGAAAAAGGAGCGTGAGGGAGTCCAAAGCACTCGGGATGTGAGGCAACAGTTTACACTTTAAATCCAGCAGCTCACTCTACAGCGCCGACGCAGTACATCCGGTATTGGTTGCTGCTGAGACAGACTATTTTACGACTGGTGGCTGCTTGCGCCAAGGACCTACTGGTCCCCCTCCAGTAGATTTCAAGGTGCCAGTTGTTAAAACAAATTAGTAATTACCGTCCCCACCAAAAATTTCCTCTTTTGCAATACCAGAAATAAAACATTTTCGTGGGTGTCAAGGGGTTAAAGGGTGTTCACAGCAGTGGGGGTGTGGTGAAGTGTTGCAAGGTAAGCTGGCGCTTGCTCAGTACTGTACACACTCGGCGCACGCGGTAGGAGCCAGTAACCAGGGTGGAACCGGTGGAGAAACTTGTTGTATTGCGGCCACTCACGAGAGAGCGGCGGGGGCACCCATACCACACCGTGCCGTGACCTCAGCTGCACTACTGCGTTCAAGTGGCGTATGTGTAAACTAGCAGAATATTAGGTATAGCACAGAGAAAAACGCAAGCTAAAGGCCCGTCTACAATCGCGTTGACGCTACAATAACGCATTACAATAAGTCATGAATCCATGAATCGCATACGCTCTGGCTACAACCAACGTTAAACGTTGCCATGACGCTAAACGTAAAACGTAACGCGGTAGAAGTTGGCTAACCTTCGCGTATTTTCGCTTAGCGTTTTACGCCAGCCAATCAGAATTCAAGACGTCACAAACAAGTGAAAACAAATGTTACAGACGATAGACAACAGATAGCACCACTATCGCCGTAAGTATTTTATCTATGAAATCAATTAAAAAATAATGCAAAATGCATTAAAAAATAATTGAGTGAAACTATTAAGTCTGCTGAATCTAATTTTTTGTATAAAAGGTTCTTTTTTAAATTACAAAAACAAACAAAAATATTTGTATATATACACCATTATTATTTGTATTGTTATTCCTGTTAACGTCGATTGTAGACATACCAGTTTTCTTACGGCGACGTTTAGCGTTTAACGTTTAGCGTCAAGTTGATAGTAAACGAGCCTTTAACTTGCGACAGTTCACCACACACCGTTGATTCACAGTAAACTGAGCAATTTTTTAAAGCCCTGCTCAAGATATACTCGGACGTGCATTGTGTATTCTTACGCCACACGTGCGATTAACGTTGTCGTGGGCC
The DNA here is from genome assembly GCA_029891345.1 of Dryococelus australis. Taxonomy (NCBI): domain Eukaryota; kingdom Metazoa; phylum Arthropoda; class Insecta; order Phasmatodea; family Phasmatidae; genus Dryococelus; species Dryococelus australis. The sequence continues at coordinate 33,049,636 of CM057004.1, forward strand.
TATCACTTTATTCGTGCGTCGGTCAAGTGAAAATGTGAAATTATTAGCAAAGTAAATATTTTACAAATTTGCTAAGTCTTTACACATACATGCATTAAAAAAAAAACAGAACGTTAAATAAATAATTTCAGTATTCTATAGAATTTGCTTAATACTTTTAATTCGACGCTAAGATTTGGAACGACTTTCTCTCAGTCGTTGCCAACTTTACTGGACGCATATCACTCAATGAGCCCTTTAAAATATATCCGGGTAAAGGCAGTGACTTTTTTCTAAGGTTGATTACAAAAGTGCTCACTTTGCCGTGAACAGACTCTATAACCTTATTGTGTAGCGTAGTGGTAATGCTTGGATGGGTTTACAATACAAAAATTAATTAAAAATTATGCAGTAACCACGGTTGATACACACGGAACTACGTATTCTGGATTTAAGATTCACAATTCATCTGATAATTCCTTTTTCAAGACAATAAACTTTGAAACAAGCCTGTGCTGTTTACCTTCGTTCCTAACTTAACCTCGAATAACGCAACCATATCTAAGTAGATTTAACTTCAAAGCCAACATTTTATATCAGAGCTTATTTTTGTGAACAAATATAATCATGTGCATACGCATACTTTATTTAATGTTTTTTACACTTGAATAACAGTTTCCCGCCAACAATACCGACTGTTCTGTTCTAACCGGTCGTCGCCTTGGGAGTTTTACTTAAGATATAACATATAACTAAAGGTTGTTCACGAGAAAGTGAGCACTTTTGAAATCAACCTTATAAAAATGTCACTGCTCCTACCTACATATATTTTAACGGGCGCACTAAGTGACATGCGTCCAGTAAAGTTGGTAACGATGGATGGGAAGTAGTTCTGAATCTTAACTTCGAATAAAAAGTCTTAGGTAACCATTCATGACGACTTAAATTGTTTTTTTTTTTTTCGATTTAAGTTTTTTTAATGGCTATAATTATTCAAAATAAGCAGATTTGTAAAATTTTATCTTTTATAATAACACGAGAATTTCACTTGACTGACGCATGAATAAAGTGATGAGGCCGATGTCAATGTTAATTTTACATAAGGTGGAAGAATACACAACGTGTTTACAAGTAGATCTTAAGCAGGGCTTCCAAAAGTACTCATTTTACGGTGAACAGCCTATACTTGAAACACTTAAGGAAATTCTGACACCACACTCGACCTGCTAAGTTCCATTGGAAACTAGAACATCTGACAATGCACTTTCAGTTCTTCTGTACACACCGTAACGCATAATTGCACGCTTAATGTTTCTATTATGGACCTAGCTTAATACTTCGGCAGCTAATAATTTTCGCCTCCAGGCGGCACTGGTGTCGCGTGTATGTATAGAGCATTCACAGTTACTTCACACTTTTGTGAAGCCTTGCTAAATTTATACTTTTGGTTACCGATTACGTATCCTTCCGCAACACGTAAACATAAACATTGCCATGAGACTTCTGCGTTTTAACTGCTTCGTTTAATATTTACAGCTTTCCAAAGAATCCTGTCGTATTTCAAAAATCATTACGTACGAATAGTCACAATTTAAGCCTATGAACATATTTAGGTCAGCTTTATGGCTTTTTAACAATGTCTGTATTGACGATAGTTCTTGCGGTTATTATTTTAATTTGTTAACATATCTGTTACACACGACATAGCACATTACTCATGATACACTTGAATACTTTGTCGCGACTGTGTTTAACTAACCTTGTTACAGCTGCGAGGGAAAGAACTATAGCATTAAACCTTTTGTTGTTGATGTGTGGGGGAATATTTCGTTAAAAGGATGACCTCATTTGGAATTAATATTAAACGAAGGAGCATCCAGACCAACGAAAGACAGTAAATTCAAACACGATACTCGTGTCGCTTTTTTTTTTTTAGTACAGCAGTGACAAACGTAAAATATAGTGGCGAACGTTCACATGAAAAGGCCTACCGTAACTTTTATTCCGCTCACATTTTTTTTTTGCATGGGTACTTAGTTTTTACTAGGTTTATTTAATAATATATTTAAAATGTTCTGGCTGGGGTTAGTAATTTGTTAGGATTGTGGCAAACATTCACATAAACGGAAAAGTAAGCACGTTACAAAACTGTGTTTCGAACACCTAGGGCAACGTTACAAAGTTGTGACAAATCAACAGACGTGACTTTAATGTAATTAACTTCGTCATAAAAACTGTCCTCGGTTAAAACGTATAAATTTCGCGCGTCCAATATTTGCTGTCACGTGCACACTGGACCAGCTTAACGGCTAGGACGCGGCCACACCCTTCCACACGCAGCGATGACGGCACGTGTTATTTATTACGGCCGTGGAAACACTGATCCATTACCACATCGTAACTTCCCTAGGTAGGTTTAAAAAAAAAAAAAAAACCTGTGCGAACTTGAAGTGGTAATTTGAAGTATTTTTTTCGGGCAAGAAAAATTAACGTTTCGTTGAACAACAGCAACACGCCACGTCGTGGCACCACTCGCCATCCGCCACTTCTGCCAACTTCGGATTTGTAACCCTTCCACCATCGCATCTAAATATATTATAATAAGTACTCGACCATTAAAATCGCTTTTCAGTTGCAAGTTTCAAATTCAAAAATGATTCTTTTGCTGCAATAAGTATGAAATATGCTAAAACTGAAAACATGTATTAATTTCCTGCTACTACTAGAGGTGCGAAACTTCCTGAAAGACAAACACACACACACACACACACACACACACAGAGACAGAGAGAGAGAGAGCGACAAGTTACGCTCCGCCGACAATTTATTAAAGTTTCTTACTCGGTCGAGAAAAAAAAAAACGCCATGTCACTAGGGCCTACGCAACATATTTTGCACTAATATTTTTAACTATAACAATTAAATGTGTTTCCATCAGGGATACCTGAAGATTTTAATATTTCGATAGTCAACATTTAATTTATACATAGCATATCAAATAACAATGTTAAAACAATATTTTCACCGTGGACTATTTGTTACAAGCCGTTGCCAAAATATCGCTGCTCTCACTGTTTATAATTCGTATTGATTACGAAATAAATATTACAAGTTACAGAAGATACTGAGTTGAAATTTCATTTATTCAAAAATATGATACATTCGAAGTTAATCAGTGTGATATACCTGTGGTTGTGGTAAACAAGTTATTAAAAAAATGTTACTCCGAGGGAGATTTTTCAAACGTTCATTTCAAAACATCCGAAGCAACCACGAATGTGACTAGACCAGATTTTCTTCGCTTTGCGTGCAAACAAATGGGGTAATTTCAATTTTGCATAGAATAAATATATATTTCTTTAATCGTCCGGTTCGTATTGTGTTGGAGCTGAGGTAAATAATAAACTCTGTTCTTCGCTCTAGAGTGGGAAATGAACGAAATATGCCCGTTTGTTATTTAATACTCCGTCGTTAAACTTGATTTAACAAAACTTTGAGTTACACGATGATAATTAAATGTGATATCTAAATCGAAAGATTCCTTTTGATAACAGCCATATTTATTTTGCTCTTAAATTCACAACTTTTGTCACTAAAATAAGCGTGTTTTACAAGAGCTTATTGCCAAACGCGATTGCCTTTTTACTGTTTACTCTTACGAACAACATTGGAAGGCATGAATAATATCAACAAAATAAATTTAATACTTGATCTTTTGGCACCACCTAGTATGTATATCGTAATTACAACAAAAGACGAATTTTCACGCACAAGAATATAGAACTTCTACACCAGCTTAAAAGCGACCTCTTTAAAACAGCAGTTCACCTTGCAACGGAAATTTTACCTAAAGGCTGTTCATGATAAAGTGAGCATTTTTAAAATCAACCTTAGGAAAAAGTCACTGCCCATGCCTGCATATACTTCTACAGATGCACTGAGTGACATGTACCTGGTAAAGTTGGTAACGATAGATGGAAAGTAGTTCCATATTTTAACGTCGAATAAAAAGTGTTAGGTAACCATTAGTGATATTTTATGTTATTTATTTCGCTTTCTGCTTTCTTAATTGCATCAGTGTGTCGAAATTTTCAGATGTATAAAATGTTTACTTTTATAATAATTTGGCATTTCCACTTGACCGACGCATGAATAAAGTGATGAGGTCCATGGCAATGTTAATTTTACATAAGGCGGAAGAATACACAAAGTGCATACAAGTAGGTCTTAAGCTGGGCTTACAGAAGTGCTCATTTTACTGTGAGCAGCCTACATACGCCAAACTCCTCCATAGGGAATCTCGTTTTGCTCCCAACCTGAATAGAATGAATCACAGTACAATTGCGATTCGGCTCGTATTCCACCGTTTGTGTGCTGGGGACCCCAGTTTTCATTCTGTTCTCCACTCGTCGTCAGAAGGGCCTCAGAACTAGAGTAGATAAAATGAATTCTTGCCGGAGATACCCCACGTCCAGTTTTAACGCTCTCATAACTTAGCCGTTAACAAAAAAAAAAAGCATGTTGCATATTTTCCACTCAGTACAGCAAATATTTCCTGGAAATTTAGACAGCTCCAGGCTGTTCACGGTAAAGTGTGCACTTTTGAAACCAACCTTAGAAAAATATCACTGCCTGCCTGCATATAATGTGACGTGCGCACAGTAGAGTTGGTAACGATGGATGGAAAGTAGTTCCATATTTTAACGTCAAATAAAAAGCGTTATGTAACCATTTGTGGTGACTCAAATTATTTATTTCGGTTTATGTTTTTTTTAATGCATCGAAGGTAAAAATTAGCCGATTTGTAAAATATCTTTCTCTAATAATTCCGCAGTTTCACCTGACCGACGCATGAATAAAATGATGAGGCCCATATGTTGGAAGAATGCACAACATGCATACAAGTAGATACTGGGTAGTGCTTTCGAAAATGCCCATTTTACCGTGAACAGCATATACTAAGAAATAGTTCTCATGCAAAATTTTATTAAACTGAGTGCGCATGAATACGGCGGGTTTTTCCTTTGGTGCAATTTCCTAGACATGGTTCAGATTTGTTTGTGTGAGGTGAGGTGGAGAAATAGCCTGCAGGTTCAGCTTTAGCAGGTATTCAGAAAAGTTCCAAGTAGCCGTGATCGGAGTACAGAGTAGTTATTAACGGCGCTGCTTACTGGTGTGGGACCGATCAAGCTAAAGGAAAGGATTTTAACATATTAAAGTATTATAGGAGTGGTTTCAAAGTTACCTTTCACAATGTCAGTTTCAAACAAAAAACATTGTAGCATTTGAATTGAAGAAGAGTGCCACATGAGAAGAAGACTTAGTAAATCAGCCATTTAGGAAGGCACAGATTCACTGTCACTTAAGACAAATTTGAAGTGAGCTGCCTATATTCTCCACTACACCAATACCAGTTATGTTAGTCTCTGTATTTATACTTACCTTCTTCCTATTTGTCCTGGCCACACAAGACACGCCTGCTGTACTCTGATACGTTTATTATTGGCTGTCCGTCGGCCAATGGAGTCGCTTGTTGACTATGTGCCAATCAACTTGTCGTGACTGATGTAGCATGTTTCACACTCCATCGTGTTCATTTGAGAAATTATTAAAATGAACAGTTTTATTATTAGGAATTGAAATGGTGACTAGTTGTAAATTTTTACTTAGATTCCCATGAAGTTCAGCGAAACAGTAAAGCAATAGAAGTGTGAGATTTGCCTTCAAGAGCAAAGAAATTCCAAAATAAACGTTACCCGAATGTATATACGTGCATACTCCCCGATGGGTTAATAAGAGTTTGTAGTTTTGTGGAGCCTATAAGTATTAATTTATCCACCATTTTCAGGGTACCAAAATTTTACAAGGCAAAGATAGACGAAGCGAAAGCGATACTGCGCCTAAAATCATTTTACGTGTGAAATGCTTACCTTTCACTGGGCCTGTCTCGTGCTATGCAGCAGCGTCAACCACGACGTTGTTCATATTCCGTCGATGGAGCTTGATTTGTGAAGACCATTAAGAAGTTCTTTCGAGTGGCTTTAGTTTTCTGCGAGACTTGAAAGGTTCTGAAGAAATAATTTAAATTTTTCCCTTGCGTGTGTGATACACTGACAATTTTATCAAAATAATTGAGTTTCTGCATCACTAGTATGGCTATAACGTTCGTTAAGTATTAGTAATTATTTTGACGTTAAATAGTTTAAACATTATACTTTGAATAAATTTTTATAAAACACGGCGCTAATTTATATTATTCGATGGCAGCTGTTACGTGGGCCTAGTCAGCCTTAACACTTATTACTGGTTTCGAAGTATAGCTGGGTAAACTGATCTCTAAGGCTGGAGACTACACCAAGCCTGGCTGACACAAGGCTCCCAACTATCCCCATCTCGATTTCTTTTCAACACTTCTTACCTCTCACTTCTCCTTGCCACCTGAATGCCACTGGGATTAATTACGGGTGACCTAGTAGTACTGTAATTATAAACACAACGAATTAAAGACAAGAATATATTAATTATTATTTCTAGTCACAATAGATTGAATATACAAACGATAATTTAATACTGATATTCGTTGTCCTGCGATATTTTAATTAACCTTTAATTGCATTATTTCTCCAACCGCGAAGCTTCCCTATCACCCTACTGAATGTACACCCTATCACCCTTCCCTTGCACCCTACTGAATGTACACCTGCCACTGACTCACCTCGGGATCGACCGAAGCCCCTTCGTGCCTTCCTGATGTCGAACAGTGGAGATGAGATGGTGCAAGTGCGTCTCCCTACGTGGGAAGACTGCGGCCTGGATTGGAACCTGGACCAGCGATGCCTCGAGTCGATGGAACCTCTGAATGCGTCTTCAGATCGACTTCACACACGCCGACAAATGCCCGAAGCGTCTCAGAGTGGGCCGCAGAGAGAGAGTGGGGCGTTATGTGAAGTTAAGGCCCGAAGGTAGGGCGGGCTTTTATTGCGTCTCAGGGCTAACCCCTTGCGTGTACTAGGAAGGAAAAATCATGCAAGGAAACATGCATCGCGGCAAAGAGGGATTGGACAGCCATGGCCTGCACTTTGGAGCAATGACTACCTCCCTAAGTGTACTTAGAGCTAGTCTTAACTATGAAGAGCGAGGGGGAAAAACCATCAAGAGAGACGTAACAACCCTTGCGACAGAGAAGTAAAAATTTCAAAAAATTATCCATGCATTAAATTTGATTAAAGTTAAATGGAATGCTACAGGATACAGAGTGCTTGGAAAACATGCTCTTAGTTAATAGAGTTGGAAGGACCAAGACAGGGAAGAGGGGGGGGGGCGCGCGTCCAGCGGCTGTATTTATACATCGTCCTCGTCGATCCTCCGCAACTCCCCTCTCCGGGAAGTGTGGCTCGCACACGGCCGATATGGCGAGTGCGCACAAAGCATTACTTGTTCTTTCCTCGTACGACTAGTGGTCCCAACACAGCGTTCTATGTTAGTATTTTACAGGCGCGGATTTTTTTTTTCTTCTCCAAATGTTGATTTTGTAAAAGTACCCAGGTAATCACGAAGCGGCTGTGTTTCTGCTGAAAATTAAAAATTCGCTGGGATATTTATCAGCTGGCTCGATGGCGTCGCGGAGCCCCGAGGCCGTTGAAACTGCCCTCGTGGGGGGGGGGGGGGGAGAGAACATTTTCGCTCAAGCAACTTCCGTGGACGTCCCTGTTAGGTGATGAAACGAAGCACCCGTGGAATAATTTATCGGGTACACGTCCCTCCGGAGAAGGGGGGTGGGGGGGGGGGGATCGCGAACGATGACGGGTATTCAATCTGCGTGACGAGGAGCAGCGCATCAAACATTCAGGCGAGGGGCGCGGGCTGCAAAGCTGTCGGATTATCTTCTCCCCCCTGCCCCCCCCCCCCCCGGCAGCCGCTGCAAAGGCGTGTCCATCGGGAGGTTAACACTGCTCGGGCCGGGAAGCTCAATGATAATAGTTCGGCGACTAAAAATTCTCGCCGCCGCAGGTAGTAGTGATGTTGCATGTGTGCCGCCTGTTTTTTTTTTCTTAGTTTCGCATGTTAACAAATGGTATAATTGCAGCGATTTGCATTATAGGCTGTTCACGGTAAAGTGAGCGCTTTTGAAAATCCTCTCATTTGGAAAAATAGTCAATAAATATATTTTATTTTAGCCTTAGGCGTTAACTTTAAAATGCAGTGGAATTTACACACTGTGTTTATTACTTACACTGCAATATTTATTTTAAAAGGTGGTTAAAGGATCAAAAATGGCTGAAAGGAAAAAGTAAAAGGGTCTCAAAAGTGCTCAATTTACAGTGAACAGCATATATGTGTATGTGTATGCATATATGTATATATGCATACATATACTTTTTAATGTGTAAAAACAACGTAAATAATAAACTTTATTCTTGGCTCTAGGGGCTGCTCACGGTAAATTGAGCACTTTTGAAATCAACCTTAGAAAATAGTCACTGGCCATACCTGCATATACTTCTACGGGCGCACTGAGTGACATGCGCTCGGTAAAGTTGGTAACGATAGAGGGAAAGAATTTTCTAATTTTGGGTAACCATTTGTGATATTTTAAATTATTTATTTTGGTTTCTGTTTTTATAGTGCATCAGATATGTAAAAAAATTAACAGATTTATAAAATATTTACTTTTCTAATATTTTGACAGTTTCACTTGACGGACGCATGAATGAAGTAATGAGAGCAAGTCAATGTTAATTATACATAAGGCGGATGAATACACAACGTGCATAGAAGTAAATATCAAGCACGGCTTTCAAAAGTGCTCATTTTACCGTGAACAGCACGTAGAGTGTTGGGAGTAATTTTTGTCTTATTCCTATCAAAGGTTATATATATATATGTATATATATATATATATATATATATATATATATATATATATATATATATATATATATATATATATATATATATATATAATATTAGCTGACCCATGCGACTTCGTTTGCATGATTTTTTCTAAAGTTATTCAAATAAAGCCCGACCATAGTTTCATTAAAGTTTTATGTTTAAAATATTAATATTTCTTCTTTCAGGTTAATGGAGTTATTAAAGCACACCCTGCCATCGCTTCGCACATGTTTTATGTTGGCATGATATTTAGGACTTTGAATTGATCTGGCAACTTTTTTTATTGGGTTCTCTAGTCACTGAGACACTGCGGTCTCACTATTGGGTGCTCTAGCCCCTGACCAGCTGCGGCCCCACTATTGGGTTCTCTAGCCCCTGAGCTTCTACGACACCCTTATTGGATTCTCTAGCCATTGAGCATCTGCAGCCCCCTTATTGGGTGCTCTAGCCACTGAGCTACTGGGTGCCACTTGATATATACCTATCCACTGGGTCACTGCGGCCCCACTTGAAATAACTCTAGCCACTGGGACACCACGGCTTTTTGGAAGGAAAGCTTTACAGCTCATATACAAAAAAGAAAGGCGAAATTACGAATTTTTTTACAATACTTTTTTGTGCAGTAATTCTAAGAAAAGGTTATTTTAGTACCTATTTACATCCCTGATCATCATTTTTCTCCGGAACCATTTGAGATATATCGATGAAACAAAGACTGAGTTGGTCATAGGGTTATTATCTATATACTGTGTAAATTTAATGTCAATACGTTAAGTGGTTTTTGAGTTAAATCCATTCGAACAGGCAGACAGACGCGAAAAAATTAACATTTGGTATGGCTTAGTTATCTATTATACTATATGAAAAAATAATTAGAAGTGAAAAATTCGAAAATCACAGACAGACACTTCTATTTTATTTAGTAATATAGATTATATATATATGTGTGTGTATATATATATATATAATTATGTATCTATTGGCTGTTCGAGTACTTCTGGAGGAGAGCGTTTTTTTTTTCTCGTTGATATCATATTTTATTCCACTTGATTACAAAGGTCACCTCTGTATTTCCGGTTTTGTCCTGCATCGTTTTTCCATGGTCTCATAATTACAGACGTAACAGGTTCTCTGCAGTAAGAACTACGGCATATTTTGCCAGTCAACTAAAAGAAAAAAGTTAGCAGTAAAAATTTTTCTTTGATCATGAACCAAAACCTTTCAACTGTAAGTTGCGGGAAACTTTGCTGGCAGTTTCACTTCCTGATGTATGAAAAGTGAAGTACAAAGGATGAGTACATCAACATAGTTTCTTCCTACCAAAACCATTAAAATTTTCGTTCGCTGTGGAAGATGATATGACTTCCATAAACAATCCTGGAGAAAGGAGACGTTATCACAAAAAAGCCAGTGCCATTAAGCTATTTGTCCGCATATTCGAGGGCATTTTACTGTGCGCCATAAGGGCTGACATGGAAGAGCTGCTGTCATGACTTCACAAAGGAGTTCTGCACAAAGCCCAGAGCGTTCGCCAGCAACGAAAATACTGGCAGCGGTCGCTCGTCAACAGTCGCTGGCAGAAATAAAATGCCAAAGTTTCATTTCATGCAGGGGAAGGAGGGCGACAAAATATTGAAATATACACGCGACATCTCGGGAAGGTCATCTCAGGCTTGTAGCGTTGCAATATGTTATAATTTTACATATTCGGGAATTATTTTTGTTTGCTATATTTCTGTGTAAAGGATAGTAATTCATTTAATATTTAGAAGATCGCGGCAATAATAATTTGTTGGTGTTTTGTACATGTTCGTTTTTCCTAATTTATTATGTTGTTAGAGTCATTGCATCAGTAGTATAAACATCACAGGATGACAGTGCAACTTTTTCTAGGGTTTAGTAAGAGAGTCACGCTCGCGGTGTTGCACCATTTGACGAAACTCAGTGTACTGGCGTCACAGTTGGCCGACGTGACAGCCTGCGCGCGCATTGTAATGCTTTGATTTCGTCAGTGTTCGCAGGCTATTTTGAGACCTTCCCCGCTGTTTGCGAAGCCATGATTGGGCCACGTTTACTTGACGCAATGTTTCAGGCAGCGTAAATAGGGTTAGCACGACCACTTCAGTTCGTCTCGGGTTATCAGTCAGTTCAGCGATGTAGCGCTCGTGCAGGGCAGCGAGTGACCGCACTACCATTCTGTCTCTTGCATTTATTACGAGTGTCAATTGTTTGCGAAGCCATGATTGGGCCACGTTTACTTGACGCAATGTTTCAGGCAGCGTAAATAGGGTTAGCACGATCACTTCAGTTCGTCTCGGGTTATCAGTCAGTTCAGCGATGTAGCGCTCGTGCAGGGCAGCGAGTGACCGCACTACCATTCTGTCTCTTGCATTTATTACGGGTGTCAATTGTTTGCGAAGCCATGATTGGGCCACGTTTACTTGACGCAATGTTTCAGGCAGCGTAGATAGGGTTAGCACGACCACTTCAGTTCGTCTCGGGTTATCAGTCAGTTCAGCGATGTAGCGCTCGTGCAGGGCAGCGAGCGACCACACTACCATTCTGTCTCTTGCATTTATTACGAGTGTCAATTGTTTGCGAAGCCATGATTGGGCCACGTTTACTTGACGCAATGTTTCAGGCAGCGTAGATAGGGTTAGCACGACCACTTCAGTTCGTCTCGGGTTATCAGTCAGTTCAGCGATGTAGCGCTCGTGCAGGGCAGCGAGTGGCCACTCTACCATTCTGTCTCTTGCTTAGTTTTCTTGCATTTATTACGAGTGTCAATTGTTTGCGAAGCCATGATTGGGCCACGTTTACTTGACGCAATGTTTCAGGCAGCATAAATAGGGTTAGAACGACCACTTCAGTTCGTCTCGGGTTATCAGTCAGTTCAGCGATGTAGCGCTCGTGCAGGGCAGCGAGCGACCACACTACCATTCTGTCTCTTGCATTTATTACGAGTGTCAATTGTTTGCGAAGCCATGATTGGGCCACGTTTACTTGACGCAATGTTTCAGGCAGCGTAGATAGGGTTAGCACGACCACTTCAGTTCGTCTCGGGTTATCAGTCAGTTCAGCGATGTAGCGCTCGTGCAGGGCAGCGAGCGACCACACTACCATTCTGTCTCTTGCTTAGTTTTCTTGCATTTATTACGGGTGTCAATTGTTTGCGAAGCCATGATTGGGCCACGTTTACTTGACGCAATGTTTCAGGCAGCGTAGATAGGGTTAGCACGACCACTTCAGTTCGTCTCGGGTTATCAGTCAGTTCAGCGATGTAGCGCTCGTGCAGGGCAGCGAGTGGCCACTCTACCATTCTGTCTCTTGCTTAGTTTTCTTGCATTTATTACGAGTGTCAATTGTTTGCGAAGAGACAGCAATCAACTTCAGTTAACATTCATCATCTTTCACTTATTTCTGTTGGCACTCCTGAGTTCAACAATTTTTCCCAAGTATTCGTTTGAATAGTATTTCGACGAGTCTCGCAAACTTTAATCTAGCTAGTCCGGGCTAGTGTTTGCTGCGAACTCCCGCGAGTTTTCGTACAAGAAAACACTACAATTGTCGACTGACGTGGTATAGGCTGTTCATGGTAAAGTGAGCACTTTTGACGCCCTCCCGACAGGCATTAATCACTAATAAATATATCTTATTACAGCCTCAGGCAGTAAATATTGAGGGTGGTGAAATGTATACACTGTGTTTATTGGTCGCATTGCAATTTTTATATTAACAAGCAGCAGGAAGATGTAAATTGGATGAAAGGAAAATTTAGAAGTACCTTAAAAAGTACTGACATTACCGTGAACAGCTTATATCAGGAAACACTACAGGCATTACTTAGCAGCGTATAAGTGCCGCATTTCTTTCCAACGGAAATCTGAAAACAGCTGTAACGCGAGGAAAAATTTAAAGACGTCGGGTCATTTTTGCAGGTAATTTATTTTCTCCATTTGTGTTACATTATATAGCTCAAATCGTCCATACATGGGAAAATACTGAAAAAAGAACGTTACCTCGGAGACAATGAAAGTATTGTATAGTGTTACTTTACATTTTAGATAGTAAGATTTTATGAGAAGCCATTCTAAGCGTCGCTATTTCATTCCATTGCAAGATATTTATGTCAATCTGTGGTTAATTTGTTACATTTCTGAAATGTTGTGTTATAAGAAATAAATCTATATAGGTAAGCCTACTACCAGTGCTGAGATTTTAGTTACCCATTAGCATTTTTATGTTCTTCTAGTTATCCCTTGTGACAGATCCATATACGCTCATTTACATGTCACACAGCTAGTATGCAAATTAACACGTGTGTTGTTTTGTACTGTATGGCACGTACATATTTTTGGCTATGTTTAAACACTTATTAATTTTAATTGGAATAATTCTGCAATTTTACGTATTTGATTTTATTATTTTTAAATGTGCAATTTAAGTCAGGGCCCACCACTCTTTTTCAATGTTTGTATGTTAATGTATGTTACTCTATGGTAAGCAAGGATATTGCTCCGAGCATTCTAGCTGCTTAATTTAAGTATGTGACTTAATAATTTTTCAGAGTTTTTCACAGCTCAGTATTTATTATTTTTATTTGTCATACTGTTTATTTTCTTTTACTTACAATTTTAATTGCATTTGGTGATAAGCTATTTTTGTGACGTAATGGACCGGAAGTAGCCGAGCTCCATTGATAAGACTTGATAACGGAGATGCCGGAAATCAGGGGCTTCTGGGTACGGATCTGACGATCCAGAGATGTGGTTTTGAGAGCCGGGATTTCATGGGCGAAATCCCCGGCATCATCATAAATTAGAACAGTGTTTTGGTACGCTGAAGTGAGTATAAAATACAGGCTAGCTTGGCAAGTAAAGAAGGGGACAAAGCCTAGCTACGTTAGTGAATTTTATGAGTGGACGCTCTCTACGAGGAGAGTCTGCACCGACGCCACGACGCCATGCTGGCAGTGTTAGTGTGACTTCAGATTAAGCTGACGCCAAATTTTCGGACATATAAACTTGTGCTTGGTAGCGTCTTTGACAAATTTATTATTGCTCCCAAAATGTTTGTGACAGTTAATATGATTTTTTGAAGATTAAGTAACAGCACAGATGCCACTTATTAATTCAGTCCAGTAGTCCTACGCTAACCGATTTGAGCTAGTTACCGGAGCAAAATCTATTTGAACTTTACATTTGATTTCATCTTAAATTGGGAGTGAAGAACTAGTTTACTAATTATGATTGGAACTTAACTTTGTTGGAGAACATTTAAGACTTTGCTATAATTTTTGAAGATATAACGAACTTAAGTCAGATATGTGATCAGAATGTGTAACGCTATGGTTTAATGGAACTCACTACGTAGAACTTGTTTAAGAGGCACTTTAACTACAGACACTATTAATTTGAACTCAGTTTAATAAATCTACAGTGTACCTAATTAATTTGAAAGCAGCTAAAAGACATTAAATATTATTTTATTTTTCAATTTAAGTAATTCTTGTTTTCGAATGGTTGTAATATTTTAATGCGTTTAAATTAATTGCAGAACACAAAACTTAAATTAATTTATTGAATTTTTCATACACAGCTAAACAGTTTTATTTTGATTTTTAATTGATATTTTTCTGCTTTGAATTAAAGATAATTATTAACATTTTTGATTTATTTTATTGGTAATGCTGTACCACAGCTATCAGATTTTCTTTTATAGAGATAATAATATAAATGAAGTACTTCTTGAAAAGTTTGAGAGTTTTATGTGCTGTGAATGCCAGTGCATGCAAATGCCCTTGCAGTTCCTGAGACGACCAGCACGCCGTTGGAGAGTAATTTCTCAAGGTATAAAGGTCAAACACGCATTCTTCTACCCATTCTGGTTTACATTTATATCTCTCTTCTACAGCATTGATTGTTATTATTATTCCTCCACAAAGTCCACACATATTAAACATACCCCAGTTTCCCGATAAACTTCACAGTAGAGCCCAACGTGGGGCTATCGATGGAGTTAGTAAGTTGACATGGACCGCAGTGCTGGCAACCCATACTTTCTGAGGAGCACAAAAACCAGGTTAAATAACAATAGGGGAATTAATCTAAACCGTTGGACGAGACGCTGGTAGATTTAGTTAGCAATGGGTTTGACCATGAGAAAGTGGGAGATGCCATTGTACATAATGTGAGCGTAGGCGACGACGCCTTTGTACCACCCTCCACAGCTGAATATGTTGCCCCCACCACGTCCACCCCACCAACGACACCACACACGCCAGAGATTCCCGACAAACAAACGCAAATGATGAGCGAATTAATGGAAATGATGCGATCCATGCAAGCTGACACACAGCACAACTTCGCACTATTGCAAGCCGACTCACTGCAAATTAAAGCGGACATGCAGAGCCGAGCCGACTCTCAACAAATTGCACAATAACTGGTAGAAGTTAGGCAGTGTATTGATAGCGTACAAGGAACGCTTGGATCTCGCTTCGCAAAATTCCAAGAGGAAGCCGCCATACAACTTCAAAATTCACGAGATGAGAATGACAATTGGTTGAAACAAATGGAAGAGACGTTGTACAACCTCACACCAGAGGTAACAGTAACACACAATTTAGTTGAAACTACAAGAGCTGAGCTGAATACGCAGTGTAAAACCTTGGAAGATAGGCCTATCATCGTGAGTACGAACGAACAGTCAGAACTACTCAGGACACATGAAAATAGGCTGCAAACAGAGCTAGAACAATTTAGCAGACACATGGACGACCGTATCATGCTGTCAAGCCAGGCCAATGAACGGCAAATACAGTGCCTTACTTCCTCTATAGAGAGGGACAGCGCCGAACAAAACACCAGACAAAATGAAACATGTCCTCCCGCTACAATGACACGTAATGCGAACCAGGCCGCGCCTGAATTACAAATGCCAGCTAATACCAAACAATCTCCATCAACCACCACCAATCACTGCTGCGCATCCTACCTGCGACAATGTATCACCACCCAGTGAAACATTGGTTGGAGAAAATTCCTAAATTTTTTGGAAAGTAGAACGAAAACCGCGTGACGTACATAAATAAAATGGAAGAGTACGCAGAGGTTTTCGCCCTGAACGACTCGGACCTTTTGTGTTGTATGAGAATGAGTCTACAGTCTGCGGCCTATTACTGGTGGGAAGTAGAGAAGGAAAAAATCACAAATTCTTTCGGAATTGCAGGAATCATTTTTGTTGCAGTTCTGTAGCGCGAAAATACAATCAAACATCCGCTCGCACCTAGCCGACGAACACTGGGCTCCTAAAAAGGAGAAAATCATCCAATAGCATTTCAGTGATGTCTATGAGCGTACGCGTCACCTGACCGTCGCCACGAGTGACGAAGAATTCGTAGACGTAGTGATTTCTCAGTTGTCCATTACGTATCAACGCCAGTTTACCGGAGGTATGTACAGGGACCTACCAGAGTTTCAACACCAGCTGATACGTGCAGACCAACTGCAGAAGCACGAACACAGCTCGTGAAAGTGACAGAGCGAGGCAGACAGACACCTACACAGCCGCTATTTCCACAGACTAACACGCGTGAAAATCACCAACAATAATACGCAACGCCCAAGCCAGAACACTCAAAATGGTGAGTGGAATTTCCGTGTGAATACAGTTCAATGGCAATCAGGCCGACAGTCCCGGAAAAACATCTACAGAGGACCAGTTTCCTATCGGCAAAGGTGGGATGATGGCGGATCGAACAGGAATAGTTACCGCTATAAACCTTGGTATTCTACAAGAGGGCAAAGCAGTCGCTCTTACGGTAATCAAGGAGGAAGTGCTTATCACCACCGCCCGCAAGACGAAAGAAGGAACGGGGGAATGGAAAAGGAGGGACACAGAGCGTGGACACCTACGCGAGGCAAAAGTTCATGCCGTTCGGACCGTACAGCCGCAACAAATCAGTCAATCTGTTCCACAGGTTAAGTGGGTCCCGTACATACAGGCAGAGCCAGCTAGGCTAATACAGAGTCAGGGTAATTCCTCGGACGTACAAGGTAACAATGCAGCGAGTGTACACAGTCACAACACTGAGAATTTTCACTCAGGAATGTTTTTATAGAATATGAACAGTCTGAACCCTGGTGCAAAATCGTTTCAGCCTAATTTTAATTAGCAACAGTGGTTTTCTGTAAATGGGCAGGCGGTAGCAAACCAGAACTAACAGTCTGGTAGTAAGTTAAACTAGAAAGTACTGGTGAGCGCAGTCTCTGGCTACTGGTCCCAGTCAGAGAGGACGAGGGGACAGTTAACATCAGAGAGCAGGAAGGTAAGGTAGTAAAACCGGTATCGTATGGTAACAAGTCGCAGCATGTGACTATAAATACAGCAAAGGTGCATGATTCCGACCGTGAATTTTTTATTGTATGAGGAAGATGAGAATGTCACGGAATTAGGAGGTAAAGGAATTCAGCTAGCATATTTGCCTGTACCTAGGATACATATCGTGGGAGGAGTAGCCTCTAGAAAAGGGCCTATGGTTAATCACCAGACAGTTTTAACCATTGAAGGTATTGGAGAACCGAAGAAGGTTGCAGTTTTGGTTGTAAAGTAGTTGGCCAAACCACTTATTTTGGGAACCGACTTTTTGACTCACCACAAAATTTTGTTGCATTTTGGAGGCTGGCGAAAGCAGAAGTAAGGTTATTCTGCCGGATAAATGGCAAGTAACAGATAAGTTTGTAGTATTATTGAAGCTTGATTATCCTATTTTTCAATTGTATAATACTCCAGCTATTAGTGCACCATAGAGTTTGAACAAGGATAAAATGCAAGCTGTTGTAGCAGCGAGTTCTTTAGATATAGCACAACAGAAACAGTTATATTCTTTGCCCGTGGATTATGGGAGTGTGTTTTCTGAAGTCCCAGGACTTAACAGTGTATGAGGCTAAAATCCGAGTTATTGAAGGGGCGCATTTCCATGCAAAATCTTACCCCATACCTGCAAAATTTTTGGTCAGCAGCTCAGAAATATCTACAGGTTATGTTGGACTGGTAGGTAATAAAGCGAGGGCAAAGTCCCTTTTCATCACCTATGGTTTGGGTACCAAAGAAAGACGGTAGCGTGAGGTTATGCCTAGATGCCAGGAGCATTAATAAAATCACGGTTAAGGATAGAGAGGCATCTACACAAACCAGCGATATTTTGCGACTGTACCAGGGAGTGAGATTTTTGACAACGTTTAAATTGACCAGTGGGTACAGGCAAATTCCACTTGAATTATCGTCCCAGCAGTATACAGCATTTTTGTTTAGAAATTACCTGTATGTTTTTCAAGTACTTCCGTTTGGCTTGTGCAACGCAGTCGCTGAGTTTACCCGTTGCTTGGACAAAACACTAGGAGAAGAATGTAAGGGTTTTGCTAGAACGTACGTGGACGATATTCTAATCACGTCTGCTGCTTTTAAGGGACACCCACAGCATGTTGGCATGGTAATAGCGAAGTTGAGTGAGTCTGGTATGACAGTAAAAATTAAAAAATCACTGTTTTGTAGGAATGAAATTCCATTCCTAGGGCACATTATTACACCCGAAGGCATTCGAACAGCTCCAGATAAGCTTGAAGCCATGACGCAATTTCCCCGCCTGCGAAAGTACGTCAATTTCGAGCATTTCTTGGTATTATTGGCTTCTATAGATTTAATTCCGACCAAGAGGCACGAGTTGCTTTGCCACTTTTCAGCTTGTTAAGGAAGGATCAGCAATGGAGATGGCTAGAGGCAGAACAGGAAGCCTTTGAGAAATTGAAATTTATATGAGCATGTTATTTACCATCCTGTCCAAGGAAAGGTATTTTTGTTGTACACGGATGCGCCAGACTATGCATTGGGATGCAGATTGGCTCAGTTTGACAGCAACGAGGTAGAAAAGACAGTAGCTATGGCCAGTAGAACGATGAGTCCAGCCGAACGAAACTATACAGTGGCAGAGAAGGAAGCTTTGGTTATTATTTGGGCATTGAATAAATTCAGAGATCTTTTGCTTGGCGATAAAATGAAGTTGCTAACAGACCACCAAGCATTGGCATGTTTGAAAGCTGGCAAAACGTTTGGTAACATTCTGAGAAGGTGGTGCTTGCTGTTGCAAGAATTCGATATTGAAGTGATGCATATTAAGGGCTCTGAAAATGTAACAGCCGATTTTTTGAGTCGCCTATCAGGAGGTGCGAATGACTCGATTTTACCGTGGGAGAGACCGAAGGAGTTTGTTGCCGCTAGCAATGCTGTTGTGGTGGTAACGAAGCTAGTCGTTTGTCACAGTTACTCAGTGACATGGGCGAAAAACAGAGACAAGATCAGTTTTGTGTTTCGATCGTACAGCAGTTGGCAGAAGTACCGCCAGAACATAAATTATACCGCACGTTTTGTAAGTCGGATGACGGAATTTTATTTTACCACAGCACAGCTAATATACGTTTTGACGATTTTTGGAAAGCAGTAATTCCGGAAGAAATTGTATTACACATAACACGGGAAATACATGAGGCGCTTGGGTACATTGGTTCCAGTAAGTTGTACGAGACACTGCGCAGGCAGATGTATTTGATGAACATGCAGCGAGACGTGCAGAAAGTTGTAACATAATGTGAGCTATGTCAGAAGGGCAAGTACGCGCAGGAGAATTTATAAGGCGTTTTACAAGCCATTATTCCCGAGGCACCGCTAGACTCAGTGTCTGTAGATATTTTTGGTCCACTCCCTAAATCGAAAGCTGGAGTTCAGTATGTATTTGTAATGGAAGATTTGTTCAGTAAATTTACAAAATTATATCCTGTACACGCTAAGGCTCAAATTTTGCTTGGGAAAGTCGGAAGTTTTGTAGATGAAGTTGGAAAACCACGAGCAATTTTACCTGACAACGGTAGCCAGTTTACGAGTCAGGTCTGGCAGAAAGGATTAACAAGGCTGAGTATTGTTCTTATAACTGCGTCCGTAAGAAGTCCACGCTCGAACCCCGTCGAATGCAGAATGAGTGTTCTAGGTACAGTGCTGTGTATGTATTGTCACCACACGCAACTAACTTGGCGCGATAAGATTCCGCTAGCTGAATTTGTGATGAATCTTACGGTACACGTAAGCACCGGTTTTACGCCTTACGAGACATTGACGAACAAGAGGTCCGAGACTGTGGCCAGTAAGTTGTTGCCGAAGCTGTTTCAAACAGTACGCCCACCAAGCAATAAGTTCTTTTGGATATCGTGAAGAGGAAGTTATACTATTCGGGCAGAGTCCAGGCAAAGACAACAGAAGCTGTCTCGTGTGAACAAGTTTCAGATTGACGATATGGTGCTAAAGAGGACAAGTTACCTAAGTTCTGCTGCTGAGCATGTGACGAAGAAATTATTCATTTTGTTCGAAGGGCCATTCCGTGTGACAGAAGTAATTCAAGAGAATTGTTATAGTTTGTTTACTTTGGATGGAGAGTTTGTAGGGAGATTCAATATCACGCAGTTGAGACCGTTTATGAACCCCCTTGAGAATAAGTTTCGGCAGTATTTTTCTTAGGAATTTTATGTGTGAGATACAAATTTATGATCTTTGTGGACAGAATAAGCGGTATGCTTTATAAAGCTTTATGTGATGGCGTAACAGGAGATGAAGGCTTAATATATCGCAGCCTAGATGCTAGGTTTACTGTGAAATCTTATTATTGCGACGTATTATTATTATTGAGAGTTATGGTTTCCTCTGAGGTGCTTTCCAGAGATGTTATTTATGTAGTGTGGGAAGAGTGTATGCCCCTACACATCGTTAACGTCGTGTCGCACAATACAGCATAGTTGTGCGAGAATCTTTCCTGAGATTTTCCTAACGTGCCGTCTTATATGGCCTGATTGAGCACGAGTTGAAACTTCAAAGCGCAGTTGTCAACATGTCACATATACGGAATTTTAGCTGGAATTTTTATTTAAAGTGAGAGAGAATTTACGCGTCCCATTGAAGAGGAACGAGAAGGAATTGAGATATTACATGGACATCCTAGCAGAGGGATTTTAAGTGCATATCCTAGCACAAATGTCAGCAATCACACAGTGTTTACATTAGAGTTTTGCACTCACCTGCTTAAAACTTACCTCGTATAGTTATTTCCATATATATATATATATAATGATTTATTTTTATTTCTGAAGGGACAGATTTTCTTTATACCGCAAAGAGAAACTATATATTATTATTTAGGGCCATTTTCTTCAAGAGATGCGAAGCACTTATACACACCTGATTGACTTTATTTATTTTTCGCTATTATTATTTGCATTTCACTTTTCACTACGATGTTTCTTGATGTGTATATATATTTTGTTATGTGTAAATATGTATGAATATTCGATTTTCTTAAGTGATAATGTTGTACCTATGTTGTACAATGAGGCGTTGTTTCATTAATCAGTAGAGATTTTCCTTCAAGATAGGTGTTCGTTGTCTCTTCTTCTATTTTGACTGATTGGTAGGGAAATCGAGAATTACCATAGAATTCTCAAACCCAATCCTATACGCCTTTGTTTAGTCGGCGAGAGAAGAGCGAAGATTTTTGATTAAGCCAGGATGCTGGAACAACGGATGAAGTATAAAGTTGATTTTTTAATGTGAATTTTCCCTAATGGCATTCATAACACATTAGTTTGTCTAATTAATTTGAATGTTGAGAGAGAGTAAAGATGAATATTCAGGTTCGGTTTTGACTATCACCATTATTTATTTTTCTTCTGTGTATATTTGTAAATATTGATATATTTTTTTTTAAATTGTTAACTGTTAACTTTGTTTGCTGCTTTTTTTCGAGTGAGAACGACGTACAGTAAAACTGTGCATGTGTTATGTGATGAAATCACGATTTTGTGTGAACAAATACTGGCATTGTTCTGAATACTTTTTGAAAAGTTGCGATCATCAGTTTTTATGCGAACACTGCTTAAAAAGTTAGACAGTTGATGAAACAGTTATTGAAAACATCACAAGTCGCACTGCACAACGTTTAAACACTTTCACGTACACAGTTTTGATTCAGGAGGCTATTAGTGGTGAACGAACACTTTAAAAACACCTTCAGTACGTGAAAATATGGCAGTAGCAAAGACGTTAAGAAACAACAGTTTTTCAGACGGAGTTTTCACGTACGAGTGCAGCGGCGAGCTTAGTAAATGCCACGTATCTCGTAGCTCCATTACGTGTGCGACGATACTTACATAATTAAAGTGCCTTTCGACAACGTTTGAAGCTTTATCGGAACGAGTTGAAGAGACTGCAGAACGCGCCCGACCGGACAGCGGAGTCTGCCATTTTAACTGAAGAAACATGGCGGCGTGACGACGAGGAGTGAGACGCAAGAGGTGATTGACTCCGGCGTGTCACGTGACCCGCAGCTGCGACCTATCGTCTGATGTCTTCTAGGATTACACAGTGGCAAGCCACGGAACGTGAGCAAAGAGGAGACAGTAAAAAAACCTTTCAGAGTTTATGTTTCAAGTTTATTCTTTTTATATTTTTACTGCATAAAAGTTTTGCAAATTTTTCTTTTCAGATAAATATTAATGTATAATTTTAAAAGTGAGTTTTGTTTCAAGTGTTTGATGTCAATTGTTGTGTGCAAAGCAGAGATGTATGTATATTTTTCTTTCAGGAAGGGAAGAGTTTTATTTCTGGATTGTTGGAAAGACTGTAAGTGATGTTATGTTTTTTTTCTTCTTTCTTTCTGCAGAGATGTCGATTGAAACTCGAACGAGCGTCGTAGATTCTCCTAGTCAAAAGTTATACTACGAGGAAGTTATGAGACGCGGCGAAACGAACTCAACATTTCAGAGCCACCCTCCCCCACCCCCTCCCCGACGGCTTAGGCGATGCTTCGCAGTCCTCACTCAACTTAACATATTTGTTGATCCTTTGGCAATCGAACGGTGTAATTTAATTTTGAAGGTGGACGATAGATTCGGAGCTGCAATGCCAAACTGTATCCCCCGACTTTTTTTTCATCGAATTTTCTGGGTTGCCTCCCACTATGGTTGCAAATTTAAAGACGTATTCACATCAAAAAAATGCGCCGAGGACGACGGAAAATGTGGGTCCGGTAAAACTAAGTACATTTCGGAGCAAGAAAAACACACTTCTGGCAGACTCCGCTCCTAATGCACGGCGGGGACCAACCAAATTTAATTACGTTGACACACACACACACACGTGGTGGGAGGACGGAGTGGCCGAGGATCCAGGTGGCAGAGTATCCAGACTAAAAAAAAATTTCCTTCATTTTACGGAAAAGTGCTGGTAAAAATTTATCCAGGAGTGTTTGTAAACTCTCCGTAAAATTACGGACACATTGATTTTCAGAAACAGGATTTCCGTAAATTCCACGGAATCTCTCCGTTAATTTCCAAGTTAGTTTTCCGTACTTTCCGTTTAAAAAAAAAATATATATATATAAAAAGATAATAAAATGTCTTTAATTTTCGTTACGCAGGTGCCCTACCGTGTATAAAAATATTAAAAAAGTTAAAATATTTTGTACTTAAGCGAGGTTTGAACCCGAGTCAAAAATTACCAGCCCACGAATTTAACCATATGCCTAGAACTCTCAATTAATAATTGTTGTATAACTTTTATATTTCTATACAAAAGACAAAAGCAAAAATTGAGTTGCTATTAAATCTAGTGTATTATTAATGTTGCCAAATGTTATAGACGCCTGGTACTATTTTTAATGTGTGAAATAGTAGGTCATAGTAGCGTGGATAACATTAACTGCCGCAGAAACGATAATTTTCTTGTTACAGTGGCGAAGAAAGCTTCGTGTAGAATCGGCATTGTTCGTCCCAGTAACTCGAAGTAAAAAAGGGAATATGGAGACTTCCCGTATTTTCTATTTACGGACTTTACTCCGTTTTTCGTCATTACGGATTGCTTTTCCGTATATACACTGTGCATTGCCGTAAAACATTCCTCCGTAAATATACGGAAAATTTTATCAGTGCAGGGTTTGAGACCTGGCGAGTCATCCCTATCAAGATTTCTCTTAACTAACCTCTGAACTTCCTTATCTTCCGTTCACTCAATTTGGTCGTCTTTCTTGCGAAGTCTGTAACTTGCAATGAGTTCAAGGTTCAGTTCCTGAGTAATTAGTCTTCTCTTTTAACTTCACCTACTGCCAATTCCCATCCTTCTATCCTTCTCGTTTATGATCCGAGTTGAAATCATAACACAAAACAAACGCAGCTACAGAAAGACGAAACAATCAGAACTGACGGAATGCCCGAATTTATTGCCTCTCACAATCATACATCTTTCGAAAGCACACAGCTGTGTCGATTGACTATAAGTTGTGTAAAGGTGTTCCAGAGTTTGTACATTTGCTTATACAGCATCCTGCTGGACAAATTCGCCATGAGCAAAGGAATGTCTGGTGAATTTTGAACACATAGTTAGTGCTTGCGAAAGTATTCTGCAGCACGTCATGGGGGACTGGCAGTGAAATTATATCCACGAGAAGTGAGTGTGGAAAAAACAGATTACTGATAACACGTAAAATAAGCAAATGCCTCTCCGAACACACTATAAACTTCAGAATAAAGCGTTCTTGTGTGTTGAGCACATTGTATTCCACTGGCTTCCTTTCCTAACTTAGCATAGTCTTAAAAACAACTCCCAGATTAGCATTTTGGACACTATAGGTTAAATCAGGGGTGTCAAACTCAATCTAGTGTAAGAGCCATAAAATGTAGCCAAGAGAGTATAAAGGGCCGCCTAATGGAAAACAAAAAATAAAATTTAGGATTCGTATGTTAAAATATTCTTGGATATAATTATATTTTGAACTTGTACAACTGAATGTGGTATTACAATAATATATGGCATGTAAACAAATGTAAAAACAGGTCCTATGGAGTCATAGAATTAGGAATGTACAAAGTTCCACTAGAAGTCTGGCATCACTTATAAGGTAACAAATATTCAAAATATGGTAAAATATCTTTCCTTGAAGCAGCTCTCACTGCACTTTTAAAATTTTCTTCTGCGATTTTAATTGTTAATTTGGATTCGTTCTACTTACGGAGGAAGGAAAAATTTTTCATAAATGTTCGTCTGTGAGTTGACTTGTTCGTTTGGATCTGTTAAACTTGAAATTAAAAACAAAATCTGTTCACAAATATAATTTTTAAAATTCATCAGACTGCCTGTTCAGTTTCGTGCTGTACATGTATAAACTCAAAATACTTACGACATTCGACATTTTCAAGTTTATCACATAAACAATCTGAACAAAGGTCGCATTCCGTTTATTTACTTGTAATAAGTTGGCGCGGCACAAACATGTGCCAGGCGCGGCATGCGGCCTGCGAATTTGACATACCTGGGTTAAACTATACAAGATCACACAAATCCCATGAAAGAATATGCTAAGCACTATGAAACTGTAGCACCCAACAGCTGCACGTGAGTTAAAAAAAACAGTGATTCAGGCGTTTATTTTCATTCTCGTCAGAGTACACCAAGATATTTCGTGGCATGCCAAAAATAACGTCCTGAGAAAAGGTTCAAGATAATTTTCTAGGGTGCATAAATACATGCAGTCATCCTCAACTGTTCAGATTATGACGGCAGGGCCAGTTCCAGGGATCGTGAGTGTAAATGACGTTATCGTACTATACAGGACGCGGGAATCGTCACACCTATTTGCAATAAAATCAAGACCACAAACACTACAAATTGCGCAATGCAGACAGTTAAAGTGACGTCGCCGAAAAGTCACTGCAACACATGATATAGGAGGTCGTGTGGCAAATACCCAATGCTCAAAAGGACCATACAAAAGTCTGGAAAGGCAGAGGTTCGCGTGTTAAGAAGCAGATTAGTATGCCACCACCCAGACACTGGGTCGTCGTATAGCCATTCGTCTCGGCCGATTAGTCGCTATTGTGACACGATACATGCAGGCGTGGATACGTAGGTCTACAGGTCGTACGTCGTATAGTGAAATCCAAATGGATAATAGTGCGCAGAAATTCAAAACGCTCGCATCGAGCGAGTCGGGAAGAGTGAGTGAAGAGATTTGGGCGGCTCTTATCATCGAGGTCTTGAGAGCCGATAAGAGTGAAGTTAGGTGAGTGTGGAGCAGCGCCGGAATGAAAGGGTGGGGAACGGGAGATCCCCGAGAAAACCCACCGACCAGCGGCATCGTCCGGCACGAGTCCCACTTACGAAAATCCCGGAGTGCACCGGCCAGGGATTGAACCCGGTTCGCCTTGGTGGGAGTCGAGCAGTCTAACCACTCAGCCACCGCGGCTCCTGCAGACAACTCGCTCTCTATGCATGAAAGAGTAATCACTACTCATTTGTACCGTCATCTATCAGCCTGTGATGGTTAAATAAAGTTTCATGTAAGGAAGGAGGGTTGTGTAATCCCCATGTCCAGCTTTGTATTTCGAAAGTATGAACGTTATTCAATTTTAAAAAAATTTATAGAGAGATTTGGTGACGTTAACCGATTCATTTAACCAGGCGTTCTCATTTAATAAAAATGGAGGTAAGGGATTTATATACAACTGACATTTTCTTATTAATTTATTTCAACAGGAATATTAACAGTAATTTTTGCAACTTAAAACATAATGTGTCACTGATCAATTATAGGCTGTTCACGGTAAAGTGAGCACTTTTAAAAGCTCTGCTTATGGTCTACGTGTATGCTCAATATGTATTCTTCCGCTTTGTTTAATTTAACATTGACATGGACCTCGTTGCGTTATTCATGCGGCGGTCAGGTGAGACTGTGAATTTAACATTGACATGGACCTCGTCGCGTTATTCATGTGGCGGTCAGGTGAGACTGTGAATTTAACATTGACATGGACCTCGTCGCGTTATTCATGTGGCGGTCAGGTGAGACTGTGAATTTAACATTGACATGGACCTCGTCGCGTTATTCGTGTGGCGGTCAGGTGAGACTGTGAATTTAACATTGACATGGACCTTGTTGCGTTATTCATGCGGCGGTCAGGTGAGACTGTGAATTTAACATTGACATGGACCTCGTCGCGTTATTCATGCGGCGGTCAGGTGAGACTGTGAATTTAACATTGACATGGACCTCGTCGCGTTATTCATGCGGCGGTCAGGTGAAACTGTGAATTTAACATTGACATGGACCTCGTCGCGTTATTCATGCGGCGGTCAGGTGAAAATGTGAATTTTTAGAAAAGTAAATATTTCACAAACATGTTTACTTTTACACTTTTATGCATAAAAACCAGAAAGTGGCATAAATAATTTAAATGATCACAAATGGTTACCTAGTTTTTTTTCTATTCTATGTTAATATATAAAACTACCTTCCCCTCCGCCGTTACCAACATGAATTGCTCCTAATGAACCAAATTAAACCAGACCAACCTAAAATTCACCCAAAATGACCTGAATCTACTCCAAAACACACTAACACTCACACATCTCATTTACACATATCATGCCAGACAACTGCAAAACCCCATACCATCATTACAAACAAAATTAAATACTTGACAACTATATCAACATATCATACAACTCAAATGAAAAAGCATTCAAAAACAAACCTGATCATATTACGAAACCACTTCAAACTATAATACAATCAACATTACACCCAGTTCCAAAACCCCTAACATCAAATTTTACAATCAAAAAGAATTACTTAGCATAAAAATAAAAAAACTATCATACAACACAAATAATCAAATCTCCACCATCTGTCCTCCAATACACATTATCGCACATATTTAATATGAAGTAAAATGATATACAAAAGAAAAAACCTTACAAAGATTCCGTTTTTCTCATTTATTATATAATATCAATTAAAACCAAATATATATCCAAACAAAACACTCATCGCACTCAAATCGTGCTATCCCATAGTCAAAGAATGTTTGTTAATATCTGCTCTTTTTAACATCTGATTCATTCCTTCTAGGTCACTTAGCTCTTACCTACGTAACACGTATTTACACAATCAAACCTTCTTTCCTCTCACAAGAATCTTACATCTTGTTTACATGTAATTATATTTTTCTACTGCGAAAATCATAAAAATCAAGCATACATACTGATTTAGTCAATACTTCAACCTAAATGCAGGCATGTATAGTTATACTAACATATTCTTTATTTGAATTCCAAACGAGGTAAATACACATATATGAATTACTGTACACGATATTTGTTTAAACCCACTCATATTAAACATTAAATATTAAATGATCCTTTAAAATTTTCATTCTTTTTATCTGTCTTAAGACATGCTAATTTAATATAGTGTAATAACACAAACGCTAACTACTCATTATGCAACAAACATCAATTTCACATGTGCAAGTCGATGCATTACCTTGCATACCCTATTATAACCAAAAACATTTTAATATTTTTTTAAATTCTAGGAAGACTGTTTCTGAAAGGCTGAAAAATTTTTCGCAAGTTCTCGAAGGACACAATGTTTAATTGCCATCTGCACAGCTTAACATTTCGAGAAAATCTAAATATTGTATTAGTCATGTTAGTTTAGGCTTACGTTGGGAGACTTGACCACACACACACACATGCATTATTAATTATCACAAATGAAATATGTATATTCGCATTACAAAAAAAAAACTATTTAGCGAGAATATTTAGATATAATTAGTATATACATAGCGATTCAAAAACTATACAGGTTAAATATATATTTTTTAATTCGAGTATCAATATGCCTTCCCATTAACTATTTCACTCTATTTTCAACTCCCATACAGCATTCATCATCTCTCTACACCATTCTATCACAGCTCGTCGACAACGAAGAACCACATACACACACCCACACAGGTCTCCAGCAGTCAAACATCATCTCTGATAGGAGAATAATGGCCTCACGGAAAAGATGCAAGTGAGTGCTTTATCTAGGAAGGACACACAACCACAAACTGCATTACATATATGTAACTGAAACATAGTGTAACTAAAACATATGCGATGTTGTCATCACGACGACTGACCCTCGAAAGAGGTGTGATGTGTTCTGGGAAGGGGTATATGTGTCGAGTTTGGTGCAAGAGTGGCATATGTATTTTTTTATGTCTCGTAGATGGTGTTGAGAGATAGGCGATTTCGAAAGATAATATTTACTTAGTGTATGTTACGATTATTCCAAATTAATAATAGCGGTGACGTATTACATGAGCGAAATTATGAAACATCGCACAGAAAGAACGAATGACAGAGCCGAGCTAAGGAAAGAAATAAAATTATTTTAATATAGATCCATTGGGTTCGGGAGATCTCAGGATGAATGTTTTAAAGATGCTATATTTAATTTTAAATGAAACATACCCTGTCTGTTTGGTTATGCATTTCTAAATTAATTAAATGGCAAACGAACACAAGTACATAAATATCGTGACACCTGTTAGTTCTACACACACCTTAAATGATTTTAAAACACTTCTGTCCGACTGCGAGGCCAGTCAAGGAATGACTTATAGATACAGAGCTTGTGGCCGAGTTGAACACACAACTACGTGAATGGTTAAAAATTATGTTTAAGAATTAATGTTTTCCTAGAAAACTCATTTACCACCTATTCTGATAATGTGGAATAAAGCACATGTTCAAAACACGCAAACTTACTACGAACTGATTTGAATATACTACAACAGAAAACTTAACATGGACAAATAAAGAATTCCAAACTCACATTCTGAATTATACGAATTAAATTTTAACCAGACACAATAGCGTAAGAGACATGCACGTACGTCTCCCTCTCATTTGTTCATGCACCTTAAATTATTTTAAAACATGTCCGTTCGTTGTGGAGTCTGATGTAGGAATGAGTTGAGCGTAGCACTTACTTCGACTTGTAAGCTGTGTGTCGAGAGCCTGACTATAGACGTGGAAATGATCGGCAGGCAACTGAGTTGAAATTACTGGAAAAACTCGTAAATTAAGGAAACATTTTTAATGTTTATGAAATAGCAACTAAACGAAAAGAGAGTTGAACACACACAACTATGTCTGTCCCCCCAACACCATCTACGAGACATAAAAAACACGTATGCCACTCTTACACCAAACTCAACACACATACACCACTTCCCCAACACACCACACCTCAGTACAACACCAGAGTTCCAAGTGTGGGGATGCAAAAGAACTGCTCCCCACCCAAGAAAAAAAAAAAAAAAAGAATGAATGAAAATAAAGTACAACAAACTAGACACACACAAAAATTCCATCAAATAAATTTGATCAAACTTTCTCATCAAACAAATTCGATCAAATTTCTTTGATCACATTTTATCGGATTAAGATCGGATTGAGGATTAATCCCATCGGATTAAATCAATTAAAATGTTTCTATTGGAATAAGATCGGATTACTTCTTGAACCGATAGAATTGATATCTAAGGGTTAATCCAAATAATCAAAGCGGCATCCCCTTTGATCTGAAACCGGCACACCCTTACTACTCCGGTGCCAAAAGAACTCGCGAAATCATCGTGTGCCCCTCTCATGGTTACTTCCAACTTTTCTGAAGCCCTGTTGAAGTCCTACTTTTAAGATATTCCTCCGATTCATCCAAGTAAAGCTTTACCAAACCTAAAAAATCACACCAAAGTTATAACGCACCATATTTGTGCACGCTCAGTTTAATCATATTTTGTATGAGAA
The DNA here is from genome assembly GCA_029891345.1 of Dryococelus australis. Lineage (NCBI taxonomy): Eukaryota > Metazoa > Arthropoda > Insecta > Phasmatodea > Phasmatidae > Dryococelus > Dryococelus australis. Next base: position 33,080,248 of record CM057004.1, read on the forward strand.
CTTTTAATTACGCTATGTACATTACCCACCCACCTATTTTCTCTGATTTTTTTAAATTCTTAGTAATGATAAATGGAATATCATAACTCCTATATAAAATAAAAGTAACGTTCCAGCTTAACGAAAAATAAGCTAATTTAATCTTAACAGATGTACAAAATGCTTGAGATACATTTCGGAAACAACCAAACATGCCAAACATAGGTTAATATTTCAAAGGTTTTATTCTAAAATTGTGAAGTTGCTGTGAGTAGACTATACGTGTAATGATGATGTTGTTGGCAGGGAGCAGCTAGGGGCGGGCTGCGGGCGAACCTGCCCGGCCAGAGCAAGGAGAGGGACCGCGCTGTGCTGCCGGACGCGCACAGACCCCTGCGAGTAGCGCTGCCTCCAGAAGGAGTCCAGCAACACGCACAGCAGCAGCTGGCCTCGTCCTCGTCCTCGCACGAGCACTGCCCCTGTCGCAAGTGTCAGGTACGCCCGCACCATGACCGCTTACATGGCCATCTCCATGCCCATGGCCATTGCCATAATGTAAACCTGTTTCACTGCTGGCTATGCGATATAAAAAACCACTTCCAAACCATATCCATAGACATAACCACCGGCACAGTACAAATCCGGTGATCAACCGAAATAACTACTTCCGTGACGTAACCACTGTCATAAAAAATCCTGTTCTATAATTGGCCATTCAATCGAAATCGCCACTTCCATAACCATTTACATAATCAAAATAATGTTCTAAAATTGGTCATGCAATTGTAATTATCACTTCCATAGCCATGCCCATGATCATAACTACAATCCCATAATCATAGCGCTGTGCCACAATCGGCTGTGCAGTCAAAATAACTACATCCGTTATCATATACGTGCCCACAACCATTACCACAATAAAAATCTTGTGCTACATTTGGTCATACAATCGAAATAGCCACTTTCGTAACCATGTCCATTATCACTGTCACTCCGATACAATTGGCCATGCACTTGAAATAGCCACATCCATAACCATAGCCAAGCCCATAACCACTGCCATGATAAATACCGTGAGCTGCAATTAGTCACTGCAATTCAAAAATCCACTTCCATAATGACATACATGCACATAACAATTGCCATAACCGTAATCATGTGTAACAATTGTTTATGCACTCGAAATAACTACTTCCACAACTATATCTGTACTTATAACCAATGCTATAATAAAACCCTGTGCTATCATTGGCCAATTATGATAAATAAACACTTCCACAACCATATACATAACCATAACCACCGTCACAATAAAATTCCGGTGCTACTATTGGCCACACCATCGAAATAACCACTTTATATTCAGACCCTAACCAATGACCTCATGATAAGTCCGTGCTTTAATTGGCCATAAAATCGAGAGAAAAAAACCACTTCCATGAACATATATACACTTAACAACAGCAACAATGCAAATCCTGTGCTCAACTTGTCATAATAAAGCCTGGTGAATTCTTTTTCGGCAAATAGGATTTCACTTTCAAGTTGAAAAATTTTACGAGTGGTTATTTGAATTTTGTTTGCGTAATATGGCCAACTTGAAATATAAAAGAGTGTTTTCCTTTTCCTTTTTTTTTAATTTTTTTTTTAAACATGTATTCGTCTCGTTATAAACAATGAACGAACCCACAAGGGTGGGGGGGGGGGGAATAATGGTAGAAGTAAAATATATAAATAGTTTTGTAGCCTAATATGTACATACAGTTGCGAAAGTGAATTTGACATTCTTATTGTCTACGGATAGGTTACTGCACAAGAAAGTTTAAAAATTCACCAACTAGCTATGCAGCTGTGCATTGACAATGATTATGGGCGCTGTTACGAATATTCGTTGCAAGCACAGATGTACTGAAGGTATTTAACTCTTAATGTCATGTACAGTTATCGATATTTCGAGTGTTTGATGTTCTTAGTGCGCATTGCAGGCACGAATGCACATACTGTCTTGGCAGTCACAGGTTTCTGAGTACCACCTCTTATTGCTACGAGGGCTGATTCCGAAGTCACGGCAACTATTGTTTACTTTCGATAAATGTTCCAACACATGTCGTACACATGAAAGTGTACGACAAAAACGTTTTAAAGGTGGCACCACGTGGGGTCTAGGTGCAGTGACGTCCGGCAAACAACAAAGACGAACATGGCCGCTTGAAATCACGGTTTAATTGATTTATTTTCGTACAGCCTGTATACCCACATTTTAACTGGTCTACTTATCGTGGGTGCACGAACTGTTTCACATCATTCGAAGTGATCTCCAAGGTCGTCCTTGCCAGCGATTAGGCAGGCGGGAAATACCATCGGCCGCATGAGATCCGTCAATGCGCGCTACCTCTCACACGAAATGCTGCGACGATGTCTTGTTTGCCGGCAATGCTATTGCCACGCAATGGCCTCTTCACTTTGTATATAAGATCGCAGTCACACGGACAAAGATCGGATGAATAGGGAGTGTGTAGCACCCCCCCCCCCCCTGCCACCGGGCACCGACCATCACCAACGCCGTAAACAACATGTAACGCTACCTGCTGTATGAGGTCTAGCGTTGTCATGCAAGACTATGGCTTTTCCCAATAATTCAGAACGTTTCTCTCGAAATACACTACGATGATAGTACCGCAGATATTGCAGGTAGTCTATGCATTTACAGTGCATCCCTCACGAACTGGATGAGACACTAACACACCTCGACTGTCATGTGCAGAAATTATCACTTCGGAGACTACTTTGGAGGATTCGAAACAGCTTAGACGTACGATACGTACCCGTTCGAATGATTGTATACAGGATGTACAAGAATAAATCAATTAAACAGTGATTTCAAGCGACAATGTTTACCTTTGCTCCTTGCCGGACTTCCTGCATCCATACCCCTTGTGGTGTCACCTTTAAAATGGTACTTGTATAATTTCACCTATACATGGTACGTGTCCTGTGTTGGAACATTTTCGGGAGATAAACAATAGTTATCATGGCTTCTGAATCAGCCCTCGTATTTTGCCAACACATCTGTCAAAACCACGTGGCTTCAACTCTTGGTTGAAACAAATGTTTGCATTATTAATACTGTACTTGCTTTGAATCTGCACCAAACTTCCTCCGGCCAATTTTTAATGTAACTAAGGTTCACTGCAAAAGTCTTAGTTAAATAAATAAAATATTTTGCGGGATAAGCAGTTAATACAGGGTGTGTAGTTAATGTATGCTAACCCGGCGTGAGCGGACTCCCTAGGACAAATAAATCGAGAAATATCTATACGACATAAGGCTGAACGTGAATTTTTAGGGCGGTAGAAGCCTCGTAACTTTGCGATTAGAAATGTGTTATGCAACGACAAATTTGAAACCACTTGCGATTAAGTAACGAAAATTGACATGAAGTTTACAAGGTAGACTAACACACATAACGGCATTATGGACAGTACACTTCTTCATAACTTTAAATAGGGGTTGACACCATCCAATTGCGCTTGAAGCAACCGTGAGCTTGAAGCAATTATATATGACATGTTAGTAATCAGCATTAATAAAGCAATAAAGAAGGTCGCCTTTGTAGAATCCGCTAATCCGTACCGTTTCCTGAGAAAACACATGTTAAGTTGGAAAGCAAATTTATGTTTGTTAGGGAGGTAGGCAGCTTGAAATCTGTTGTGCATGGCGTGCGAACTGATGCCTCTGTCCTAAGGTAACAGATTTATAATATTGTGATGGCTGAGAAGTTACTCTTGGAAAGTACCCTTATTGCATTGGGCCACGTTGTCGTACCAAGTGGTGACGAGGTTGTCTGCCTGATAGCACTGTGTTGGTAATTTACACAGCAGACAGTTGTCACGACGTGTGTGATGGGGTGTAGTAATGAGGCATTGACAGACATGCATCTCACGTGTGGTCAAACGACATGCAACGCAGCAGCTGCGCGTCGTCGATACGTTGAAAAGTTTCCAGCTCGACGTTTACCAGTTGCACGTGCATTCGCGTCAATTCATCGGCGTTTGGACGACGACCTGCCACAACCACTTGAAGATGTACCACTGAATCCACGAGAAGTCATGTGGCACATGCATGATGGTGCACAAGCACCACTTCAGTCGCACAGCAAGGCAGTACATAGATACGCGGTACCCAGCACGCTGAATTAGCCTGGCTGGGCCAGTGGGTTAGCATCCAGATTACCGAACCTAAACCCAATCGACGTCTACTTGTGGGGTCACTTGAAGGCACAAGTATATGCAACTGACGTGGACAATGTGGAGTATCTCTGGCAATATATTCAAGATGAATGCCATACCGTACACGCCAATCCCAGAATGTTGCAGCACATGCGCCAGTCATATGAGCATCGCATCCGTTCCTGTATGGAGATGGGTGGCTCACACTTTTGACCATATGCTGTAACCATGTAAACACTTCGCAATTTGTAAGTGACTGAAACAGGCTGCCTACTTCCCAGGCAACCATTAATCTGCCTTCCAGCTAAAGATGTAATTTCTATTTTAACGGTCGGGATTAGCTGATAATACCTAGGGGCAACTTTTTTTATTGCCTTGTACATGCTGATTACTAGCATGTCATATAAAATTGCTTCAAGCGCAGGGTTACAAAGTTCTAAGCAATTGCAGGGTGCCAACCCCTATTTAATATATGAAGGGATGTACTCTCCGTAATGACGCTTTGTGTGGTAATCTGCCCTGTAAGCATTTGCCTGTATGCCAATTTTCGTTGCTTAATCGCAAGTGGTTTCCAATTTATCGTTGCTAACACATTTTCCATCGCAACGTTCCAGGGCATCTACCACCCTCAGAAATCACTTTAGGCCCAATGTTGTATATATATATATATATATATATATTTATTTGGCCTAAGGATTCCGCTCATGCCAGGTTAGCATACATTGACGAGCCATCCTGTATACGGAAACAATAACCGTAATCACGAAACATGGAGCTAATCTCCGTAAATATTAAATGTAGAGCCATCTTTGTTAGTCACGAACGTTGTCGAGGCTGAAAGAATGCGTTAGTTGCTGCTACCATTTGAAAATGAGTGTCCCTGTAATAGTAACGACATTCATTCCACTTGATCATCTAACTTAGAACTAAAAAAAGTTTAGCACAGACGGCAACACTTCAGACCCAACAACGAGAAGAAAAACTGAAGATATTGTACAGTGTATGTATAAGTATACCCCCCTCTCAACCCTCCTACAACCCCTTTACTAACCCGCTAAATTCAGAACGAGAAAACTGTAATTGAGAGGGCAAGATGTCTCGTAACTATTCTTTTTCGTGCTCAGAGTTCTGTCGGGGGAAAATATTACGTAAACGTACATAGACTTAATACGTGGGCAGCGATGTAGGAACATGAGAATGGAAGTATATCGTACTTCCAACGCCCCTCTGATTTTGGGGTTATGGTACAACACAGTGTTTGTCACCCACCCTCCCTTTTTTTTTTTCACAAAAAATATTCTCACGCTTTATTATCCTTACTATAATATTATAAATGCGAAAGTGTGTTTGTTTGTTTGTCCTTTCACGTGAAAACGGAGCATGGATAGATGTGATTTTTTGCACAGATATAGTTGCAGGGTCGGAGAGTGACATAGGCTACTTTTTATTCCAGGAGAATATGTCATTCCTTAAGGAAAATTATTATTGAATTTTTATATCATTCCTTCAGGGAAATTTTGCTGTATAAAGAAAGCAGTGTTAAAAAAAAGTTCCGTAATTTCTCCTCTTTTGTCTATGGGCTATCTTCCATTCCTTCCCAAGAGCCATAGTGGCCCAGTGGCTAGAGTTATTCCAAGTGGGGCAGTAGTGGCTTAGTGGATAGAAATAAATTAAGTGGAGCTGCAGTGGCTCAGGTAGCTAGAGCGATCCGAAGGGAGGCCGCAGTGGGTCAGTGGTTAGAGCAATTCAAAGTGGTGCAGCAGTGTCTTAGAGAATAGACATATATCAAGTGGGGTCACAGTAGCCCAGTAGCTAGAGAACCCACTAGTAAGCAGCAGAAATTCAGTGGCTAGAGAACCCAATAGTGGGGCTGCAGCTGGTCAGGAGCTAGGACATCCAATAGAGGGGCCGCAGTAACTCAGTGGCTAGAGAAAACAATAGTGGGGCCGCAGCTGGTCAGGAGCTAGGACATCCAATAGTGGGGCCGCAGTAGCTCAGTGGCTAGAGAACACAATAGTGGGGCCGCAGCTGGTCAGGAGCTAGAGCACCCAATAGTGGGGCCGCAGTAACTCAGTGGGTAGAGAACCCAATAATGGCTTAGTGTCACAATACTTCATTATTTATCCCTATAAACACGCGCGCGAAGCCGAGGGTAAAAGCTAGTGCAATAATAAATTATAGTTATAGCAATTACAGCAAACGTCCACGATGTGCTGCAGACAATTTTGTATCCTATTAAGCATGAAGAAAAAATTACACAAAAATCAAATTCTATCCGTTAGAATTAAAAAATTGTACACAGGAAAATCTCCTTTACAAACCTCCCCTTTCCCCGCCAATTTCCAGCAGTCGTTTACAAATCTGCAGTTTCTTTGGTTCATGTCTCAACTTCCTTCCCCCCGCCCTCCCCCCTCCATCTCATCATGTACACACCCTTTTCCAACATACACACTCTTAAAAGTATCCAAGTGCAACAGTTTAGGTAAGTTTGTTGCGTCCATTAGATCTGCACATGCCTGTACAAAGATATTAGACATGTCTGATTTTACAAGAACTGAAGTAATTCAATACATAAACCAAAAACCATGTTATTATGTTTAGTTGAGGCTCGTATTTGTAGATCTGCCCACGTCCACATTCTCTGAAATCTCCACATGCAAAAGACAAATATAAAACGAAAAAATGCATGTAGTGTATATACGACTTATAAAACATAACCACTTTTTTTAATTGATTACACGTGTATTTGTCGACAGAATAACACAGTGAAAGGACAAATATGTTTAAAGGAAAATATTGGTTTTGAAAACAAGAACGAAGGGGGAAATACAAAATTAGTTATGAGTTTTTCAGGTGTTAATAGGGTTCCTTAGTTGTCATGTGGGTATAATTGCAAACATTAAAAAAAAAAAATGCAATATTTCAATGTAGGCCTATATAATTTTTCAGGACAGAAGTTAAAGTCGGTATTTTCCTGTCTATGCTAAATCTCGTTGTTCAAACATAAATGTGGCCTTTGAAGGATATGAGAGCCACACTGGGAGAAAATCGAACAAAATATTTGTTCATATAGGGCCAAATATATATTTAGTCGCCCTAACTAAATATATTGTTGAGAAAACCAAAATTTGAAAAGCTACAAAATTACTTTTGTTCGTCGAGCAAAGCATATGTTTGAGTAAACAAAATCTCTGTGTTGGGCAAAAAAATTAGACTGTTAACTAAATATTTTATTGAATATACGTACATAATTGTTTGGCCACTCATTTGACAGCCTGCGTTCGAAAATACAGCTCGAGAGTTTGTTTGTATTTTTGTGACAATTAGGATTGTAAACGTGTTTGTTAGTGTATCTATTGATACAATCGTATAAACATATTAATAAAACAATGCAACAATAAGCTAACAAGTAAAACTTGAAATATTAGCTTGCACACGTTGCCCAATATTTGAAATATATCTCTTTAAAAGCTTTCTGCTGGCGCCAGTTGTTACAATAGCTGGGATTACTAAGGCGTGGCGCTCGGACGCAGGTGATCTAAGTTCATAGCTTGGTCGAACTTGTAAAATCTTTTTTTTTACATGGGCCCAAACTTTTTAATGTACGTGTACCCAAACAAGTCTTTAGTTGCTCCAACCAAATCTTGTTTGATTCAACAAAACCTTTTTCTCAGTGTAGCAAAAATCGTTTTAAGTAGTACAACGATGAATATTTTCTGAACAGATTGCTGCATTAAAACACCATTAACGCCACTTAAAATTCTGAGGTAGCACAGCACGCGCGAAGACCGTTTATGCTATTTCATATCGCCATCGCAATAATTCCTTATAACCGGATGTTCCCTCAAGGTCTTTAAAGGCTGTTAACGATAAAGTGAGCCTTTTTGAAATCAACCTTAGAAAAACTGCACTGCCCCTACCTACATATATTTTAACGGGCGCACTGAGTGACATGCGACCAGTAAAGTTCGCAACGATTTATGGGAAGTAGTTCCATGTCTTAACGTCGAATAAAAAGTTTTAGGTAACCATTTGTGGTAACCTACATTATTTCTTTCGCTTTTTTTTTTTTTTTTTAGTACATCGAAGTGTAAAATCGAGAAAATTTTTAAAATATTAACTTTATATATATATAATTTCACAGTTTCACTTGATCGATGCATGAATAAAGTGATGAGTTCCATGACTATGTTAATCTTGCATAAGGCGGAAGAATACACAACGTGCATACAAGTAGATATTAAAGAGAGCTTTCAAAATTGCTCATTCGACATTGGACAGCCTATAACTGTTGCTGTTGCAGACTCGCTACGGCAACTACACGGACTCTAGCGGGGACGTGCTGCTCTCCCTGGACACGGCGACGGCCATGCAAGGCGTCCTCACGGACGGCGTCGCTCTTTGTGACGTCATGTAGGCGCCAACCGCCATCTCGCAGCAGCGGGCGCCGCCATCTTGCAGCAGCGGGCGCCGCGTCGCAACAGACACGGTCTCCCCTCGCCGCCATTTCGTGACCGCTCACGAGTGAACCTCCAATTAGTTTTAAGGGAAGGTGAAAAAAAAAATTCTGTCGACCATTTTACAACAGCCAACCTTTTTAGACACGTGATGAGAGAATATTTGAGTTCGAAATTGATATTGAAGAGATTTATTTAAACGGTCGATTACCCGACAGGGAAATTTTAGTTTTGTTGACTTTTTCAGTAATTATTCTCTTTGATATGAGTTTTATTTGCGATAATATGAGAAAAAGAGATAGGAGTGTATTACTTAGAATGTTGATTAAAGTTTTGCATCTAATGGATAACCTTACTTAAGGTATTAAAAAATACAAATACAGAAATTGTACTCATCACTATATAGTAATTTTACTGTCAAAATGCTTTAGTTTACAAAACATTAGTTAATTTATTACTCTAAGAGAGTTCTTATCAAAGAAAATTGATTACATTTGTAAGTTTCAAGTTGAGTAGGTTCGAAAATGTCATGAACACTAGATATATTCTAAAATTAAATAAAAAATAAACTTTCACAATTACTGAGAATGAAACGAAACCACTTGAATATTCAACCACCAATGAACAATGTTAAATCATGATTTTGATGACTCAATGTAGCGGATTTGTATAATTTGTACGTATATTAAGAGAATTACTTTGCTTCAAGTCACTGATTTTTATGCATGATTGATAAATTGTATAGTTTATGAAGTTTTGGAAGAAATAACTGACGTTACGTGCAAATATGTGGGTGGGTGAATCTCAGCAAAATAACTACCAAAATTCGTAAATAGTTCACTTTAGGATATTCTGATGTTTGACGTCTTGGTGGAATAACCTGTCATTAAATTTATAGTTTGCCCTTTCAGAACTAAAGTGTTTGAGATGAATACAAAATGTTTCCTGCTGACGAAAACAACGTCTGAAACACAGCTTTCTAATAATAGTGTAAGCCTACGCACATAATAAATTGCTTACTAAATTTTCAGTTGTATAATATTGCCAGACATTATACAGGCTAACATATTTATCCGTGGGCTTTTGGCACATGTTTGCTTGCTCTTTCCTTCTTGATGGTTTCAATCATGACCCTCAAACTCTCTGACAAATTGTCAATCTTATTACTTTCATTCGTTAAGGTTTTTCGTATAACTCTGTTTAAACTGTAATATTTTATTTCCTTTTTTTCCCCATCAGAGAGACTAATTTCCTCTTAATTTTTATTGTTACGATACTTTGTGCTCCTTTTCCGGTTCTGCTTGATCTTACAGTACAACTAACGCTTTACGAATTCGTGTTCTCCTCATTCATCCTACTATTTCACTAAAATGTATCCTGAAGTGAATATTTTTTCCTTTTATTTGCGTCAGACATTGGCAGCTATCCATTCCTTTGGGGTAGAGTAGGATAGAACAAAGATGCGTGTGGTGTGAACGTCATGAAATACTTCGTAGCCAATAAAACAGTTGGTGGCACTGATTCAGTCGATAGTGGCTATGCTCTGATACAGGTTTTGTCGTAGGTGTTGCTTTATTCTGTAACATCTAGCAGTTTTAATGGAGTATGCAGTTATTTGAAATCGCCTGATGTACGAAACAGCCTGTGTCATTAGCAGTAACGTGTGAAAAGAATTTATGTACCCGAGGAAAAAATGAAATTTCTTTCGGGATTCGGCGGTTTGGTTATTGGTGAAACCAAACGTCGTATATTGTAGCACTAACTGTGTATGAGCCGGACTGTACTCTCAGGCAAACCTCCGCATTTAATGTGTGTTAAATATCCACACAACTGGTTTTGTGTAGATTTTCTCCCCACAACAGTGGTTTTCTACAACACGCGTTTTTATTTCATCAGCCCTATGAGTGTGTGATTCCTCCATTTCAAGTAAATATGTTCGTTTCAAGCCTACCTAGAGATCAGATTATTACAGTATTCGTGACAATAATGGACTTGAAATAAAAACTTCTTTCGGCACACAATTCTAGGAATTTTCGTTACTGGTTTAGTACTATTTCACAAAAACAAACAAGTGTTAACTAAATATACTTTACCCTGAAAATCATCCATCATGCAAAGTCAAACCGTATAGGCCTATACAGCTATCCCTCCCTTCCCTGAAATGCCTAGCCAATCGCCGTTTTTAAATTGGATACTCTCCTCTCAGTTTTTCACTCGATTTTGTCTCCATATTTATCTTGGGCAGCTGCGAGTGCACATCCTTCCAATGACTGAAACGAAAGGGGATAATTTATTTCAAAGTATCTCTATGATAATTAATAGACCTACCAGGTTCTTTCCTATAGTGAATGGCGTATGTATCTATATACACCAAACCATACTGGGGTTGGAGCCTGCTTTGTTTTTTTTTTTTTTTTTTTTTTTTTTTTTTTTTCAGAAACTCCAAAATAGAAACCAACACCAAGATTTGTGCGCCGAAAGTGGTTAATAGGAACAAAGAATAAACTTGCGGAAGGATATTCCAAAAGAAAACGTTATATTTCGTCTGCGACACGTACCACTGATTAAGACTAACAGAGTAATAATTGAGGGGAAAACAGTAACATTCACTTCCTCTCTTTTATATGAAATATCATGGTCGCGTTCTTTTAGTCTGTGATAAAGATAAATTTAACCAATTGCAGTCACTGTGGCTACGGAGATGATGGTTTTTAAATAAAATATTCATAAAATGCAATGCATTAAAAAAAAGTATACCTATTGCAGTTTAGTTTAAATGTTTGGCTATATCAGTTTGTAGAGCACACAATTGTGACTTAATTGGAAATACTCGAATTATAGAACCCGAATAATCAAAACTTGAAATAAAAGTGGGATAAATTACACCCTAAAGTGTAATTTTGTTGAGAAGTTATTTCAGTATTACTTAGTTTGTGCTTTAAAATGTTTACATTGCGTTCCAGTTGCAAGAGTGTAAAATAATTGTTTTTCTCAGAATTGCATAGATAGTAATGTGTTAACGTACTAAATTGTCTGGTTTGCTGAGAATCGCCTCTTATATGAGAAGAAGTGTTCGAAATTTTGCAATAGGTTTGGATCTAGAACAAGGAGCTCAGGTGAATTTAGAGGGAACATTCGCGATAATTGCATAACATAATGAGTAAAGTCATTACAAGTCCATCGTTACGAAGATGGAAGCAAAATTGAACAACATACAGTTTGCAGTTCGAGTATATGAGCTCTTTTGAGTTCATATTCTCAACTGGACAACACTGACCATAACGTTCAGAATTACATGTTGACGTTGCAGAATAACACGTTTGCAGTCTTAGTTTAGGATAAATATTCTCAAACATATTTTATACTCTTATTTGTATGTTAATACTGTTGTTGGTATGAAACTCCCATGAAAATTAATCACGCTTTAGAAGATCTGAAAACTTACGTAATTACGTGTTTCATATTATTCTGGTTCTCGTGTTCTTAAGACATGTGAAATCTTTCAATTCAAGCAGTGACCAGCAGTGCTGTCAGAATAACGTGGTGATGATATCGTTAACAATTTAGTACTTGTTACTGTAAACAAAAATATAAATAGGTCTGTTGGTAACTGTAATATATAGTTTCTACATACTTTTGTGAAGAAATTCTTTCGTGAGGAGCTATTAGTCAGCTGGAACTGACAAAGGTTCGGGCTGGTTTTTTTATCCAGTACTTTGCTTCCATTAACTTTCTCTACCAAGCGTAACTTATGAAATAAACCTACTTAGCGGTAAGTCATGCAAATACTTACCGGGTGGTACTGCCGTGTTAATACACTCATAACGGCTGCTGGCAGCCAGGTACTCGATAAGTTTTAACAATGTGTTCCGTATTGTTGATGTAATTGTTGTCAAAAGTAATGGAGATTTGTGTGTGCCAAGTATTTAATGTAATTATTTATATGTGGTTTGCGTAAATTCTTCGGTACGCCGTTTTTGATGAATAGTGCATTAAGAAACCATTTCTCAAGGCATTTAATAAGAATTTATGTATATATTATTTAAACTTTAAGTACGCTGTTTTTGAAACTTTGCCGTTGTGTTAAAACATTAAAACTTAGTATTCTTAACATGTTGCAAGTCCATGTATTGCTGGAAATTTTTTCAGAGTCAATGTGTTTTTATTTTCATTTTACGGTTAATTGTTTTTTTTTTTTTTTTTTTTGTGTGAATTACAATTCTGTAAATTCCTTATGCCTCCATTTAAACATTGTTTAAAGATTTATTTATAAAATAGTAACGATTGCAGTTTGAGGAAATAACTTTTTGCAACGGAAGAGGATTGTATAATTGAGAAGGTATATTTTAAGGAGAATTTTGTTTACTTACACTGCACACAATCGTGTGTATTCTCTATATTTAATCAAGTATGGCCAGTATTTGTATATATCCGACAGTAGTATGTAGGTTTTACGCTAAGAATTTTTGGTTTAAGTTATTTCCCCTCTATGTAACAGTATTATAGTACTTGTTTGTGATAACGCTCTGTTAGGTTTTAATGTAATATACATATTTGGATAATTAAACTTTTGGGCACGCCAGCTATATAATTCAGTGGTAAATGTAAAACATCAAACTAATAATAGTTTACGCAAAATATTTTTATGGTTATACATAAATTCATTTGTGTATATGTATATTCATTATATGTGTATTACTTGATGAAGCTAACATCGACGTTAATGTTTACAAATTTTAAAACATTTAAACTTTTATTTTTGGAACTTATTCATTAAATCAAATTAAAACTTTATTTTATCTATCGTTGCGTGTTATCAGTTTTGTGTACAAAAGCTTTATAATATATATTTTATTTTATTTTTTAGACAATTTTTTCGGCTTTATTTGTGCTTCGTAAAGAACGTACGAGCTCTCTGAATTATATAAAAATAGATTATTATTCTCAAAACTTAAATTTAGAATAAATGCAATATCTATCTCCTAATATTAGCAAGTCGTTGTTTTATACGATTTCCGGGTGATAATGATAATGACTTATGTATTCAAATAAAAATATAATGTAAATGAGTTTAAATATAATTTATATTTAGCTATAATATATGTTAAGATTTTTAACTATCACATCAATGTTTCAAGTTAAATCTATGTTTTGATCAGCAACGAGCTCCACCAACTATTATACCAAATAATTCAGTAATTCTAATCATGGAGATAACAAAAATTAAGTTGCGAGGAGATAAATGAAAATTTTTCAACTTCATGTGAAACTTCTGTATTTACATCAATAATTCCTGTATTAATTTTTCTGTGCACTCACCACACAGATTCAAAGCATTTGTGCTATGTTTGGATTATGAATGTTTACACGCCAAGCTTTCTCGTTATACATTTATTTATTTGTGTACCCTCAAGAAATTATATGACTTTCCAGTAGTTATTAAAGTTATTCCCAGTCACTTAATATGTTTGTGATGAAAGGCTATGTGCTGTGGGACAGATATTTGAGTAAACGTCTGAATGTGTCCAAAATATAATTTTTTTTCTGTAAATAGTTATTGACGCCAGTGTTGGGTTACTGAAGAAGGTATATTACGATCAATGCTTTTTAGCCTACTATCGGAAGGAACGCTAATTCGATGTAATAACCAGTAGCTTTCGAATAATATGTGTGGACCTGCTGTTTACTTACTTAAGATAGTTTCGCTTATCGGCACCCATCTTTACCTGTCCCGCGTGCGCCTCTTTGTAGCCTTTTAAGTAGCCTATACGATTTGCGGCTGAGGTGTCGAGATATAAATGCGCAAAAAAAAAATCACTTTGAAAGAGTAAAATAGTTCCAACAATAAACAAAAGACACGTACGTTTAACACAGGCCTATATTTGGCTCGACAAAATGATTTGGTTAAAAGTAATCGTCTTATTATTAAAGCCAAACGGCTGCTTGGTTTGTTTTAACGCAGACGTGTTGAAGTTCAACACGATTAACTTTTCACTTCGGTGCTCGCAGTACTAGCAGGATGGCTGCCTAAATAGTTATAGTGACTGTCGTGTTTACAGTTACATTTAACAGTTATTCCCAGTTCCTCGATCTCGAAACAATTACTTCGCAACCACAGCTGCTCAAGTCGTCACGGTTCTTTTTAACTGGTTCTCTCTCGGTGCTACACGATCACTACTAAGACACATCATTGTATTCTACCCTGCGAATCACTTTTTCTCGTTGTAAATACTTGCCCTTTATCTCTTTCTTATCTCTTTCCTGTCTGGGGGTCTGTGTGTATGTGTGTATGAGCACGTAGATGTGTGTGTGTAGGTGTGTGTATGAGCGTGTTGGAGTGTGTGTGTATGTATGAGCGTGTAGGTGTGTGTGTGGGTGTGTGTGTAGGGGGGTGTGTGTCCCTCTTTTCAATTTTTTAACGTGTCAACCGAATTACTCCAAACTCTGTACACATATAGTACTTAGTAAGAACACCTGACATTTAGAATTTTCGTTCACGCCGGGCTCTTACTTTCAAAATGGCGGCGTTTTCAAAATTATTGGTACATGTCATATTTTGGGAACCATCCAACCGATTTAAACTAAATTTTGCATGCTTACAGAGCGTCAAGTAAGCAATCAATTTTGAGGTGGATATTGATGTTGGTCCTCCATTTTTAAAGATAGTGGCAAATGAAAAAATAAATATTTTACATTATATCTAGAAAATTATTACACAAATTCTCTCCTAAATTTGCATGTATGTATTTGCACGATAGGCCAATAAATGTTAGTGATTGAACTTGATAAGGTATCTACTGATTTTCAAAATTGTGGATGTACTAATATTTAAGTTTTATTTGGTATATCTACCATACCATTTAACCGATTTCGACTAAATTTTGTATGCTGAAAGTATATATTACAAGCATCGTGCATACCAACACATGGCCACTTTATCTGCCATTTTGTAAAATAGCACCATACGAATAAATAATATTTATATGTAATATCTCGGTAACCAATAAACTGATTCTGTCTCAATTTGGCAAACTAGTAATACTGACACATATGATGTTAAGTTACATGTTTTAAGCATGTCGTACACCTATATAAAATGGTGGCTGTATAGCTATTTTAGCATAGTTTGCTATATCTCCGAGACCATTTAATCAATTCCAACTTAACTTTCCCTGCTGGCAGTAGATATTACAACTATCAACTGTATCTGCATGGAGCATATTTTATCCGCCATTTTGCAAGATAGAACAACTTTAAAAAATAACTATTTATGTCAGACCTCGGAAAACAGTTGACCGATTACTATCAACTTTGGCAAACAAGTAGAACTGCGTAAGATGGTGTAAAATTGTATGTTTTAAGTACGTCAGACACATATTTCCAAAATGTCAGATATACAGCTATTTTCGGATTAAATGCTATATAGTCGAAACCACGCAGTCTATTCTAACTTAACTTTGTTTGTTGGCAGTAGATATTTCAACTATCAAAAGTATCTACACGGAGCATCAATTGTCCTCCATTTTATAAGAAAGAATCACATGAATAAATAAATTCCAACTTAACTTTGTATGTTGACAGTAGATATTACAACCATCGAATTTGTCTATGCAGAGCGTCATTTCTTTGCCATTTTGTAAGATATCCCCACCAATTAAAATTTAGTATTTCTCATACATCGGTATATCGGGAAACAAATCAACCTAATCTTAACCAATTTGGCGAAAAAAACTTTACTGTGGAGTGCTATATTAATATATGTATTTTTTTTTAAGTTGTGACACACTTATCTTCAGAATGATGACTACAAAATCATTTTCGTTTTTTTCGCGCTATATCCACCAAACTATGTAATCTATTATAACTTAACTTTGTACACTGACTGTATTCACTCATCGAATGTGCTAACACGTAACTTTTCTGTGTTCCATTTATGAAGATCGTTACATGAAAATTACGGGTGTTTTATGCCATACCTCGAGGGCCAATCAAGCGATTCCCACGAAATGTGACACGCAAGTAGTGCTACATTAAGGTATGTAAACTCATACGTTTGAGGCGTGGTAAATCTTTTTTTTTTTTAATAGTTCTGATATAAGTACATTGTTTCTGGTAAAAATTTAAACAAAATTCAAACAAATTTTATACACTAACAGTATTAATTAGAAGCATAAATTATGTACACAGAGCTAAAATTTCTCAAATCTATTTGCAAAATAGTGCCAGTTAAAAAAAATCGAACATTTCACCATATTTCTGGAACAGTTTACCTAATTTTTACCTAACTTTGTACACCGTAAACACTAAAGAAGAACACTTAAACTTCCACTATTTAAATGGGCCATACAACGATGTTCTTAATGGCGGTTTCATAAAGAAATTAAGCAAGTTTGCCACATGTATTAAACAATTTAACCAAATTCAACCGAAATTTGTATTTTGACAATATATATTAGAAGCACCGTATACAGTGCCTGCGTTTTTTTTTTTGGACAGTTTTGTAAGATAGCGCGAAATAAGAAAAGAATTGGTATGCCATATCTCAGAGGAAAATCAATCGATTTTCACCGGATTTCATTACGCAAACAACCATACGGTAGGCCATGCAAACTTGCAAGTACCTCAGTCACGTATTTTAAAAATGACAGCCCTGTAAATATTTTAGGTAAGTGAACCGTATCATTTGAAACATTAGACCGATTAAATGCGAAGCTGATACTCTGAATCCGACCTCCGTAATTAAGTTGTTTGCACACTTTGTATGAGGTTTTTTGTGTTCTAGTCAAGAGTAAGCGACGTGTGTATTTGTATGTAATTGTCTCACTGCTGTTTCATAAGTTTCTGGTTTCATTTCCAATTATATTGCTTTCAAAGAGAAGTCAAGTCCAATATAACAACTCAGTTTTTTTTTTAGAACTTATTTAAAAATTAATAGCACCTATGTTGAAGAAAGTAGGCTCATTAATTATATCAGTAACTTTCTGTTTTAAATATGCTTATAAATATTTACTTGGAATGAATTTAAGTAATTGCCCTAAAATAACTATATTAATAATTGTATGTCGATGCATGAATTTCACTGCCCACCGGTAAATCAAGTTTCGATTGATGATATTGGAATATTTATTCGTGTGTGTTTTCAACACTTTTAAATGAGCTATTTATTAGTATATTCGAAGTACTGCATACTTAAAATGTTAAATGCCTATCAATCATAGAGGCCTAATCGTTTTCATATTGTGCTCATCATGTAACAAATGTGCGATGAGCATTTTCAACACACCGCGCTCCCTTTATTTCCATGAGATATTTTATTTGGCAGTTGCGATCGTGTTTTACAATGTCGTAATGGATACAAATGCTGTGTATGACGTGAGTGCACGAACCATCATTAATAACAGTCGTTAAACCATTGCTCTTTTTTTATTAGCAGGCTTTGTGATTGTGTCAATTCGTCTTAGAGGCATGTTAGAATAATTGTTAGAAATTCCTTTGTTGTACCAGACTTTTGAGAGTCGACAATTGTAATTAAATAAAATTTTTTCGGGACCACTAAATGTAAAGTGTCTATTCGTGAACACTGGGGAAATGTATGGTCACTTGTTGGAAGAAATGGCTTTCGAAAACCTTTGCGAATTTTCTTCTACCATGAGTTCTGTATATGTGCTAAGAGGTATTATGTTATTCTGCTAACTTCTCATGACTATACCGTAAATTTCTTTCCAGTTAGTTTTTGAAAAACAGGATTTTTGACAAACATTAACTGAGTTTCAAGAACAATTTATGATTTCGTATTTAAAATATGAGAAATTTTGTTTATATACGTGTCAAACTTCTTTCGAACGCCATTTTCTATCGGTACATCTAAGTGTGTGAGATATAAGCTTGTCATGTGTAAGCCTTGAAATGTGGTAGCTCAGTATGCTGTGAACTTACCAAATTATGCCAGTTAGTTTGATATACGTCTGTAAGATAATTTCTGTCTGTTTGTTGTTCATGTGGATTATTAGATTACTGTAAAATAAGTGTAAAATTAAATGTTATTGTTGTTAAGCTCGAGTACGATACAGCCTACAGTATGTGAGGTATTTGGTAAATGTGTCTCAAACAAACTAAGCAGAAGACCTGAACAGCAATAGAAACTACTAGTATCCCTTGGAAAAAAAAACTCTTCCTTAATACCTTACAACGTATAGTTCCTAAATATACTAACAATTATTTGATGTCTTAATCATCCTGGTGCCATATTACTGAATTCCAATCAGCAAGCTGTATTGAAAACAATTTTCTAAGCTTCTGAGTCACTTGTTGGTTTCTACAAACATCAAACAAGCATCATCATTCACGCTGTTGTATATCTAGCAATTGTTTATTAATATTTTCTATTTATTTTCTATCGACCCTCGTTTGTAGTCTCGCGGAGGCATTTTTTTTTTTTCGTACGTCATACTTCTACTGTTTTGTGAAGAGTTTACCAAAAATATTATTAAAATTTTACTGCTCTAAAGGCAGAAATAGATTGTCAGCTTATCAAACAGTAATAATAGCAATAATAAGTCCTAAGTGGCAGGTATTTGTAAACACACATAATGTCAGGAGGCGTGCTATTACAATTCACGATTACATATGTATAAAAGTAAGGAGAGACCTGTGGGTCAAAGTAAACTCACAAAAATGTAAAATGCTATGAAATAAACTTATAGGTACTCCATGTTGAGTGGAGTGAAAATAATGAACACACGTTCAGAAACGCAGGTACGGATGGGAAATTAAATAGCCTACCTGAAAAATAGGAACATGCAACATTAAACGGAAATGAACTATTCTGTAGCAGGTAATGTTTCCTGTCTTCTGTTTGTTGTGTGAAAGCCCCTTAGGCTGGAACATCACAATATATGGGGGTAAATGTATACCACATTGTCTGCATGCACGAGGCAGAATGTGAATGCCATTGCAGAAACTAAACAGTTTATACCTCACGAAGATTATTGTTGGGCTTAGATACATAGGTAAGGCAAGTGAGCCTGCTATAAGACTTGCAAAATGAACTCATAAAAGTGAACACTGAGTCCAGACTTTTTAGGTGTAAGTTTTAATTATTCGGGAGGTATTAGCAAAATATAGCTGTAAATGTCAGGTGAGACGTCATGTAAAAGGAAATTAAAAGCTAAGTGTGTGTAGTAAAAGTGACGTATGAACTTAAGGGGAAAAAATTCGCAAACTAGATAACATCTTAAATATGTAAAGAAGTAGTGAGTGCGGCATGGGAATACCAGCTGGGGAACGGCCAGTTTCGCAGTGACGTAACAATGCCAGCACCTTGGTGATAGGTACCGGCGGGGAGGATCCAGCTATGAAAAACAAACTACAGGCACTGAGTAGCAATGGCGACGTGGGCGGAGCATGCGGGGTAGTGCCCCCACTCCTTGCAGGCAGCACAGCTCGTGCCAGCCGTTGCCCCGGCAACGCCAGGCGTCTGCGCAAAGCGGCTCCGCCCCTGTGCAGCGCAGCCAACCTTGGCGGCCAGCGTGACGGACATCGCCGTGCTGCCACGGGAACGACGAGAGGCAAGGAGAGGAGTTGGTGAGCCTGGATCCCTGCTACTGAAAGCGGACAGAAGACAGTCGCTCGGACTCTCGGCGAGCGGCAGGAATGCGGCACGGAGGCCGGGTTTGCCCCTTGAGTGTCTGAAACGTACAGGCAACTGAGAAAACATTCCGTGACTTATGAAAGAATCAAGCGGGAGGCACCGAGCGTTTGCAACACGTCGTATTGGGAATATCAAAGTTGTGAATGATCCTGAATGCAAATAGAAGTAACTGTCCTTTGGAAAGACTTTGTGACGCCGACTTTATACTTTATGGAAAATGAAATCAGTGAACCTTTGGTACCAACCATCTGTGTGCGCGTCATTAGAGATGTAAAATATCACGTGACATGAAATGGCAATACGTATTGAGATTAAATTAAATTACTATAAAAATTAAACATTATGTAACGGTTTGCAATGAAACAAAACATTATGGCTGTGCACGTGGAGATATGAATGATACAAACATATGAAAGCGGAGAAAATGAGAGGGGTTCACGTTAATGGGTAACATGGGAAAACGACTTTTGCGACACGCTAACACATGAATACAACGCGGAACAAGGAAAACTGCACTCATGGCTTACCCCACCGAGGTCAGAAATGGCCAGTGCACTGCCAAGGGACATTGCTGTGTCGTAAATACGAACCCCACAGTAGAAAGGCCCAAACGCCCTCGCTGCCTGAAGCTCCTTCAAGGCCAGTAGGGCGAAAAAAGGGGAAAAGTGCCTGGCGGGATCCTCTTCCCATCGAAGGCCCGGAATGCCGCGTGTCACGCAAAACAAACGGGGTTGCAAAGGGATGATCTCGGGGGCAAGTATCCGTTCACCTGGGGCTAAAGCAGTTAGCCGCAGCGATCCATTTCGTTGCCGAATCCATTCCAACCTTGTTCATGTCATAATCAAGGGTAGCGCGCCATTGAGTTGAGTGAAGGGACAGGGGAATGAGAGGAACGTAAACATATAACTTATAATTACTAATGAAATACAACAAATAGGGGGGGGGGGGGGGGGTTACATTGAAAAATTCTATTGGCAACACGGATTGTGTATATGAACTGTCACTGCATTAAAAACCGTGTATAATAATGGAAGTGATTCGTGGAAAGAAATTAACATTGACTGCATGAACGTTACATGTGGGAACGAAAGTATGAGCGACGCACAGAGGTATTATCACGTAAGAGAAGGTATCCAGAATAAGAATGATTATACCATTGGTAATTTGTAAATACAAGGCTGTAAAGGAAAAGTGGCGGAGAAATGAAGATGGAAATGTAAATTATTAAAGCGTGATAAATGAATTGAAGCGAGGTGTGGTAGTACAAATGATTTTGCTGACATGGTGAAGGAGGCATAGCGCGCACTCTCGCTTCCGTGTGCCAATGCAAGGTGCTGCGTTGTAACAAGTGTCACAATTGGGGGGGGGGGGAGGAGGGGAGGCCGTGGTGAGGTGGGCCCTGGAATGTGGCGCATGTGCACCAAAAGGAGGCCGAAGCGGCGTGCCGCGTCCGGGAGACGCCAGAATGTGCTCGGGCGCATGCACACTTGCGTTGGTTATCTCTATCGCCGTTTCACGTGCGATATGCACTGCAGTATGATGCTCCATTACTGCACAATAAATTTTGTTTCCCCTTTTCCTCACAATGAACCAACATTACTGCCATCACATATCAATGGAAACCATACAACTACAAAAGGTTGGCCATGAATCCTTGCATAATTAGTTTAGGAGAAATTTATATATATTATGATTTGACCTTTGTGTATTACACTGCCCTGTTCACGGGGTGCGAAACTTTAAACTTTATCTTAGGAATGCTTATAAAATCACCTAGAGAGCTCCCTCTATGTAAATTACGGTAACAGTATGCCACTTCAGGATCCTGGACTTGTTGGCAAATTAAAACTAAAATAAAGAATGGCAATAGAGTTCCCAATGTAAAACCTTATTCTATTAACTTAAGTTACACAACACACACGCATTATAAGTACTTCTACACTAGCACAAATATGGTAGTGAAATCATTATAATAGGTATACAAATAGGTATAGGCCGTTCATGGTAAAGTGAGTACTTTTTAAGGCCATTCTAAATTTTTCCTTTCATCCAATTTCCATTGCTGATTTTTAATATAAATATTGCAATGTGACCAATAAACAAAGACCCTCAAAATTTAATGCCTGAGGCTGCAATAAGATATATTTATTAGTGGTAAATGCCTGTAGGGAGGGTCTTAAAAAGCGCTCACTTCACCGTGAACAGCCTATACCCACGAACTCCGTAAAGTACCAATATTTTACACTAGCATAACAGACTCTCTATACGACTATAATAATATATTAATGTGGGGCCAATCGCACTGCTCTCTTGGTACATTGCTAAGGACTGCGGATAAGACATTTACGCGCCTTACAGTGGAAAACCCCTGCATACATTATGCCTCTCGCTGCGAACAGTATAATACGTGGAGCTAACCAACCTATGCTCGAGGGGGGAGGGGGGTTTTGAAAGGCGGCTCCACCAGTGTAACGTTTCCCCTTTCTAACTCTGTCTCTGACCACTGAACAAAGTTATTTAATTGAGGTACTTCCACTACAAGAGAAGGGGAGAACGTACTTATAAGAATGGGGCGTAGCTTATGAAATCATTAACCAACCGGGGCTCATAAAAACAACACTTTATTAACACAAACATATATGAATGTAAATAAGAATAAAAAAAATACTTTTCATTGATTACCAAATACACAATATTCAATTAACAATTATTCACAAATAGCTCGGTGCCGCTAAGTAGCAATACCGGAATTAGCCTCAAGTCCCTAGCCTTGCAAATTATTAAATATTATTCTTAAGGGGGACTGACGGGTCTCAAAGGATGACTTGCGCCCTAATCGCTAGCACGAGATATGCTCCCGAATATCACAGAAGAGGACCTGGAAGCTCTTCCAACCCTCAATGTCTTGATGATCACATTGCCAGCTCCGGCAACTAACGTGGTCGTACTCCTGGTGTCGGCGTGGCTCTGGAGGGAGAAGGAGGGGCCAGCGTTCCTGGCCTTATATACGCTGCACCCTCAGTAGGTCAGCGTGATATGCACCGGGACGTGCAGGGCGTCCTGACCTCTGGGCTATGTGTTCTTTGCGGTCTGGTGAGGGAAACTTCCTCAGCCCGCAGAGAGATACAATTGCTGCAACCGTATGGGTGGTATAACTGCCCGAGCACACCCCCCGCTCTGAGCTTCGGCAATGATGAGAGAGAGGTCAGCGTGATACTTCGCAAGCACTCGAAATCCATAGTGCGTCGTACCTTAACATGTGATTTCGTGTGCGGCTCTCCTCTGGCCGCTGCAATGATCCCTTCCTAACGGCAGCTTAGTTTGAACGCTCTTATTTTCCTTGCCTATTGCCATTCAGGGTTATTTATTTATTTGATTTATTTCCAGTATAAAACATACCAGATATTTTTGCAATGGAACATTCTTGAATATTTATCAATAAATAATTACCGCTGGAATTCGACACGTCTGCATCATTTCTAAGCATGTACAGTTATCTTACCTCTCCTCAATATTTTCAGTTCGAAATAATAAAACAAGTGTCTTGAGGCATGTTTAGCTATGTCAAATAAACTTCGCAGCTGGTGTGGCAAATAATTGTTTGCCTGTAACGAGAGTGGGGCTGTAAAATGTGAGTTTCCTACGCATACTACGTATTGGTTCCTGAGCTGAGAATCGCTGAGCAAACATTCCCTGGGGGCTGAATACATTTATTTATTTTTCTCGCTAATTAATTGTATCCATAGATATTGCCACCATCATACGCTGTTCTCTTATAAGCTATGCAGATATCATGTGGAGGTTTTTGAGGTAGCCTACAAATGCTAATACGTGATGCTGCAGTCTGAGTCGCAGTTTACTATATAATTATATATCGTATGTTCGCATTCGTTTCATATGTGTTGCATTACAATAAAACACAAACCATATATGTTTTCTTTACTAAACGGATGTCTTTTTAACCATTAATCCTCGGAATGTAAAATATGTAACGTGTTACTTTATGTTTTCAGCCAGAAATTCTGCTCTTTTTGGGTAGATTTTTTGCGAACTGATGTGAGGATGTTGAGAAAATATAGATATATCGAAATTATATATCAACTAGATATCGATATAAATAGTCGATATGTTTCAAAGATATTTTATCGAAATCGATATCTTTTTCCAGGAATCGGAAATTATTATTTTATAAATATTTTTCTAGCACATTGAAGTCTGCACACATTTACTGCCACTTAAGACGAATTAGAAGTGAATCATCATTATCCACTATCTATTGCAGGAACACCGGTTTCGTTGGTGTCTGTGTTAGATCTCTCCATCGTCCTATTGGTCCATACCACACCTGACACTATCTTATACTTACAGCGTCCATTATTGGCCGGTCATCCAATGGAGAGCCGAGCTGATACTGACTCAATCAAATGTCCTTTATCGTACAGAAGGATTTACAGTCAATCATGCCCTTTTGAGTGGCTGTAGAAAAATTAATTCTATCGTTAGTAACATCATTATTTCTGCGCTGTCGTGTTCTTGCGAGGCCATGTTAAATACTAGCATAACAAATACTGCACATCCATGCAAGTTTTGTTCTGAACAATAAAGAAATTTTAAAATTAGCTTTGCTCGAGCTACACTCGAGCATAGTCTACAAAGTGTTATTGAACTCTTTTTTGAGTACAAAGATTGAATTTAAAAATTACAATGTTTGTTTTGGCAACGTGTGCCAAAAACAGACACCACATCTTTCTGCAATGCCTCGTGTCCTAAAAATGTGTTATTCCAAGCAATGTTGCATTTGCCAAGTCCTTTAGTACATTACATATCGAATTCCAATGTGCTGAAAAATTGATATTTTTCTTTCGATATATATTTTCGTAAAATTATACTTTAATGAATAACTAATATAAATAATATTGATCATTTTCTTTCCGATATCAATGTCCCTATGATATTCCGTACTCGCATCGCTTCACCCTCGTCGGCTCTCAAGACCCCAATATTAAGACCCACTCAAGTCTCTCCTCTCCACTCCACTTGAAAGTCGCCAAATATACTCAGACTTAAGCGTGCTAACAGCTTTACTTGTATACCAGTAAGTTGATCTACGTGCGTAGCTGGAGGGATGGGGGAGCTAGAACTTATAGATAAATCAGCTCTACTGTTCTCTGAATTATTGTTTTTTAAATCTAGGTAGTTACTTGAGTGAAAAATTTGTTTTGGAACACTAGCTGTGCAGGCAAAATTAAAAGTTCTATAAGCAACTATGCGGCCAGGCTCAGAAATTGGCATATTTTTTATGGAACTTTAATCAACATACAAAGTTACAGCTACTTCATAAAAAGTTGGTTTTCAAATCGTGCTAACGTAGTTGAGACGACATGTGTGATGGCCACTCCTCGAAATCCGAATCACTATCGAATTCGAGCGCCCTTTCAGACACAATCTCATCCGGTCTGTCAGCAACGCATGGGGATGCCAAAGAGCATTTTATCCCAGATGGACCAGCCCCCACTAAACACAGAAGATGCAGGCTGCTCAAAAAATGCAGATATACTAACAGCCATGCAATGGCTATACATCCAAAATAACATTTCTTCAGTTGGGACGATTTTAACAGCTCCGGCATCCTCTGCTCGATCGTCTTGTTGGAGAGTCGGCCTCTCGTCGACAGCGAAGCGATTCCCTGCTGCGACAGAGGAAGCCCCGCCATCTTCGGGGAAAGTCCGCTGTGTTCCCAGCGCACGGGGGAATCCGCCGTGTCCGCAACCGTCAGACATTGTACTCGGATCGCATTCGTAGGACATCAGTGCGGGCTGCAGGCGCGGCGACCACCGCGAGCGACCCTTGCTAGCAATGTGTCAAAGTTGTTTAGGGCACGCTTTACAGACTCCTCCTGTTGTTTTTGCGTTCTCGTGTACTTCCTGTATGTTCGTGACATCCAACTGCAGCAGATTACTACAGTACAAAATCTGACACTCGACACTCGGAAGCTTGACATCCCGTGAAATTCGGCAAGGGTGAAGCGAGTTAAGTATGGAGCAGCGTGGGGATGTTGATATCGGAAAATAAACTATCAATATTATTCGTATTGGGTATTTATAAAAGTATAGTTTTAAGAAAATATGTATCAAAAGAAAAATTTAGATTATTCGGTACATTGGAAGTAGTGTCGAATGGCATGCGTTATTGTTCAAGTCTGGTAAAAAAAAAAAAAAAAAAAAAAAAAAAATCACAACTATGGATAAATGTTTAAACAATTAAATTTAACTGCCTGCATTACTGGTTTATATATATAATGGCATCATATCACCTTATTACATATATTCTAGGCGAAATTTTGTATTTAGTGTAAAATAATATCGTCCATATTTTATTTCATTTTGTATTTTGTTTTAATATCTGAAAACCAAAATGTGTTGGTTTTTCCCTTGCTTCAAGTAATGAGTTCTTAACTCCATATTTGCCTCTAATTCAGTAAAACTATGCATTTTTCTTATTAGGTCGAGTTTCTGAGGTTCTACAACAGCACTTAAAGAGTAAATGTCATATAACGATTTTTATCCCCGTTACCTGAATTTTGCACGAACTATATAATAGATTCCTTGTGCTATTTCTGTGTATGGTACCTTATAGTGGCTAATCAAAAAGTAGCAACATGTGTAATAAATGAATTAACATTGAATTCTGAGAACTCAACGACCTTGGTGAAAACTTTCATATGTCTTGTTATGGCAGGTGCAGTTCGCTGAATAGTTTGCTGACCATTTGGCTAGTGATGTCGCCAGAAAAAAAACTCTCTGTAAAATCCCGCCTCTTACAAAACCGTTTGCCTTCGGCTCTCCTTTAAATGAAGAATAATCTCAAAATGTTACCACAAACCCGAAAGCTCTCACGCATAATCAACAGAATAAACTTTTGCAGATAATGACAAAGTTACTTTTTCTAACTTCACTGAAAAACGCATAAACCTGATGGACTTCAGTATAATGGCCTGATTACAAGTTTCGGCGTGAATGTATGTGTATAAGTTTGAGTCTCTAGGAGATGTAGTAATGTGTCGCAATCATTTGCTGTAACTCTAGAATGTTGTTCTGGGAAAATAATGTAAAAATATACCTCTTGTTGCTGACGGTGTTTGAATATGCGTAGTGTTATTTTAAACATGAAATGTGTTTGTATGTAAAATGGATATTATAATTATAGTACACATATTTATTAAATGAGTTTCCTTTACATTTCCTTTATCCTGTGTTTATGCATATTTTATATTTAGTAATGCTGATAGTCAAACTACAATTGATAATAAAACAATAAAAAAATGTTTGTAAAAATGTAAGCTTTTCTTACCCTTGAGGTAGTGAAAATAGTTACCAAGATTTCTTCCCGGAAGTAAACAACTAGAAGTCTCCCGCTTCAAGAATAAAAGGTTAACCACAAATAAGCATGTCTGTCTACCTTTTAATAAAAATCTTCCGATCAGGTCTAAATTCTGACCAAAGATATATATTGAAAATAAATTGAGTTTGTATACCAGCAAAATCTGTCCGCATGTGTAAAATGGTGACCGTTAAAATAATATTAAATAGAGTTCTAAATATTCTGTATTTTGCAGGTAGGTATTTAGTAAAATTAACGTTTCTGCAGATGCAAAATAAAATATATTTCTCAACTGTAATTAATTATTAAAACAAATCAGTTCACTCCAATGGATGCATTGACCTGATCTTAATTTTGCTGAAGTTCTCCTGTTTTAAATTGAAACTTAGATGTGACTAAATTTGTTAACTGAGACTGTTCAGAATATTTTCACTTCTAATCTCAGACCCAGTGTTCTCTGTAAAAAGTTTAATGCTGTGAAAACAAATTACACGCATTACCACCTCGAGAATTGTCTACGAAACAGAAAATATACCATATTTTATTAAGAGTCTTGCATTTTGTCCCTAAACTGTATTACAGACAAAAAATCCACCGATCATTCAACCTCGCCCCATCTCCCCTCTCCACTACATAACTCACTCCATTTCCAACCCCTTATGAAACCTTACAGATTTAAATTCACAGCCGTTCTCTTTCAGACGAGAGAATGGTCCTCAGGTTAAAAAATAAATAAAATTACTCAACAGGGGTAGAGTTAGTTGTCGTTAATTGTCTGAAATATAACTCACTGTAAAAGCTTTAAAATTTCGACAGAAGGAATAAAAGTACCAATAACCATTGGAGATGTTTATGCTCCATCATACTGGCTTGCGGCCATCTCGGAAAAATGCGATCCTGACATTGGTGACCTATAACCTTGACATGGTGACCTTTGACCTTGACCTGGTGACCTTTGACCTTAAAAACCCAAAGAATAATCGAAAAATCCCAAAAAATGTATAAAACATATATATAATTTATTAGGTATAAAAATTTATTATTGAAAACCTATTATTAAAGTTTCATTTTTAAAAACTTACATTTCTGGAGGTTTCCTTCACCCCCACTCACCTCCCTTATAATCATTCTGTTGCGTCGAACATCGTGATGGACTGTATAACACGAAAGTTAGTTGATATTAAAACTTGCGGGCAATAGCAAAACACCAGTTTCCCGAGCGAATTACGAACAACTAACTGTCTAAATATGCTAGTTCCTAGAAGCACTACGAGTGTGTCACTGATAGCAAAGGCAGGAAGTTCGAATCTGTACACAGTAATATTTACAAAGAAGTCTATACACACAGTACCAAACATCACCGCCCACCTTGAAATTTCCTTTCAATCCTTAAACGGCAGGGGGCACAGTTTAATGGCGGGGCGTTTAACGGTTCCGTCCATTGTGCTGACAGTGGCTACTCTAGGTACTTTATCACGACCATTGTGTAGATCAACGATGCGACCTAAGCACCACTGCAGCGGAGGAAGCCTGTCCTCTTTTACTAATACAAGCTGCTGAGGGTGAAGAGGTTGATTTTCTTTCTGCCACTTTGGACGCTACTGTAAGGTGAGAGGATAGTCCTGATGCCAGCATTTCCAGAAATCTTGCTGAAACTTCTGCACGAGCGGCCAGCACTGTAAACGATTCAGGTGGACGTCTTCCAGGTTTTGCTCTGGAACTGTGACAAGTGGCTCAAGAGTTAAAAAGTGACCAGGAGTAAGTGCAGACAAAGTGGACAAATAGGCCTGGAATTGAGGACGGCTTTGATCTTCACAATAACAGTATTAAGTTCCTCGTAAGTGAGGATTTGCTCTCCAATAACACACTTGATATGGGACTTGACCGACGTAACTCCCACTTCCAATAATTCACTGATGTGAGGTGCTGCGGAGGGATTAAACTACCAAGTTACCCTAAGGGTGGCCAAGGAGCTTGCCATGGTCTGTTGGTGGTTGGGAGAAGCAAGCAGCTGTCGCAGCTCATTCAGATGGTTATTAACACCCACAAAGTTGCTTCCACAGTCGCTATATAGGTCAGATGAGCTGTCACGATGGGCAAGAAAGCGTTTGTATGCACCTAGAAATAAATCGTTATAAAGGTCAGATGCCAACGTAAGGTGCACTGCTTTAGTTACACAACAAACAAATACACGAAGATAAGCTTTTAACAACACTTGGCGACGAACTATGGCTAGATTAATAGTAAATAGACCAGCATAATCTACCCCGGCCTTTGCAAAGGGTGCTACCTGCTGAATCCTCATGGCAGAAAGGTCTCCCATTAATGATGCCGAAGAGGCAGGTCTTGTCTTAAAGCTCTTGAGGCAGTAACGAAGACAGTGACGAATGGCAGACCTGCCTGCAAGTATCCAAAATTGTGCCCTGAGGATACTCTGAAGAGTTTGAACACCTGGATTCTGATTGACTTCATGATAATGACTAATTACTAAGTCTGTAAAACAGTGCAATTTGGGAAGTAAAGCCGGGTGCTTTTGCTCAAATGGAAAGTATGTCTGAGGCAGCCTACTGCCCACCCTGACCACTCCACGAGGATCAATAAATGGAACCAATTTCCGGATCTGAGGTGATGCACGCTGCTGATTCTTTAGAGCATTAACATGAGCTTCAAAGTAAGAAGCTTGGACATACCTCAGCCACATGTTTAAGCCTTTGTATAGTTCATGGGGTAGTAAGGCATCAGTGGCCTTGTTTTATGGTGCTCGACAATTGTGAATAAAACGTACAACACATGCTGTAATGTGGATAAGCTTATTCAACTTGCTACA
The DNA here is from genome assembly GCA_029891345.1 of Dryococelus australis. Classification (NCBI taxonomy): domain Eukaryota; kingdom Metazoa; phylum Arthropoda; class Insecta; order Phasmatodea; family Phasmatidae; genus Dryococelus; species Dryococelus australis. The sequence continues at coordinate 33,110,770 of CM057004.1, forward strand.
CCTTTCAAGAAATAACTCCAGGGGGCTGGTGTCTACAAAGTTGCCGAATGAGAGAGTTCTCTGTTCAGGAATAATGGAGACTGATGCCGAGGTCTCTTCTGTGAACTTATGGCAGAGCCAATGATCAATGGTGTCCTTCAACCACCATGGTCCAGCCCACCACAAATGATGTTGCTGGAGCTGTGGACATAATGCCACCATTCAGTTGATGTGTAATCTTGAATTTTACAGACTCTGTTGGCCACAAAGGTCTTCCAGGGGTGAGGTGATGTTATCCAAGATAAAACTACCCTAGAATCTGCCCAGACACAACAGGCCTTAATGTGCAGCCTCAATGCATAGTTGTTGGTGACGAGATGTAGAAGCCGAGCTAGCAAAAGAGCCGCACAGTGTTATAAGCGAGGTAGCAACATCATCTTCATAGGCACAACCTTAGATTTGGCCACCAACAGGTGAACTATTGCTGGACCCTGCAGAGGTTTCACACAAAGGTATACAACAGCAGCATAACCAATTTTGGAACTGTCAGTGAATACATGAACTTGATATGTCCACTCTTTCAGATTCACTAGTGGACGAGCCACAGCGATGGACGACAATAATGGCATTTCAGATCTGACATGGTCCCAATTTTCACGCACTTCCAGGGGTGGTTTTGTATCTCAGTCCACACCTTTCCACCGCAGCATCTGTATCAAGTGTTTGCCAAACAAAGTTAAAGGAGCTAGCCAACCGAGCAGGTCAAACACTCAAGCCAAGTCTGGCAGGATGATGTGTTTTGTAGGCGGATTGGAGTTGGGAGGGATTACATGCGAAAATGTGTCAGTGGAAGGGTTCCATTGCAGGCCTAGGACCTTAGTAACCAATTCATGGTCAACATCAAAAGAGTGAGATGATGGTGTATGAATGTCCTCCAGTGGGAGCCAATCCAACAAGACTGCATGGTTGCTCATAAACTTCCTCAATTGAAATCCACCCACCTTCAGTAATGATATGAGCTCCTGCTGTAGATTGAGTGCAGCCTCAACACTGCAAGCTCCAGTGGCTACATCATCCACATACATGTCTGGCGATAGGATCTTTGCTGCAACAGGAAATCTGCTCTCCTCATCCTCTGTGAGTTGATGGAGAGTGTGTATGGCAAGATATGGTGCAGATGACACCCACACAGTTCTCTGATAATCTCTGGTGCTGGGATGAATGGATATCTGCCGATACATGTGTTTGATATCTGCAGTGAACACAATAGAGTACATACAAAACTGAAGCAACACATCAACAATGCTGCTTTGGAGTTTTGGCCCTATAAGAACTATGCCATTGAGCGATTAGCCATTTGTAGTGCTTGCCAATGCATCGGACACCACTTGCAACTTAGTGGTGGTGTTATCATGCTTTACTAAAAAATTGTGAGCATTATAGTAGGCCTCGTTTACAGAGATTTCTCTTCTGGAATCCTTTCCATGTGTTCAGATGACAGATAGTCTTCCATAAAATCTGTATACTGGGCTCTTACTGAATGTTTCATTTTCAATTGCTTCTCGAGACGACGAAGCTCATATATTGCTTGGCTCTAAGATTCCCCTAACTGTGGTCTTGGTTGACAAAAGGGCAAAGGAACACTGTAACACCCTGTTTGGCCCCTTGTATGAGCTGTTACGAACATCTCTTCACAGAGTGCTTCCTGAGGAGAGTGATGTGTTTTCTGAGGAACTTCTTCTGATTCCCAGAACCTTTTGACAACATATTCAAGTGATGGGGACGATGTAAACAATGAAATACAACATGGTGTTATTGGTAGTGATGGAACAGCAGTTTGAACCCTTCCAATGAGGATCCATCCAATGCTGTGGGCATTTCCTTTCTTCCATAACTTTTGCGGCTAGTTATCAAGTGCGGAAACAACTCGGCACTTATCAGCATGTCGACTGGGCCTGGACAGGCAAAGGTAGGATCTGCGAGTTTCAGGTGTGTTACAGCATCACAAATGCTAGAGAGTAGCTGAGCATTAGGGAGATCACTTGAAATGCGTGATAGAACAAAGGCAGCTAGACTGAATGCTGGCGAGGTTTGTCCTAAAGGACTAATAAGGCATGTCGTGGTTGACTTGGAAACACTGGCTGGCACATTGGATAATACATGGATCGGGAGCTGAATATTCTGTCAGGACAGTCCCAATTGCTGGAGGCAGGCCTCAGTTATGAAACTAGCCAGGCTAGCCGAGTCTAGAAGGGTGTGTACTTGTTGGGGATCTCCATATGCATCCTTGATTTCTACTAGATCAGTAGACAGCAAAACAGTGTGGTAACTGACATTGTGGTATAAGCTGCAAGTGTGGATACAATTCTAGTTTGGCCATCTCCCGCATGTTATTATAATGTGATAGCCGAGGGGTCATCTATTTCAGGAACCGATGTATCCTGTGATTCAGTAAAGTGTAGCAATGTGTGATGTCTAGCTCCATAGTATCGACACGCGAATTTGGAGTTAGAGTTTCTAGCTCGATGTGATTTTCTGAGGCAGTTCAAACACAAATTCAACCTTTTGGTAAGAGTGTAACATTCCTTTGTACCTATAATCAGCAACTGGGAGCACTGAGAAAGAATGTGGTCTGCTTTACATAGGGTACAATTAGCAGTAGATGTTTGTGTCATGGTCACCATGGAAGTAGTTTGACTGTACGAATTATGTTTGCTGGATTCGGACACAATTGAAGTCTTTTACATAGAGGTATTGCCATGGTACAAACCGACTGCTTCAGCTGATTCACACTGCTTTTCTAAGAACTCTATGAAATCTGTCAACTTTGGTAGTGATGAATCACTTACTGACAGCTCCCACTGGCGGCGCAGGTAAGAGTCCAGTTTCTTCTCCATCAAGTGAAGCAACAACATGTCCCAGTGATCCACAGGAATTTTCAATGCTCACAGAGCACCCATATTTTCGGCTATAGTTAGTAGTGCATGCATAGAGCTAGAGGAGTCAAATGATACCACTGGCATTTGAAGTAATGCTTCGATGTAGTTTGAGGTTATAAGTATTTTATTGTCATATCTCCCCACTCAAATCTCCCATGCATTACTGTAATTTTCCTCCGAGAGTAGTAGAGACTGGATTAACGGCAATGGCTCTGCAGTTAAACACGACTTCAGGTATGTGAAACGATCCATCTGAGATAAATTATCATTGGTGGCTACCATAGACTGAGGCATGTTTGCAAAGTTCGACCATGACTTCGGGTTACCATTGAAATTGGGAAGCTGAAAAGTGGATAACTTTATATGTGATGTGTTTGAATGTGACTGGGTGGCTTCTTTGTCATTCCTACCATTGCTCACTACAACATGGTCATATATGATCATTACGGCGTAATATTCATCATCAAACTTGGCAAGCCATTGGGCATGGGACTGAGTGTCAAACTAACTACTGCCTTTGAGCACAACTTCTAGTGTGATGAGATCATCATCAAAACCATTTCGGATTAGAGCTAAGTCCCGGCAAGTAGAAAGGAAGACACGTGTTCCAGTACTGTCACCTTGCACAAAAGCTTGCAATGTAAATGCACTGTGTAGTCGATTTTACGCTCTTTCGAGACGTCTCTGAAGTGCCAGGTGTATATTAGCCATGTTCACCACTATTCCGCACTATTAAGGCAAAAAAGTAACAGGCGGGCGAGCTTCCGTACACTGCTTAAGCTGTTCGTAATAGCGATTGATTAACCGTTAATAGTAACAGTGATTTACAACAGTGATAACTGTGATTTTGTCACAGTTTGTGGAAATAAGTAGCTTTGATTTCGTAACTGTTCCACTGTACATTAACCTGATCCTTAGTACGTGTAGATCACTGTGACTACGAACAAGATACACACATTAATATAACTAAATGCAAGTATGCCCATCTTGGGAAAGTACTGATATATAAATGCTCTGACAAGATTCTGGGACCAAATTCCACCACAACTTCTGAAAACTCTTGACGAAATACGAGTCACGACCGAGGTAGCACGAGTCACGACAGAGGTAGCACTATGCGAACAAATACACAAAACAGCGATGCGGTAGATAATCAACTATGTCGGAACAACATCCGGGGTGGTTGGACCAATAAATGTTGTGTGGATCATCGTGATGGACTGTATAACATGAAACTTAGTTGATATGAAAACTGGCGGGCAATAACAAACCACCAGTTTCCCCGATCAAATTGCAAACTGACTGTCTAAATATACTAGTTCCTAGAAGCACTACAAGCGCACCACTGATAGCAATGGCGGAAATTTAAAATCTACGCAGTAACCATTACAAAGGCGTCTATACATACAAGACCAAACACATTTTATCATATGCAACCATCTTGGTTTTTTCGTTTGTCATTCGTTTATACATTGCTGGAGGATGCCACCTTGGTATTCTCATAATTGTTTATACATTGCTGGAGGATGTCATCAAGGATTTCATATATTTTCATCACCTAGGTGACTCTAGTGTATAAATCATCGTTATTGCCACCAGGTGGCAAACATATCTGTTTATATTTTGAAAGTAAAGGTTGTGCTGTCAGCAACCTCCAAATTGGATTCTATTTTCACCACATAGATGGGGTTAATTTCTCGATCATGCCACCTGATATCGGCCTGTACCGAATCGTGACACTGGCCTTTCCTGCAAAGTATGTAAACTGTCAAATTTAATTTTTTAAATTTATTCTTAAATGCAAATATTTTTTAAATTGGTAATGTATAAAATGCTTGCAATCTTCAGTGTTCACAGCTCGATGTCTGCTTCAGCGACTCAGGAATTGAAGCTGGCAGGGAAACCCCGCCACTTAACATATGCCCTTCCGTTACATAATTTCATCACCTTCTTCACCAAATGCACATACGAAAACTTTGTACACCGAATCTCCTCTGTGTAGAAACTGCAATTTATTGGAACATTAATCAAATCTTCAAGAAAGTAGGTCCTAGGACATAATTGTTTATATGTCTCGCACGAAAGAGTTCGGGGCTCCAATTCGCCATGAACCCTTCTTTTGAAAAGATGCTTTTCTGTTTGGAGATGCACACCACGTCGCCAACCTTGGCTTTAGGCTTGAATGGGTCCCTTCTTTTCTTCTCAGTGTACAAGGTTCGAAGCAGGGACTCGTCTTTGACGTCTTCGGGCTTCATGCGAGTGGTAGAACGAATGGTAGAATTCTACTCGCAGACGAGTTTCAGCAGTAGCGTCAGCCACTTGTAGCTACCGTTCGCAGCAAAATGCCTCTGCATTTTTCCCTTCAGCATCCTGTTGAACCTCTCGACGATAGAAACTTTGAGATTGCAGAATGTGGAATAATTGTTTATGTTATGTTTCTTCATCAGAGCTTTGAACTTTGCATTGTAGAATTACTTGTCCTGGTCAGTTTGTAGATTATTCGAGATACATCCTTCGCACAATATGTTAGCAATGGCCTCAGTGACATCATGTGCATTCTTCGACTTGACAGGTCTGGCCCAGGCGAATTTGCTATGTGCATCGATGACTGTCAAAATGTGTTTGTAGCCCGTGTTGATCCGAGCATATGGTATCATCTCGATGAGGTCGGCTTGAAATAGATTGTTCATCTCAATTATCCCTCAGAGCAGTGAACTTGAAAAGCTTCATTGGACCTGTAGCATGGCATGAAGTTTAAAATTCTCATTTTTTAAAATCCTTAATGCTGCATGTATTGGCTCGCCACTCACTCCTCACTGATCAACTTTAAAATGATTAAAAACTGAATAATGCGATTTGCAATCTCGTTAATGTCACTGATATACTTTCAATCTGTTAACACTGAATAATGCAGTTTGCATCGCTCGTTAATGTTACTTATCTACTTTCAATATGTTGACACAGAATAACATAGGACGTATCACACAGCCTGTAGCAGAATGGTTAAAAAAACATACCTAGAATTTTAAAATAAAATTTTGCTTTATATATTACGGCGAACCAATATGTGGTTACCCCCTGGAAATTTTTTCATTTCTACAATATCCTGTTCACGACCCCTAGCACTCTGTGTGGCAGAAGGGAGAGATATACTCAGTCCACCGCTGTGTACAGGAGCAGCCGCAGGCATGTGCTTGGCAGCAGAACCGGCTTCAATCCAACATAGTGGTGACAACAGCTGCTTTCCATAAGCCTGTTTGCCCACCGTTGCAGGAATCAGCACTTTACCGGCAGCTGGTCCTGCCCCCTTCATGGTGCAGTAGTGTGCTGCAACTCAACCGGAATATACTCATCTGCGAGTGAGTGAACATGGTAATTTAAGCGCTCGTGAAGATAGCGCAAGTACAGTTCAAAGTGCAGAGCAACCACGTGCATCCACGTGCACATATGTGAGGAAGCAGATCCTGTAAACTCTGGATAAAAGTAATTAAGCTTTAATTACAGAAATCTCAGAGATGCCACATAAAGCAACATATATAAGAATGGCCATTTTATGTTTTAAGTGCCCCTGTGAGCCTAAGTGTTACACTTGTTATTTTTTTCTGTTATTTTCATTCTTCACATGTTCCATCCCCATCTCACCTCATCCAGTGTGTTACACATATTAAAGGGTTATTGTGCCTTGTAGAATTGTTTATGCAAAAATAAATCAACATTTATATATATACATATATATGTGTAATATATTGAAGTGTAAGAAAATAGACTGTGTGGCCTGCTTGCCCTCCCACCTGGTTAGCACGCTGCGAGGGAGAGTTTAGTCATATCACAGTATCTTGAGAAGTTGGATGTACTGGCCGAAGGGGTCGCGTTTCGTACTCTTGGGCGGCACATCAACATTTTATAACCAGTCACTTCAATACAATAGGCTGTTAAGTTACCGGAACCTCATGTGTTTAGCCGCCCAAGACTTCTCTGCTACTCCCTTCTCCCAGAATAGCATTGCCGGGGAAGGATTATTGTCTTATATTAATTATTTGTGGCCACTTTCCTTTTGTAGTCAGTGTTACCTTGCCAGCAGGTTAAGCCTGGCACAATGTCTACGTTTGATTCCTATAGGAGCATTTTCAATAAAACCCAATGAACTAACTAGTGTTTGAATCTTCATTCGGGTCGCCCAGAGATATCACTGTGTAGAACACACAGTACAGGTGACATATTTTCTTTTATTGCGGTGGTTGGAGTACCGGGAGGACACCGTCCATTGGTCTTCGTCACACGATCCGGAGGAGAGAAGTCAGCTCAACTGCAGCTAGTTGGTATTGCCACTGTAATATCTGGAGCCCATAATCTACCAGCAGAAGGTTTGGTGAGAAAACTACGTAATATTACCTGTCCTGCTCCCAACCATAAAACAACACAATTTTGCTACACTACCTTGCTGTCAGTGGCCATATAACTTAAAACATATTATTACTTTTCAGGTCAGTTGCAAGTGGGCAGTGCTCCGAGATGGATGTGTACTTAGTGTGTGGAATTACTCCTGGTACATGCACTTAATGTATATTTACTCTCAGTACATAATTATTCTTGGTACTTATTCATTACACAATCGCTAATTACTCATTGTGCATACTTAGTTATTATGTAACTATGCATTGAACATCTAATTACATGTGACTACTCTCTACAGGTGTCGAACAAAAGGCACTCCACTTACCCCTATCCCAGCAACCTCCTCACTTGTGGTTTGGCAACCGAAGGGTAAACATGTGCACCTAGTGTCAGTACTTACTCATTATACAATTTATAATTATGCAATTACGTGTTATTACATTTATTACTTCTAATTACACTCGGAAGGTGTCGAACCAAGGACTTCCCACACACCCTCAATAAATTTCTAATTCCCACAAATGTTGCCTGATTTATTTGTCAACCAAAAGGGTACCACCACAACCAACAGCCATTCACAGCACACCACCCATGGTAAGAGGGAAAGGGGTATCCTGTCAGCTAATCACAACACACCTCCCAGGGGGTAGGAAAGAGGTATTCGATACACTCCTACCAAATGTCTCTTGTGCCATTTTGGAGGTTTTTATGTCGCTGGACTTATGTGCACACCCTACCCACCTGCCTATACAAACAAACGATGATGGACAATCTAGAAAAAATGTATCTTAATAAGACTCTCATAGATAATTTCATCGCACAATATCTTAGATAAATTTTCGCGTAACATTTCTACCAGAGCTGACAATACCAAAGGGTCCTACTAACTTACCAAGCCAACTTACCAGGCCAAACAACTAGTTGCGATACACTCCTAAAAAATATTCCTTAAAACACCCCTCATTTCATTTGTTCGCTGTATAGAACTCAGTCGATTCTAAATTACCCGATAAGGCATAATACTTCTAATCGAACCATAGCCATTCTCCTGAACCCGCTCACATAAATTGTATCTAAAACAGACTCTCGCAATATATTGTTTACACCATTGTATTATTAAGTATTTAAGATAAGCAGAAGGGACAATATAAGATAATAAAAGTACATTACTCTGAATTCATAGACTTCATTTATTTACTTATTATATACATTTAGTCTTTCTATTTATTTTGTACATTCGATCTTGACGTGTTCCTAACGTCCACATATCCCTTGTGCCCGTTTGTTTCATTGCAGATGCATTAACCACACAGTAACACTCGACCGATCGACATTGGGTCTCGGTTTCGATCAGTGCAGGACAACAAGAATGGCATTTACACTTTTCTTGCCGCCCTGTAACTCGTGGCCGTGGGTCATAATATTTAACATTCATCAGAAGAGGTAACTTTCGTGATGAATGGATATGTGGCCTAAATGAGTGTGTCCCATGAAGTCACGACCGTTAGACACAACAGCCATGGGTGGGAACACTGGGATAAGATGCGCCGCTTATTCTCACAGCTTTCTGATGTGCATGATGTCGATGGGCCATGTGGCCGAATCCGAAGTGTGACATGGCTCCAAGTAGTGTCAAAAGACAGGGGATCATATTCCTTCAGGAAGTGTAAAGTGGGGAGAGGCTCCCTAGCCACATGAATTAATAGGAACATCTTTAGGTATTTTAGCTGTTATTGCACCAAAATTAACTAGGGAAACCACCAGCTCCAGCATAGAGAGTAAACAACATACTACAGAAGACAGGGCGTAGCTCCGCCCCTAGTTACGAAATCTGCATGTCGTCACATCCATATGGATTCCTGTAAATATAACCATTTCGACACGCACCGATTTTAATATGTAAATTATAAGAGTGTACATGTAATCATCTATCGAGAATCAGCCACCTGAGGCATCATTTCATTTAATATCACCCTTCAAGTGCGGTGACATACTCCTGACATCACTCTTAGCCATATCTGGGGCTCTGGCGTTCATGGGTATGTCACCAATCTGTTTTAGTTTAGTAACCATAATTATGAACAATGTCAGTTTCATCTATCATGTTAGTTATTAAGTTACTTTTTTTTTTCTTTTTTTTTCATTTTGGTGCTGGATTCGCCGGATGTGCGCCGAAGCCAACGCCAAATTGTTAGTCAAACTTCGCCACTCCAGACAACTTGTGGGGCAAACAATACACTCCGTGTACCCCCATGTACATTTCATTGTACATTTGTGGTAATAAAACAGTAATATCATAATTAGACGTGTTTTATTGTATTAACTCGCCTGAGTTCATCGGGTCCTGCGCCCTCATAGCAGCATCAACTTTAAAGTGTCTTTCAGTGTATGTTTTGTATTTACGCGACCTGCCTCCCCCAACCATAGTAAATTCAGTGGTAATATAGGCGTTCAAAGTGGCGGATAGCTTCACCCCAAAGGAAATATTTTACATTTAACATAATTTAACTGACAATGTAATTAGCTCTACTTCATATTGACCGCATATCCAGAGTCCCCATTGACCGTCGGCTGTACAACCCCATTCAACATTTTTTACTCTACCGAATGTTGTGCCAGGCACATCACCAGTTCCTGTTCTCCACCTGCTCCCAGGCGGGACACAAACACTTCACAGCACCTCTGGAAGCACAACGCATCAATATTTACATTGCTCAGATGTTTGCAGAACATGAATAGTAGCCAACACTCTCATATCTTATAACCCCAATCCTTCAGTTCTGCGATGATTGAAGAGATCTCAACAATGTGTGCAGGTCAATCAAAGGTCTGGGTCTATCAACAAGTTAATTCGGGTTTTCGGGAAATATGTAACGAAACGATTATTCTTGACACCTTCTGCCTTCTTCACACCAGTTGTCCAAGAACACTCATTGGTGAAATTTCAGGGATCATTGAGAAAATCGTCATCCTTCTCATCATATATCTATTTCCATGGCCTATCATAGTATTACTTAGGTGCAAAATTCGGCGAGAATTGTTTTAATATTCTTTCGAGAATAAACATAAGCTTTATTTTTTTTTATCTTGTGCTGTCTTCCAAAATGATGGAGCAACATCAATATCCATCTAAAAATTGTGCATCAGCATAACAAATTTGGTTAAATTCAGTTGAATGGTTCCTATATATGGTGTACCACCCTAAATATTAAAATGACCATAATTTTGAAAATTAGTGCTCGGTGCACTCCAAAACTATAACAGTCAGGTGCCCTTACTACATACTACGAGGGATGATTCAGAAGTCATGTCAACTATTATTTATCTCCCAAAAATGACCCAACTCAGGAAATGTACTATGAAAAATTTAAAGTGTATGACAAGTACATTGTAAAGGTGATACTACATGGGGTATGGATGCAGGAATGCCCAGCGAGGAGCATCATCAAACATGGCTGCTTGAAATTGCAATTTAATTGATTATTTCTCATATCACCTGTATACACTCGTTTGAGTGGGTAAGTATCGTACATGTATGAGCTGTATAACATCCCTCAAAGAAGTCTCTGAGGTTGTCAATGGCTCATTGCCAGCGATGAGGCAGATGGAAAATGCCATCAGCTGCATGAGATCCATCAATTTGAGCTACCTCTCGTCAAAATGCCGTGATGATGTATTGTTTGTTGGCAAAGTGTTTATCACAAAATGGCCTCTTCACTTTAAAAATAAGATCGTAGTCACACAGACTAAGATCGGGTGAGTAAGGAGGGTGTGGCAACACCTCCCATCCCCAATGCTGTAAAAAATGTGTAATGCTATATGCTGTAAAAGCTCTCGCATCGTCAAGTAAGACTTATGGTGTTGCCCAACAGCACAGGATATCAGGATGTTTCTCTCTAACTGCATGGATAACATAGTACTGCAGATATGACAGGTAGTACTGTGCATTTACAGTACAGCCCTCACAAACTGTATGACACACTAACACCCCTTGACTGTCATATGCCAAAATGATCACCAGCTTTTTAGGTGACGAGTTTTGTCGTACCGTGTGTTCCCATGGTGATCCAGGATGACGCCATTCATTGGACTGTGGCTTCAATTCGGGTTCGTATGCTCGTGCCCATGTTTCATTAATTGCAATGATGCAGTTCAGCTTGTCATTACCTTCACAATGGAAGTATTCCAGATTGATAAGACATGTCTCATATCAGATCCACTCCAATACCTCAGCTAAGTGATGTGGCGTCCAATTGGCAAAATATTCTGTACACTTAAGTCCCGCTGTAGGATTTGGCGTACTGACAATTCAGGAATGCTTGTATGCTGGGTTAGTTCCATAACAGTCCAGCGAGTGTCGTCCATCAGGCACTGATCGATCACACCCACTCGTATGTCGTGGTCAGCTGACACAGAATGTCCACTGCGAGGTAGGTCGACTGTTGACTCTCTTCCCTGTTTGAAAGCCTCTACCCACCTTACCATTGTACGATAAGGTATAATGCAATTACCCACTGCTTCCCATAGCTCTGCATGACATTCAAGCTCATTGTGGCCACAGCATACAGCTATCTTGATGTACACACAGTTTTCTAATTTGGTTATGTTTATTTCGCACTGCTGTCATCCGACAACTGACATAGGGAACGTGTTCATGGCCGGACGGATGCACTCATTTTCCATCTGACGGAAATAGCAATTCGACGTGGGGTACAGCACATTAATGAACTGTGGACAACTTCGGAGTCTACTTTGTAGGATGTTAAACAGCTCGTACACGTACATTATGAGTATATACTGTATTTACAAGAATAAATCAATTAAACTGTGATTGCAAGCAGCCATGTCCCTTACTGGACATTCCTTCATCCATGCCCCATGTTGTGTCACTTTAAAAATATAATTGTTGTATACTTGCAACTGTACATAGTACATTTCCTAAGTTAGATCATTTTCGGAGATAAACGATAGTTTCCACTATTTCTGAATCACCCCTCATATATGTGTACCAAGTTTGGAAAAATTTGGTTAATGCATTCGAAAATTGAAAGATGGGGGAGGGGAGAGGGTGAGTCGCTCGTGCACATACATACACAGACAAACACATGGGAAGGAAAATGATCTCATAAGCTTTTATTTCCTTCAGAAGGTAGGCTAATAAAATATATCATGATAATGTACAACAAAAGAACACTATGGGATTAGAATGCTATTCATATTTCCACTTAGTTCACCCTAGAATATGTTAGTGAAATTGTTCTCCAAACTTCGTCATGTTGAATAAACAGTATCATATATTGGGATGTGTAATAGGAACAATACATTAATGTGATCACATGCGACAGTGAACTGCTATCCTGAATGACATGAGAACATCGATAATATTCAGTGACACCTGTGCAAGACAACACTTCCACAACAATTGTAAAATACCTTGCGCCTTCAGCTTCGCTTCGACACACTAGTTAAAATGCCAAGCGAATATTATGTTAATTATGGAACAACTTCCATTGCTACTGGAATCGAGGCTTTCACACAAGTTAGTATAGAGTATAAATAATTTTCCATTTGAGGTGAAGTTTTTTCCTGTTATGAATAATGCTTCTGGATACACCCAAGAAAATATTCTGATTAACTATAGCAAAAACTACTTAACAGAAAAATTTCAGTCATGCCACTTAAAATATAGTTGTGTATGAGCAGCAGATATATGTTTGCTGAACTTCATTGATTGAATGCACTACCATGTGTACATGCTTTTACATGGTTTGAGTCTTCAGGACCCAGAAAAAGTGGGTCATTGTTGGTACAGGACCATTTGGTGCTATTGTAGGAGGACTGTATAAGGCCACCAGTTAACTGCAGAGAATGACATGAGCTGGTGTCTCTCCTTTACAACTCAATGTCTGTAGATGGCGATGAGAGTTGCTGCAATTTCACACTTACCTACTGAGGGTGTTAGCCCCCTCTAAATGCCAATAAAATGAAGTGATGTTGACACATGACTGAGAAATATGGTAATTCAGATGTACTTCATAGCCAAATTAGGAAAGAGTACTTACAAAAATAGTAGGAAAACTGTAAATGGGTAAAGCACCAGACACCAGCTGAGACACAGCCAAATGTGTAAGAGACAACACAATCACATCACATATCCACATGAGAACCTTCATACTAGACACTTACCAAATTGAAGCAGATATGGCATGCTGGCATCCGTGGTGAAAAAATACAAACTATGAGGCCCAGCATTAAATTAAGAGAGTTGAGCCCCTGGGACATGCAGATTTGAAAGGAAGAGGAGGAACTACTCCTCGACAAACAAAGTAAAATTAAGCTCCAGAAAAACAATTATACTACACAAATGGTACATAAAATGGTTGATGGACAAGGAGCTGCATAATGTATGCCTACCCTCTCTCATACCTGTTTCAGACTGGCGATCATGAAATCAGCCTGTGCAAAGCTGGAGTTGGTTGTAGCCCCATTTGCGAAAAAATTAATTTATATATTTTAAAAGAACACAAATTTACAGAACATCAAGCAATAACACAAGCATTACAAGACACTTTGAAACAAATTTACATATTAGCTCAGGAAAGCTACACACATTGAAACTGATTAAATACAAGACTATAATTTTTTTTTCCTCAGAATCTGTATTTCCTAGTCTCTTATGAAGCATCTATCAAACATGATTATTCCTTCAGAAATTAATAAATGAAGAAATAAATTCTCCGACATTGGGCGACTCTAAATTGGAAAAAGGGTCGTGGACATTCATTCTTGAATAAGGTAAAAAATAAAGCATTTATTGGTGGGCCCCTTTTATGATGCTTTTTTTACATGAGAATTACAACAAAAAAATGTGGGAAACACAATGGACAATAAAATATCATCACTGAGTAACACATGCCGCATATTAATAAATTTACCGGTGGATCAACCTATGTACATCGAACGTTCGAAAATTCATTGTTTGGTGAGTCTGGTTGAACCGGTGTATCAATCAATTCCACCGGCCTGAAAATCTGATGGATCCGGTGGATATGCATCGAAACTTCAACCGGTGTATTTTTGAATGCTGCTTCTGAAAAGCAATAACATAAACAAACCTGGAGCAGGTGTTTTACAGGTTCAGAAAGCAATGGAAGTGGTGGAATTTGTATGCAACTGTATTAATTTGTCTCTCAAAGTAGACTTAAATACCACTGAAAATCTTATACCATGTTTATTTCCTTTGGCACCGATAACCATTTAGAATTCAAACTTTTGTGGTAAAATTTAACCATTTGATCAACCTGATGTTCGTAAAACACCTCCATCGGTGTACACCAGTGTATCAACCACTGATGGATCCACTGATGAATTTACGAATACGCGGATGCAGGGTTCGTAGCTACTAGATAAAGTGGGCATACAGTAGTCACCAGACTGCCACCATATCTGTTGCATCCCCATCATGATCTTCATATCCCTGGCACTTCCTTAACTAGGCAAAATACGGCGTACTCAGCCAGCTCGAGCTGTCACACCCCCAAAAGTCACTCCTAAAGACCCTGTCATGCTGTTAAATTTTTCCATCAAACTGCTTCTAATAAGTTTGGTCAAATAAAGTTGGGCAGTAATGACATCATCGAAACATCATAAACGCCACCATTTTGGTCTGAGATAGTTGGATGGCTTCAGTTTCTTTCAAACATTTGAAAATTGGACCAGTTGTAAAATTTATTTGATGTTTGACGGTCTCAGCCAATCAGAATTGTGCACTGCGAAAATGGACGACAAAAATACCGAACAATTGCTGGAAACGAAGTAAGTTATGAAGACAATTAATTTATGTAGAAGCTGTCTGGTCATGAATGCTATTTTAAGTGAATATTTCACATAATATTACGAACTCAAGAGGTATTTATTTCATTGTGCAGGAAACATATCTTATGGGCCTTATTCATAGTGAGAGCTTCGTCCAAGGATGATCCAGAGATGATCTTCCTCGGAGTTGGTCTGAGGTCAGTCCGGACTAAGGGTGGACTAAATACATCGTATTCATAAACCCCGATTAGAGTGTGACTAACTTTAGTTGAAGGATCATCGAAGCAATCTCGTTATTTTTCACTACATTAACGTCACTTTATTCGTTTTAACCTTGTTTTCATGACTCACTATCACATATTGTAATATATGACTTTCCTTTGTAATTTATATGGTATTACTGCAGGGTGGATGGTGAAATTAATATATTATCTTATTGTTCCATATTGATTTGTTAAATTTTTGTAGGATTTTTGTTAACTATAATCTGCACTGGTGATATGGGCTGATTTCATTTTATTATGTCAATACTCTCTTTATAATTATGTTAAGTGAGTATTGAAATTCTAAATACTTTACAAAAATACAGTATAAACTGGTAAAATCGTACTTTCTAGACGAGATTGGAACTTGTATCCTTCCGAACAACAGCCATCTACGTTACCATTGAGCTGCCGATACAATTTCATAGCGAAGAAATACTTATATATATATTGGCCATGTAAGATATGTATAAAATCCTCTTTGAGTGTATTAATATCACGTCTCGTAAGAATCAGTTTTATAGAAAGGAATTGCTGTAGCTAACAACTGATGTATTATTAGGCTTATAAAGTATATTTCCTTTGAATTTTTATTCATGGGACTTTTAATTCATTAGGCCGGCATATTTTTGCTTACAGATTGACAGAATCGGCCTTAAACATAATTTCTATGTTTCGTAAACTTTATCAAGCTTTCCTGGAATGTAATACTAACGAAACTGTTGTATTTTTTGTTCGCTATGATTCTTTTTGGCCTTAATACTTCGTTAATCATACCCTCATTCCGGACTAAAAGTTAGGCCATACTAAAGCAATTGAATACTCTGACTAGCAACAAAATGCTCTCTGAATACGAAAAATTTTGGTCTGAGGATGATCTTTCCTTAGTCCTGGCTAAAAACGACTATGAATAAGGCCCCAAATTAAATTCTAATTTATTAAAGTATTAAAAAAATAACAATATTACTTACATTTCTTACTCTAATGGATTGCATGGAAATACAAATGCAATATTTCACTATAAAAATAATTTTAAATTAATATTTCAAACTAGATTCTCCCAATAAAAAAAATTTATCAGTGTGACACATTTTCAAATACGTTCAAGATTATTTCATAAATAGTGAGACTGGGACTTTAGGAACACGTAGACAGAACAGCCACATGACTCTGGTAGTGTAATGTCATGCCAGCAGAGTATTTCTCCACACGCCATGACAGCTGGGAATTCATCAAGGTAGTCGCCCGTGTGTAGAGGGCGTGACGAACTCCAGTAGAGGGTGCATGCCCGCTGCACTTATTTTTAGCATGAACGGTTCGTACAGTGGGGAGATGCTGCCCGCATCAGTTTTTTTAAAATCATATACCTGAATAAACCTTTTGAAATTTAATTTCTGATGTGTGTACTGAACTTTTGGTTGTAAACAAAATACCCCAGGAAATTGTTTTGTTCATTCATAGAAATATTGTATATAGTTTACAAAGTTATGTTGGAAAGAAAAGCATTAAAATAGTCAAAATTCTGAAACACTTTGTTAAAGACATTTGGGAAAAATTGAAATACAGCTCTAAATTCGTATGTTATTCTGTATTAGAGTTGTCTACTTTAGCTGCCATTGAGTACGAAATGAATTTTTAAGTCTAACGTTGTGTGTATAACGTCGTGTGTATAACGTCGTAATGTGTTTTATTTTTAATGTATGGAGGGTTCAAGAATTCTTATAAATTTTTAATTTTTCACACAGATTAGCGAATTTTCTATTTTTCTATTTTGTGTATTAAGTTTTCTTTCACTTTATTTCGTAAGATCAGCGGGGAAGATATTTCGAGTTTATTGTACTTTTTTATGGCTGTTGTACGATAATCAAGGCCATGAAGTTTTTGCACCTCTCAGAATGACGATGAAAAACATACAAAATTTCTGTCTCTAATTGACGTATACATCCTGGTTTCGTTTCTGTTCGGATAAAACGACGTTGTTATAAGCGATTAGTTTTTAACAAGAATTGAAATGCATTGGTTTGAGGGAGGAATTTCAGAAGCGGTTGGTTCCGCGAAAACAAAAAATGCTGTTTTTGTTGTTTTCGTTGAAGGTTAGTTTTCGCACAGTAGTGTTTTTTTAACTGGTTAAATTAAGCAATATTGCATTTCTTAACGTGTTTGCTATTATACTGTGTTTTGGTGCATATTTTTTTTTGCTTTATTGGTTTTCATTTTATAACAGGATCAGATACAGCGTCACAAAATGTTGCTGCTACTATCAACAGTGCAGAAGTCTCATCGGTGCTGGAGAGTAATGATTTTGTCGCTATAAAACTTGCTAGCGGTTCGCAACTGTATACGCAGTTTGCCCAGATTTGTATCCTTGAAAAATAGTATGTAAACACACACAAGCCCATGATTAGTTTTAAGGCCCAGACAAAATTGCTATTATCACATCGGGACTAGCGTACAACCCAAAACCATGTTGTTTACACATGTTATGACGTCACCAATATGTCGTCAATGACGTCATGTTTTTTTTTTACTATTGCTCCCATCCCTTACCTACGACAATCCAACGGGGCATGTTGCTACGAACATCAAACAAATCCAGATTAATTACAAATGGTAAATACTAGGTACCTTGTGGTAAAGCACAGAGTGTTGTTTATATTCATGACACAATTTATGTTTTCGTATATTTTGAGCCCCTCCAGAAAATTTTAATCATAATATTTATGTTTGCCTATTATTTTGTCGGTTATTTACATCATAATGAAACGTATTTGTGTTTTAAAGATTTCATTACGAATTTATGACCTTATTTCCTATTGAAATTGAGCGCTGGATCATGATCTTCAATAACTATACAGTTTTACAATATGCCTTAAATTTGCTTTTAACTTACTTTGTATGAAAATGATTTTGCTAGCCAAAGATGCGAGTTTATCCAGTTTTATCCAAGCAATTGATGTCACGGGATGTGATGACAATGAGTTTGTTTCCTTTGTAAGACGAGGGCATGCTATTGGAAGCCCTGTGTAAAGGGTTCATATCCCCGGGTCATTTAAAATGGTCACACCAGGATTTTGTTCTGCTAACCCGGTGGCAATTTTCACAGCGGTCAACGCAGTTAACCAGGTTTGAGATGTGTGCAGAGGCATGCCGCAGTTCGAGGTTGACATGTAGGGAGTTTTGGGAAACATTCTGGAGATTATTATTCCTGTGAGGACTGGAAGATGTCGCAGCCAACTCCGTCTCAGATCCAAGTAAGGTCGAACAAAAGTGTGATGCGAATTTCTATCAACCTTCGTTAATGTGATGACTTTTGCTGCAACTTAAGTAAAATTAACGTTGTGAGTTGGATCTTGAACTAATCAGCTATATTTTATTTGAAAATGAATAAAAGATTTTGTGTGGGATTGTTAAAATATGTGTTACAATATTAACATATGACACTGACATTTTTCCTTGCTCGCACTGTTATCAGTGGTCTCAGGATTATGACAATGTGTGCTCATGAACAGAACTAGCTACCGGCGTAAAAATAATGTTATAATTTCAAGCAATATGATTTATGGTAATTCTTAAGAATAGGGGCTTTTTTGAAAATGGGAAAAATAATACCTGGGTATGTTAGATATGATGATTAGTAATCATAATTACTAATAATTTTGGAGGGGCTTCAAGTAGTTTTCTTTAAAAAAAAATGTGATAGGATGGTTTTCAACGAAGCTGTATTTATGCTATAAAACACGTTTAATTTATGTAGAATATATTTATATCGGGTCGCTTAATTGTTTTACATTGAAGGATACTGTTTACAGTGAATATTTATTCTGTAAAACCTCACTTAGAGGGCATATTTATGCCAACCCGCTGAGGTTATACAGGTATACAACACAGCTTTCAATCAGTGTCTGAAATTACTCAAGGTCTACATTTTCTATATTCACATACCTGATTGATATGTACGGTGACATGAGTATACAATAACTAGAATGTACAAAATACAATAGTTTCATATACAAGCAGTCCGCGTTGTGTGTTTACGCGGGCCGACATATTTGACGTACCATTTATGGTATATGTATCAGTATTTGGCCTACTGTATGACGATGAAGTAGTAATGGTACGAAATGTACCATTTTGTTGTGCCAGTGTACCATAATATTGTATAACCCCTCTACTACGGAACAGTGCTGATCGACAAGCCTGCGCCGGTGTTGGTACGTTAGTTTCTGGTTAAATGCCAAGTAGTGCGGTTAATGTTCAGGAAATGTTGCTGCCCTCATGAGTTGTGACGTCCGAATCCGTCCATGTGACCTTCTGTGCGTGACCGTTGCCTGTGTGGAGGGTGTTACCTGGATGTTAGTGAATTTATTGTATTAACTCTCTTTTGGCAGTTGTTATTCGATTTTTTAGTAGATCACTGTGTTTTGTCGAGTGAGGTAAGGTGTAACTCATACGTGGCGGTATTTTTTCACTGTCAACGGTCAGTTAGAGCATGTGTCGGTAAAAAGTATAAGAAGGTGCTTTGCAATTTTAAAAAAATATTTTCGGCACGGTGCGTGGTTTGAAGAAAGTAAATTAAGTATTGAACTGATTTGTAAGATTACATATTATTATTTAAGTATTCATACTCGTCGCGTCCTGTTTATTAGTCGAATGTGCTATATTAGTCAACCTACCGTCGTGGATTGGTTGTCCTTTTGTCGCAAGGTGATGGTTGATTGGTGTATGCATGAGACAAGGGGTAAAATTTAGGGGGGTGAGGGGGCTCTTTCACTGAAATAGATGAGGCAAAATTTGGGAAATGTAATAATAATAGGGGTTGCATCGCCCAGGGGCAGTGGGTTTTCAACGGTATTGAGAGAAATACAAATCATATTTTTCTTGTTCCTGTCTAAAATTGTACCAGCAGGACGCTTTTGACTGCGATAAAGGAATTCATAGAGCCTGGAATGACAATTATAAGTGACTGTTGGCGTGCCTATAACTCTTTCAGAGCGTGACTATGAGCACCTTCGGGTGAATCATAGTATGAATTTTGTTGATCCGGATACAGGAGAGAACACCCAAAGGATAGAGAGTGTGTGGCGAGATGTGAGGCATGATCTTCCTCGGTATGGCAGGAGGGCGCCGCACTTCGTCGGGTACCTGTCAGAGGTCATGTTTTGCCGGCGGTACCCTGACCAACGAGAGCATATGCATCACTTCCTGTTCTCCGCTGGTGAATTGTATGCACCACCTACTTAGCTGAGTAAATACGCATACTTTTGTACTGTGTTAGTGTGTGTGATAGTTTATAGGTTGAATGTATTTTGTATTATTTTGCCACCAGTGATGTGACATGTGGAGGATGTAATACAGTTAAACCTAAGGTAAATATAGGTTGTAGTAGTAGTTGTGATGAAGTATTAATGCTGATGATGTGTAGCCCTCTCACAGGGAAAAATACTGTGCAAGCGTAGTCAAACATTATGCACCAAGCAAGAGTCCCAGCACTAGTAGGGGAGCAAATACCCAAAACTGTAATATAAGGCGTGTGTGCAATTTTTATTTTGTGGGTGGTGACGTGAAGCGTTGCGCAACAGCAAAACTTGGAGTTTCCCCACAAATTATTGTCATGTGTAGCCTATTTGCACTGAGAAATAGTTTTTTTTTTGCAATTTAACATAGTTTTGTACTATTCGTAATATTACTGTAATATTGTCATGAAAACATCTTAAATTGCTAAAAGATTGAACTGAACATTACCTAAATTGACAATTTTAGCAATACAATTTAGAAATAAGATAGTGGGGAGGGCTGTAAACTAGAGGAAAGTTGAGGGGTAAAGGTTTATAATGAAAATGTACATATTTTGTATTTCTTTTACCCCACAATTTCCCTGATCTTCATAGCCCTCCCCACTATCGTATCTGTAGATTGTATTGGTAATATTGTCTATTTCGTTACCGTTTGGCTCACTTTTTTTGCAATATAATGTATTTTCATGAATAAATATTTAATTATTTACAAATTTTTCACCCTTTTTACCCCACAATTTCCCTGAACCTCATAGCTCTCCCCGCTATCGTTTTTAGGTTTCTATTGGTCAAATGTTAATGCCCCTAGTAAATTATGTGTTCTGTATGATTAGTAAAGTGGAATTATACCACTTTTTGAGATTTTTTTTAAATCACAGAAACCTCTATTCATAAGAATTACTGTTAAATGTTCCATTATCTCTCAGTGTTGTGTGAGAAACACCAATTATTACTTATTTCCTCATTTATTAAAGATGAAGTTTTTGCAAGCATCTTGTTGGTCTGTTGTAGTAATTAGTATGGTTTATCATGGTATTCTACATCATTACTAGCTGATTTGATGTATGTGTTTAATGAATTTAATATATACTGTTGTACTGATAGGTATAAATTCTGAACATTTATCAGTCATACTAGGCTGATTTAGGAGAAGTTAATTTAGTAATGACGGTCTCTGCCATACAGACTAGGTATTATATTTTATTAATTTAGTAATGACGGTCTCTGCCATACAGACTAGGTATTATATTTTATTTTATTGGGTTGGATTAGTCATCTGAAATTCTCACAACACAATACTAACCTTTCATATTGATACATGGCAACTATATTTCGTTTATTTCCTTTAGCATGCAAAAGCATAAAGTTCTACTAATTGCTGTTGATCACACTCATGAGTAATTACGGAAGAATGTACGTTTCTGTTGAGTTCTCATACTAACTATAAGATATTCAGAGACCAACCAAAAACTTAACACTAACGTTACATTACATTTATAACCTGCTACAGAATCCTGACCTAACATTACCTACGTACAATACGTTCCACTGAATACACACATTTGTTATTAAATATCTCAACACTACGGTACGTATATTATAATAATATACGTTGTACACAACACCATAACACAGTGCATATTTCTATATTAGCTCCATTCACTGTTCTATAACACATAATTGTATATCACAGTAACAACTAACCTATTATGAAGTTCTGTTTATACACTCCCACGCAATACTTCATACTTAAATGTGCTACAATGTAGGCCTATACTCACTATCAGTGCTATAAATTCTAATTTATTATGTCACTCACCCAATCATATGTTGTTTGTGATTAATCACGACACATTAACGGGTATCCAACTTGTCAAAACATCACAGACACTCAAATAACCGCACAAACACACACTCGTATTTAGCACAGTTATTTGTTTTAATATGTCATACAGTATGAATTGCAATAAAACGCTGCGAACAGCACTATATCACACACCTGCCCACTGTCAAATACACTCGGGATGAATTTCTTACTATTATACCATACAAGGAAATGTACAGTCCTACAACTTAATAAATCCAAAGTACTCAGCTTTGGGCTGATTCGAATGCCTACCACTCGTTCTCGTTTTTTTATACTGCCAACCTAATCAACTATACTGGCAACATCTTGACGTCATTAACTGTGTCACACATATAAACAAACCTGTGAAATCGGGTTCTACACTAGACCTCAGCACATCACTAACAACACAGTATTATACACACGTGTTAAACTCCATGTAATCCACTATGACAAAGCTCAGTCGCGTACAGCAATGGGCACATACCTAAGCACAGTATGAATAACAAGAGGAATTCAACTCAGTTTAACTTCCCTTAATACTGTTGCTGTGCGTCATTGTTCAGCCAATCAGAAGCCTCGAATGCAGTACTACGTAGTCAAGTGGAAAACTAGTTTGTGAAATAAGAAAGTTTGTATTGACTTCAGTTTTCATGAAGTGATTGTCTTTTGTTCAATTTGTAGTGTGTTGATAATTGGGATTTGTGGGAGATCTAATTGAAACTTTGTGTATTTACGGTAAAATGTACGAGTTGAAGATTTTTTATTGAATAATATTAATTGATACAGTTTACTTACTAATTTGATGAAATCATGCCACTTACTAAAGCAACTAATATTTCTCAAGTAGCACGGTTGGAAAAAAACAAATGAGGACTGCAAAGGTTGTGCCAATTGTAGCCAGATTGCTGTGTTTGTGTTGTGTTGTGTTGTTTTTGTTATTATTATAACTGCTTGTCAAATGGTTACGTCAATTGCGCCTGGGCTATTACAGTGGCATGAGTGCTGATATATATCATGGAAGTGGAGTTCATAACACACTCCATATTCAATCTAAAATGGGCTGCATGCATACATGGATAATGCACAAGTACCCTTGAGAAAGCTGGGCAACTCCGAACGCTTCCTTGTCGGTGATTCTGTGTAGCCAATAGGAATCTAGCATTAGGTTTGTTGAATTAGTCTTCGCTGCTATTGTGGTTGTATGATTGGTAGATGAAATTGAGGTACTGTCCCATTTGAGTAGGTTTTCTATATACTTTAGTAACAATTTTATCATTTTGCTTGGACGACAAAACGTTAAGGAAAGGGATGCTTCCATAATTTACTGCTTCATATATAAACTATATCAAAGTACTGAGAGAATTGAGGAAATTAACAAATATTCAGTTTCTCAGTTCCATGGTGCCAGACAAGAAATGTGTCATCAACATATTGTAGTTAGTTTTTTTGAGGGCATCTTCCTCTAAATTCTCCATGAAAATATTGGCCATGAAAGGCGAAACTGAAGAGCCTGTCTCCATGCCAACTTCTTGCTTGGAAATGTTGCCTTTGAATTTGAAATAGGTAGTTTTTACACAGAGGATAATTAGTTCCATGAAGAATGGAATAGGCAATAATGTTCTCTCCTTCAGAGTGGTGTTATTTTCCTACTTGATTTCTATGATACTGTGTGTTTCTCCCACGGGATCATTAGTGAGAAGGCGTTGTACATCAAAACTCACCAAGGTGTCATGAGGTGCTATTTCCAATACTTTGGCCGTGAAGACGAAATGATCAGAATCTTTTAGAAAGAAATTTGTATGAGATGTGAGTGGTTCTGCAATTTTTATTAGAAATTTAGACTGATTTTGGCATGGTGAACTGCAAGAGAGTATGATGGGTCTCTAGAATGTGCCTGGTTTATGTATTTTCGGCAGATCATAAATATGTAGACATTGGTTGCTGCGTGGTGTAAGTGTTCTTCTCATGCTCTCTTTGATTTGGTTTTCTTTCAGAGTTTGATACACTTTTCGGTCAATGCTTGTGGTTTGACCTTTTCCTAAACGTATGTATTTGTCCAATGTGATTAATTCAGTGATTTTATTGTCGCAGTCTGTTCTGTTCTATACAAGCGTTGCACTAAACTTATCTTTAGGTAGTAATACAATATCTGCATCTGCTTTGAGTTTTTGATGGCTATGGCTTCATAAGCTGAAATGTTGGGTTGTGGTGGTTCAGTCAAGGAAATCACTGTTCTTACTGTCCAGTGAAATTCATCTTGTTTGGCAGCTGGTAACATATTGACGACACTTTCCACAGATGAAACTATATCTAAGGCAGAAATCTGCTGAGGCATGAGGCTTAATTCAGCCCTTTTTAAAAATAGACTTCTCGCTGTATGACAGAGTCTTGCTGGAATACTGTATTTTGGCATGTATAGGCCGCACCAGAAGTTTTTGATGAAAAATTAGGGATAATTAATTTTTTCAAGTATAGGCCACACTGAATTTTTGTATTCCTGTAGATATTAAGTCACAATGATGTACAAACATAATAAATTCCGGCATAATTTCACCCCTACAAAACATTTCTGGCAGAAAATTTGTTATATTGCAATGTTTACGAATATACATTGTGCATTACTATTCCGCAGATGCATTACTATTCCGCAGATGGTAATGTGACATGACATGAGAAAGCAAAATCACATTAACATATTACACAAAATGGCATCTTCTCAATGTGCACTTGTAGAGCCACGGTGGGCGTGCAAACTACGTAAGAATCTTTGTCATGTACAGTACAGAAATTATTTTCTCATTGACGACATCTATGGGTGAGCTCCAACATGTTTACATTTTACACATGCGGGATGAACAAATAATTGCACTTTTTTCCCCCCTTCCCTTCCTTCCTGCCTTTAAGAATTAAAACATTACAACTGAATGTTGACAAATTTCTAAACATGTTTTGGGGAAAATATAAAAAAAAAAAAAAAAAAAAATCTTATCTCATATGTACTGTAGTATCTCGTATGTAAGCTGCGCCCCAGTTTTTGTATTTTTTTTTTTTTTAATTTTTTTTTTAATATGCTGCCTTTACACGCCAAAATATGGTAATTTATGACAGTGTTGAAGTTGTTTTGTGGTGGTAGGTACAGGCTCTTTTTATTTTACTAAACACAAAAGTCTAGTTATTTTTTGTTGCTGCTTTTCTTTGACTCTGCACAGATTTAATTTCTAGCTTTATTTCTGATGTTTTATTATTTAGCTGTTTCGTTGAGGATGGTGAAATGTAATTTCCTTCCGCAAATTTTTGCTAGTTTT
The DNA here is from genome assembly GCA_029891345.1 of Dryococelus australis. NCBI lineage: Eukaryota > Metazoa > Arthropoda > Insecta > Phasmatodea > Phasmatidae > Dryococelus > Dryococelus australis. Next base: position 33,136,609 of record CM057004.1, read on the forward strand.
GGATGCAACCCCCCCCCCCCCCCCCGCGTTTTACTGGTGCTTTAATAGTGAGTCTCTTCAGAATAACACTATTACTGCGGCAATTCCAAGAAAATGTTGAGTTGTTAGAACATTGAGACAGAAGTATAATTTTCTTTTTCTGATTTCTAGTTGACAAATGCATACTAGGTCCATACTGGATATTGATGTGTTGTTGAATGATTCTTGCAATGGTGATGTTATTAGGTCTGTGACTTAATTCCTTCAAGTTTCAGAACCTTACGTTTCTTTGTATTATAAAATAGCTATAATCCATCACAGCTCATCTGCTTGTTCCAAATTACGTGCTCCGCTCCCATTTTGTAGGCATCCGTAATTGTAGAACAGGCCTAAGAGAATTGGCAATTTTAGCATTAGAGTGTTTGTGGGAGGACAATATTCTGGTGAGTTATGTTTGTGGATTCATGAATTTAAAGGGAATTATGAAGAAAAGTAACTTTGGTAGCCTAATTGTACCATTTCAGTATTTATGCTTCCTGAAACAAGAACAGAAAAGATTGCATAAAATACTTAAAAAAATAAAATAATAGAAACAAAATGGTGAAAAAAGTTAAACATATTATTCTACTCACTATGTTATTGCCTAAAATCATTTAAAAACCCGTATATAGGATAGCATAATGAAATTAAGTTTTCAGTGTGTGTTTCTAACAGAACTTAATCTAGACAGTTGTAGCTGAATTTTTGTGTGTGCATTTATAGTAATTTTGTATTAGTTAGGGTCTGTTGGTTACATTTTAGCTGTTTTACTGTAGTATAGTTTGTGTAAACAGGTAACTTCAGATTGTTTTTTTTTATCTAAAAAAAGGTTTCAGAAAATATTCTAAGTATTTTTCTTGTTAGTACAGTGATGTATTTTGATCTTTAGATGTTTTTGTGATTTGTAAGTGCAGTACGCCATTATTAATGTTTGTATTTCATATCGATAAGCCTAATTTACCAGCTCCCTAATGACAATGTTGGCTGATAACCTGTGTTTGTACACCCTTTTGGCTTCATCACATAACGTAACTGATTTAAAGATGACACATCAATTTGTAGTGTATGTTTTGAAGCTGTGTATGTTATACTTATAAATAATAAACAGTTCTTATATCGTCACTGCCTTAACGCACATCAGATCAAATTGTTCCTGTACCATCCATATTTTTCATTGGAGGAAGCGGTGTACCAATAGAAGTAATAGCAGAGCAGATTTCAGTTCCTGATTTGGTGGGTAGGATCGACAGTGTACTTCAGAAACACAGACAGACAAAGGCTGTTGGACCAGGTATGTTTTGTTAAATATTTTTGCTGCTGAATTTTTTTGAACTTTGGTCAAAGGAATTTTTTGAATGCATGAAAATAATTGTAAAATTGAAATGGTTTACCAATTACCACATTTCTTATGAAGTGGTTTTTCTTCAAGAGCTACTGTACCGTCAGATACTGCAGACACACTGTTCTGAGGTTTTTTTTTTTTTTTGTTTCGTTGTGGTTCACATCGTCGGTGTTTTTATACAAACGTTTATTGGTTTATCTGTAACAGTTGACCAGGATATAAATGCAGTAAATTGGGAAGTAAAAATTAAGGAACGTCATTGACATTTTTCTGTAACAAAAATGGAAAATCGTATAGGAAAATCAAACTAACTGCCTTTGCTTTTCAAATTCTATGTAGAGGTCCCAAATACAGGTTTGGTTGCTGACAGCTTGACTAAACAAAATAGTGTGTCTGTGTGGAAAGTGTAACAGTGTTTAATTGCTACCATTTATTTCATTAGGTATTTTCCCAAAGCATGTAGATAATTACCAAAGCAAACTAAATAAATAAATTTTACACATAGTAAAAGGTCTTTCCTTTTTAATTGATACTACAATTGGTTTTGTGTTTTTTTTTTTTGTAAGGAGAAAAATTTTGGGAACACGTATGTATGTAGAGGAGTTCATCAAAGTTATTGTATTTTTTGTTTAGGTATAGAGACCAGTTTCACCATTAAACTTTTCTTATTTTTTTCCTTGCAAGTTTCACACTACTTTTTTTTACCAAGTTCTCCATCTTTCATCCTGCAGGTTTATTCTGTACCGCCAGTGCTAGTTTTCTGGGCACGCAAACTGTGTTTGCGTTGAGTTGGCTTTGCAAGTAATTCTCTACCACCGACGTAGCCATTAACGCTTCCATGTGTGGACTCAAAAGTGAAGCAAAATCTGGAGCAAATATGCAGGAGTCTCCGAGGTCATGCAAAGCAGACCAATTGTTTGTATTCATTTTTGTAGTGTTGTAACATTGCAGTTTTTCAGGCTTTTCCTTTTGTCTGTTGGTTTCTGATTATTTTGTTGTGGTGGCAAGTCATTAATATAATTTCCAGATTAAGATTTGGTGGATTATTTAAGCAAAGTGCAGGTTATATGTGGTCTTTTTCGTGAGATTTTGGTGTAGAGGTCAATTTGAGGTTATTTTTCATTAGCCCTTAGAGGGCAGTAAGTATTGCATTTTGTAGACCATGTAAAATTATAGAAAGGTATCCTGATTGGGTCTCGTCTCGCCATTACTAATTTGATGAGTAGTGTGGTGTGGTCAACCGATAGCCAATCAGAGCATAGGTTAGAAAAGGGTGACACTGAAGTTTGAGTAGAGCGTAGTGATGTTAGGCGTACCATTTTCATGCTACAGTACTTGTAGCATAATCAGACATTATGTACCATGTATCATGACGAGGTCATCATGGTATTCAAATGCACCGTAATCTGACTACAATAAAAATATTGAGCAAATGACTTAAAAGCATAATAGATATGTTCAGTTTGTAGTCTGCTTGGTTTAAGCCAAAAGCCAAACCCCTATGATTTATCTACAAATTAGTACTTGAAAGTTTGGTGGTTTTACGAACAAGATATTGAGATCAAAATGTATCAATACTGTTCAGATTTCTGGCGATGTTTTGTTGTTCCCACTACGTTTTTGAGTACATTATTGAGCTGTCAGTAGGTTGTATTTTTCTGTATTCTGTGCTGGCAATTTGGCCTATTTTAGTTAAAAATATTCCATTGCTGTGCAGGCATGGATGTTTATAATGTTTTTATAAAGGTGTAATGGTTATTTTTGTGATTTATGAATCTATTAATGCTTCTATTATTTATTTTTATTTCAAATATTTCATCTGTATTAGTTATTAGAAGCATAACATTCAAACAATTGTGGTGTAATAAAATTAAACATACATAAAACTGTGATTTTACGTGTGTTAGAAATGTACCATAATTTTGTGCCAGTGTACCATTATTTTTTATGCCCCGTACCATGAGAGAGTCCCAAATATGTTGTGATTTATACGGGAATTGTATAGTAATTACTTATATTGTAGGCCTAAATCATAGTAACCTACAACTGAATATCCATAAACATTACCTAAGAGACAATTGAAACAATACCATGTCTTAAATATCAACTTCAAAAAATATATGTAATATGGTATTGAAGGTCTGTGGCAATTACAAGGGTGTTGTAAATTACTGCTTATGTTCTTTTGTGCAATCTGATTGTTTAATCAGTTTTACACCACAGGTTTGTGAACATTTCATATTTCAATATATTGTATTGTTTAATAAACACACCAATGTGAATCTGTTAGTGAAAATACAATACTGAGAGATAAAGGACAATGGGGCAAGCTTAAGCAGCACTAATGTTTCTCATTTTGTTGTGAAATGAGGTATTTTATGACAAAAGGCAGCCAACCTACAGCTACCATCAAAGGCAAACCTCGGTAGCATTTTTCTTGAAGCAACAGTTTTCATATAACCATACGTATGTGTACAGAATCGCTCACGAGAAATGAAATGCGGTCTCTACAGCAGAAGTGAAGCAAATAGCTTCAAGAAACAACTGAGCATCGGCGGTACAGAATAAGTGTGCAGGTCAGGATAATGCATTTGTACAGAATATTTCCGCCTGGGGCTGTAGTTTTTTAAGTCTGTAACTTTACCAAATTATTTTATTGAAGCGGGGTGTGAAAAGTATTTAAATCAATACATAGTATAAAAGGAAGTTCCTGGCACACGTCTGTCTATATGACTACGCTAATCTCGAGAACCACTGAACGGATTTGGATACAGTTTTTACCGTTATGATATGCATTTATCGAGAAAGGTTTATGTGTGTTAAAGATTGCCGTAGCACTTATAAGAGCTGAGCATTAATGGTATTAGTGAATCAAGTAGGGGAGAAATGAGCTATTTTGCTGCTTTCTAAGCATGCTCTACCAAAACTGCAGCATCAATTGTTATAATTCTTTCATTGTTAGCAAGCTACATTCTTCCATATACTGTAGCTATAATGTACATATATCAAGTGGGGCCACGGAGGCCCAGTGGGTAGAGTAATCTCAAGTGGAGTTGCAGTGGACCAGTGGTTAGAACACTCTCAAGTGGGCTGCACTGGCTCAGTGGATAGAAATATATCAAGTGGGGCCATAGAAGCGCAGTGGCTAGAGCGATTACAAGTGGGGCCGCAGTGGCTCAGTAGATAGAAATATATCAAATGGGGCTGCAGAGGCCAGAGTGATCCAAAGATCCTTGGAAGTGGGCGAGGGTACAGCTAGTAAGAAATAGAATTCTTTCTGAGAAAACTTACACAGTGCATAATCTCCATACTTTGTAAAGTTAACAAAATAATCTAACTGATAAGGTTAAAGTTAGAGTAAGAAGAAGTTAACTGATTATAGTTAGCTGTTCAAATTAATGCAAAGTAACCGATCAAAGCTTAAGTTAAAACAAAACTAACTGATTAAATTTAAACGTTAAAGAACAAAAATTTTACAGTTAAGATAAAGTCTGAAAAATAAATTTTGTCACTGTGTATTCAAAACATAAAAATTAAATCACAATTTACAGTTACAGAAAAAATTACCACAACTTGGTTGCTGGTTTCGGAATCAGTTAGGCCTACTTATCAAAATTATGATTTAACAATCTTCTACAAAACCATTTGAAATAAAACTTCTAAAATAATCTCTTATAGCACAACTTAGCATGAAACCAAACCAGTGCAGTGACTACAAAAACAATCTAAATGTGCACGCCGCACGAGGACCATCAACTGTGCAACTGTTATTTTTGCATACTGAGAGAGTGTATTGATAGATTGCAATGGTGGCATCTCGCCTACCTCACAGTCATGTTGTGTGTGACTTAAGGATGATTTTCGATTCAGTACATAACGTCAGTTTATCAATCTGTATATTGTGGTGTGCAACTCATTGGCCGTCATAAACGTTGCATATTTTTAAGGAGTTTGTCAAGATGATAATGGCATTTGCATACATTTCACCGTCATCTTCGGCCTCCTGGCATTTGTAAAGTTAACTGTCGTTAGTTTTAATTTGAAACATATATTTTAACTATTAAAATTTAATTAGTTTTAAAATTAGCTAATGGTTAAAAAAATAGCAAATTTTTTAAATCCTTAATTTTAATAGTTTTTCCCAACTGTGCTAATCTCTCTCAAGTTTTTTGTTGTGCTTGTTGAGATTTCGTAAAGTATCATGCTAATAGATAAGCAGTAGCCACAAATCCTGCATTGAATTAAATAATTTCTACAATACCTCTATGGCTGTGAATTTAAACAGTAGTTTCATGATGGTAAGGTGTGTATTCTTCATCTCCCCCAGCGGAACAACCAGTGCTACCACAACCTCAAACTCAGCCAGAAGCCTCTGCCCTTGCAGCAGAAGAAAGAATCATAGAAGAAGTTTGTTTCGTACACGAAGCCAGTCCCTTGTCAAGTACATCTTCTGGTGGAGGTAATTTTTCTGCTCCGTATTATTGTTCAATGTTTCAGGAGTATTCATTGCTCTGGCTGATGTTCTGTCATGGAGTAGGATAATAATACAAGCCTCTATAAGGTCTGTTTGCGGTAAATTAAGCACTTTTGAAATCAACCTTAGAAAAAAATCACTGTCCGTAACTACATGTATGCTACAGTATACACCGGCATACAAACTGCTAGTTAAGTTGCCAGCTATGGCAGATAAAGTTTGTTTCTCTTGTTATATAGACATTAGATTGTCCATTCACTGTTGAGTTGTTAAGTTGTGAGATTTGGACGGCTCTTAACAAGGAGGTCTTGAGAGCTGATGAGGATGAAATGAAATGAGAATGTAGCAGCGTCGGAATGCAAGGGTGGGGGAAACGGGAGATCCCTGGGAAAACCTGCCAACCAGTGGCATTGACCACCATGATTCCCACTTGCAAAAATTTGGCAGTGACCCAGCTGGTGATTGAACTCAAGTTCGCCGTGGTGGGAGGCGAGCCGTTTAACCTCTCATCTACCTGTTACTTCCAACTTTTCTGGAGCCCTGCTAAAGTTCTACTTCCAGGATATCCCTCCACCTTATGCAAATAATACTTAAGCGAGTCTAGAATAATACACCAAAGCGACAACGCACCTCATTTGTGCACACACAGTCTAATAATATTTTGCGTAATAACTATTTCTTACTAGGCATTACCAACACACCTGTGTTTTACTGTTTTTATTCAATTATTTGTAAACGAAATATTATAATTTATATGTAAAGTATAAATAAAATGTCATAACGCAAGTATAAAACTATTGTGATACGTGGAATATTAGGAGACAACCAGACACTTCATACACTGGGTGATTTTTCAAAGGTTTGATTCAAAAAATGTGAAGAAACCGTTAATAGACTAAGCATTCATTTGTATATCAGTTGTGCTTTTAAATTCCTAACATTTCCACAGTTTTACTTGGATGGTACATGAATAAAGTGATCAGGCAGTGTTAATGTTAATTTAATATAAGACAGAAGGGTACAGAATGAGGAAAGATCCTAAGCAGGACTTTCAAAAGTGTTCACTTAGATGTGAACAGCCGATAGAATGTTTACTCTCCCTTCATTTAATGCTGTGAACAAAAGAGGTATATCTTGGGCTGTGATAATAACCCATTATCTTATTACAAATACAGCTGCCATCTCCTATCATTTTGTTGCAGAGCTCCTTGTTTTTGGGCACTCCTGATATCCTCGTGATTGAACATAATTTGCTAGAATTAGTTTTTAGTAGGTACGGAGTTACAGTGTAATCCATTCGAATGTTCCCCTAAACTGAAATAAACTGGCTCCAAATTCCTTTTACCAATTTGTACCCGTTTGTTCTGGTAATGTTTCGTGTGGAACAAGATGAAGGCAAAGTTATAAATTTTGTAACAAAACAAAGTAAGTTGAAACTTTGCAAAATGGCATTCAGAAAAATCACTTCACGGAAATAAAAAAGTTACGTACATGCTTTGTGGTTTTCTGTTGCTCGCACTTTTTAAAAGAACTTTATAAGCATTTGCAAACTAAACAGTATCATGGTCTGCATTGACTATAATAATAAACTGGATTTTATGTGCGGCACTGTGCAAAATTTAGTCACTGATGTGAAATGGTTATTCATGTTGATGCACGACAGCATTGGTCGAGAGGCATGAAATCCTAGTTACGTGGTGGCCTTAGGCTAAGAAGGATTGCCGCTGTCAATTACAGTTTGGTTTGTTTCACCAGTAACACGAGAATTTATGACCTCAGTTAATAGTGGTGATGGACCGGAGCACAGCCGGTGTAGAGAACAGGGTACGTGGTCTGTCTCTACTGGCCACAAAGTCCAATGCCACTTTCACAGTTCAGCGAAATGGCGGGCACACTGCCACAGGTTCACCTGACTGGATGGTGGCCTGGGATGGCTGCTGGTGCTGTCACTTGGTGTTGAAGTAGTGTTGCTGTGGCTGGAGCTGGTTGAGGGCTGGGCTGGTAGCTTGGTATCCCCGAACCAGGGGTTGGCGATGCCAAGGGTATTTCGTCGCCCTGCGGGTAGCGACGACTATCGGGGGCGAGGATACCTGGTGGTCTTGACGAGTGTTGGGAGGGAACTGGGAGGCGAGGTTATGCTGCAAAGTGCAGTTGGAGCTTGGTTGCAACTCAGGCTGGCTTTGGAGGCATTAGCTGCCCTTCTGATCTTCCGCTGGGCACCACTCTTCCGTGTGTATTGCATAAGAAAGTTACAACTACCGGCCTCGCAATAGTGAAGCAGGTGAGGATGGTGTAAAGCCAAGGCCACAGCCGTACAGAGAAGAGTCGTACCCTGTGCTCCTTCATCCGGCCCAGTTCAGAGCAGTGGAAGGAGCAAGACGTACTGATGTCTGAGGGTGGCTCACGGACTTATATTCTTCTTTTCTGCAGGCCCTCTGAGGCACAGGGGCAGGAAGGGCGCAAACGCCACCCCTCAAGCTGTCTGCTGGAGTCGTCTGCTAGGGTTTTCCTCTGATGCTGCGAGCATCATCCCTTGGTACTTATGGTGCCATCCCTTGGCGTATCGTAGAACTATGTGACCTTGGGCGGCAGGCTCTGCTGATAGCACAGTCTCCCTTATGGGAGGTTGAAGTGACGTCTTACTAGAGTGAACAGTACAAGTTGGATGGACGTGTCTGTAATAAGACTCCTCGCTGCAAAGGCGTATCCTTTGGGCACGCGACCAACCTCCACTACTGCTGTAACCCTGCCTTGGTTGAAGTGTAGGCACATTCTGATTAGTGTGTGGTATAGTCAGATAATGCGTTATGCGTCAATGTCGTTCATAATAGAACACCGTAATCTTCCCAATTGCATCATTCACACCACCTCTTTGTTCAGAAATATGTTTCCAGGCAATGAAGTTGTGGCAAAGTAAAACTGCAAGAATCAAGATGACTGTAGTATTGGGAAAAAATAGAAACAAAAATATTCACAATTGCTTTTCACATTTTGCATTTTTAACTTTGTTTTTATAAGTGGGATTAATGTAGATATTGCTAAACTCTACATACAGTAGTTGTCACTTTTGTTTACAAGTTTAGTTATATTTTAGCCTTTATTAAGAATACCCATTAACAGTTTTGGTGTAGGATTTAAATGTTTTATATTTTTGACCAAGAATCAAAAATTATTTATACTGTCACCTATGCAGCCTTAATTTATTGTCCATAATTAGGATATACAGGATGCCAGGTAATTTTTGGATATGGACTGCACTATACAAATCTGTAATAAAAACTAAGTAGAAAATACTCTTTTTTAAAAATGCACAAGGTTCTTCATTTACGAGAAAAACAACATGAAAGGTCCAAAACTATTGTAGCAAACATGTGGTATTCCAATTAGATAAAGGTGAGTTTATGTGGCAATGCTGCAACTAATATGTCGGTCGTAAGGCATACAGCAAGGGAAGGAGCCGAGCTCAGTAGTGCCAATGAGGCCATGGAGCTCACATGCAGTGAGTACTGGGATACAGTAATGGCAATGGGTGCATCCGATGGCCAAACTCCGTGCATGCTGCACACATCCAATTTGCGTAAAAGTGCATTGCTAGGGGCAGAACAAACTTTGAATACCTGTTACGATATTTCTACGTTTGGTATGCTGATGCTGTATGTTGTGTTTAACATGAAGTGGTCATTTTATCTACTTTAATGTTGTTTTTCTCGTAAGCTAAGAAGGGCCTTAAGTTTTTTTTACCAAAGAAAATTTTCTACCTAGTTTTGATCACAAATTCGTGTGAATTACCTGACATTCTGTATTATCTTAGTAAACTGAATTTATCTAATTTAAAAATTATTTATTTAAAACTTGGCTTTTCCATGTGTATGTGTGACATCAGTTTTAAGCACTATACATTTTAATACAGTCAAAATGTTAAGGCCAGATTTAACATTCATCCAGCAGGACTCGAAAGACCGGTGTAAATTGTTCTTGAGTGAGGTGTTACAGTGATTACTGAGACACTTGAATTGCAAGTAAACCTGGATATTTGCATTAGTTATAAAAGTAAGTTAGATTTTAGCGTAGTGTAGTGCACGAGTTCTCTGTTTAGCTTCTTGGCGTACAGAGGGGGAATGTTAAAAAGCAATACATAATTTTTAAAACCAAAAAGGGGAGGGATTCTGTTTCTAGCATATGTGTGCCTTTGTGGCATATAAAGACTGGTAAATTTTCTTTTATCTTTGAATATTGTAATTTAATGTAGGGATACATAGTTCGTAAGAGTGATTACAGTATAGTTTAGTTATTAAATGTTGTCATGCGTATAGTGTTAGACTGCTTTGTCTGTCATTGATGTATTTCAGAAGGAAAGATACAAGTTTACGATATGTGTTAATAGATAATGCAGCCCAGGTGGTGTGCTCAGATGGGATGTGTGAACGTATTCCCAGCCAGGACAAAGAAGAGGGTATTGAGAAAGCAAAAGAGCTGTTGGAGAAGAAACGAGCACAGAAGCAGAAGGAAGAGGAGGAGGTTTGATTTTCAGCTATACATACTTTTTGTTTTTTATGTAGCTGTTATCATTCTTCACTTATTGCTCACTGTGATTTATCTATGGTACATGCAGATATCATATCCTTTTCATTCCTTTATTCAATCAAGCAACTATTCATCAACATTCGTTTGTACTCGCCTCCCACGTAGGTAAACCGGGTTCGATTCCCAGCTGGTTGTTCCCAGATTTTCGCATGTGAGAATTGTGCTGGATGATGCAGCTGGTCGGTGGGTTTTCTCGGGATCTCCCGTTTCCCCTGCCCTTTCATTCCAGTGCTGCTTCACACTCACCTCACTTTATCCTCATCGGCTCTCAAGATGTCAATGTTAAGAGTTGCCCAGATCTCTTCACTCGCTCATTTGTAGTACATATTCTGTCCCTTAATTACCTTAACACATTTCTTCTATGACTCTAAATTTCTCTTTTATAGGCTATTCATGGTAAAGTGAGCACTTTTTGAAGCCCTCTCATTGAAAATAATATAGAATTAATTAGTTTTATTATAGCCTTAGGCATTAGCTTTTGAGTCCTGTGAAGTATATTGATGCGTGACGAAACTGGCAGTAAATACTTAACATGTCATGGAGGAATGGTCCATTTTGTCTAGGTGCTAGATTGGGTGCTCCTATGTATGGGGGGTCTAGTCCCGATGGGGTACTGGTGTTCGTCCATTATACAGGACTGGCCTGGTTACTTTCTGCCAGGGCACCAAAGTCAGGTTCGGGTAACACAATCGTGCATTTGGAAGCAACTGCCTTACTTGTAATACCTGGGCGACGGAGCTCGGTGGGTTTGTGTACAACAATAGGTTGTGAGTAAGCTGGTGAAGGTGCTGCAGGCCTGGGTTGAGGTAGGGCAGAGGTGCTGGGCGAAGGAAAGTGGGGATCAAGTATGCAAGGGCTGGCATTGATGATCAATCTGGCTGGCTGAGGTGGCCTTCTACCCACCACTGGTATTCTTCCGGGCCGGTGTGTACGAGGTTGGCGAACAAGTCCCTCGGTGTCGCAGGGTCCTGCAGGTGTCTCAGGGCTTGGGCCTGTTCCCTAGGGTTGAGCTTGGCTATGGATAGCTCGTGCAGGCGGCCAGAGGCAAGTAGTGTCAGCTTCACTCTCTCCTTCAGACCTGCTGTTTGGAGTAGGTTATCAGGACACACTAATACCCTCCTCGTCCATGAGAAGGAAGGCAGACTCCTTGTATTCCAAATTATTTGTCGGACCACGCCAGGGCTGTAGACTGAGTGGATACCCTATTCCAGTACCTGGCACGGATGCACAGTACGCACTGAAAGTCAGGCTGCACCGTCTCGGGTCACACATGTGGCTGATGCCCTGGCCGAGTCTTCCTAACTCAGGGAACGTCCATATTTCGTGGCATGGAAATGCAGTAGAAAGACAAGAGAACATTCAGCCGACAAGTTGGACCAGAGTCAGTGTATCTGTATAGCTCCTCCATTCTATCTCCGCTTTAGACAGAAAGGAAAGGCTTTCTAGGTGCTTGTGGGTAGAAACTTGGTGTTTTGGCTCGATGAGTAACCTTCCCGGAATCACCGGCATTCCCTTCCTGTGAGGAGTCGACTGGGAGGAAGGTGCTAAATCTACAGGAATGCGGTATCTAAGGATTGAACTGGCACACGTTTATTTCCATTTGATGGGAAATACACGTGATGACGTACTCTAATTCCTGCGTCGGCGCGGATATTGCCGGGAAGCTAAAAGTACGTTAAGGACCAGCAGAGGCGTCTGGTGTAAAATAGCTGGGATGAAAGGTGCGTGGTGCGGAGTGAACAAATATGCAAGTTCCCTTTCCATTGTTGCCTGTGGATTCATGTGTATGGCCACATGATGCTAAAATACTGACACAACACTGGGATTACTAAACTGGGGTAAAACAGGATGATTCCTAAAAAGGACTGTAAGGAAGAAATCCCTTGGTTCCGGCACATCCATGCAGAATGAGGAAGATTGGGTTAGAGTTCGTCGTGAAGAGAGGCACTTGTCTAACACATTGGTTGAGTGGTCAGACTACTCGTAGTAAGCGCTTAACTGGCTAACAGTTCCGAGCAGTGCATACTGGAAGACTGAAGCGTGAAAGAGTTAGGGGTGCAGGCTGGTCAGTGTCCAAGCAATGAGTGCTGGACAGCTGAAGACTGTTCAGTTTAATCCTTCCCTGGCGAAAGCTGTTCCTCCTCTTATACTCATTCGGGCCGCTGCCCGATGCTTATTGGCTGGCGTCTTGAGGGCAAGGGGTAGTTGCTGAGCAGAGGTTTGCGAAAGCATGACTTGCCAAAGTGATGTCACCAGCCAGCTGGAGGATGGGAAGCAAAAACAAACAAAAATCCTACTAGTAGTGCTATCTAGCAGTGGATAAAAGAACTCGTTGCCTTAATGCATAGTGATGATCGGCCAGTTAGATAAAACAATCTCATCACAAGTCTCTGGACAAACAGTAATGCTAACTTTAAAACTCACAAGCAAAGCTATGCATATGATGGAGCTGAAGTCGTCTAATCATCACCTGTACGACATGTATGGAGCCAGTTGGAATGACATCATCTGGAGTGGCATTACAGCTGTGTGATATTCTACTACAGGGTAGCATTAAACATTTGTATGATTCCATACTATACCATATTGCTGCATGCATCATGGTAGGAGTGGTGTAACTTTGTACTAAAAATACCTTTCAGCCACAGAATTTTGCCTGAATAAATGGCCCATTTTCTTTGATGTTGTATCGTCATTCCTATTACCTTTTTAATTCCATTTTGACTTTTACTTTCTGAATGCGAAATTTCGTACGAGAATGAATGTACTGTTGTTAAGCATAATTATATTTGTGATGGTAAGGAAGAAGTGTTACACACAAAAACTATATCTGCAGTGAAATTAATTGTGATCAAACATTTCACATTTGAACTGCCTATACACATTACCATTGATTTGAATATTATAACTCTGCTCCAATTTGTGTTCCATTTGTAAAAAAGAGTTTTCTCATAAATTATGTACTTTTTATCTTAAACAAAATAAACAAGGTATACTTTTAAATAACTTTTTTTTTTTTTAATTGTGGTCTTGCACAGAAGGAACGGGAGAAAGAGTTAGAGCGTAGAAAAGTAGGACAAGATGTCCAGACGCTACGTCGCTGGCAGCAGGATCAAGAACTGAAGCGGCTGCTAGAAGAGCGGCAGCGAGAAAAAGCTGAGGCAGAAGCTGCGAGAGAGCGTGTGCGCAAGCAAATCGAAGAGGATAAGTATGTTCAAACACCCAAATATTTTGGTTCATATCACTCATTTAATATTTAACCTCTGCACTTATTACCATAAGATACTATGGTTTTTGTACATTATACTTTTATGTTCGTGGAAGTTTTTCGGCAAATGGTTTAAACTTAAGTTGCTTTTGAAATCACAATTTTTGTTAAGTCTAGATTTAGCATGTGATTTAAATTTTTCTGTCTTTAAAGAACACTTTGTGTGCTATTGTAGGGGCATTGGTTGTCATGGTGATGAACTGTTTCAGAGCAGAAAGGGCTGCGAGATTCAGTGCTGTGAATAAACAGGAGAGGGAAATGAGGGCGAGGATGACCAAGCAACCAGAACAAATACAGGCTCACCAAGTGCAAAGGTCAGTTCAATGCTGTAAGATTACTATCTTGCTTTGCAAAAGGTATTGTGTAGAAATTCTTATGTATGGGGAAACTTAATTTAAAAGAACTATGTATAGTATTTAAAGTAAACTCGAGGGACTTTAGTACCTGAATGAAAATTGCCAATTCCAGATACTGTAATTGAATTAAAATCAGTCCTTTGCCAAAATTTTGATGGAACTGGCTTTCCATATGTGGACTTCCTCAGTACAGCACTGTTGGCTGAAAGGGCTGGTGTATTTCAGTTTGCATTATATTCTAGATGGGCCGAACGTGGTTTTTGGCTGAATCTGCAACCTTGAATCTCGAACATGAATCCAAATGCACTCAAACTAGCTCGAGATGTTTTCACATAACATTTTTGAAGTCAAACTGGCTTAAGATGCTCCCATGTAACGTGGTTTCCCGGATAAAATGTGGAAGTGTTCTAGTATCTTTATTTTCTCTGTAAGAAGTGTGATATTATTTCCCATAAAAAAATAGCTATAGAGATGCTGTTGCTCACATATAATGCTGGCTTTGGATGTCTCCGTGTACATTCAGCTATGCTCAACATGGTCAGGTGTAACCTTGCTTCCTCCCTCAACATGGTAGATATGGTGTGAGAGTGGTTCCCTAGCAACCTGCATGACTGCTACACTCCTTCCCTCTTGTTGAGCCAGGAGGAGGTTAATAGCATCCATGCAGGGCCCAATCTCATGCTTGTCAACCACTTTAGATAACCTTGGGAACATTTCTGTACTGGCCACTTTGAGTATTTTCGTCCACCTTCGTGACAGACTCCAAGCATTTGTAAGTTGTGGATGTGGTTAGTTTTTGTTGATACCATATTTGCTGGCATATGGGTTCAGCATGGTCAAACTATAAAATAAGTTTTTTGGGTTAAATGAAGTGGTAAGTGAAAATATTTTCACCAATTCATAACAAAATCCAGGCAGCCACCAGACCTCAACATAAGATAATCACAGCTCAAAACCATACTCGTCAGCTATACAGGCAATTTTTCAATTTTCCCTCCCCACCGTAGTTCGCCACCTGGCCACTAGGTTTTACTGCCAACAGTGCTCTTCAACTCGCTGCCTGATAAAGCTGGCCTCTCCATCAAAACATCGTGATCATGTAACCGCATGAAAAATGTGTCTTCCTTCTTTGTGTATTGTGTCTGTTGACAAGTACTAGACAGTGACTACGTAAGTTTCTGCCCTTTGACGCGTGCCGCTTCTACACCTATTATAATACGACTCCTACTCATCGCCTAGGAGTACTGCTTTCATCTATACAGACGTGAGCAACACATTGCCTACCCCTACAGACAACAGGAACTTCTGTGTTTTTCCTTCTCACCTGGGAGGCATGCATCCCGGCAGGCACACCCTTCCCCTCCCTTCCCGCGCTCGATGCCTACAAGCTGCTTAGACCTCGGGCACGGCCGAGCAGACCCGACGAGGCACGAAGCCAGAGCCGCTGACAAGATAATTTTCACGCCACCCAGGGGGCTGGGAGACGTCAACGTCACGTATCTCCCACTCCCCGCGCTGGCAGACTACAAACTACCACTATAAGTCCTGCCGCAGCCAAGCTCTGGAGTCATTCTTTCGTATCTCTTGCACCTCCCACAGCACTCTTAGTGCTCGGGAACTCTAGAGAAGTTCAAAGCCTACAAATATGTCTTCGCGGCATCCAACTACGTACGCGGACGACCAGTCAACCCGGCGACATATCAACACAAACTTTCTTCTTTGTACTTCATTTGTCTCCTCTAGACACCTTTAATTAGTATTTTAACAGTAACTATTATTTTCGTCTAGAATCAATTTTTCTCATTTATTTAGAACCAGGGCACCACACCTGGAACCACTCAGTTACCTTCAGATATCGTTGACTTAGTAGGAGGTAGCACATGTCACATGTCTATTGAACTTTCAATAAACACACATTGCTTTCTACTTTGCTACTTTTATTTCCAGGGTATATATCTGTATTCACAGTTGGAGGTAGAGTACACTGTGCACTGCCAACGGAATCTGGGGAAGTTATTAAACCGAACTAAGACATACACATTAGACGGCTACCTGTTTCTTCCCATGAAATACACAGCACTATTAGTGCTCGTGGGGAAGAAACAGTAATGCCTCAACCACTAGTAACACCTTCACACCATGAGACACGACACACTCGGGTTGCTTCGCACCACTCACACTATTAGTGCACAGTGACGGTGACCTGCAGTGCTGCCGGGTATTCTGGGTGGAACACAACCAGTAGAGGCTTGGCGCGACTCCGACTCAATGTCCCTGATCAGTCTACCTACGATGGGGGATCAGTGGGGGCTCTTATCGAGCTGGCCGACAAGTCACTTTTGGGGTACACTGTTAGTATTTCCGTTTTAGTGCACTGCATGATTTATAGAACTGTGGTAGGAGATGTAGAGACCAACACCTAGCTCACCCTGCCGCCTGGTGGAGGATAGTATCACCATATTCTACGCAGGATAGACAGGCGGAACGGGTTTGTGCTGCTGAACTCAGACAGCAAGCAATCGCGCCTGCACCAGTAATATTGAGTTTCCATCGTGTGTTCGTACCAGCTACAAGTATCACCCTGTTGTCTATGGCTTCTTAACTGGAGTGGAAGTTTGCCTAGTTTGGGACAAATTGGTCTTCTGGGCGAAAGAAGCACAAGTCACTTTTGGTCTAGCGATAAAATCTGTAACTACCATGTACAGTCAGTCTAATTGGACACGCGTCACCTTTTATATATTTTTGGTAGCCTAGCAGCCTACTTGTAATCTTAACACAAATATGAAGTTATCTAGTACATACTGATTGCAGTGATGTGGCCCGTATCCAGTTCCGTTTACCCGATGGCACAACAAATTCCCACCAATTTGCAGCAAGGAGCACGTTGGCGGAGGTTCGGCGCTACGTGATCAGTAACATTTCACTGCCGTGCAGGTGAGTGCAGTTCTCTGTAATGGTGATAATACTTTCTTCACAAGTGTGTACCAGCAGCCCCAATGTATTTTCCTGTGAAAACGGACTGTGTCAAAGTTAGAGAGGAAAATGAAACTATCAACATTTTGCATTTCTAGAGTTGTGTCAATACATGTATTAATTGAAAAAAATTATTGACTTGTAGTGTTTATTTCATTTTAAAATAAGAAAGAGACATCTATAAGTTAGTCTGATATAAATAAAGGTTTCCCTACTCAAGAAATATATGAAATTAAAAATTATGCCATATTTCAAGATGGCTAACTAAAATTGGGTACCTATAAGTAGAGCCGAGATTTTACGGCAGAGTTTTAATAAAAATGTTGTCATTAAAAATTGCAGATTTCATCGTAATCTTCATAAAAGATTTGCTGTGTTTGCATCAATACATACTTGTCAAATTCAGTTGCAATGACTTTGGGTTATTACAATGATTTTTGTGGTAAATAAATCTTAATGATTTCTGTATGTAAAAAATTGCATTTCGGTATACAAAAGTAGTAAATAGACTTTTATTTCGTCACAAAAAAAAAAAAAAAAAAAAAAAGAGACTTTTAGTTAAAATGCACTGATAACATGATTTCCAAATTACTTGGCGTAAGATTACACCGCTTGTCTGACGATACATTTCCATATGCAGAAAATTCACGTTCACTGTCAACGTTTGTGGATGGCACCCATAAAGCTTGAAGCGAAGATGATGCAAATGTGGGGTGTTGTTCTTTCAGTCCTATTAAAATGTTCACAATGTCCATAGCACCATGTCCATTCATCTCCAACACTTGTTTCACTTCGTCTTGTATGGCTTTGTAACCAGACAAAAACTCAATTTTTGTGACATTTTGAATCAAGGGTATTAACTGTGCTGTTTTGTATACGCACTCATTCACAGTCATGTTAGCAATACTATATGAATCAAATATACTAATGCTCTTGAAAAATTCAAATGCCGGGCCATCAGAAATGAGAGTTTTAATTTTGTTCAAACATGCTATTCCAAGATTTTTAAACTGCGTTTTCACAGCAGCTGACTGTACCATTGACGGTTTGTTCAAAAGCTGTGACTTTTATCTCCAACAATACCATCAGCAGACAATTCAAAACAGTTTTTCAAATGGTTTACTTTACGACACAGATTATGGGACAAGGGTTTCTTGCTAGATTCAAATTCAACGTCACTTATAACCTGCTGGCAATATTCAACCAAAAACGAGGCCTGGCAATGGATGACATTTATATGAAATGGTGACAAATAGGTGAAATATGTGACTGCCACAGAAGTGTCTCCTAAAGTGCAGTAGTGTTCCACAAGATCCTGCAGAAATTCCTCTACGTACTTCACAGCAAGGAACCACCTCGTTAACACTGGTGAAGGACACAGACATGTTTAGTCATATTTCCAGGGTATTTCTCGTTCAGAAAGTTGATGTTGTTGTGTTTTCTTTTACGAGTATTCTGAAATGCAACTTTTGTTTTTGTTATGCATGCAGTGATCTCAGGAAGCTGAGCTGGCCACTGTCACTGAATGAGATTGAGTTTATAGTCTGAACACTGGATGTGTAGCAGATGTTCTGATAGGACTACTTTGAGAGAGTTTACACATTTCGTCATGTAGTGTGCACTGTCACTAACTATACAAACAATATTGTCGTAGTTGATTTCGTACTTTCTGAATGTGTCCGGAAGACCCCTAGAACATTCAGTAGTTGAAGCATTGTTATGAATTTTCACATAACCAACAAGCTCTGGCTCTGCTGAATTACACAATGTTTTAAAGATCATCACAAACGCTCACTGACCTTTCTGATCAGTGGTTTCATCGCAAAGCACAGCCACCTTCTTTCCACAAAGAATGTTTTTGATGTGTTCAGACTGTTGGGCTTGTATCTTGGGAACGTAATTTTGCCTAAGCGTTTCAGCGTTTGGTAGATTTTCAGATCCTGAAATGCACACCAGTATTCACATTAAGTTAATACACAGTTTGTAAATTAATGGTCAGGCATTCACAAAAAATATTTCCTGATGCATACTTGGCAAGCATGCTTTTGGTAAAATATTTTCGAAGTTCAGGTTAGGTTAGGTTAATATAGTTGTTGTAACCACCACTGAATGCTTGCAACCACGCCAATTCTTAATGTAACCTAACTACAGAGAACTTACATTTTCCCTGGTCTTAAAAACAACATACCTTCAATGTATGTTTCCAGCCATTCTCGCAAGGAGGTGCTATCCAACTTTTCAAGAGTGATGTTAGCTGCCATAAATGCTCTGGTGGTCGAACAGATAAATTCTTTGCATTTGTGTTTAGCTGTTTTGGCTGCAGAGCTGTCGGAACATTCTACCAAAGACATTTGTCTTTTAATGGTAGGACAGTTTTGTGCAGCTAACTTTCGTTCTTCGTGTGTAGCACTGCCTCTGCAATACTTCGCGCACGTGTCTCGTTGCGTCCACTCTACTCGCTGGTTGCATTACTTACACATTAATATTTTTTTAGTTTTAATCGAAAACATAAAACCCTTCATTCTCAAATTCATGTGCGCGGTCGAACACAGACACGATTTTAGGCATTTGAACGTATTGTTTTATTCACTGCAACTGAATATAAACAAGCATACACGACGAACAATAACATAAGAAGTCTGCGCAGGTGCGCCAATATGTTGTGGATGAACCACAATTTACCTACACAGCCATTTTATTTCCCATATCCACGAAACTCCAAAATTTATTCGCACACGTGATTCTTTACAGGAAAATTATAAAATTGTTTAATTTTTTGGAATTAATATGATGTTTGTTAATTGTTATTCTAAGAACTATACCAAAATATGAGCACGTGCACACACGTTCCGTTTATTGCATGGTGACACATGTATGTACCGCCTACGTGATGCTAACGGAAAACATCCCGTCTTCCATTGACATGTAAGTGGAAACATTCCATCAGTATATCTATGGACTGTGTTGTTGTTTACTTAATGCCTATCGCTGATGCAATGTTTGTATTTTGCTAACGCAGTAAGAACTTAATACTACAGTTTTTGTGTACCAAAAGAAGGGAATGCATGTTTTTATAGTTCTAAATACAACTTTTGACTCAAATTTATTTTCAAAATATAGCCATTGAAAAATTCAACTATTTTTGTATGTAAGAAATGCTGATCTGTCACGTTTTACGGAACGTGATTTGTAATTTTGTGTTATGGTATAGATTTGGTGTTTAATTTTGCAAAAAAAAAAAAAAAAAAAAAAAAAAAACATTAAAACAGTGTCTCTAACAATAAGTGATTCTTAGGAAAAGATTTTAGCTCAACTTTATTTTAAAAAATTAGATTTTGGTGTACCGTATTTTCATGAATATAGCAGCATATTTTTTGCCAAAATTTTGGCCTAGGAACAGGGATGCGGCCTGCATCGAAGGAAAATTTATTTTCAGTGTTAATAAATGTAATAAAACAAAGTACTATGAAAGTAAAACCTATAAGGAACTCATTTTTTTCACAGACTATGGATTTCTGACAAATAAGTGCTAAATAAACTGTAGTATATTGTTTAATGCACATTCCTTAGAGGCATGATTGTGTGATAAATTGCGAAAAAAAACTACAGTATTTACCCAAAAGGAAGACGACCCCTTCCTAAAAAATATTTTTGAGGCAAAAATATTTAAACCTGAATTCAAGACTACCCCTGTGAAGTGCTGAAAAAATTATTTAGTTTGAAAGTATTTTTGCATGAATTTATGACAAACCCTTCAAGAAGAAATGCTTTTATATGAATAATATTTTTTATTTGCTTTTAAAGAAAAGCTAATCACAATGAAATGGTGTGTCTAACCTGGCTGTATGGTAGCAGTATCTTTCTTACACTGTAAAACTTTTGTGGGTGTTATATTTGTGACTTGAGCCATTTTGCTTCCCAGCAAAACACTTCCTGGGTTGGGTGACATCAGGTAAGGGACCCTTGTCAAAGTTGACAGGTACAGTCTCAGTGCTAAGAGAAACTATTTAAGCATGAAAAGCCTTTGTCAAAATCCTCTGATGGCATGCCAATTTTGGAGGATTAACTGCTACCTAAGTAATAAATTATGAATGGAAACCCATAGTAATTTTGGCATGTAACACTAACTTAAATACTGAACTATCAGTATCACACATTAATGGTATTTGTGCCAAGGTTTTGAATTGGAGAGGACCCCTTATTTTTTCTATTCCTTTTCTGTCAAAAAACCTTGTCTTCCTTTGGGTAAATACAGTAAATAACACCATAATACAATTTTAAATGTGAAATAATACGAAATACAGACAAATGCATGATGATATCTGAACTCTTATGTTGTATACACAAAATTACTTTGGCACAGTAAAAACACGTTAAAGAATTTTTTTCTTGCGTAACAAAATGTAAACAAACACATTCCAAAGATTACACAAGCAGTAAACTGCTGCACTTCAAAATAAGCTACCGTTGTTTAACAACAAACTGCCTTCAAGCGCTAACTTTTATTTTAAAGGACTTTATTTTGTAACACAAATTGTCAAAAAAAATTAAAATGTGGGATAAAAAATTGTTTCCCAAATTTGGTTTTCTCAAATAAGGGTGCGGCCTGTAATAGAGGGCGGCTTATAATCGTGGAAATACAATAATTGCCTTTATTTTCATGTATTCTGATTCTGGGTATAGTTAACAATAGTTTATGCTTACACATGTTCACGTAAACATTTTTAATACTTAACATTTTCATGCAACTCCCTCTCCCGGGAATAAACAAAATTTATCCCTAGAGATGGGGAGGCTGAATTCCTTCCTGGGTTTATAATGGTTGAAGGCCCTTTTTGGCTGGGTCATAGTTCCTCCTACGTTGGAAGGTTGTGAATTAGGTCCATTAAATACAGTGACTTTGTTTGATGAAGGGGATTCAAACCCTAGGGTGAGTTTAACCAAATAAGTTTCCTGTTCTGGGAGTTTGATTAGGTTCACCGTAAAGTTTTGTACTGAATATTCTGCACAATTGTTCAAAATAACAAACACGCTTGTTCATGAAATAATTTATTACAACTGCCCATAACATTGTACAAGTGAGCATGTGTAAACACACAATACTGATAAAAGATTATTAATATATTGCACACGTAATATAAGAATTTCTGTAAAAATATTATGCCACGTAAAACATATTTTAACACTGACTAGCAATAAAATTCTCAACATAATATTTAAAATTGTCGTCCCTTAACATCATGCAAAAATGATGTAAACATTGAATTGACAGAAACAGATAATTAATGTTTATGTGCAACCCGTATTTTTCTTTCAAAGTGGCATTCACTGATACCGGGTTTAAAATTTCGGCGACAGCCGATTCTTAGAACCATGTACAGTGGCAATAATAATTTTAATTCACAAACCAATTTGAATTTACAAGCGTAGCTCTCAAAATTCCTTTAAGGCCATTTACAAAATGACCACTTAATTGTCACGTCGATAGGGCAGTAAGTTTTACCATCAAATTTCACAACCACTGCAAATATTCCTGTAAACCAAGTTAGCTTCCTTCATACATGAAGTGTAAGAGCGCGTTGTAAGTATTACCAAATTTTCCATCATATAGTGTTTCTACACTTTAGTTATTACGCACGTAAGTTCCAATGTTTTGAGATAATTTTTAGGCGCATATATTAATATCTGAAATTCCAACCATACAATATTTAACTACAATCCTAACTGCGCCTTTTGTGACACTACCATTAAGAAATTACTATGCAAAGCCACGGCCACACTAGGTCCGTCAAAGGGCAATGCATTTAAAACATAAATAAAAATGTAGAATAAAATTACTATTAAAAATTCATTATTCAACCAGGCGGCACCCAAAATTTATGGTCCTACGTTATATACTGGTCGGGCACCAGCCTTCCAATAAGATAGCACAACCATAACCCCATAGGACTGACCTGCACATGAAAAACTAGCCTCAACCGTGACGTAGCTGTTAACTGTTCCCGATTCCATCACGCCTCAATTTGTTAAAATAATTTATTTATAGTTAAGTGTTTTCTGTATATATGTAATTGTAATGTTTTTACTTAAATTTTGGTGTTACATGGTGTATTAACTTGAATTTTGGTGTTATTTTGCTTTTATTTCTATTTAGCATATAATCTTGCCTCTACCTGTAAGGAAAACATTTGGCATATGTTTATAGAGTCGTGTACGAAGTTCAGTGCTTTAATTCAGTCTGTAATGATGTTTTTGATAAAGAACCTCCCTATTAATACAATATTGAAATTACTGTGTTTGTAGAGACTTCACTCTGTCGACAACCTTCCCGCGACGAGACTTAATTCCTTCCGATGATGGCACTACCCTCCAGGATTTGCAGCTCACACCAACTGCCGTCATCCTTGTTGTTCCGGTTAGTGCCATTATTGTGTTGTGGTTTTTAGATCTCATTTGTATGTGTGTCACTGAAGCATGTAGCTGTATCTTATGCAACATTGCAGTTTATTGATACAGTCGACTCCCTATCTATCATTTTTCAGGGGACTGTCAAAAAATTTCCATATACACGGGATTTCAGTAGATGAGGGTCTGACATTTACATCAATGAAATACAACTTCTGACCTTTTTAGATTAATTTTTACTAAATGAGAGCCGTACATCATCTGTGAATAAAGTTTAGCTAGTAAACACAATAAAAATGGGAATTTTAGAAAAAAATATTACTGTGTTAGTATTACTTTCTCGACGTCTTCTTTTTGTTACTTTTTTCTCAGTGATCTAGTAGTTAAAAATCATGTGTGGGCTTCTACTGAATGATCTTTTCCTATTATTATTTATTTATTTTAATTAACAAACTTTTAACAACTTCTTTCGTGCTGGTAAGAGCGTGCCGATGACGCAATTAGTAGTTAGTGCTCCCCCCTCTTTTGGGTTACTCCTACCTGTCTGATTTTCCTTCTTCGTATCATTTCCCCTCCACTCCTGTGCAGCGCTGGCCAGCTGGTCAGTGGTTGGCAGGTCATTGACCTCTTTTCTGTATTGATCTTCGTCTGGGTAGGATGTAATTTCTATAACTTGAAGTGTTGTGTCTCATGGCGCCCATTACAAGGCAGGTGTGATGGGAAGCTTAGTGTTTTTAATGTCAAGTCGGAGTTTCTGTTTGTCTAAATTTTCTTTGAGCTCCTATCTTTTAGAAATTCATTTTGGCATTAAATGGGTACTGTAGCACTATGTTTTTTTTTGTTCGTTCTGTAAGTCGGGCCTTCAGCTTATTACAGTAGTTTCGTGTTACGTATTACTCTTTGAGTATTGGCCCATGGGTACCGCAACCTTAGGTTCCTAGGCTGGTCTCACCAGTCCAATTCGGTGCTGATGTCAACCTTGCCCGCTGTCATTACTTTGTGTAATTTTGAATGTATTGAGACGTTTTGAAATATTTCTGAATAATGAATTTGATTTTTCCTAGCCACTATGTCTTTCGCCATTTGACATGTCTGTTGAGGCTTTGTAAATTAAACAGTGCTTGTATTTTCACATTTTGATTAGTTTGTTTAATAATATTGAAGGATTTTGCAACTAAATGTAAACACTTGTGTAGATTTAGTGACAAGTTTGAGAAAAATTGTTCTGTTAGCTAGGGGCTGATGGCACTATGTATCATGAAATTTTTGTGTCCAGTAAACTGTCTGACTTTGAGTTGAGTCTTTGCATTTGTACGTTTCCAAATAAGTCTAACACTCACTCCTGTCCTACCTCCAGTTGGTACAATACAAGGAATATTTTTTGTTTGTGAATTTACCTGTCAGAAACTGGACAGAGGGCTATACACGAGTAATACAATGCAGAAATTAATAATTATACTTCTGCAGGTGGATACCAAATAAAAATAACCTCAAGATACACCCACCCACCATTATTATTACTATAATTATTGTTTTGGATGGATGTGAAGATAATTTTGGTTTGGTATTCACGTGTAGAAGCACAATTATTAATTTTTTCATTGTTGTCATCTTCATTATTTCTGTGTATTCATTTTAGGAATTAATTTAATATCCTCATTTTCAATTAATGTTTTTACACTGTAATAATTTGTGTATGTAGTTGATTTTAATTCTATAATATTTGCTTACCAGCATGTGCTATGTATATGTGACGGTGGTTGTAATTAACATACAGGACAAATTGTAACTTGATCTAGTGTTAGCATATTAATTATTATTGAACTATTTCCCAATTATTATATTGAGATAACGTGCTGGCAGAGTGGTGGGGTGGTGAAGTCGTCATCGCCGGCCACATCACTGGGCATGGCTGTGGTGAAGCGCTTCATGTGGACGCTGATTGCCCCTGTTCTCTCCATCATCACGTATGTGCGGGGGCTGTTATTTGGCGGGGAGAGCACTGGCAGTGCCACGCAACCAGCAGATGGGGGCCATGCGCAGCCCAGACCATCCACCTCACAGCAGTAAGTGCCCAAAGTTTATGATGAAAGCATGGCTTTATTCTACGCCAGATAATAAGTTGAAAGGTAACAATATAAATGGTAACTATGTATAGTCTATTCATGGTTACTTCCAACTTTTCTAAAGACCTGTTAGAAAGTTTTAATTTCAGGATATTCCTCTGCCTCATGCAGACAAAGCTTAACTAAATCCAAAACATTTCACCAAAGGGACTACGCACCGCATTTATGTGCACTCACTTTAACCATATACAGTATTGCATAAGAACTACTTACTGTGTATTACCAACACACCTATTTTCTCTGTTTTTATTCACGTTAATCATAAATGAAATATTAAAATTTATATATAAAACTGATGCATGACACATTTCTGCGCATTTGCAATGCGCACTCTAGTCACCGACTTCGCCCCATCTTCGAGCATACTGCTCATACAGGGGCAAGTCATTACTCCATAACAGTGCTACATGACACGTACCTATAGGGTACGGTGGTGCACATCGAGAGACTATAGAAACTTGGCTCCAGATTGTACTGTTGGCTGAGACACCAGCACCCTCCATCGAAGGTTGCGCTAGTTCCACAGCTCACCACTGGAGCAGCACCTAGTCTACTACAGAGCTCCAGCACCTCTCACACAGGCGATAAGTAAGGGTCACGCCTCCAGCCGAGGAGATAAGAAATGAATGGCGCCCCTTCAACCAAGGAATTCTCAACCCCTGAGGGCAAGGCTACTCCCTCCCGCACTTGGCAGCCTCGAAGCTCCTTGCCAAAATTTGTATAAAAGGGCTAGCATCCCATAGCTCTTCAGTCTTTGCTCCTCCATGGTTTGCAAAAGCCGGGATCTCTACTGGTCAGAAGAACACCAACCGATCAGAAGCTCAACACTTTCAGCAGCCGCTGATCCGCCTTCTGAAACACCGCAGATCCCTGGCTTCTTGGAGACTCCACCATACCAGAGGCCTGAAGACGTTGCTCCTCATCTACCACCCTCCTACCAGAACTCCCGTGTAGGTCACGTTGACGTCCCGTCTGCACCTCTTCAGCCCACCAAATTGTCAGCTATGTCAACTACCCTTCTGGTGGTTACAGTTTTAAGGTTCCTTAAAACATCCCCCTGATAGGGCACTTTTAAATGCTTTAGCTATTAGATTTTAACTTGCCAGTTTCATTCACATTACACCTGGCTCTTGCCCAGATTGTCTTTACCTGGATTTAACGATAGGTTCAACTTACGTTATTTCAATAGGAGTTTGTGTGGAATCACTCTGTTATCTAGTAATGTATAATGTAACACACATTTTTTAACGTACCTCTTGAGAATATCATTTCACTTATTGAGTAATTTAATTAACTCATACTCCACCACCGCTTGCAAAAGTCTGATACGGACTGGAACCACTTAGGTCTGATCGACCTCTTGTGGGTGCTACACCCAGGTCTAGCGAGAAAGTGAACGTGTGCTGCTCAAAATGTCCCGTCCACCGCTTGCAAAGGCCAGACAAAAGGAACGTCAAGTGTTACTGCATCACAAGTCTGAGCACCGGAAGTACACACAAACTTCAAAGCGCCGGCTTATCCTCTGTGGATTATTTTATTCAGTATTTAAATGCCGTACTCTTGGCAGGGAGGATCACAAAAGCAGTTACAGAGGGCTTTACTTGCCACAGTGAGTGAGAAAGTTAGACTATCACCTTCAGAAATTGCGGTAAGTGGCGTGATATGCCTTATCCGTGACAAAAGCAGGGTTGCATCTCCTTAGGTGTTTAGCTGGCACACTAGGCTGGCTTCTATCATCATACGAGAGAGGTTGGCATGACGCCTGGTAAGGCAAAATTATTTTGCTGCCTTTGTGACGACCCCAGTATCTAGGGGCTTGCTGATAGACTTTGGATGCAAGTTGTTTGAGGTTTACACCCTGCTTGGGTTACATGATTCCATGTGCAGATGAGGCAAAGTTGTGTTTTATTTTTACTTATCAAAGAGCATCATGTGTCAAAGTTTTATTTATTTTTAACTTGCCACTGCTTTTCGAGGGAGGTGCCTATTTCACTTGCATTTAGAACGCCAACTATGTGAGAAGGTCTTAAAACTATGAATGGAACACATCATTAGAAAAGCTGGTCATGCAGGGGGAGGGTGGATTGTAAAGAAGTTGTAGATGTGGACTGTATACGTACACGCCAAAATGTGTCTGGCGGTGCTAGTGTTGTGGAGTAGTAGTCGGTCATTTTGTTGAAAGTGCCTCTACATCTTTGATTCACACAAAAAAGTTGTTTCTTTTTTATGTTAACATGAACACTGCGATTTTAACGTAAAATAAATAAGATTATGTAAATGGAATCTTTCTGCTACAAGGGTGCATAATTTCTATATTAACATGCATTGAAATTTATTATAATGAGAATTTCTCAATTTCCAAAGTAATTCATTTAGGTTATGATGGTAAAACACGCATTATTGTGTGTTTGGCCAAGACCCAAGTTTACATTTTATTGTATAGAGTATTTTGCTACACAGAATATTCAAGGAAGGTTTTGTGATAAAAGTTAAATGTATAGTGCATACATTTTATACAGAGTCACTCAGAGAATCAACTTTATTTGTACTCTGTGCACAGTAATTCTAATTGTATAATTGGGGTTATCGAGAAATCAAAGAATCTAATTGACCCACCCTACTTATAATATAGTAATCCATTGCATTGCCACGTATTTTGATTTTGTATACTGTTAGCTAATGGTTTAGCAGACGAATGCTTACTATCGGCGTGGAGGTTCAAGGTTGCCTCTATCCCTCACCATGCTGATGCTCCCCTCCTTTCCAACATGTATGGATGGTGTCTAACAACCGCCTGATGTTACCTTCGACGTTATCAAGATTTGAATGTTACTGGACTCTGAAACCATCTGGGATGTTCAACACACTGGTCAACGTATTTCCCAGGATGTTCCTTTCTGGTCAACGTATTTCCCCGACTATAAAAGGGGTTGTCTTTTGTTTTGGGAGAGGGAATGGATATGGACCCCATGATGAGATCATTTATACTTGGCAGAAGGCATATCCTGCTATGTTTGATGAGAGCATTTTATAGGGGATCTATAGGAAAGAGTTTAAGATAAGTGTTTTTATATTCTCTGTCATTTTTCAATTTTATAATATTTGGGCTAAGTTTGTATTGATGTGGGATCCCATTACTAAATTTAACTTCCTGTAATTTTCATTACGAACATTATAATTGTAACATAAGTATTTTAAAGCCTGTTTGACTGTTTGTATTTTTATTTTTATAATGCTTTGATGTGTGCCCGGTTAAATTGAATGGTACGTTGGTCGAGGATTTTGTCGCTAGACCAATAGATGGGTTGTTAAGTTAGGCTTGACAGTGTTTGGGGAGGGGTGTTGGGTATTGACTTCTACACCGTCCTGGTTGATGCTGGTGATGCTGTCCAGGTTTCACTCAATGGCAGCGGGCTCGCCCCACTCTGAAGCGGCGATTCCAGGTGGCTGACTCACTGCTCCAAAAGTGCGGGTTTGACCAACCGTACATAGTCTCAGTCTTGTACACCAACCCTCTTACCATGGGGTGGTACTCTGGGCTGGTACAAAGTGACGGGGAAAAGTATACAATTACAACCGGAGCAGGTGCTACTTCTTGGCATCTGAGTTCAGCAGCGCGGTCCCGTTCCACCTGCCTTTCCTTCGTGGGAGATGCAAGTGCACTCAACTGCTTGGCAGCAAGGAATGCTATGTTTTGCTCCTTACGTTTTTTGTAGTGTCTCACCTGGTAAGGCATAGAGTCACTGCTTAACGAGATACTGAGGGCACCCTGATGAGGAAACAACTTTACAATGTATGTCCAGTATCGGCTTGCTGACACAGGCTCGGTAAGTCTCCACTGATCCCCCACGCTTTGCAGGCTGATCAGAGACGTGTAGCTGTGTGGGCCACCAGTGCCTTTACTGGATGTGCGTTCATGCAAGATAGAACGGCAGGTCTCAGGCTACGGTTACCCCATCACTAGTCAGTGCTCTGGAGTAAAGAAATAACATGAGATTGATGCTCCTCCTTGAATGGAGGTGTTTCTAGTAGTTGTTGCTCCTTTGTTCCTCCCCTCCAGCACTAATCAGTGCTCTGGTTGTTGGAAAGCAACAGATGACCATCTAATGGGTGTGTGTATAAGGACTGACGGACTCCTGAGGTGTGCCCGAAGTCAAAGCTAATTTGGTTGTTTAAAAAGTCCCGGTTCCTGTCAGTAGTGCATGTCGTGACTGGTTTCTAGCTGGCAAATAGAATGATACTCTGTGAAAGAAAAGAAGCTGAAGTATAGAGAACAAATTTTGTTTATTGAGAACTCAATAAACATGTGACACGTGCTACCTCCTACCAGGCAGTAAAGTGCTGAAGGTAACTACTAAAGAAAGCGGGTTTCTAGAAGAGACTAAGTGGATTTAATAAGTATTAGCGTATTCGCTGTTTGTTGGATGACTGGTCATCGTAGTTGGAAGCAGCTACAGGGGGCGTGCTCAAGACTTGGAACATCTCTGTAGGTCCCAGCACGGAGCAGTGCTCGAGATGTCCCGAGAGAAGAAACAAGAATGACTCTGGAAGAATGACTGCTGGAGCCCCGCTGCGCACGGACTCGTATAGTGCTCAAGTCTAGGCTGCCGCAGTGGGGTGCGGGGAAGGCGTGGCATGGGAGTAGAAAATCTCTGGTCAGCAGTAGTCGGCAATTCTGCTTCGTTCATCTTAGGTAGCACTCGGCCTTGTCTGGTGGCAGCCGGATTGTAGGCTCTGGGGGAGGGGAAAAGCACCATGTTCGCTGGTTGCTCAATACTGTAGCCATGTGCTTGGCCGCCCGGTAGATTATCAGCGGCCGAGAACTTATGTGCAAAGTATTTCGGTTACTACTCTTTATGTAGTTTGAAGTAAGGGTATACTTCACGTAAAGAGCAATGAGTCATAATCGTAGTTAATTAGTAGTATAATTGGCATGCGTCAGCTTATAATTTTGATATAGGCAGTTTATGAAATATAAAATATTTTTAAAAAATAAGCCCGGAAATAAAAGACAAGAAAACTTAACAGTTTATTAAATCATTTCCCACAATTTTGGCGGTTGATTATCTTGTATTCCAATTCATATCAGTAGATGGTTGAATTTTTGCAATTTATTCCGACTGCGATATTTGTTTGTACTCTGCTATTTAAACTCTGCTGCTTGAAGCTTTTTGTAAGACTCGTCTTGCTTAAATTAGTAGAATGGAAGGAAGGGAAGTTGAAGTTCACTGTCTTGGAGTGATGGGGTTCCCTGCAGGTGCTCCTGCTCTGTCACAAATGTATGCGGTAAGTTATGTTGGTTAAAATGCCTAAGAATGCAATAAGTGCAAGATAGTAGTCAGAAGACTCTTGTAGTGATGATGATTTTAATGCATCCAACAGATCAACACTGATGTGTAAAAATTGTAACCATGCAGTTACATATGAGTGGCGCTGTACACATGATTAAAACATGTTTTCAGCAAACAAAAGATTATCAACTGGTATAACAGAAAAAATTAATAATCCAGAAACTTTAAGGTACTTGTGCGTGCGTGTGTGTGTGTGTGAGAAATTGTTTTTAATTTTGTCTGTTGAGAAAATTAATGGTTTCACCGTTAAAAAAGGTGACGATATTTCTCTGTGTGAGTTATAAAGAGTTGTTTTTATGCCTATTGTGGCACTTCTTCTAGTAATACTCGCCCACAGAATTATTTGTTAACATGTGGTCTGTGTATACATAATAGTAAAAATTTAAAAGAAAATATATGTATAGATACTTTTAACAGTAATGCATTTTCATATTACAGGATTCCTCAATATTAGAGACTTGAAAAATTAGCAAATGCGATAAAGCGAAAATTAACGCGAATTTTGTCATAAGAACGAAAATTGTGATTTTTGAGAATTTCAGCTCTAATTCATG
The DNA here is from genome assembly GCA_029891345.1 of Dryococelus australis. Lineage (NCBI taxonomy): Eukaryota > Metazoa > Arthropoda > Insecta > Phasmatodea > Phasmatidae > Dryococelus > Dryococelus australis. The sequence continues at coordinate 33,168,060 of CM057004.1, forward strand.
AATTGTACAAAATCCTGTAATATTTTCGCGAGTTATTATTGTTTTACGTCACATAATTGCTTCTAAGACATATTTTATGTGTTTTTGGATATTCGAATATGAATGCATGCGTAAGTTGGCCAATAGATTTCTTTGATTTATCACCTTGAATTAAATCATATTTACTTTCTATCACATGTATTTACGACCATAGATAACACGAGCACAAGTGATGATGCTTTAATTTGAGTGAACATTCTACTTGCAGCCCTGCAAAGGTTTGTTCATTAGGAAAACACACCATTGTAGTGTTCATGTCTACCATGCACCATGTTATCTATGGAATTCACATGATGTTTACATTCGTATCGTATCAGCCTCACATTTTATCCAACAATTCTTTATTTTTTACAAAGCGAGTGGTGCGCATTGAGAAATGTGTTTATATGCATTTACTTACGTAGAATATATTTGTAAATGAATTTATCATGTATTGTAAACTTGTATTCGTCTAGTAAACTGTATTTTTATCATACACATGCTCTGTAAATAAATGCGGTAAAAAATGAGACGTTTTGAAGAAACTAAAGTTTTGTCAGCGTGCGTAATGAAAAAATGTGTTGTTGAAAGTATCGATAGTTCAAAAACATATAGGCAGATTTCTTTAATTTTGTTTTGCTGTTCGTACAAGGCACTTACTATTTTTTTAATAGTGCTTTTATAGATGTGTATAAATTGTTTACATTATTCTTTTCATGAAACAGTATGCCCTTGCCAGTGCTTTGCGACCCTTTGTTGTTCCAGGTGATAGGCAGAATACAAAATCTTAAGTAAAATCTGAACTTTTTTTCAATGTTGTCTGTTGATAAGTCATTGTCTCTATTAAAACCATAACTGTATATTTCTGTGGGAGTTAGGAATTTTTGTACGGAAATATCAATAGATAGAAAACACTGCTTATCAATAGGAATAACTTTGCCAATTTCAGGTTTTGTGAATATAGTGACATATCTCAAATTATGTATGTCTTTATAAAGAGCACATTAGAAATTGGAGCAATTCTCATGCAGAAACCTGCGTTTTTGTAGCAAGAAAATAACAGCTATTTTTTTTACAAAAATTGCGCTTTTTTTTCTTTCCTCCTTCAAAAAAAAAAATAACCTACTTTTTCATGTCTCTAATCATTATTATATTACATACTGGTAAATGGGTTTCTTTGACTTTTGGTAAAAGGTTTGTAAAAAACACAAACCTATAAATTTATCGGCCACACTAAGTAGAATTCCACTCTTTGTGTGTGTGTGTGTGTGCGCGCGCGCGTGTGTAAATTAGTTATGGGAAATGCAGAACTCATTTAGACTCATTTAGTGTTGCAGTGAGTGCAATCCAGTGCAGTGACACATCTTTTAGATGTACTCCTACACTGAGGGGCATAGTTCAGGTGTCAGTGTACTAATTTAACCTGACATGTTCCCACTAACAGTTTGTACCAACATGATGATGGCGCATGAAAAATTTGTGCTCTAGACCACATGCAATTGATACACAAGACTGACCAGAAGTAAAATGACATTGGAGGTACATTGTGCCAATAGCAAAGGATCGGAATATCTGCATTGTTCATATTGTGCATTGTAGAGTTATTGGAATTTGATCTTTGTCAACATACTATACTGGTGGTGTTCTCATATTCTACTTTTGAACTTTTTTAGTTGATAATAAATTTGTTCCCAGTAGTTAAGTGATATAGTACATATTTTAGTAGTATTGTACTTATAAATAATGCTGTTTTAATGGTCATGTTTTTATATATCCTTTTATAAAAGACCTGATTTCTTAATTTCAAACAAATGTAGTATTACTGCCAACAGTAAAAGGGTTCATGATTTTTGGAATCAAGAACGAATTGTATTGTGGCATCTCTTTGAATATTTCAAACTAAGCTAGAACCACTAGCAGATAATTTGGTCTGAGCTCAATTTTCGAATACTAGCAGACCTCTAATATATGGTATAGATATTCATCATCAGCGACCTTTTAAACATGTCTAAAGGCATCGTAATACTTGTTAATATGAAAGTGCGTATTTTAAGTATATTTTGGAGTTTAAATGGGGCCAAAGAATTGGCCTGCGTGAAGGATGATATTCATATTGCAAAATTACTGCTAATACAGGGCATAATGCTACGGCAGTAATGCGAGTGGGGAAGCAGAGAACTGAAGAGTACAGGACGATTTGACAACCAGGAACTGGACCATGGAATGTGACTACACCATATCCATATGGCAATTACAGACAGTTCAGTTTATCTCGAGTGTTAACAGAATATTGGAACACTGCAACATGTCTGGCTTTTTCTGCTTCCGCAGTTTGATGACGTGGGCTTCACAGACGACCATGTGTAGGCATTTATTTGCAGAGGCCCTGTATCATATTTTGGCTGTCAACTACTCACCCTGATAACGTCAGTGAAAACACCCACTATTTACCACGACGCGTGTCCGATTAGTTACGGTGGGATCATGGTCGTGTGACCTTGGTTGCACTTCGGTCGTGCTTACTGGCGTTTGCAGTTAGATAAGGTAGTTAGGCACGTGGCCTTACGTGAGGGAATAAAGTTCTCAACATTACGATTCAGTCCCTTAGATTGGTCTGCCGTATTACTAGTAGTGTGGGTAGTTACCGTATGTAACTGGCGTGAGGTGCTAGCAGTAGCAGACTTACTGACGGCTTGAGTACGAAAACTAGCTGGGTACAGTTGGTTGAGTCGATCGTTCTCAGCTCGGGCGGCAGCGAGAGCCCTAGGTGTGGCAACACAAAAACTACCGTTCACCTTGTAGCTGCTGAGCTCCAGAAGTTGGCGTTCAATATGCCAATGTGTTTCTCATTCTGTTTAATTAACCCAACCACAACGGGGTGGCAGGTGGGATCGCCTGCTGTAGACGTAGGTCGTTCTAGTGATCTGAGCAAAGTGGCACAATCTTGTTTGGCTCGTCAGCTAGCTGTAAGGGGGACTGAACCAGCCGGCTGCTTGGCAGCAAGGCAAGCAACTCTTTGCTCCTCCCTCCTTTTACCGTGTCTTACCTTAAATGGCATAGAGCAGGTTTGACTGCTGAGAACTATGAATTGAGCATCACAGACACAGGTATCCCTAGAATAATGTTGCCCAGTAATGGTTTCGTAGCATGAGTCCGTTGTTTCAGAAGGCCCCTCAGTGGGCGAATCAGAAGCTTTGAAGCAGTGTGAGCTACCAAGACTATTACTGAGTGTGCGATCCCAACCAAGGCCAGGCCGTAGCACCTAATCAGATACCCCAGCCAGCACCCAGGTGCTTCAGTAGGGATATAACTCAGATGTACTGTCTCTCCCTGGGTGGAAAGTGTTGCTAGTGGTCGGGGCTCCTCTATTCTACTCCTCCAGTACCTGTATACTTGGTAGGAATGAAATAGATGACCGTCTAATAGGTGTGTATTAGAACTGGAGCCTCCTGAGGGGAGTTTCCAGTTGTAGCTTGTTCATAGGAATAATTTCCCGTTTCTGGTCGGCGGTACTCAACTCGAAGTTCTCCCAGCAGTTGGTGATAAAGTGCTCTATGAATGAGAATCAAAGTTAGAAGAAACAAAGGAGTGTTTATTAAGATAGTAAACACAGTGATGCGTACTCTCCTGCCAAGAAGACCAGTGGCTGGAAGTAAACCTACAGTAGCCAGGTGTAGGCGACCTGGTCCTAGACTAGTTGGGGAAAGTGAAATAAAACTGTCAAAATTTGCTTAATACAAATCTAACACTGACCGGGGTGTCTGTCAGAGACAAAGAAGTTAATGTGTGGTATGTATTTAGTAGCTACAGAAAGCTTCTGGTAGCTATTGGCGTCGCTGGAGCGTCTGGTCGCAGGTGCTGCAAAGCTCTGACTGCAACGTCAAGGTAGGCAGCCTCTGGTGGCTGCTGAAGAGTGTTAAGCAGTTGGTGGCAGCCTCTGGAAGGGCTGCTGAAGAGCTAACAGTAGTCGGAAGCCCCAGCTCTAGGGTGGAGCGAGCTCGAAGCCTGCAGGAACTGCAAGAAAGTAACTGGCGAAGTCCGCTGTGCATGGACTTATATAGTCAGGGTAGCGCGTGTCGCGGTGGCCCCGGGGGGGGGGGGGGTGATGTCCCTCTGCTGTGAGGCCAGAGTGGGGGTAGCACCTTCGCGCAACTTTGATGGTGCAGGGGAGGGGGGGTGATGCACCGCTGTCTTGCACAACCCCCTTGTATCCATGTGTCCGGCTGCCCTCCAGGATGTGGCAGACCGTAACTTCTGTGTACGGGTTGGTGCGGGGGTTGAATCTCACATGTGTAGAAGTAGTATAATAGGTTGCTGTGAGATGAGTCGTACTCTTAGATAGTTGATATAAGCTGCATGTGTCATATATGAAAAACAAATTAGCTTCCATTAAACTGATACTAGTAAGACATCCCACCGAGGCAAACTAGGTTCAATCCCCGACCAGGTCACCACAAGTGGGAATGGTGCCGGATGATGCTGCTGGTAGGCGGCATTTCTTGGAGATCTCTTGTTTACCATACCCTTGCATTCTGGCACTGCTCCATTCTCATCTCATTTCACCCTCATTGGCTCTTAACACCTCAATGTTAAGAGAAGCCCAAATCATTTCACTCACTCACTCAACTGTCGTCAATTACAAATATAATTTTGATATATGTAATTGTTAACAACGGACAGTAATTTGGTTATTGTTTCCACAGGAACCTGAGGCGCCGGAATGTTGGAGAATCTACCATTCGCAAAGAAGGGAATGTACATCGTTTGTCAAACCAAGATTCAAGTGATGATGAGAATAATACTTGGAATGGAAATTCAACCCAACAGATGTGAACATTTCATTTATTGTATATCACTGTGTATATGTCTTGTATTGGGAAACATTGTTGTTTACCCAAATTCCTCTTTTTTGCAGTTGCATGATTCAACAAATTTGTGGGAAAACTTAATTTCTTGCAGCAATGAATTTGACTACATACATTTATTTAAAAAATAATTTTGTACATACTCTGTTTAAAACTGAGATGGGTGCTAAATGATGTAGAAATAAAGACAAATATTCCTATATAATATAACTGAATGTTTATTTATTATATAAAAAATATTTGATTTAGCATATCATTTCTAAACTTGAATAGTAAACAATTATTTAGCAAAAACCTGATATATATAATTTGTGAAAGTCATTGCCAAAGATTTATAAATGTAAATGCAAAAAAATGTTGCACTTGTGACTGACTTGTTAACAGTTTTGCGATCCAAGAAAAATAAATTGTAATCTCATTTGAATGGGGTCATGGTGGTTGCTTGGTTAGACTGCTCGCCTCCATCCTCGGTGAACTGGGTTAAATCCCCGGCTGGGCCACTCCCGGATTTTTGCAAGTGGGAATTGTGCTGGACAATGCCGCTGGTCGGGTGGTTGCCTCTGTGATCTCCCATTTCTCCTGCCCTTTCATTCCAGCGCTGCTCTATTCTCACCTCATTTCATCCTCTCTAGCTCTCAAGACCTCATTGTTAAGAGCCACCCAAATCTGTCAGCTCATTTGAATAACAAATGGTGGCCTCACATGATTATCACAAGGAAAGGTGTGTTTTTGCAATTGTGGCATTAAACTAATTTAAAATTTCATTTTGTCTTTTGGATGCAACCGCAGTTCATGACAAAAAAAATATTGTGGTGGTTTTCATAATTTTTCTTAAATTAATCTTTTATACCTAGGTATACATAGAGACAAATTTTCGGGAACTGAGGCATGCCCGGTTAGACTGAATTGGCACGTTGGTTGAGAATTTTGTCAGCTAGACCAAAAGCGAATGTGGTTTGGTTTAGATAGATGATGAGAGGCGATGGGTGTTGGTTAGCACTTTCTTACTCCTGCTTCTTGGACTTATTGGTCATGGTGGGTTTCACCTAGATGTGGCGAGCTTGGCCCACGCCGAAGCGGCGATTCCACTGGTAGGGCTAATTGTTCCAGAAGTTGATGTTGTCCCAGCCGAATCTCACTTCAGTACCGGTCAACAACCCTTTTACCACAGGATGACACAAGGGGTGAATATGTAGACAAGGAGATGCGTACAATACAGTGACTGGAGCAGTCGACACTGGCTCGTGCCTGAGTTGGGAGGCGCGGTCCCGTTCTGCTTGCCTTTTCTCCATAGAATGAGGTAGTTCACTTAACTGTATGGCAGCAAGGAGTGCTGCGTTTTGTTCCCTACGCTTTTTGCTGTGCCTCACCTGGTAGGGCATAGAGTCGCTGCTTACAGTATACGGGGTGCACCCTAACAAACAACCACCTTACAGTGTATGTCTGGTTTTGGCTTGCTGACATAGGTTCGGTAAGTGTCGCCACTGATCCCCCACGCAATGCGGGCTGATCAAAGATGGGGAGCTGCGTGGGTCACCAATGCCTTCACTGGATGTGCGTTCAGACCCGAGCGAGCGGCAAGACTCAAGTTACAATTACTCCAACACTAACAGTGCTGTGATGTAAAGAAGTAACCTGGATTTGTTGCCCCTTCTTGAATGGTGTTTCTAGTGGTTGTGGATCTGTTCCTCTCCGCCAGCTCTAACAGTGCTCTGACAGTTGGAAAGTTACAGATGGCCGTCTAATGGGTGTGTGAGATAACTGACGGGCTCCTGAAGGGTGCTCGTACTGAAAGCTAATTCAGTTATATAAAAAGTCCCAGTTCCTGTTAGTGGTGCACGACGTACACAGTTCCTAGCAGGCGAAAAGTAAAATACTCTATGAAAGAAAAAGCTGAAGTATAGAAAACAAACTTTGTTTATTGAGGAGTCAATAAACATGTGACCCGTGCTACCTCGTACTAAGTAGAACAGTACTGAAGGAAACTACGCTGACCAGGTGTACGCAACCTGGTTCTGAGTTGGAAAGGGGGAAGTTATACGTACGCGGTGAAAATATATGTTACTTCTAAACTGTTCTAATAAAGGTGTCTTGAGGAGACAAAGTGAATTTAATACATGCTGGTGAGCGTATTCGCTGGTTATCGGGTTGACCGATCGACGGTGGAGTAGCCGCAGGGGGCATACTCAAAGCTTCGAAGTTCTCTGGAGGCTCCAGCACTGAGCAGTGCTCTGGGATGTCGCGAGAGATGAAACAAGAATGACTGCCCGGCAGCATCTGGACTTATATAGGTGAAGCTTGTAGGCTGCCGGCGTGTGCTGCAGGGAGGGCGAGCATCCTGCCCTGGTTGGCGTGGGAGTCGAAAAACTCTGGTCAGCAGTAGTTAGCATTTCTGCTTCATGCCTCGTCGGTGGTGCTTGGCCTTGCCTGAGGTCCGGGCAGCTTGTCGGCTCAGCACGGGGAAGGGGGGGAGGGGTGTACCAGCTGGGTTGCGTAACCTTCAGGTGAAGAAAATTCGCTCATAAGTTCCTGTTGCTTGGTAAAGTAGGCAACCGAGGTTCGTCTGGAGATTCCCTTTCCATGTATCTCTCACGTTTTTAGTAGTGGGAATAGGACACTAGTGATGAGTCATAATACTAATTGATTAGTAGTATGAGAAACATGCATCAAAACATACAGTGTAACATCGGAATTACGAGACTTGATAACAGTACAAAAAATCCTCGTACCTATGAGTACTCGTAGTAAACAAATGTATGCATTGAAATAAATTAGAACTAACAACGTCATGAGGGCGGGAGTTGTATTACGATGTACCGTATTCATCGGAATATAAGACGACCCCATACATTTGCTGGTGGGAAAAATTCAATTGTAGACAGGCAGCAATTTTTATTTTCAAGTCGTTCATTTAAAATTTGCTTCATAACTACGTTAAAATTTTCTTTGTTGCGATCCCGGCTGACCTTTTTTTTCAATGAGGTCACTCATAATTAATTAACACGTGCTCATTTACCAGTATGTTTGATACAAAACTGGAAAACTGCTTCAACCTGAAGTAAACAACATAGAAAAAAAATACCAATTACAAGTCACAGATACAGCTACTGCTGGTACTCACAACCATAGACGTGTTCACTCTGGGAAAGTTGAACATCAGTGCTAAAGTTGGTCATCAAACAACGTTGATCACTCGCATTGACACATAGCTACTCTAGATCACAAGATGTTTAGTTTACCACAATGCTATAAATGTATATTTGTAAAAGGAACCTAACCAAACATCACCGCCTGTGGTGTAATGTAATGCACTGACCTGTTTATGCATATCTAGTACTTGTACCAATATTTTAACGGTGGTTTTGTGATAATTAGGAATATCTGCCCACCTGGATTAAAGACGAGTAGCAGACCCCATAAGAAAAATGTGACAAATTGAAATTAACCTCACTTTTTGTTGTGACTGTGTTTTATTTCTTTTGATAATATTAACCAAACTTGTGTTTTTTGAAACATTATAATATTTCTCTGGAAACTGTGAACTAAATGCTATTAAGAGTAGATATTAATCTGAATTTTTCTTAACCCTATTTTTTACTAAAACAGCTGCCAATATAAACAAGGGCATGGGTCAATGAATTATAGCTAGCGGCTCATCCGCCTACATGACATTTTCACCATTGTTTATAAATCTTTTCCAAATATTTTAATGCATACGTGCGTAACTGTGAAAAATGTCTGTCGAATAATTAAAATTAATATGACACCAAACCCCCTTAAGACTACAGCATTTGATAGAGTTCTACGGATTGTGCGTCTGACAAAATACGTATTATTTGCTCTAGCTGCGTAAAGCGAACAGCCAAAGTATTGGTTCAGCTTGCCGCATGCTGTTCATGTTTCTCAAGATGGTGGTTAAAATTTTGGGGCACTGGCATGTAGTTGGAACAGCAACACTGGATCAATACAAGTGCGAGCAGATGATTGGTTGAACATACACGGGGGGGGGGGGGGGAGAAAAAGCAAGCTCAGGGCAGGGTTGCCAGATGCAGCGGCCTTTCCACCGTTGCCACATATTCTATTTCTGACACAATGCAACTGATTGCACACTAAAAGAATGTGTTATCATGGTTACAGTAATTACGGCAATTGTTACACGTGTCTACATGTAGTATATTTACTGTAATTTTTCTAAGGCAAATGACTCGTATCTATGAATGTGCACATGAAAATACCACTCGTAAATACCAAACACGTCAGAAAAATCTACAGCCACTATCACGACCCTTTGCGCTGACTGACCCTTCACCTGTGTTTTGACTGGAACAGGGATGTTCCTCCTCAGTATTTGACTCAGATGCTTGATAGACGGCTGGTCAGCAGCAGGCTCTGGAAGACGTGAAGTGGTGCAGATGTCCCGTTGTTCAAACACTCTGATGGCTCAGATGCCTGCAGGTTGGCCCCTAATCAAGGGCAGGCAAAGTCTAGAGGCATCAATTCTCCACGTAGCATAGCTTTGACCATGGGGTGTGGTTTACCAGATAGCTTGTTCAATGGTGGGAACAAAGGTTGCGGGAGAGCTGCGGGATGAAAGCTCTCCATTTTGCAGGTGGTATGAACTCTGCCCTGCGGAGTTGACGGACTGCTGAAGGCAGTTGAAGGAAGGAGTAGGCAAGCTGTATTACCTTCCGAGGCAGGTAAGGACCTTTTCAACTTTCTCCGTACATCTCCCTTCTTAGAGTACGGCATGAGGAAAGGAACTAAACAGCTTGCAGAATAGATAAGCTGGTGCCTTACTTCCCACCCACCAAGGCGAACCAGGTTCAATCCCCGGCCGGGTCACCCAATTTTTGCAAGTTGGAATCATGCCAGACGATGCAGTTAGTTGGAGTGTTTTCTCTTGGATCTCCCATTTTCCCCGCCCCTTTATTCTGGCACCGCTCCATCTTCACTTCAATCACCCTCATCGGCTCTCCAGACTTTTCTGTTAAGAGCCGCCTAAATCTCTCTTCAGTCTTGTGACGTTGAGACAGCACCTCATGTTCCTTTCGTCCGGCCCTTGCGAGCGGTGGACAGAAAGTTGGATAACTCAAGTCACTTCTTGAGTGAAATAACTAGGTATGGTACCCACAGGGATTTGATTAGCCTAAGGTGATTCCTGCTCCTTTCTGGCCCCTACAGAAGCGGTGGCGGAGTATGGAATACCCAGTCTGGTTGATTCATGTACTGGAGGAGTTGCTAGTGCTTCAGGCTCCATCGAGCTCTACCAATTTGACACAGCTCAAGTGGCCTCTTGTGGATTTAGCTTTGTGCTGAGTGATCTGTCTGCTTTTCCCTTAGTACTTTCAAGAAAATTAGAATACAGAAAATAGATTACGTTACATCATCAAATTCTTCACTTTGATAAAACAAAATACATTAACTGCAGAAGTCAATGAAAGAAAGCAATTCAGGCAAATGAAAGTGACCTGATTTCATTAAAGTTCGTGAGTCTTTAGTTTACATTGGATAGTTAAATAATAATTTAATTACTAGTTATCAAATAGCCCGAGGAATCCTTCCTTACTTAGGGATTGTTCTGAAGGGACCTCGCGGTATGACAAAATAGGGTTCTTTAACCAATTGGCAAACATGTGGCCAGGCTAAGGCCTTAAGAGGGTGTCTATGAGATAACGTCGTCGTGACCTTGGATTATCTGGTAAAGTAAGGGGTAAGAGGATTAGGTCGACGTGCTGGGGTTTCTAGCAGAGATGATGACTCAGTTGCTGGAGGCGTTGCAGAAGTGACATCCTTCTGGTGATGACATGCTCTGGAGGGATGGCAGAGCCGTGGTTGCTGGTGACTACCAGCGCGGGTGCAAGACGTCCAGCCCTTAGTCAGGATGCCCCGGCCTCATAGCCTAGGAGATGGTGAATGACTCCGTTGAGCTATTCCAAGCAACTCTAGAAACCTGGTCAGGACAGCCTTTTATACGAATCTCCTGTGACCATAAGCACTCCGAGGGGTACGGGGAAGCTTGGCCCGTTTCTTGGGGGTGGAGCTTGTGAAATCACATACTGTATTTACTTGTGTATAGCGCACCCTTTTTCCCCAAAATAAAGGAAAAAATTTCTGGGGTGCGTGCTATATACGAAAAAAAAGAGGAAGGGAGAATGGTAACCATAAATTGTCCGGGGATGTTGAGGGAAGTGGCGGGACTGTCTGTTGTCTCATCTCTCGCTCTTACATCACTCCTCTCCCTTCTGTCTCAGCGGCCCTTCACTTATGTGTAGGTCGAACCCCCCACCCAAATAATGGCATCCTGTCACGCCACAAAACCAGAGCTGCCACATGTTTATGGCCCTCCACCCCCTTGTAATAACAATCAGATGTTGCCCTGTCGATAATTCCGCCATCCCTCTTTGTTTCTGTGGCAGAGGCTAGCGAGCCATGTTCGGTGAAGGGATGATGGATGGGGGGGTGAGGGCAGGAGACTTTTTTTTATAAGGGTAGTGTGACATTCTAACACGGCTTTTTGCACCCAGGTCATATAATTAAAGTATTTTACAAGCACATCACAATCACCACACATTAATGGAAAAAATAATAATTTGTGCCATACTTAGTAGTAGGGCGCCATAAATTTTGGTGCAATTTTATATAAAAAAAAAAATCCCCCTGGAACTTGTTGCAAAAATCATAGTGCGACTATACACGAGTAAATATGGTACATGTGCGGATCCTTATCTTGCCTGTAGCTCGCCGTGTGGCGTGAAAATCCCGGGACCCAAGGTGCTCTAGTAGGCCATGACACTTCGTTGATTGGCCAGCTTCCTTTCTGCGGCACGAATTTTATTTGGTGCGCTGTCTTATTAGCATGTGCAGAAAAGTATAATGTTACTTCGGAGAGGACGTTGACTGGCGTCTTTTTGTCAATTTTGGTTGTAAAAGCTAGGAGCACGGGGTTATAGGTGTGTTGAGGCTCTGTCAATGTCTGGAAGGCCCTCCATTGCTGCTGGAAATTATGGTAGACTTATCCATGTAGTTTGACATACTCGGATGGGGTGAAGTCGTTCATTTGAAGTGCACTTCCTCCAAGTGCAAAATGCAACGTGCGTAAAGGGACATTGACCTGACCTGCTACCAGAAGGGGGTGGTAGAGGAATGATGTCATTTTCTGAAGCTACTGTAGGGGTCCAGTCTCCCAGAATCGCTGGAATCTGCAGTGGCTGCAGCGGTGGTTGGCTTCTGGTCGGTGATGTCTTCAGCTGGGTTGAGATCCCAGCCCTTCGGAACGGTGGGATCTCTGTAAGGCCCAGTGGTCACGCACACTGATGGCACCCTCCGGCCCTTGCGAGTGGTGGAGGTGCAGAGACTAGAGGGTGTTGGCCATGCCAGCCCTTATCTCTTGTTGGTGCTCGGGGGTGCGGGAGATGGTAGCCTCGGCTGCAGGGGTTGAGAATTATAGGATGCTGAGGTGGTGATATCATCATTTCTTATCTCAACCACAGGCGCGTAAAATATTTGCTGCCCTCCAGTGGTGTACTCCAACACTAACATGACCTTCACCGGAGGGAGCGGTAGCTCAATCAGGCAATTCTATCTTTGTCGGGGGTTGTTGGCGTGACGGCTTCTTGGTGAGTTTGGGTGAACAGTAAAAGCTAGGATCACGTGGTTTGTAGTCTCTTCTGACCTTGCGTCATGTGGTATCCTGTAGACACGTGTTCTGCCTCTTTAGTACTGTTGTTAATGATTAACCTGCCCCAGTATGAACATTGCGTTCAAAGATGGGGGCGAAGTCATTACGTAGAGCATGCATCCTAGATGCAGGAATGCATCATGTGTCAATACACTCGGAAGGTGCGGTTTTGAAATGAAGATGTCTGTGTGTTGAAACATAATATTATTTTATTAATGTAAAACATTCCATTTTTTCACAGCAAATGTAAGCATGGGCTATATGATGCTGTATATTAGTCCTATGTGAAACTGGGGTATGCTTTTGCTTAAAATACATTATCCTATTAAATTATTATAGTCTCTCAGTGAACGTCGTATAAAATTTATTTGCTCTCAGGAAATGTAACCATTGGCCTATCATGGCTGTTGTATTAGGCATATTCGAGATGATGTCTGCTTTTTTTGTTAATATTAGTGTGTTGAATACTCTTTTCTGCACAACTGGGATATTGTTTGCTCAGAATACAACAAAACCTCCCTCAGAGAATATTCCATATAACAAAATACTCCATACTATGAATTATAAATTTGGTCCTGCCAAATGTCCATAAGAACTATGTATCTAAATGTATTTGTGAGCATGGTTAAAATAGAATGCTCTTACAACAAAATTGACGCAGATGCTTTTTGCAATGACTCCACCTCATCCCTTCGCGTAGCCTTTGCTTTTTGAGTCTGGAAGTTAATATTACCATCATCTCGCCACGTGAGATTGTTCTGTTTACCATTTAGAATGGACGTTCTAGACAGGTAGTGTTTTTTATTCACCGGCCTACAGTAACTATGCACACAAGCAACAAATTCTTTTGTCCACAGCTAAGATAGCACTACTAGTAGGATTTTCCAGCCGGCCGGTGACGTCACGCTTGAGAACTATGCTTTCCGCTATCCCCCACTCTGCAGCCACCCCTCGCCCACAAGATGCCAGCCAACCACCACTGATTAGCTGCCAGATTTAGTATATAAGGGGAGTCGCCGCTCGACTCCAGACCAGTCTTCAGTCATCCAGCACCTGTTGCTTACTCTGGCTAGCCTGCAACTTAAGCCTTCGCTTTCATACACTCACCGCGCTAGCCACCAGGTTATCTTAGTGTTTTCCGTGCTTACCTTCCATCCTTCATTGCGTCCCCAGGGCAGAAGGATATTCCAAGAAGTTCCTTAAGCCCCGCTCAGGACTTTCTCAGACACATCCTTGCTTATTTCATCATAGCACTGTGCCAGGTTATGCCGTTTCATTGTCTATACATTAGACACCACGGCCCCCTATGAGCAACAATAGGATCAGCATCAGTTTAGTTCATCATTTTCATGGCACTAGGATACCTGCCCCTATTGTTAATTAGTACCAGTCGCCTCTACCGACAGTTTGAACATAACTAGTTTCCCAGCCATTGCTCTTGCTGACATTAGGAGGTAGTAAGTACGTCATCATGTGTATCTCTCTCACACAAGGAAATATACTTTTTTTTTTGCTGCAATCCTGAGTACCACATTTCCTGTAGACTTGCACCATCCCAGTTGACTTTGTGGACATAAGGTGGATGCAGGTGATCCCATGTTTGAGCAAAAAAAAACATTGTTGCCACCCACTTGCTATGTCTCGTAAGTACAATGGCCACCCTAAACACAGTCTGATAACATAAGCATGTAGACATTGTATGAAGTGCGTACTCGTGCTGCAGTGACACAGTTTTTGTTAATTTAATTGTGTGTCAAATGTTCTATATTGCGTACAAATATTAGTATAGTAGCAGCCCACCATCACTTCGCTCAGGTTTTATGGAGTTATTGAAATACATACATATATATATATGCAACTACCCATGACTACTTGTAACTACCAGTGACGTCCTGCGACTACCCGTGACTTTGCAACTATTTGCAACATCTTGCTGTAACCTGAGACTACTTGCAACTATATGCGACTACGGGAACTTCAGCAGCATGTGCAGCCCATCGTTTCTCTCGGGATTTTATTTTACATTTCCCCCCCCCCCCCCCCCAAAAAAAACTAATGTAACTTTTTCTAAGTCGTTTTGACAATTTACGACCCGTGACTACAGGAACTTCGGTATATACTCGTTCACAACTATGGGTGCTCGCTCGCACATCCTGACTTTGTTTGAAACTTCAGGATGTGCTCGCACAGGCCTGTTGGCATTCACTCACACATCCCAACCGACTACCCACAACTTTGTCTGGGAACATCAGCACTTGCTTGCTTGTGCCTATCAGTGCTCGCTCGCACATTCCATCCTGCAGTTGCATTCGGAACATAAGATTTCAAAATTAATATGTAATGCATAAGATGTAACATTTAAAACGTAAGATTTAGGACTTGACACTTGAGATGTAAGACGTAAGACTTCGTCCGAAGGGCCTAACTTCCTATTGGAGGAGTGTAGGGCATAAAATGACAACCCTCCCCCCAAATCCCAAGAAAATGAGTCAAATATGCACCTTCCAGGCCAAAAAGGTGAAAAACACACCGCTCCAGTCTCGGCAACTCCTCCCAGGAGAGGGTGGGGAAAGGGGTTCGATAGCCAAAGGTCCAAGGGTGGGCAGAGTAAAGCCACCACCCCTCTAATTTCTTCTAACATTGTTCAAATTTATCTTTAAGAATGGTTTTGTTAGTGCACTCTTGGAAAGCATCCAAGTAACTCATTTGTTTTCCGAATTGGTTTACAAATTTTTTTAATTTCTGAAGGATTTTTTTTTTCTAGAATTAAACAAAGCCTGTGTCAATCTGAAAGAATGTAGCTTTCTAAATGTTAAAGAATTGTAGTTCCTGAGATTACCAGAGACACACAAACAAACTCACATTACCTCTTCATAATATTAGTATAGATTGCTAAATTGTCTTCATTTAACATTTCTGGCAAAACGAAGCTGACATGTTTATAAAGTGTGTCGAAAGTACAGTTTCTGTAACATGTGTTTCGGAAAGTTGAAACTGCTAGTACAGTAAAACCCCTCTATTGCAACCCCCTCTCTATTACGACCCAATCCCGAGGGACCGTGAAAACTTTGGGTCGAAAAAGTCGAAAATTTGAGGCACGTCTAAAAAAAAGATACAGTAATTCCTTGCCAACAGTTGTATCTTGAACCACGGATTCAGCAGATTTGTTTTTGTAGACCTTTTCTCGAACTGCGGTACTAGTGTCTATTATACACGGTTTTCAGTCTATGGAAAACTAGCCCTTACTGATGTTAGTGGTTGCGTTGTCCCAAGCAGCATGAAACAATAAATTACTTAGTGCCAGAAGGGTACACTGGTGTATTGTGCGGGGAGATGCAGGCCGGGTCAGTAAGGATTCTCTGTCCTAGTCACATGCAGCCACCTCTGCCTTACCCTCCCTGTCTTTTTTCGCTTCAATTATCCCTCCTCGTTTGCTGTAAAAACAGCGGCACATTACATATACTAGTTTCTTAATCAGTGTATGTATGATGATAACTTCAAATTTAATTCACTGCACTTTTTCTTAATGATTATTTTTAAGTTTATGTGCACTCACACCTACGTAATATGCTAATTTTTTTATGGTGGGCAATTGTTTTTTTCTTGTGGTCAATTTTATGTGTAAAATGAATAAAGATAAGTGTGTGCAAATCAAATGTGTTCTTATGTTACCGGTACCATATTATGGCGAGTGAGGCTGTGTGCGTGTATAGACAACATCAGAAGTTTTTGATGAAAAATTTGGGATGATTAATATTTTAAGTAGACCACACTAAATATTTATATTCTCGTAAACATTGCCAGGCCTCATTGTGCCAGTGCAGAGGCCAACACGCCGCCTACATTTTGTATAAATTCAACACATTGACGTGGATCATATCAGCATGTTTTCCCAACGCTGGGCGCTGTTACAAAGTTAACCGGCCTGTAACGATGGCAGTGGCGGCGAGTGGGCGAACGCCGCCCGCCAGAGTAATCTTATAGTGACCGACTGATAGCTGCCCAGCCTGATGATCTAAGGCTAATCTGCAGCAGCAAACCGTCACCCCCCTTGCCTGGCCACGCCGTAGAGGATCTAGATGCTCACCCAGCTACGTACACTGCCAGACCAAAGCGAGAGCACGGCATGCACACACACATATTGTGCAATGCCACCTAAACTTTTTGATAGCTTCATGCCTCATAGCAATGTATGACCCACAAGACCTCTGTAATAGATCTTTAATAACAACTTTATATTTTAATAATACATAGTCTAATCTTTTCACAAACTTTCAATGGCCATGTCATACTGTGTTTAGGCCTTCTTTTTTACGACAAGGGGTAGTCCAATATGCCTTTCTTGGGTATCAAATTAATCAGGAGATGCCCAGCTATTAAAAATCCATATTTATATTTAATTTAAAAAGTGGGTTTTTATGCACTTGAGACGATTGAACATGAACTTCATGCAAAATGGCAAGTTTGAAGGCATACTGGTTAGTGGTGAGTAAAACTCAGCCCAAAATTTTCCAATTTTTAAAAAAATAATCATAAAAAAAGTATTGAATTAAATTTGAAGTTATCATACGTAAACTGATTAAGAAACTAGTCTGTATAATGTGCTGCTGTTTATACAGCAGAAGAGGAGGGATAATGGAAGCGAAAAAAGTCGGGGAGGGTAAGGCAGAAGTGGCGACACATGTGACTAGGACAAAGAATCCTTACTGACCCGGCCTGCATATCCCCCCCCCCCCCCGCACTTTCACGGACAATACACCAGTGACCTCTTCTGGCATTAAGTAATTTATTGCTTCACGCTGCTTGAGACAACAAATGTCAAAGTCTATGATGTTAGGGTGAGAAATGTGCGACCACTAACATCAGTAAGGGCTAGTTTTCCATAGACTGAAAACTGTGGATAATAGAAACTAGTACCGCAGTTGGAGAAAAGGTCTAAAAATACAAATCCGTGCATAACTGAAACCGTCGTTCAAAATACAGCAGTTGGTGAGGGATTACTGTATCTATTTATACAGTGCCTCAAATTTTCGACCCAAACTTTTCACCGTTCCTAGGGATTGTGTCGTAATAGAGGGGATTTACTATAATAACTACAATTCATGCCCAGCTTTACCTTTACTTGCTAATGTATGCATAATTAATACTGTTCCATAAAGGAATTCTGCATTACCAGCTAAAGGCTGAACACTGACTTTTTAGAACAAGATTAAATGGCAATCAAATTTTTTATAATTTAGGTACTCTGTCACTCTCAACTACATTGTGAATTCAGCCTTATATCCAGGTTAATATCCTACATATTTAATTAAATAAACAGTCCAAGAAATTATTTGGGGATTCAGATGTATACAAATGCAGTCAATTTAAAACTCTCATGTATCTGGAACACGTTTCTTAAAATATCCAAGCAGTACTAAGCACATTCACTGCTCAGCCATGCTTGTGCCAAAACTGTTTTAACATACAACAGCTCCCAGCCAATCTGTCCATTCCCACCAAGTTCTAATGAAAGTTTCCAAGCTTTTGCGATATTGACATGTAATGTATTTGACAACATGCAACACAATCAGGCTCCTTTTAATGCATCTCTAACACTGTACGCCTTGCCACAAGCATATACAAATTACACAACTGCTATCAGTAACAATACGTATTTGCTTTGTGATGACCCTACAGGTCATGACACTCAGCTCACACCCCAGCACCATCTCCCTCTCCAGGATGGGGCAATACTCCCCTCTCTATGTCACTTAGTTGTTCGTTGCTCCAGGAATGTTGCATGAACCTGCCTCTACTCAATATGCATTTATTGTCATTCAATTGCATTTACGACAAATATGTTCCAAATTACATTAAAATTCTGATTACACTTACATGATGAATTAGGTACTCTGATTACATTTCCTTGGCTCTAATTTGTAAAAAAAAAAGAAATTGTCCCTCCACTGAAGATGGCTAGGTTCAAGAGGGGGGGGTTCGTGTCTTCCTCATTGTCTGGAGTGAGTGAAGAGATTAGGGCAGCTCTTAACATTAGCATCTTGAGAGCTGATGAGGGTGAAGCAAGGTGAGTATGGAGCAGTAACGGAATGAACGGGTGAGGGAATCTCACATGCGAAAATCTGGGAGTGCCCTCGCTAGAAATCTATCCTGGTTCGCCTTGGTGGGAGGTGAGTAGTCTAACCACTATACCACGGACCCATTCACTGTCTGGACTACGTGTGTGCCGGAAATGTCTGGCCACTTCTTTCAGCTATACCAGTAGTTTTATACACGACATAATAATGAATACACTGGATACGTGAAAAATAATGCTATATTCTGACAGACGATGAGATGACGATATATCAAACAACAAGCACGTAAAATGAACATTATCAATTATCATCATATATACATATTTGTATTAAAACCTACCCAAATAAAAATTCCTACCAGTGTACAAAATTAGTAGAAAGTATGTTTTATGACAACAATAAACTTGAAATCAAATAAGAAAATAAAAGCGCTAGAAATGAAAAGTCAACAAGTTTTTAGCAGTATCAAATACAGTGAGTTGACATTAATAACTCAATGATGGTGGAGGCCACGGTGGCTCAGCAGTTAGTCTGCTCGCCTCCCACCAAGGCGAACCAGGTTCAACCCCTAGCCGGGTCACTCCCGGATTTTCGCATGTGAGAATCGTGCCAGATGATGCTGCTGTCCGGCGGGTTTTCTCAGGAATCTTCTGTTTCCCCTGCCCTTTCATTCTGGCATACCATACTCACCTCAATCATCCTCATCCACTCTCAAAACCTCGCTGTTAAGAGCAGGCCAAATCTCTTCACTCACTCTCTCACTCGATACTAATTTGGGATTGGTAGATATACACCAGAAAGACATGCATTCCTATTTAAATCATTTCATTTGCAAAAAACTTAAAAGAAATAACAAAAACTTTAAGGGTTAACAAACAGACGGACCTGATGCTGTTGCTGCAAAGAAAAAAAAACATTGGAAAAAAAAAAAGATGAGTCACAGTTCCTATTGGCTGAGAAGGCAGGATGGACAGTCTTGCCAACCAATACAGCATGGCAGATAACGACTAGTCACACAAAGCACACTTCAGAATGCTGCTCTCAATAAGCTCAAAAATTAAAATTGTACAAAAAACTTATCTGCTTGTACTTCTAATTTGTATTATCTGTTAGGTGAATTAGTTTTATACTACTAAAATAAATACCTGTGCTATAACTGTAATTAGGGTGTTAGTTAAAACAAATATTTTGTTATTCTACAGTCTGTTATGGTGATAGATGCAAGATAGTTTCAGGGCAGTAAACTTCTTGCAGATTAAATTTTCAAGTTGTTTGTAAAGTACATGATAAAAAAATACATTAAAAGTAAAGTGAATTTTTTTTTTAAATTGTAATTAAAATTAGTTTGTATATGCACATGTCATTCCCATTTTTGGCAAACAACGTATTACTTACCATAACAGTATTTTTGATAAAAAGAACATCAAGAGAAAGCCACTTAAAATCATGTTAAAAACCATTACAAAATAGTTCAAACCAGGGCTGTATATAGGATTTTTTCTTTGGGGAGGGCCAAAATGATTGGAGCTTTGCAATCAATGACACAAAGTTATTAGTAAAATTCCTTGTACATACTTAAAGTATGTAATTAAAAAATCGGTAATTGTTAAGAATAGTGGCTTTTATGAAACAAAAAAAAATCTCGGAAAGTGGTATAATTCCAATTTACTAATTACACAGAACACAAATTTACTAGGGTATCAATATTTGACCAATAGAAACCCGAAAAACGATAGTGGAGAGGGCTATGAAGATCAGAGAAATTGTGAGGTAAAATGTGTGAAAAATATGTAAATAATGTAATATTTATTAATGAAAATATGTTAAATTCCAAAAAATAACTGAACCAAACATTAACTAAATAGACATTATTACCAATACGAGCTACAAATACGATAGTGGAGAGGGCTATGAAGATCAGGGAAATCATGGGGTAAAAAAATACAAAATAAGTACATTTCCATTATAAACTTTTACCTCTCAATTTCCCTCCAGTTCATAGCCCTCCCCACTATAATATTTTTAAATTGTATTGGTAACATTGTCAATTTAGGCCATGTTCGGTTCAATCTTTTTGCAATTAAACATGTTTTCATGAAACAATATTACTGTAATATTAAAAATACTACAAAAATACGTCAAATTGCAAAACACACACACATTATTTCTCAGTGCAAATAGGCTACACACGACAATCAATTATGGAGAAACTGCAAGCTTCGCTGATGCATGACGCTTCGCGTCACCACCTAAAAAAAATTGCTATCACAGTTTTGGGGATTTACTTCCCTGCTGGCACTGGGACTCTGGCTATGTGCATAATGTTTGGCTATGCTTGTACAGTATTTTTGCAATTTAACATATATTTGTGAATAAATATTATATTATGTAAGACCTACATGTTTCACTCGTTTTACCCCATAATTTCTTTGATCTTCACAGCTCTCCCCACTATCGTTTTTGGGATTTATTTTGGTCAAATGTTGATGTCCCTAGGAAATTTGTGTATTGTGTAATTAGTTGCGTGGAAGTATACCACTTTCCGAGATTTTATTTTATTTTGGATATACTTAAGAATTAATTACCTATATAATTACGTTACTCACCCAATACATCGTACTAGGTTGCATAAACAACACACAGCGGGGCTCCCTGTTTAATCAACAAGCCTGACTGACCTCTTAAAGCCAGGCTATAAAAGCATCGAGGGAGCACCCTCCTCCCTCCAGACTGTCAGCAGAGTGTGAGGTGTCAACGTCAGTGTCACAGCGACACGGAAGAGCACAAGAGTCCGGGGAGCTCTGACACATCTACAAGATACGCTATGTCTTCATTGGTAAGCATAAATCCGGCTAGGTGGTAGGGAGGCATTCCCGATATCGAAGTCCCGTCTTAAGAAGTAATAATCACGTGGCAAGGCAAGGGTCGTTGCATTATCATATATTCTCTTAGAGTTCTTATAATTAACTTCTACTTCTTATATAACTGTTTCCCTTATGTGCGTGTAATTATCTTGTCAGTTCCAGAGTACGTAAAGTAATTTTATTGAGATCCTTATTGTAGTATTGTGTCAAAGTATTGTTATATATATATATATATATATATATATATATATATATATATATATATATATATATATATATATATAAAAATGCAATAAATGTTCTATAGTCCATTCGCGATTTGAAACGACTTATGAAAATCAACCTTTGAAAAAACACTCTAGGCATAACATGTCAACCTGTTTTTTCAATAACCTGTATTGCACAAATATATAACACTGTGGTTAATTTTAAAGTACTGTATTATTGAATAAATGAAACTTTACCTTAATATCTTCTATAACTAGTAATATTTATTTCTTTTTAAATTTGAATTAACAACAGCGAGAGCAGCGACGTGTTGGCAACGTCCGGTAAGAAATAGTTCACTTTTAAAATATTATTTTAACCTAGTTTTTTAGTATACTATTTGTAAATTAAACTTTGCCTATTGAAATATTTAGGTACCCCGATGGCAACATATCTCATTTTTACAGTTTAAAAAACAGCGGAAATATCGTGAGTAGGCCATAATGGTACGGCGTTGTTTTATCGAGTGAGAAAGCAAGTGTCTGTTGAACGAAGCTTGTCGCTCTCTCTTTGTCTCTTTCACATTCTCTTTGTCTCTTTCACATTCTGGAAGCTTAACTTTGCTAGTAAGCTTGAATATAATACCTGTTTTCAATTGTTTATACATATTACAGCAAAATAATGATTTTTGAATTTGTAATTTACAAATAAAAAGAGATTTTAATGTTTGAATACTTATTTTAAATTATTTAGATATGATGGTGGGGCAGAAACAAAGTGAAGTTGGCAGACGTGGCGAGCCATGACATGGCGTGTTGCTTTGTTACCAAACGAAGCGTAAATTATACTCACTCCAAAAAATACTTCAAATTACCACGTCACGTTTATAGACGTGTTTATTAAACCTACCTAAGCAAGTTGTGATAAATCTGCGTTTACACGGCAGTTATAAATATACTGTTTACAGTGTTTCGTTAACCGCTGCACGTGAAATAGCGTGGCGTGGCTGCGTGGTGATTGTTACGCTGGATCTGTGTGTGCGCTTGATTTCAAATATTTGATGTGAACTATTTATACGTTTTAAATGTGAACTGTTTTTATGACGAAGTTATTCATTTACATCCACGTCTGTTTATTTATCACAACGTTGTACCTTTGCCCTGGGTGTTTGAAACACAGCCGTGTAATGTGATTTACCACCAATCCCAACAAAATAACCAAGCCCGGCCCCAATAAATTTCAATAAACCTAATACACAGTAAGCAACAATACATATAAATATGAGCGGAATAAAAGTTACGGTAGGATTATTTGTGTGCATCTTCACCGCTATATTTTTTACGTTATTTGAACGGAGGTAGTCCGTTTAAAGAAATAACCCAACACATATCAATAACAAAATGTTAAATATTATAGTTCATTACCCCGCAGTTGTAACAGTGTTAAACACAGTTGCTGCAAAATACTAATGTGCATTAAATGTAATTTGCTATGTCGTAGAAAACAAATATGTTAACATAAAATAACCGTAAGATTTGTCGTCAATTTAGGCATTTTTAAAACTGCATAAATTTGACCTAAATAATTTTGGAGGTCTAACTGTGAATATTCATACGGAATGGTTTTTGGAATATGACAGAATTCATTGAAAAGCTGTAAACAGTAAACAACACATTTGACAGGTATAAAAGTAGAAGTCACATTTTAATGTTTATGTTTAGGTGTAACAAAAATATACGAACACACATACACATGCAATGACATGTAAACATTGATTTTGACAGAAGCTACATGGCAGTAACATGGCAATGTTTGTTTACATTTGGCGGAAGGATACGAAACGGGCCTGCAAGTAGATATTTAGCAGGGCTCCGAGAAAGTCGCTTCCAGTGGGGAATGGACTATAGTTGACTTCCCCTCTTTCATTGAATAGCAGTTAGTATTTGTTACCCCCAAGTACACTTCTACCTAACTGGAGATATGACCAGAGAAAGTAGTAAGAGAGATCAGTATAAACATTGAAGCAGTCACAGTGTTAGGTAGGCAGGTTATTACACTGGTGGAGGCGCTGTCTTTCTTCCCCTCTCATTGCCAAGCAGTAAACTCCACCACACGCGTAAATTCATTAACTAAAATAGACATTCGCAGCGTCTCACGCTCACCACGACGCTCGTAGGAACTGCGCACTTCCCTTTTCCAGTATTCAAATTACACTTAATTTGTCTGTCTAGCTTTTACCAGTTTTTAACGCATCCACTTGCATCGCAACGTGTACGATGCAGCGTAGGAGTGCGCATGAGTGAACAGCTGTTGGCTTCCCTGCAGCCAAGGCCAGCATGCGGTGCACATCATTTGCGGTAGGTCAGTACGAGCCACGTGCATAATCGCGCAGCAGACCTTGCCAAAGCGCAGCAACCTTTTGCCTTCCCGCCATCCCCTTTTAGTGCTTATACTTTGTGTGTGAATCTAATGCAACTGTAATGGCTTGTAATTGCATGTCGGAACATCTGTTCCATTTTGCCAGACGAAACACTTCACTTAATGTTGGTGTGTTTCAGAAGTGTTTCTCTAAATTCCTTCTCTCTGTAGTTTGCTTTAGATATCAGTTAACACACAGTTCATGGAAAAACGTAATCACAACAAAATTTCAGCCATTACAAACCTCCTTAAAATTGTCTCTCTTAATACCAGTGACATCGAAAACAGATTAGACACACACGACCAACAGAACACTCGAACACAAGGCACAGACATCTCCATTATCACTGACATACACCACCAACATATCGCAGCCTCTTCCCAAACCACTCTAGCACTACCATCACCAAACACAACCACACAAGACACCGAACATTATCACTCCCCCTCAAATTCATGAACACCAGAATTCCTAGGTTTTCCCGACTACGACCAAATGGCTAACACCTACCTCCAACCCCGCACACCCCCTCCCTCCATCCACTACTACTACAACACCCACATGGAAACTCCCTTACCTATCATCCCCATCATGACCAATCCCCCTCCATTACAGATCATCGTTTCCCACCCGACAAACCACCCACCTTCATTGGCGCACACAACGAAGATATTGCAGAATTTATGGAGGAATTTGAGTCAGTAACCGAAAACAATCACTGGGATGCACCTGAAAAATGCAATAGACTCAAGTATTGTCTTCAAGGACCGGCCAAACACACATTGTTTAACATAAGCCACAACAGACCACAGCCTATCACGTGGGTCGAATTGAAACAAAGCCTTATGGACATGTTTACATCCCCAGCTGACACTGAACGAGTTATGCATCTGCTGTACAACAAAAAACAGGCGATCTGGGAAGACACCTCAGCGCACGTACAAACCATGCAATTCTATCGAATCAAATACCATTCCAACATGATAGACCATGAATTCCTTAGCATCCTCTGGTGTTCCATCCTCCCCTCTATCGCAGATAAGCTCATCGGCCACCAAACCGACACCCTCCAAGACATGATCACAGCACTCCGGCGTATCGACGTAGGGATGTTCAAATATTCTCAAACATTCACCCACGGTCGCACACACCCCGATTCAGCTAAACTCAAAGCTGAAATCACTAAACTAAAGCAAGAGGTCGCACAACTAACCCTCCAGCAACAAGAGACCAACCCTGCACCCCACACCCACGCGGACACGTCCCACAACCACATCCATATGTCACTAACTACTCACCCCAACCACCTGAACACTTATTTCAGCCCAGACTGGCATACAACACCCATCAGACCTCACGCTACCCTAGCAATGCCTACAATCAGCGAAGAACTTTCACCCCCCCCCCCCCCCCAAGAAAACACACACAGTAGACTTTTTTACCCCAAACAATTTTTCTACATCACAGACACACGGGGAAAGGTCTACAATTACACGACAAAAAACTTCTGAACGAGGGGGTGAGCCATGGGACCCCCAATGAAGTCAATCAAAAAATCTGTGGAGCGTGCAACACAATATTTAACAAAGTTGTACCTCACAGAACGTATGCAGAAATTGCAAATTTTAACTCTTACAGCAACATTCCAATACAAACACAAACGCCACTGCAGAATGAAGTCAACCCACAACATCCACACACAAAACAGAACATCTGACAAGCGTACTTCCCTCGCAACAAACACTGCAGCGCATAAACAGACATCACAAGGCTGCATTCCACAACATTTCTGCATTGTACATATATCCTTGTTCAAGCGGTAGGTCAGGCAGGTCGGCACCCAAACAAAAAACACGGAAACTGCCTGCGTTTACAAGGACATGTAACATTCCGCAACTGCCGGAGATACACATGCAGCCGGCAAGGCCAGTTACAGCACGCGACATAAGAAATGTATCTAAACACCACACCGTGCGAGTGCAGGCAACCCAGTGTGACAATTGTAGATGCTGCAACACCCCCGCGCAATCCGTCAACATTGACACACCACTGCCGCAGCGAGACCTTCAAGGTGCCGTTGCCACATCCACACCTCACTCCACACACAAACAGGAAGTCGTCGGGCCATGTAGCCTTGAGCAAGCCACCTGCGCCCTATGTATGTACGTTTGTCATAAAGCCAAACACTGCCCCCCTTTTCCACAATTAATATTTTCAATTTTCCACAGATATTGGGGAGCATTTTAAATGCAAATTTGGACTCACTCACTCCGCACATTGTCACAATACACTCACCAACACAACACTGCACGGCACCCACTAATGACTCCTTTCATCATAACGCACTGCGGCCAGCTTGCAATGATGATAGTGTGTTACAGAATAACACACTGAGCAAGCTTTTGCTTTGTGCCGCACCCAACACTAATATGTACAACACACACATCTCACCTCAACAACAGGCAGCCAGCACAGCCACACCACCACGTGTTTTGGTAAAAACCAAAGGTTAACTACTATGCCCTGCTTGACACCGGCTGTTCATGTACAAGTATTGCCAGCACACTTGTTTTGGACCAAAACCTTCCCCCCCCCCCCCCGGGAAAAAATCACATTTGTCGGGGCGACAAGTGTTCTCACGTCCCCCAAATTTGAGACTCAAGTGAAATTAAACATTTCAGGCCACACATACCACCAAAAATTTTGTGGTAGACAATCTGCAACAGGATTTAATACTAGGTATAGATTTCATTAAGCATTATGATGTCATTCCTATTTTAAAATATAATATAATGCTCATACATGGACATAACCCCAATGAAACAGTACAAGTTCCACTACACCTCACACCATTCAACACAGCAGTCCTAACATCCATCGAACATAGCATATCAACACTAGAGACATCTGAAAATGGAGATATCACAACACACCAAATCAACAAAAACCTTACAAACGGTCAGGCAGCAGCCATTCAGGATATTATACACTCTTATCAAGACAGATTTGCCAATTTGATTTTGGAGCTCACCGAAGCCAAGAATTTCAAAATAAAATTAGATCTCACCACAGATAAACCAGTGATGACGTGCCCTTATAGGATTAGTCCTAAGGTGAGGGATAATCTCTTAAAACAAATAAAATACATGGTAGACAGGGGAATAATACAAGAAGATGACTCACTCTATTTGGCAACTTCCCTTGTCGTAGATAAGAAATCCGGACGCCTACAATTTCTAACTGATTTCAGGAAATTAAACTAATATTTGACTAGAGTACAATATCCATTGCCGCGCACAGAAGATATTTTAAAAGCCCTCCTAAATTCTGTATACATCACTAGTTTAGATTTATTTTCTGGATTTTACAGCATCCCAGTAAGGGCTCGACAGAAATAAATTAGCATTTACAACTGACGGCGTAGGCCTTTTCCAGTATCAAAGAATGCCAATGGGGTTGGAGAAGGATTGGTCAAATTATGAGTAAAAAATGTGATGTGTGTGCTGTAGTCTGACATATATGTGTGTGTTTACTATGTCCAGGGTATAAACTTTGTATACTGTTATTTGACTTGCCCGATATTTTTGTACAGCTATGTATTAAAACAAAACATCCTGTGCTACATTTTGCAATCTGTGTTGAGATTCTGAACCGTCCACATTTTTGTTGCAGTTGTCTAATTTCCCCAATTTTTAGGGGTAGCAGGGCCATATTGGCCCTTCCCTTAAATGTACCCCTTGCATGCAATAGGATACCAAATAAGGACTTTCAATAGTCATTTTGCAATAACAGCTGAGTGAAAAATTTAAAACTTTTTAAGTGGACCGCAGAGTACTAAAACACACTGAAGTGAAAGAAACAGCCACTTAAAGTGTAGTTACATGTTCACAGACAATGCAGAGCAGATAGAGGAGGTTGTACTAACAGCTAATCAGGCCACTTCAGGGTTATCCACATTGTCCGCGCTGAAAAAGTTGGACCAATCTCAACTTTTCTGGCATGGCAGACAACGCTTGGTGGCCAAGGCAAGTAAAATGACTTCGGTACGATCAAAGACTTGGGTTCTTCTTATGCGACACATACTCAATGACTAGAAACTGTGTCGTAAATAGTAGTGGTGCAGATGCAATAGTCTGCCACGTATTTTCAAACCACTTAGCAAAAAAAGAAAAAACATATAATAAGTAGATATTTGTGATATATAGATAGTTTACATTTTATGCAATTATATGTATTTATAGATTAAGTTTGATACGTATACTTTTTTTATTGTAAATAATACGAAAGGAAAGCTATCTTTATGTGATGTATCTATCAGAACAGATTTGTGGGCTTATTTTAATCTGCAAGTGCTAACAAATAATTGTAGAGGTTTAATTTTATTGATTATATTACATGTTAAAAGCTGTGCAAATTTTATTTTTAATTTGAACACACAGATAAACATGTTATAGTTTTGAATTTATAAGTATACATTCATATTAACGGCTGTTCATGGTAAAATGAACACTTTTGAAAACCCTTCTTATGATCTTGTATGCCAGTTGTGTATTATTCTGCCTTATGTAGAATTAACATTGCCATGGGCTTCATCACTGTATTCATACGTCGGTCAAGCGAAACTGTGAAATTATTAAGAAAGTAAATATTTTACAAATATGCACATTTTTACACTTTGATGCAAAAGCAGAAAGGGAAAGGAATAATTTAAAGTTATCGCAAATGGTTACCTAACAACTTT
Source organism: Dryococelus australis (assembly GCA_029891345.1). Lineage (NCBI taxonomy): Eukaryota > Metazoa > Arthropoda > Insecta > Phasmatodea > Phasmatidae > Dryococelus > Dryococelus australis. Next base: position 33,196,929 of record CM057004.1, read on the forward strand.
TTATCCAACTTTAAGACACGGAACTACTTCCCTTCCATCGTTGCCAACTTTACTGGGCGCATGTCACTCAGTGCAATCGTTAAAGTATATGCAGGCAGGGGCAGTGACTTCTTTCACAGGTTCATTTCAAAAGTGTTCACTATATATTGTGAACAGTCTTTACATACATTTACATGTAAGAAAAGTTATAATAAATTTCAAATACTACCCCCCCCCCCCCCCCCCATAATTTAACAAGTAATGCTGTTATATGAATTAGAGTTTCATTTAAAATTAACTGTATCTGTAGAATTTTGGTCCCATAAATACATTCACAGTGATGGAATGAATGTATACATTTATCTTATGTCCATTTATGCAATAAACTCTTTAACCCTTAATCAACAGTAGCCTTTCTACCGCCATTTTGCAGAAATCTCCACTAGACGATAATTTTATGAGATTATAGGTACCCGGGCAATGCAGAAAAACTGTAAATGTGTTTATGGCAACCGCTAAAATCCACTCAGTCTGCCTGCATGATCTGCAAACGTGTGAATCCTGCTGTATACCACTCGCTCCAGTAGCCTAGTATGTGCTGGCAGCTTGGCGAATGCAAAAAATTTCGAAACACAAAGTAGCCAACCAGACACAAGGCTCATTCCAAGCAGTTAATCAGCAGTTGGGTACGCCTACGTGGAGAGAAATACGTGCCACTTCACGTGTGTTAGGTCTACCTATTTTGTGGCTAGACGACAATACGAGCACCATTTACTCTATACTATTGGTGAAGTCCCAGACTGCCACGTACTGCATGTTGCAGAACCACTGAGCTTTCAATTAATGGAAAGGTGTTCAATGTTATAGGTAATTGTTCATTACGCTAAATAACTGTACACCAGGTGTAATTTTTGCAGCACACTCTTCCAAGTCTTCGCAGAATTTTTATGCAACATGGTCAATAAACAGACAGACACTTGTTTTGGGGAATCGTGTGATAACTGGATTTTTTGTTTTCAGTGCACACAGTGCAGAAAATGGAAAATGAAAATGCTGCAATTTTGGAATACAACCATTTTTACAGAAAACATTTTCACCCTCATAAACTTGTACATGTACTTACCAAATACGTAGGTACTAGGATTAAAGTACATATACTAAATTATTTTTTGGAGTATACAATACCATGTTGTTACAAGTATGTATCCAAGATTGCTTTAGCTCCTAGGAAAATAAGTACAAAATATCATTTAAAAAAAAAAAAAAAATTGTGACTGTTTTTAACATTCTTCAGGCGTTACATGAAGTAGTTTTAAAATGTGTGATATACACTTCACTTCTAAAGTGTTCTGAACAAAACATTAATATATCACTATGCCTTACAATTTTCACCAAACATTAACGTTTTGTTCAATTACCTATGAGAGTATGATTTCATTATAAAATTTAAGAGTTTTTATGGGTAACAGGCAACAGCTACTATAATAAAAACTAATGCAAAAACTGACCTACTGAGGATAACTTATATATGCATGTACAACAATCAAAAACATTTTTAACGAGAATTCTAAAATGATAAAGTACCTAGCGCTATAACTTTGGTTTAGTGATAAAATTTTGTGTACAGAACACAGCCAACAAATGTACAAACATGAAAGTGCTTATTACATACGAAATTTCTTCTACGATCCACTCTCTTTCTTCTGGATCTTTAACTCATATTCCTCTGGTGTACTTTGAGGATTCAAGCCATGAAGCTTCATTTGGACAGCGATATCAAACAGATAATCATAGCACTCTGCCATTGTCTTCGCCTGTTGCCACGTGTTCCCCCACACATACACGCCATGCCGTCGTACGAGGACTGCTGTCGTCTGGGGAAACTCTTTGACCACTTCTGCCATGCGCTCTTCAAGGTCCGCCTCAAATGGGGTGTTCTCGATTATGGGAACCACCAACTCCTCGTCGTAATTGTAATTACGACCAAGCTGCTGATTCAAAATGCCCTTTATCATCTCTAAATGGGTAACTTTAAATTCCCTACCAGGGTACAGAAGTGTTGCCATTACTGCATGCTTGGAATGTGTGTGGATGACAGCGCCCGCGTTTCGAGCCCTGTAAGCACACATAAACAGAGGCGTGCACTGGCTCTTCTTTAGTTTTTTTGCGGCAGGTGGCAACTCTAAATCCTGCCCGGCCATGTCTTGGACGAACAGATCATCTGGGCTGATCCTCTCTTTCTGAACTCCAGACGGAGCGATGTAGATCTCGTCATTGTATTTTATACTTATCCCACCTCCAGTGCCCGTTACCCATTCCAAGTTGTAGAACAACCGGCACAGTTCCGGTATTAGATGTCTTGGATGTTCTTGCGGCAAGTTTGAATATTTCTCACTCATTTTTCTAAAAAATTACACGACCTCACTTTGACGTGCACGCAAAATGAATGCCTCGCTTCGTGAAAATGCGTAATCATCACTTCCTAATCACTGACCCTAAATATGATAACCTTACCTTGAACCTATGGCCACGAACATCAAATATGTCCGGATTATGAAAATACAAAAGTAAACAAACCAAAGACAAAAAACGAGGATGAGGTAGACCATACACAAAAGACGAAGTTGTAGGCTTAATGTGAATTTCTTAAAATACTGTCAAATAATCGCCTACAGCTGTATTTAATGAAGTTTGAGGACAAAATACGGCCATCAAATTTTTCCTATATCAAATTACATAAAATAAACTTAGTTTTTTTTTTTTTTTAATATGCTACACTGTCGAAATGTTTTCCAGATTCACTCTAATTATTTAAAAATAATTTTCGTAGTATATCCATGCGGTCCAATACATGAAGAGATGTAAGGAATGTTGTAAATAATTCTCATGTCTTCACTAAATAAAAATTTCATTTATAAGATATGTTACCTGCACAATGTAATTTAAAGCCTCTGAATTCATAATATCATGTGCAATATTCTCTTAAAATAGTAGTAAAACCCAGACATCATCTACAATTAATTATATTCATAACTTACTTTGTTTCCAGCAATTTTATGTTATTTTTAAGTTTCTTTTATGTCCATTTTTGGTATTCACAATTCATATTGGCTGAGACAGTGAAATATCAAATAAATTTTAGAACCAGTCCAATAATAAATGATTGATAGAAACTGAAGCCATCCAATTTTCTCAGACAAAAATCGTGGCGTTTATGACTTACAATGATATCATAACTGTTCACATTTATTTGACCAACTTATAAGAAGCAGTTTCACTGGAGAATTTTACAGTGTGAGAGGGGCTTTAGGACTCGAAATATAGTAACATTTGGGTTAGTAGCACTGGCGACATTCACTCTGTTGAGGTATTCTATGGATAAAAGTTGTTGACAAATTAATTTACATGTGCTTCTTTTCTGTTATAGGCTGTTCTAAATTTTACCTTTGATCCAATTCTTATTTTTCTGCTGCTTTTTCATATACATATTGCAATGTGATCAATAAAGACAGTGTATACATTTCACCACCAGTAAACTTTAACACCAGAGGCTGCATTAAGATATATTTATTAGTGGGTAATGCCTGTTAGAAGGGCCTTAAAAAGTGCTCACTTTACACTGAAAAGCCTATAAAAATGTTTGCCAATTGAAGGCATCGCGATGGAAGGTTATCATTCTTCTCTTACTCATGCGTACCTCTTAGCACGAGTCACCAACTGCCCTAACAATAGTGTGTGGGCCACTCCATCTTTCAACAAAACCCGCACAAAATCCCTTCTGTCTGGTTGATTACGGATGTGTGCGGACATATACATTCTGACCAGGCAAGTAGACCTAGGCATCCATTGTGCTATGTAGCTGCGCTGATTTTTCCTTGCCTCCTCTCTCTTGTTTCTCCTCCTTCACCACTGCTGGTGCACTCTCTGATCCCGCTCTGGAAATCGCTGGGGAGGGGCAGGTCACAGTCTTGTAGCAGCTGTTCTGGTGTCATTCCAGTGGCCTGATTCACGCATGTTCTTAGCATGAAAAGGGCAGCAGGCAGCTGTTTGGCCCATGACACATTGTTGTCACCCATGTGCAAACACAATTATGTCTTCAGTTCATTGTTGTTTCTTTTGGTTGGTTTTGCACATGTATAATAATAATAAACTGTTCCCTCACCCGTAAGACCGTTTGTCCAGCTGCTACTTGCAAAGACACCGCAGCAGAGACCAAGTTCAGTGCAGAGTAGTGTAGCCTGGGAGGCAGAGTAATATGAAAGTAGACCCTAATGATTACTGGACCTGAGGGCCCGGGACTTATGCTAAGAATAGTATATGGATACCTTAAGGACAATCCAATTCTTGCCCCAAATACCTCGAATTTTACACGTAAATTAAGCAATTTTACCCCAAAATCATGGAATTTCAATTGGCTATAACTGCAGTATTTATTTTTTAAATACCCCCAAAAACACCCAAAGAGCATAGAAATACCTTTAAAACACCAAAATGCCTTTAAAAAAACACTATTTTTAAAACTTTTTTTTGTCCATGCGAATAGTGAATGCGAGATTTAGACCCAAAATCAAGCAGTTTTAGCCCTAAAATCAGGAATTTTTTCACGTTTTCTAGAAATGTAAATTTTGCAAGCATGTAATCTAAATCAAGTAAATTTAAGACAAACTCAAGCATAAATATGCTAATCTATTGAAATATTATGTTATTATTCTAAACAGTTTATATTCGAAGATCTACTAATTAAAAAAAAAAAAAACTTATATTTGCTCTAGATTTTCACAAATTACTCGACTTTCATATTTATCACCAATGTTATCTAAGATTGGTAATTGCAAGTGTAAAAAATTTGAATGTATTTCGCGAACTATATTTTTAAGATCTTCAGATGCATTATCTAATCTATAGGAAGGTGATCTTGAACCACTACCAGCGCCTTTTAAAATGATAGTCAAATTGCATTTAATAAAAGAAACGTTTATGTTATTTATAAAAAAATTAATTAATCAAGAGATAGAAAAAACATTTAGATTTATCAAAATGATTTTTTTCCCATCAAATAATTCACTATATTTCTAAAAATTTGTAAACATTTTAAATTGAATCTTTTAACTATGAGTCTAAAATATTGTATTAAAAAATCGAAACATGTTGTTGATTCTTCCATTTATTAATTCAAAAACTAAAAAATATTCAGTAATTCTCTCTTTCAAATAATCATAAATATGATTTCGTTTACTAATTAAAACGGCATTACAAATGTAACTGCTCCAACTTCTTTATTAATATCTACACTAATTTTTCGTTTGTCTTTTCTTCAACTACAGTCGTTTTTCTATATAAGCAATCTATAATATACAATGGTCTTCGCCCAAAAAATGGACGATAATTGATATTGCTGTGGGTTTATAATAAAGTTCATTATTTCTACATATAGTATCTAGTATTGTTTTTGAATTTCTAAAATCACTATAAGCAATGAACATTTTATCACAAATTTTGTATCTATTTCTTGTTCCTGTTTTTCGCGTTTTCTTTTTCTTGTTAGCAAAACGGTGATGCCCCACAGCATGTTGGAGGAGGATTGATCAAATTATGAGGAAAATATGTGATGCGTGTATGTGTAGTTTGGCGTATATATGTGTGTGTTTACTATGTCCGGTTGATAAACTTTATATACTGTCATTTGACTTGTCCAATATCTTTATACAGCGATATATTGAAAAAGATCTTACAGATGTAATAAAAGAAAAAAATCACTTCATTAACACATACTCAAAATTCGCGGTTATTTACCACCTCAAGCCGCTAGGTTCGCTGATACAGCTGTTCACGCGCTCGCCTTTGTTGCTAGTATACAACTGTCCTCGATTAATCTCTATTGTAGTTGGGAATGTGGTTCGAAATTGTGAAGTCAGTGTGTATAGAACAGAACTAAACAATCTTGAATCACACAAAAATATGACAAACTTATTGAAGACAGCTGTTTATGAAAATGTTGTAAATTCGTACCTGCGACCTCTAATAATTATTTTGAAAACAGTGCAAAGTTGTGTTTATTAATTTCACCTAAAAACATAAATTGTGGCTTCACGGGCTCTTGTCAAAGGCATTTGGGAGTTTATTGTGTCTAACGTTTTTTTTTGTTTTGAATTTGTTTGGAAAAATTCTGTGTGCAATGGATAAATGAATTGTTTCTAGAGTGAATTGAAATATATTTGTAGATAAGAATATTATGGAACGGGCTGGAGTAGTGTTGTTGAAATTGGAGCCATGTGACGAAATTTCAATCAAGGTGAGCTGAAATGGTAGTAAATAACTCAGTCCCAGCTTTAACGAGATGAGTAATGTAATGCTGACGATTGTTGTAGTAGCTAGGTTCTACGATCAGTATGTTTATGCTAACCGCCTAAACCACAGTTTCGGAAAACCAAGTTGCCAAACTAATGTGTAATGGCTTTGCTTAATTCACTGTAAAAATTAACAGTAAAAAAATTGAACACAGACATACCTATGAAACTTGCTACATCACAACATTCCAGCATAGATGGACACCTGCTCGTAATAATCGCATAAGGAGGATTGAAAAATGTCAGGGATTATCTAAGAACTTGATACCACGATAGTTACATTCTTTTATGACATCACCAATATGGCGTTGTTGATGTCATTCGGGTTTTTCTATTGCCCTATTCCTTTCCTATGACGATCCAACGGGGCATCCACGGAAATGTGGGGGTTTTTGGGCGTGGATGCTTTTGATCATTTATAAGCAATGGTATCGTGAACTACAATAGAGCCCATCCGCTCTATTAAAACTACCTGATACCACATGTGGTATCAGGTATTACGATATAGCCCATCCACTATATTGTACTACCTGATACCACTTATGGTATTGGGTAATACGATAGAGCTGAAGGGCTCTATTGTACTACGTGATACCACATATAGTGACTTGTAATACACTTGGGCCCATCCTCCCATGTGTATGACGTGATGCCACATTTGTATCATAGTCAATATATTTCTATCTTGCCACCTAACCTAATGTGTGTTTTTTTTTGTAAACGACAAAACACTTGTGTGTGGGTGATTCACTGTTATGGGTGCATATTTTGAACAGATATAGTCTATAATTTATTAATTTGCCACTTAAACTAACGTATATTTGTAAACGTTGAATCACAATTTTCATTACTTCAACTATACCTTGTTTATCACGGCTCAAGCGTAGGCGAATCATGGTAATGGATGTATATTTTGAACAAAAATAGTTAATTATTTACTAACTTAGCTCCTAAATTAACGTGTTTTTGTAAACAGTGAATCACATTTTTTGGTGTCCTTGAAAAGGATTATTTCCACACACGTTCACATTTTCCGATTAGTTTAATACAATATCAGCTTTATTATACACTTCACTTTATCAAATACCACCTAAGTATACATACTACGGCCTACCTACAATGTAATTCTACATGTCACTACAAACATCAAACATATCCCATAATTAATTATAAATGGTGAAGACTAGGTACCTGCCACAGAATCCTGATATAACGTTACCTAACTACAACACTCGTTATTACACCAGGAATAAAGTTTCTACTTAAATATATCAACACTTACATTTACCAAATATATCCATTTTCACTGTCCGACGTGGAACACATCGTTTGCATAATGCTATGTATATAATTTTCATTCGAAAACACCACGACACACTACGTATTTCTATTTTAGCTCTGTGTTAAACATTTGTATTCTGAATAACATCATATACACACTCTTCTTTTCACACACTTTTTCAACAAACACTTCTAACTGTATTAATTCATATAAAACGGGCAATAAATTACACCTACATCTTACACATCTGACTCGGAAAATAACTGTCGTTAAAACTAAACTCACCTGTTGCATTTTCTCTAACTTTTTTATTTCACATGTTTATACAGTCGTGCCACTCTGAAGAACTAAACTCCTTCCTTAGTTGTTGAATTTTATTGCTTCACTTGTTTAATCTATTACCAACCGAATCAACTAGACGTTCAATGTCCTGACGTCATTAACTTTGTCACACTTACAAACAAATGTTTGGTATCGCAATATTGTATGTACCCAATTGTCCATTTTCTTACACAAAGTTCTATGCCGACCAATCACAAGAAGGTAATTCCAACAGTGGAAGTCATTGCAAAACTAACTCATTTCAGGAAAGTGTGTTTTATGGACCTAGTATTACATTTCCGACTTCTGTCTCTTTAACAAAATAACAAAAGTGCACATTATCGAGGATTGGTGTACAACCCAATACAATAGATTTACACGCATTCAATGCTGTCATATGTTTTTTTACAGTAACTCCGTCCATTTTCTTTCACGGGAATGTGGGGGTTTTCGGGTGGGGACACTTTTCAGCGTTTATAGGCCTATACATTGGTATCGGGAAGAACAGTTGAGCCGATCCACCAAAGTGTACACGCCTTACCATATACACTGATATGACAAAAATCATGGGATACCTACCTGTCTCATAACGTGTAGGGCCTCCCTCTAGCCCAAAGTAGTGCAGTAACTTGACGTGGCATGGCATGGACTCCACAAGTGGATGGAACACCTCTTGAGCGATGTTAAGCCATACTGTCTGCTGTCTGAATAGCTGCCCAAAGTATTTCCCTGGTATTTCTAGGTGCAGGATCTTGGGTGTGAATATCCTATAGACATCTAATCTGATTTTGTTCACTTACTGTATTGCAAATTTCAAGCCTTAGCTGTTCTAATCAGCATGCCTTGCCAACAATTCATTCTATGTTAATTTCTTTATAATTTATATTATTGTGTGTTTAGACACACATAGGCTACCACCCCAGGTTTGCCAGATATTTTTATTTACGTATTTCATTTTTGTCTACATTGGGAAAGTTAAAGCTTGAATGCCTTAAACAGAGTCATAATTTGGGATGTTTAACAAAGTAGAAAATAGTGCAGAGTTTAGCCAGCTCTTGTTTATAGGAAAAATTACAAATTTACATATATAAATATGTTTTATTACTTCACATCGGTTTCACATTAATGATGGAACTTTTAGTTGGTGGCCGGTATTACAAGGAGGGAAGTACCGTTGAGCTGTCTCACTCTCAGCTGATGAGCTGTTTTTCAGCAGGGGGAGGCTAGCTTGTATAGCATGGGGGGATTGATGGATTTCATGCCAATTGTGGTATACTAATAGATGCTTAATCATATTCAGTAGCCCAGATTGTGTTGTTCATGTTTGTTTAGTGACAGAAAATTCAAAAACTTTTGATATTGTATGTTACGGTACATATTACTGCTGTGACAATATTTTGAACATTATTTCAAGAAATTGACAGCTCCTACTGCTTTGTAAAAAATTCATGGAAGTACTAAAAACCAGGTCAGTGAAATCCGTTAGCCCATGTTGTTTAATGCTTTTTGGTGTAATTATAAAATTCAGAAACTTTAATATGTCTTTTTACTATATTCATTAGCCCATATTGTGTTACAAATCATAAAAAATTCAGAATATTTTATCTACAGCATGTTGCATGAAGTTGTGGTGATGACATTTTGAACACTATTCCTGAGAAACTGATAGCATTTACCCCTCAGAATAAAAATTCAGGGAGATATTATTAAGTACTAGCGGACCCGACAGACGTCCTGTACATATGTCTTAAATCTCTCCCCCTCTCTTCCCCCATCTCTCCCCCCTCTCCCCCCCTCTCCCCCCCAGTTCTCCCCCCTCTCCCCCCAGTTCTCCCCCCTCTCCCCCCAGTTCTCCCCCCTCTCCCCCCAGTTCTCCCCCCTCTCTCCCCCTCTCTTTACCGAATTGTGAATCTAAACCATTCTCGAATCCACTTGAACACACACAAAAAATTTCATCAAAATCGGTCCAGCCGTTTAGGAGTTCAGTGACATACACACGCACAGAAGAATTATATATTTAAAGATTCATAATTAACTGCAGTAGCCTAGGTTACATAGTTTGTTGGTTTTGAAAAAAGAAATTTAAAACTTGGATGTGGTGTGCAACATTTTGAATGTTATTTACAAGTAACGTGTCACATCTACTTCTCTGAAATTCAGGGAAATACTAATTAAAATTAATAACTAAATCCATTATTCCTAATAATGTTATGTAAGCCTAGTTTCTTGTAGTAAAAAAGAAATTCAGAGACTTTGATGTATTTTATTAGTATACCATAGAATATAAAATGTATTTCAATCTATGCTACTAGATTTTTTTTGTACATCTTTATATGTGTGTGTCAAATTTTCCTGAGTGGTAAATGCTTTCAGTTTCTGAGAAATTAGATATAACATTCAAAATTTTGTCACCTCCACATAAATTTACGTACTACTAAGATTCTAAATCTTTTGGACTGAAAGAATCCATGTAATGTAATTGGGGCTACTGGGATTTAATCATGCAACTTCATTAGTATCTTTCAGAATTTTCAAATTGGAGACACAATTTTCCATTCACTATAATTTGTGATCTGTTTTCTGGACTGAGTTTAATTTAATCTGTATCAATTCTTCCAATACAATGCTGTGTGCTTTAGTAACTTTATTTAATTTTTCACAATTATCCCAACAAATGCACACTACTTGACCACCTGAGGTCTCATATAGCACTTGCTGGATTCTCAGACTGTGCCTCATTGATGTAAGCCAGTAAGGGCTGTGTTACTGGAAACCAGTCATGTAGAGAACTCCACTACCTTTATTCAAAGTGAGTGCTTGTGGAAGACAAGTTAATGGCGTTAGTAGTTTTGCTGGAGTGACATCTTAACCTCTATTGTAGAGGTTAAACTGAAATGTTTGTTAAGATTTAGCAGTGGCTGTGTTGCATCCTTGGACAGCTAGCATGCACGTGAGTCACAGCTGTGCACTGGCACGTAGGTACAGTAATATTGATGTTTTATTTTGTGTGTCATGAATTGGTATGTGCACATGGTGGCAGCACATGCAGATTGTTCATTGGCTGTTGATTGAAATCATACCAAGTGGTCCAACACTGGTTGCTTAACCATTCTGAAAAAATAAAATTATACTTTATGCCCTGTTAACTTTATATATAGACAGTGTATTGTTCTTTTATTCCTGGAAATTGCATGTCCAGAATTTCTTTTAAAAGGGTAGGAGCAGTCAGATTATGTAAGACCCGGCAACATTTTTTTGGAAGAAGTATTTTACCAATAGTTTATATTAAAATTATGTAATATTTGAGACTTTTGTCCACTAGATAATGATTTTTTTCTCCCTTGATTTAGAGCTGGTGGGCAGATATAATTAAGTACTGTGTATAATAGATCATTCCCGTTAAAGTGTTGACTTTGAGATTTAAGTTGTTTAAAAGTTACAGCCTTCAAAATCTCATTAAATATTCAATTATCGTACTTGCATATACATATATATATACATATATATATATATATATATATATATATATATATATATATATATATATATATATATATATATATATATATATTCTCTCTCTCTTTAGGTGGAATGTTTAAAACTGACAGAATATAAATGAGTTTGATTGCCAACTAAAATTATTTTTGTTGTGTTTCAGGTAGAGATTAAAGATGAGATTGAAATATTTGATGAAGTTATAGATCACAACGCAGGCTCTCCTCAACCAGCTGCAGAGTTTGATGCACACAGTAGCAATGACCAGGTGAGTGTGGAGACTTCCTCCAGTACAGTTCATTGTTATAAGCTGTAGGTTGTAGCTCAGAGTGTTTCCTAGCACAGGGCATTCTGGACCTTGCTCCAGTATATTAACCAGTGATATGTCATTTAGCTGGTGGTTATTGGCAGCCACAACTACCCTCCTACCAAGGTGACGTATGAGAGTTTGTCAGCAAGGTGGCAGACATTGCTATTGCCCGGCAGGTTGTCTCTGGGTGCTCCCTTTTCCTCTACCTCTGTATTCCATTGTCATCCCACCTTCACCTGACTTCACCATCACGGGCACCAAAGCTGGACCTACATGATACCTAATTTGTTCTACCTTCTGTTATACCCATGGGCACCAGTTTTTGTAGCAGAAGAGAAGAAATATGCATCAATTCATACAGAAACTTTACCGTTAAGTGCTAACAAAAAACTGTAATTAGCAGCCAAAACACTTCGTAAATGGCAGACAGCCCACTGTAAGCAGGGGTTCAAATCTTATCTTTTTTTTAAACCCTTGTGGTGCATCGAGAAAGCCTGAATTTTTTTATTTGAATGATGTATTCATTTCAGATTCCGAGTACAATTACCCGAAAATGACCCGAGTAACAGTTGGTTTTGTTTATGTGTGGAAAACAAGATAGGCCTATTTACATAATCTGTAAGATAGACATTCATGCTGTTAGCAAATAATATAAAAAAAAATTTCTGCTGTAGGTGATTCACGGTAAAGTGAGCACCAATGGCCTGCCGTTTTTACGGATTTTATCCGTTTTAACTGATTTTTTACTCTAGGAAAATCTCAGTGAAATAATTCTAATATATACCACTGAGGTGTACAAAATAATTTCTTGCTCTCTTTTACATCTCGACTATGTTACAATAGAGGCAGCATAACTAATGTTTAAATAGTGTGTAAAATCTCTCTAAACTATTATTACGTGTAACAAAACTATATTGCACAAAGAAATGTTAACAAATCTCGCCCAATACTCTTAAAGAGCAGTAAGACCAATGCACGTTTACCTCTATTTACCCAATAATATTACATTTAGAACTGAATTTTTTCTCCACAACAAATATGCATGTCCATTATTAATACATAAATCACACAAGTATCATCTACACAACGTTTCATCATATTTCACTTCAAAATAGCGATACGTTGTTAAACACAAAAATGAAACAAACTTCTTTTTTTTTTTCACGTGTCAAAGATACTGTGTGTGTGCACAGCACTTTACTAAAAATGGCTGATGCATACATGCAACACCAGCGCCCGCAGCGATATATGTCAGTTTCAATTAAATGTTTGTTTGAAAGATTCTTGCAGCGGAGGTGATTAATTAAGCATAATATTTTGGACACGCACCATTGCTTCATTAGAGTATGTCCAAAAATTTTGCTTAATCATTCACTGGTGCAGGTATACAGTTATGTATCTACATATTTCTGTTCTTGGCTGTATGATCACATGCAAAGGCCAAAGGTAATTATTGAAATTGAAAAGAACCTTTGCCGCATTTTGACATTTTTGCACACGCATTCTGAATTTCTTGACTGTATTTTGCATTTGGCATTGATATCACAGTGGAGCGAAAACAACAATTATTGCTAATACGGTTGTTGTAGAAACAAAAGTATAATTTTGAGTGGAGAAAAGAATTGCCATGGTTTGTACATTCCAAACAAAAGCAATTTTATTAAATTGGTTAACGTCCTTTATATCCACTTTCTTCTGTAATTTGCAAAAAAATTTAATTTTAAGAATTTGACAGTATTTAACCCAATGATTCCTGGATTTTACAGGATTTTTATGTACAAGAACCAGGATTTCAGCTTCAGGGCTGGTGGCAGCCCTGATATATACTACAAGAATATGAGTTGTTTCAGTATACAATAAAATTTATTGTTTGCAACTCATTTTCCTTTGTGTTTTAATTTTTGTTCACACAGAAACAAGTTAGTATGTTACAAGAAACTCTGGACTGATGTTGATACCTATCTTCATGAGTGGAAATGCATGTCTATAAAGCAGTAGTAGTGGACTGTTACTTTTATCTTTCAGTTGCTAGAAAAAGGCAACATATTCAAGCCTAGTACAGAATTCATTCCAGATTTGTTTTATAATGTTATAAAATCTTATCAAATTATGTTATTGCCTATAATGTTTTCATTTAGTTTAATTTTTATTATTATTATTATTAATTACCCCCAGTCATACTAGTTTTAACACAAAATACACTTAAATAACTTTTCATGGTGATGATTGAAATTCCATTTTGTCATTGTCTTTTGGCTATAATTATTCCAAACCTGTATTTTGATTAATAGTTCTTTATTCACCCATTTAATTTACATATGTGATCATTTTCTCCAACTCGTGTTGTAAAATAATAATGTTACATCTTTCCACAATTCCATTTATAATGTGTTGAAAAATGTTAATGAAAAACAATGTGGTAGTCAAACGACTGTACTACATATTCGTGCAAAACAATCTATGGAATGCGCCACATGAGAATAATTGCAGCCATTTTTTCTTAAAGGGTTTATTCCCTCCCCCTCCCTAAACTCACTACAGTGAATAGTAGTGCGCTGCAACAGACCTACTTATTTACTGGTGTGGAATATGGCCAGTGATGGTGTTGCAATCAGGTGGTTTGTCTTTTATCTCTACTTAATAAAACAATTTCCAAAAGTTCTTTTTTAATATCTGTGCACTGAAAATGTCTGCTTATCAGGATACTTGGATCTGATGAAAGAAAAATGTTGTAAAATCATTGATCAGTTGTTATAAAATCAGATTATCCTGATACAGTGGACTCCCTATCTACTGTTTTTTAGGGGACTGTCAAAAAATTTATATACTTCCTGGATTTCAGTAATTGAGGGTTTTGTCATGTACATCAGTATAATACAACATTAAGCTTCATGTTTAGTATAAAGAGAGCTGTACATTATCTGTGAATAAAGTTTAACAAATAAACTCAATAAAAATGGGAAATTTAAAAACAAGTTTTATTGTACGAGAGTACAATATTACTGTAAATAATACACTAAAATAGTTTCACGTCAACATTTTTAAATAAAAAATATAACATCACAAAATACTCTAAATAATTTATTGTAATCAGAGACTGGCTGCAAGCAGACCCAAAACTTTCAAACCCTCTGAAAATTAAAATATGACACTGAATGCAAGCCATATTCTGAATGTCCTGCGTGCACTTAATCAACTGAGCGCACATGGAGGGATTATCAATGGGACAGTGTGTTCACTGCGGCCAAGACGAAGCGGAAGCCCAGCAGTGGAACTATCTACTCCTCCCCTTCCAAACCAGTCAGTACCCAGAGGCAGAGTGCAAGGACTCCATGTTGGTTGCTAGGCAACTGTACCAGACACAGAACTTCTTGGCCACTCTGTGTCAGACTATCTGCAAGCAATATCGTGCCCTGTTGCCACATCTGTCAAGTGCTCATCCCATCATACGTTTGCCATGAAATCTCTACTGAAGTTATATATATATATATATATATATATATATATATATATATATATATATATATATATATATATATATATTACAATTCTTTACATAAAGAGGGACATTTGAATACAGTAGAAAAACAAATCTATAAAACTCGTACAATATATGTTTGGAAGTTTATATTTATTAGGAAACTGCGTGATTTTACGTTCATAGTAAAACATCCTGACAATTGAATTTACATATTTATAATGTATATCAAACAATAATGTTCATTTACTTACAGTTGTGTGTAATATTGAAAAAATATTCCATCTTTGTGTTGTAGCTTGTAGTGACAAAGCAAACTCGTCTTCCTTGTTCAAATAGTTGTAATGCTGTCAGAACTTTTCCCCTTATCGTAAAATTCCAACAACACACTCAGAAGACAGTTGTTGATGAAATCGTTAAAATCTGTAACGTGTTCGCTGAAAAAATTTTTTTTTTTGTTAATTGATACAAATATTGCTTTTGATGTATATGCATGTCAGTCGCATTGTGTGTTCACCAGCATCTCATGCTCTACCTGTCAAACTGATAATTTGTTTAAAATTTATACGTTCATGAAATTAAATGTTTGATGGCAAAAAATAAGAATGTTGTTTGTTAAGCACTTCCCTTACAAATCGTATGCTAGCATAATAATTAGAACCATAATTTCAATTAAATTTTACACACAAGCAAATTAAAAGCAGTGAGGATCACTCCGAGCCCGTTATGGTACTGGGCTGGGCTGCGAGCTAGAGCAAACAGCATACGTAGTTGTGCTACTCATTATCTGTGTCGACTAATCACGAATCAAGGATTTGGTATCATTTATTTATAAAATTAAGACAGATACATTTAGAAATACTTACAAAATATGGTATATGAACAATATTCTTTATTTGGAAAATAGTGGTGAATTTATGCACAATCCGTAACAGTGTAAAACACGAACATATAAAGATACAGACTTGGGATTTTCACCCACTTGTTCAGCAATACAAGAGCCTCGTGCAAAAAAACTACTGAATTTTTAGAAAATCATTCACAATTTTTGGAGTGCTACTGAGAAAATTTTCTCAACTGGCTGCTGTAACTCTGACCGTCCTTCAGCAACCAAGAAGTTCTGTGCCGGGTATAGCTCCCTGCCCACCAGCCATGTAATGGGAGGAAGCTTCCGCTGATTGTCACAAAAGAAGTCCGAAGCTTGCACAATCCAGGCTGTGTATCTACAGTATAGCAATCTATACTTCAGGATTGATGACGCCTTGCTCACGTGACAATTGTGTTGTTCAAGTAAATATGTAATGATATTTCACTTAGAAAAAAACTAGTGATTTTGAGAAAGAGATAAATAAGGAGATTAAAATATATTTATTTATGGTCTTCAATAATTAATCATTCAAAACCACCACCTTTGATTTTCCTGTACACTTACACCTGTCTCAAGTTACGCTGCGTGTGGGCTTTGTGCTTATCCATTATTAGACAGCAAAAGTGTCGAATAAGCTCTTACAGGAATCAGTTTATTTAAAAGATGCATGTCTATTGCACTTGGTAATACAAGTCACTCACTGTTCAAACATTTTTTGGCAACAAGAGGAGTTCAAGTAAATGCTTCTGGGCATATTTTATTTGCGAAGATGCTATCCATCGAGTGAAATGAATTTTTTGTTTTAAAATCATGTTGATTTTATGCCAGATACAATTGAACGCCAACTTTATGGTAAAAAATAACCTTTAATCCCAAAAGGAAATATCTATGCAAAAAAAATTCCTCGCTAAAATGCATTGTGTAATATTTTCAGGCAAAATCATTTGCTTTGACAAACTAGGTGGAGCACTTCGCCACTCTGTTGTGCGATGCATTTGACAGGATGACTGTGCATCGTCATTAATATAAGATCACATGACTAGTTTTATTTAATTGTTCATGTACTCTATAGATTGCCCTCCCACCAGGCATGTAAGGAGAGGAAGCAAGTATGCGCAGCAGAGAGAGAGAACGCAATTTTTTTTTTTTTTAACAGGTTTCTTTCTGATGGGCATGTAAGCAGAGGAAGAAAGGTGCATTGTTAAGACATACAGAGATGGGAGATAGATAGATAGAGAGGATGCAAAGATGATGTACTATGTGCCAGTTGCTAGGTAACCGTTTCCTCTTGTCATCAAGCATGTAAGGGGAGGTAGCATGCCAGAGCCAGACTCGCTTGCTGTCACAGACACCATCAGCCAAATTGGGTGCTGAATCTGCATGTCATAGTGGTGATAAGCCGCAGTGCATTTAACATATTGACGTCGGGTGAGACACGAAATGAATGATGACACAAATACTTACTGACACGAAATGAATGATGACACAAATACTTACTGTTAATTTGGGCGCCAGTGGTGCTTCTCAATCACCGCACTATTGGTACTCAGGGTTCTCAGGGATGCTTTGGGTTCTGTGTGTCCGTCTCACCCGTGCGTACTTACAAACACGTAGGCAATACTAAACTTTTTACTTAACATCACTGGAAATATACACTTAATCAAACATATATGGCTAGGACACTATCACTACTGAATAAAAGATACAAGTTCACTGTAGACTTGCTTTTATGATTACTATGCATACACATCAATGTGCCAATGAAATGGTTATCTCGGTCATGACTAGCCAATTTCTGCTTGGGTGCTCCCCAGCCCGCAATTACTCTACAGCACGCCTAGATGGATGATCTCACCGAGGTGCGTGAAAGCACAGCCTTCACAAGGGCTAGGGTGGACTGGTGGTTTTTTCGTGAAGACAGGACATGGTGAAGTACAACTGAAACCCTTAATACATATTAACACGTGTGATTACTCGGATACATATTAACAGGTGTGATTACTTGGCATCAATAACGCAAACTTGTCGGGGCTCGCCCTCCAACACGTGGATATTGTGGTGATGGCCTATACACAGAGCTGGCTAGGACGGGAATAATTTCACCATACACTAATTACAAAATTATGTAAAGCCTTGAATGATACATGAAACAAGATGGGACACTAGATGAATATTCACAATAAACACATACGTGTGAAAACAAGCTTAGATGGCATGGATACCGCTGGATGAAGTTCATAGCGAACCATGTGGTGCAAGTGAAGTTGCAATATTTCTGCGTGGAAACTGCAAATTAAATTCAGACAAAAGATTATTCTTGCTGAGAAAATTATTCTCTTTATGATTGCAGTGTTTACAGGCATGTAACATGCCTGATGGTGGCAAAATCAAACATTACTGTGACCGCGTGGTCAAGTACAAAAAGCATTAATTTACGTGAACAATACATTGAACCCTGAAATAAAATTGACATAGAACCCTGAAATAAATTTTTGCATATACAATGTTACATAAATAAGCTCTTAAACGCATTGATGATGTATACAAAAACTTGGCGTCAGTCGGCCACGTGGTTGTACGTGATGTTGCCGTAAAATATTCAAACACGAAAAATTACCCTTAAATACATACATAAAAATAAAGCTCTTAAAAATGATGTGTAGCAATAACGCAGAAGTTATAATGAAATGCCATAAACGTAGGCAGATGGCGCCTGATTCAAAATATGTGGGTCGCGTGACCTCTCCGACATCTTTCTCCTCCTCCTCAATTTTAGTTAAATATTCCACAAGGGCGCAAGAAATTAATAAAGCAGAAACATAATGCTTGAGAAAATGTCTGGCAAAATGTACGCAAGCTAAGGTTAACCGGTAAACTAAATTGACCATGAAAACCTAAATCAGTAAACAAAAGTTGTAGTTCGTACGTGACAGTGTCTTACCTCGCTAGCTCTCCTCGACAGACTGTCCAGATACAAGTGTCGTACGGACCTACAATGGCTGCCTATGGGTTTCACATAAGCGGAAATGCTATGCACACCGAGTAAAATATTTAATTAGTGAAAACAAAATGGCACATTAAATTAATATTGTTTCACATTTCTATCATTTTCGTATGAATTTTGACATTATTTTATTGTCTTTATGGCGGTGTTCATGCCGGAATATTAAGTGTTCTTAATATCGGTGCCGTGGACTCTTTGATTTTTATAACCACACAATTTAAAATTAGTACAAACACTTTAAAACATTTTAAGACGTATTAAACACTGCAAAGACAATAGTACACATTTTACTCTGAAAATAACATTTATATGAAAGTTCAAAATTATTGGCCTCTTTGCGCACATGTGACCCGTGTGTGGTGAGTACCGTCATGGACTCTAGCACCGCCGGCATCAATCTTTTACGTCTATTTAGTAGACGTTTCCTTAAGCAACCAGCTTAAAAGCCACCATTGTGGGAAATGTGCAGTGAAGGGACCAAAAAATATTTTGTTTGATGCAATATCCAGTAAATGATAAAAAGTGGGTTGTTGTAACATTATTTATATAAGAATTTTACTGGGACCGCTGAAAATTAGCTGTGGATATGGTAAACCGTAACATGTTTTTTCCATACATCGATAGTCCACTGTATATCAATTCCATGAATAAGTATTTCAGCATACTTTCATGTGCGGCAAACTATTTACATACATTAGAATTTTAAACTATGCAGTTTATCTCTGATGTCCATCTACAGCTAACAGAAGTGCGATAGTTGTATGATAATATTCCCTAAATCCTAAATGGGATTAAGATAGCAGATTATATTTGTTTACTTGTTAATAGATTGGTCAATAGGATGTTTCACCCACCATTCACATTTCTGGTAAAATATTGATAAGTTGAATTTAATTTGAGGGGAGGGTAGGGGGAAGATAGTGACTAAAGCTGGAGATGTCAAAAGTAATAAAATAAAACATTTTGTGCTCAGTGGGAAATTATTTAAATAACGAATGTTTTGGGGTTTAATAATGGGTTGTAACAGATAATTCTGTTCACTGTGCAACTGATACTGATTGTGAAGTTAACATAGCATTGTCCCTACCACACCACCACGTCTCATTTTCATAACCTGTGCACATGCCTGTTTGTATGTGTTTGTGAATGTAGGTGTATGTATGTATGTATAAATAAATATATGCATGGGGTTAGGTTAGTCTTAAATTAAAAATTATTTGCTGCTTCCACATATTACAAGCAAGGATGATGCATTATATTTCTTCTTACATGTCTGTGATCCTTCATTGTAACACTTAAAAAATTTATGGTATTGAACCTGCAAGTGTAACTGGGTATTTTAGCGTACTTTCCGAAGGAAAGAAAGGTTTATAAGATAATTTTCGTGTTTGTTTGTGTGTACTTTTTTTACGTTGACCGAATTTAACCAAACTCGGTTTATATATGTTACATACTTAAAACACCTGACTTTCCAATTTTTCGACAACACCAGGCACTTACTTTCAAAATAGGGGTCATTTAATTATTTAGGGTTATATGTGTCATACCTCAGGGGACAATTTAACCAATTTAAATCGATTTTTGTATTCTGGCAGCGCATCATGTAAGCATTCAATTTTGAAGTGGATATTGTGGTTACACTGAAATTTAGGAAGATAGCATAAAATTTAAAAAAATAAAGATTTTACATTACACCTCTAACTATCAAAGCAATTCTCGCCCATTTTGGCATGTAAGTCATACTGACAGGTCAGATAAATGAACGTAATTGAACTTGCTTAGATGCTTGTTTTCAAAATGGCAGCCATAAAATATTTTAGGTTTATTTGGTATATCGACTATACCATTTAACCAATTTCAATCAGAGCCTCGGTGACCAAGGTGTTAGCCTGCTTGCCTCCCACCAAGGCGAACCATGTTCAATCCCTGGCTGTGTCACTCCCAGATTTTCGCAAGTAGGAATTGGGCCGGATGATGCCGTTGGTTGGCGGGTTTTCTCTGGGTTCTCCCTTTAACCCCTTCCCTTAATTTCAGTGCCACTCCATTCTCATCACAAACACCCTCATTGGGTCTCAAGACCTCGCTGTTAAGAGGATTATGTACAGGAACATTTTCTGTGAAATCGTACTTTGTGCGTAAACGCGTACCTCGGTAAATAAAAGTAATTGAAATATTACTTTTTGACAGAAAGGATAAAAAAGCTATTGTCTATATCCCTATAGTTTTATGTTTGTCATATTTAGTGTATTCTTGGAGAAAAAAAATTTGTGAAAGTGGTCAAATATCACATTTTTAAAGTTTGTCTATGCAGTTTCCTTAAGCGGCAATAGAAAAATACAACAATGTGGACGTAGCTCAATCTGCTATCTTTCATCACTTGTAATAAAATCCCACTGTTACAGTTCTAATTTACGCAGTAGTGTTATGACTGAAACACTGCACACTTTGCGCGTAGGAGCAATGAGTCACTGGGTGTGCATGTTACATGTCGCCCGTATTGCTCCCTCGCTTCTTGACCTTGGACGTGCAGGTACATAATACCCTTCGCCCAAATCTCTTCATTCACTCATTAATTTCGATCAAATTTTGTATGCAATGTCACATATATATATATGGTAGTATATTTTCTGTCATAATTTCAAAGCAATACTGCTTTGCAGGATTTGTGGTATATTGTACAAGTACTGAATTCCATTAGACATAAAATATTCGTGGAAACATTCTGTGTGCAAACACTGCCAGAGCATTGTCACTTCAATCAACTCTAGAAAAGCCGATTTACTGTTCAAAAGAGCAGGAATCACTTCACAATACACCATGATTTTCTGAGATGACAGCTACATCTCATCTGAATCTATGGCATTTTTTTTTCCCCTTGAAGAATAAACAACAGTGTTCTTTTCACAGCTTTTCATAAAGAAACTAAAAAACATATAATTTCTTCAATAATCAAAAATGTTATTGTTCTAATTTTGTTAAATAATTTTTTTTGTGGAATACTTTGACCTACCTGTAATATTATAAACATAAATTTGCAGAACTAGAACTCTGCATATATCTAACACTCCCACTTAAGCCTTGTCCACAATATCTTGTCCTCAGCCCACCGACGCATGTCCTAACGTGCGTGTCTTCAGGACAATAACACTGTGTGCCTCAAATTTCTGAAATTTTTTTTTGAAAACATGAAGACATGCCAAAAATCCGCTATATAAACGTTGTAATTGAAGTGTGTGCATCATAATTATAATGATTACATAGCACTATATCCTGTAGGAGATTAATTACAAGCCTGTAAATGACTTAGAAGCACGAATTTCGAGGTCTGCCTCAAATTAAATTTAAAAAATTCCAAAAAAGGGAAGACATACAGAATAGTCGCTATATGCACATAATCAAATTGTTTACATCATAGTTATAATGATTACGTAGCGCTTTATTATCATAGGAGATTAATTATCGGCCTTTAAATGACTTAGTCTTTACCTTACGTAGAATCTTAACCCAGAGCCCCTCACATTGCAAGCCAGTTTCATACAGAATGCGCCACAGAAGTTGGCATAATTTTTACAACAGTATTGCAGCATATTTTAACTTACTTTTTTGGCATTCAATAATTGTAATTGCTTAAATGTGTTATGCTATACAATGCACGCACATTTCATGTTAACTTTTAATTGCCAGAAAATTATTCCAAAGTAAAAGTTAATATTCTTTATTCACTCAAAAACCCAATAGAGTTGATGGCTGTTATAAAGTTAGTGCAGCAGTATGCTCTCTGTTGCAGGAATGCAATTATTCTACCTTGGAGACATGTTGCGCAGCAGGATCGCAGGGAACAGTAGTGGAGTATTACAGTGAAGAAAGTGACAGAGTGAAGAGTGAGAGTGTACTTATAAATAACAACATTGCAGAAGCTACTTTGTCTGCGAGTGTCTTGGAGTGCAATTTATGTGGTGTAGTTTCTGCAGATTGCAAGTGCTGGTTACGTAGTGAAGTTGTGCGCTTGCCGGGCAAGTGTGAATATAACAAATCAGTTCCTACAGCACAAAGACTACATGTTATTCCCTCACTGACTCGCCAGTGCAGTAACAACTATACTTGTGATTACTGTGGAAAATCCTTTAGTTTGAAACGTATTCTTGTTGTGCACATTAGAACACACTCTGGGGAGCGTCCCTTTAGCTGTAAACTGTGTAGTAAATCTTTTAGTAGGAAAAGTAGTCTTACTGATCACAGCAGAACTCACTCTGGGGAGCGTCCCTTTAGCTGTAAACTGTGTAGTAAATCATTTCGTCGGAAAAGTTATCTTATTATACACAGCAGGATTCACTCTGGGGAGCGTCCCTTTAGCTGTAAACTGTGTAGTAAATCATTTAGTCGGAAAATCAACCTTACTGTGCACAGCAGAACTCACTCTGGGGAGCATCCCTTTAGTTGTAAACTGTGTAGTAAATCATTTAGTTATAAAAGTTATCTTATTGAGCACAGCAGAACTCACTCTGGGGACCGTCCTTTTAGCTGTAAACTGTGTAGTAAATCATTTAGTTATAAAAGTTCTCTTATTGTGCACAGCAGAACTCACTCTGGGGAGCATCCTTTTAGCTGTAAACTGTGTAGTAAATCATTTAGTAAGAAAAGTAGTCTTACTGTGCACAGCAGAACTCATTCTGGGGAGCGTCCCTTTAGCTGTGAAGTCTGTGGTAAATCATTTTCTCAGAGTGGTAGTCTTATTATTCACAGCAGAACTCACTCTGTGGTGTCTCTTTATCTGTGAAATAAGTACATTATCATGCTGTGGATAGTTCTCTGAGTTGCATTTAAAATGTAGGAAAATATTTTCAGAAATTATAATATGCTTGATGCCTTCATTTTAAATAGGACAGAATTTAGCTTAAAACACAGGCAATTGTTTTTTTTTAAACATGGATGTGCATGCTTCTTGTTTCTCCACTGTAGCCAACATTGTCCTTGTGTCTGTGAGGTTGTGAGTTACACTCCAAGTGAAAGTTGCCTGTGTCAGCCAATCACTGCCCTAGGGGAAGCTGTCTCTCTTATTGCAGTGTTTCCAGCAGTGGGAAATTCTCTGCTCTGCAGATAGCATTGTGGTATTGTTTACTTAATCCTTTGTGTTGTAAATACTAACAATATTTATTAAGGTTTATAATTATTATTTCAAATACTCGAATATAGTGTTATAATGTCTGTAAATTCCATACTTTGCACACACTCACACACACACACAAATATATATATATATATATATAAAATTTAGGTTTGTTTTATATCAGTTTGCAATTTAAATTAAATTTTAATTTCAGCATTCAGCAGTCTTTTAAAATTTGTTGTTTAGTACTCTGCTTTATGTAGGTTTTCTTCTGAGTTACTATTACAGAGGTTTCGTTTGTTACAGGCTGTTCACGGCTAAGTGAGCTCTTTTTAACGCCCTCCCAAAAGGCATTAACCCCCAATAAATATATTTTATTGTAGTCTCAAACATTAACTTTTACGAGTGATGAAATGTATAAACTGTTTTTATTAATCATATTGCAATGTTGACATTAAAACATGGCAGAAAACTAGAAATTAATTGAAAGGAAAAATTTAACAGGGCCTTAAAAAAGTGCTCACTTTACCGTGAATAGCCTATACATTTATATACAGCATGTAGCAGGTTTTGTTTCTTACATTCATGGACAGGCTTTAGCAGAATTTAACATATGAATTTTATGAGGTGATCCTTTTTGCAAAATCAAGTGGGAAGTATATGGGACAATTACTATCTAAGCTTAATATTAAAGGAGATATAATAGGGGCAGTAATATTTCGCGAAACAATTTTGAGGCAAGATGCAGTTCAAAGCACTGTGGGATCGTCCAGCTATTTTGATTGGCTGAAGCATGTTCTGGTCCGTGTAAACTGTTTGCACACAACTGACACAGGTACAGTGTTGGAGTTACGGAATCCTGTGTGGCTTGGTCTAATGTGGAAACGACATCAGCTGCCAATGGAGATATGACAACAGCTGAGGTGTATATATAGTATTGAAGTTTACTGTGTGCTCCGATTTATTCACGAAAAATCAGTGATCCTAATAAGCTCTCAAAAATTGAGTTTTTAAACTGTATTTTAGGAAAATACCAGAAAATTTGCACTGGTACTGCGGTGACGACCTTCGACTTTAATTAAATTAATTGCTGTCAGGGGCGCGTGTGATATTCGCTCGGGTTGCTTCACTTCCAAATCCCCTCTTCCTTACTTTTCCCCCTCTTCTACCCCTCTCCTTTGCATCGTTATATTGCTAGAGTGGGGGGCTTCAGCACCGGGATGCCGCCAGCTAACAGCATGTGTGATCAATAACCTACCAGCTGCCTACAGACTACACTCATAGATTGGTTTCCTCCCCTCCCCAAGGTCATCTCTCCTGTAGCTGACTCCACATGCGATCAGTACTGCTCTCCCGGTGCATACTGCAGTCAACATTTTGATATGTCACTACATATTGTTACCATCTTAATATCATAGACAAATGTGATTGTTTGCACACATGGCCTCAAAAAATTTCAAAATGCAAAATATTTCTGTTAATTTTTTTAGAACTTGAAGCGGACAGAAGAAACTACAGAGGGCTTTCAAAAGTGCTCATTTTACCATAAAAGGTCTACATATGGTGTGACAAGCTGGCTCATTTTCCACTCAATTTAACGAAGTCGCAAGCTCATAGAAATGGCGTGGGTTGTAATCAATTATTCAGGAAATCAAGCCAAAAACATTGCTAAATAAAAAAAAACTAAGCGTAATAAGTTGTCAATAAACAATTATAAAATTCTAGAGAAATCAGAGTTGTAATAACTCAAGCAAAGTGCAAAAGCAAGCCAGCGAGAGTACAATGGTAGGATAAACATGTGAAAGTAGTTGTGTGCAGAAACATTCATCTGCGTGAGGGGTGGAGGGTGAGTGGAAAGGTGGAGTCAATGGGTATTGGCTAGCGCTTGCAGCCTAGGGAGGGTGATATCTACGTTTAGATGTGTGCTACGTCCAATACAGTGCTCACCAAGAGAAACACAACATGTAACCACCAGAATAAATGTAACAAAATAATTTTTTTTGTACATTTTTTTCAGATTTTTAACTTTTTCACCTATATTTTTTACGTTTCCACAAAAACAAGTTATAGAAGGGTGTGTATAATAAATGGGACCTATAATATATAGATGTTCTACTAATACTAATAGCTTTCACCATAATGAAAATAATAGTGATGGCTACCCACTTATTGTATACATCATTTTTACAGTCATGAATTATAAATGTTGGATGCAAATTTATTATGTAGTGTGTCCTAATCAACGATCATTAGTGAAAGTTCGCTTCTGATAACTTAAAACAATGTTTGGAGAATTGTAATTTAATTTCACTTTATTTCCGGTATTTCTCAAAAATATAGTTCAAAACTCTATTTTCCAACGCTCATATCTCCCTTATTATTCACTTTAGGTAGAATGTGTTCCATGTATTTCCCACGTGATTTTGCAGAAGTAATCGCCTCACAAAGTTTGTCAGTTGAATTTTGCTCCATTCTGTATGTAAAAATTGTTGTTTGTATGTACAATGCTGGGCAATAAAAAAAGTACACACAGAAGGAAGCATTGGATAGTATTCTAGTTAAAAAAAACCCTAATTTCCACTTTTTAGGGTAAAACTAGAAAAAGTGTAAATTGTGGGAAAGTCACTACATATTATTGATTTATGCTCGTATATACAAAATACGTGACGTGAGTTACACATGCATCACACACGAGAAATCATTATTGGTTATAAAAACCACATTTACAACTAGTACATTGCATATACTGATGCCGACTATGTCAATTTTATTCAGGGTTCAATGTATTTTTCTCGTAAAATGATGCTTTTTGTACTTGACCACGCAGTCACGTTAATGTTTGATTATACTGCCATCAGGCATGTTACAAGCCTGTAACTACTCTAATTGTAAAGTGAATCACTTTCTCAACAAGAATAATATTTTATCTGAATTTAGTTTGCAGTTTCCACGCAGAAATATTGCAATTTCACCTGCACCATGTGGTCCGCTACGAACTTCATCCAGTGGCATCCGTGCCATCTAAACTTGTTTTCACACGTGTGTGTTTATTGTGAATATTCACCTTGTATCCCATCTTATTTCATGTATCATTCAAGGGTCTATGTAATTTTGTAATTAGTGTACGGTGCAATTATTCCCGTCGTAGCTGGCTCTGTGTATAGGCCATCACCACACTACCCACGTGCAGGAGGGCGAGCCCCAACGAGTTTGCATTAGTGATGCTGAGTAATCACATGTGTTAATATGTATTAAGGGTTTTATATGTAATTCACCATGTCCTGTCTTCAGGGAAAAACAGTCAGTCCACCCTAGCAACTGTCAGCCCTCTTCCCTTGTTAAGGTTGTGCTTTCACACACCTCGGTGAGGTCATCCATCTATGCATGTGCTAGATTAATTACGGGCTGGGGAACATCCAAGTAGAATTGGCTAGTCAGGACCGAAATAATAATTTCATTGGCACGTTGATATGTATGAATAATATCAATAAAAACAAGTCTACAGTGAACTTAATTCTTTTATTCAGTAGTGACTGTGTCCTAGCCACATATATGTTTATTCAGTGTTTATTTTCAGTGATGTTTAGTAAAAAGTTTAGTATTGCCTACGTGTTTGTAAGTACGCACAGGTGAGACGGACACACAGAACCCACAGCGTCCCTGAGAAACCTGAGTCTCAATAGTGCAGTGATTGGGAAGCACCGCTGGCGCCCAAATTACCAGTAAGTATTTGTGTCATCGTTCGTCTCGTGTCTCACCCGACAGAGTCAGTTGGCATTTCCAAGTGGGACAAAGTATGTTCATCCGCGAGAAGATGGCGGACACCACACCTGATTGACCAAGAGAACCCCTGAAGACATCCACGTCGGCAACCACAACACACGCGGGCGCAAGTTACTTAGAAATGCAGATTGATCAATGCGTGCATTGTGACAGATTGAACGTAATTAACTTGTTTGAGGGAAGTATGTGGGAGCAACCCTTGTGTCAATGCAAGTCCGACAACGTGTCTACGCCCTCAGAGCAACGCCTGTGCGCACGCACCGGATGTGACGGGGCAGGAACCATGTGGGCGCAGTGCCAACAGTGTAGGAAAGACTCACATTTACCATGCATAGAGCCTGCGGAGTTTACCACCTACTGTGACTGTGTTATAAACTGTGACGAGTGCCGTAAGACGAACTGTGCTGAGATCGTGCCACCGCCAACACCAGAGGTGGAACCCACACCGCCAGTAGTTGTTATGTACATGCCACAGTGCTTAACTGGGCCAGATCGCAATGTATTACTGCCAACTTTCGCGGGACATGACTCAGAAGACCCGGGTAAATTCCTTGCAATGTGCGAGGAAAAATTGCATAGGCATTGCGTGCATAGGGATGACTGGACTAAGGTAACTGCAGACAGGTTAACGTGAACTGCTGCCACATGGTGGAACTTGGTCAGGGACTATCGAGTCACGTGGGAGGAGTTCTGTAAGAGAGTGCTAGTTCGATTCGACACAGACGGAGATGCTATACAGGCACAAGCGTGACTGTACCATGAACAGCAACGTGAACGTGATGGTATTGAGGAGTTTATACAGCGTAAGCTAGGCTTGTTCAAGCATTTGAAACCAGGTCAGCCGACACATGGCATTTTAGAAATCATTGTGGCTTTGTCAACACTGGACATTAGGCCGTATCTGAGAAGGGCAACAGTTTACGTGTAAAGCATGTTTGTATGAGCAGGACGTGCGTGCGGGACAGGCATACCAATCCCGAGATTGAACTTTCGCACGTCAACACCTACAGTGCTGCGAGATGTTACGCGACTGCTACCAGTGTTTACATCCATGAGGCAGAACCGCGGACACAGAAACTTCCACCGCCACAGCAGGGAAAATAGTTACCAGGGCAACAGGTCGGAAAACTAAGTCAGGAGTTTGGCGAAACGGCACCTGCACCAATCTCACACCAAGTCATATCAATCCGCCTAATGAAGGTGCAGAAGTGTTCCAGGTAACTGACAGTACTGTCAAAGCACTAAGAATATGTGTTGAACTTGAAGGGGAAAATGTCACAGCTATTGTTGACACTGCTGTTAGTCACAACTTTGTGCGTGACAGTTAAGTACAAGCAATGACTAGGGTGCCATCAAGACCTCTACAATTTGCTACCACACATTGCCAGGGAGAAGTGAAAAGTGTTATGCACATAACGGTAGGAATTAGAGAGCTGCGTACAAAGTGCGATGTCTACATTGTGCCGGACTTGTGCGAAGAAGTGATTTTGGGACTGCCATGACTTGTTGACAACCACATCGTGATAGAACCGCACCTGAATCATCTGCACGTAGGGACACGTGGCCGATGGATCATTTATGCTGTGGGAGCAACACCACCAATAACATCATCTGCTTTGCCGCTTGCTGACTTCGAGCACAAGGTACCTGCCACATGTCTGTAACATCTGCTTCACCAGCATGCCAGTATGTTCCACACTGAGAGGAAGCTGCAGTGCACCGACGTCACGGAGCATGCGATCGTCACAACACATGAGGACCCAATGTACTCCAAGCCACGAGACCCAGGTATTTTCTTTCACCATGTCATCAACCAGCAGGTATGTGAGATGCTCAATGATAATGTTATTGAACCTGCACAAAGTCTCTATAGTTCAGGTATTACCCTTGCTCCAAAGAAAGATGGCAACTGGCGATTCTATGTCGACTTCTGACCCCTTAACAAAATCACCGTTAACATGCCGCTACCTGTCATAAACGTGAATGACACTTTGTCAACATTAGAACCAGCTTCAGTATTCACATCACTTGATTTAAAGTCTGGATTTTGGCAAGTGCCTATCTGACCACAGGACAGAAAGAGAACAGCCTTTACTATCCCAGATGGACGTAGATTTCAGTATGTAGCCATGCCGTTTGGTTTAGTGTGTGCCCCTGCAACGTTTCAGAACTTAATGGTTAATGTATTTGATGATTTATTGGAGACTGTGATAGCATATTTTGATGATGTACTTGTTTGGTCTAACAGCTGGGAAGAGCACTTGCACCATTTGACCATTGTGTTTGAACAGCTCGAATGTAATAAACTTACGTGCAAAGTGGAAAAGTGTAAGTTGAGTATGTGTAAAATGGAGTTTCTGGACATTATGTAACAGCAAATGGACATGAACCGGAACAACAACACATACTAGACATTCAAAACAGACAGACACCCAGATCACATAAACAAGTCAGGAAATTTTTTGTCTTAATTAATTGGTTAAGGGAATTTTTCCATAATCACTGCACCATTAACTGCTTTGTTGTGTGAGAAGTGAAAATTTGTCTGGACACCTCAAGCCGATCAAGCATTTAAAGACATTAAAATTTCATTTCAGAACTATAATCCGCTGTCTAGATTCAACCCAGAATTATCCATTGTCATACAAACAGGTGCCAGTCAAGAAGGCATTGGGGCCGTGCTGTATCAGGAAGGAACACACAGGGAAAAACGTATCAGTTACCACCATGCAAAGTTCGAAGACACAGAATGTAAATATCACGTTAACGAACAATAATGTTTGGCCATTGTACATGCATTGCGGAAGTACTGGCCGTACTTACTGGGAAGACAGTTCACGCTCAAAACTGACAACCAATGCCGTGTATGGTTAGAGGGAATGCATAACGGGAAAAGTAAACTTGCCCGCTGAGCACTGTTACTACAGGAGTACGATTTCAACGTAGAACACGTAGCTGGAAAAACCAACGAGCTCGCGGACGCTTTGTCCAGGAATCCTTGCCTGAATCTAACGGTAACCGACGATGAGGAGTGGGAAGAGGCGCAACCACCTTGCCGTGCAATACCAACTGCAGAAACACATACCCTTGTTGTACAAAACATTGTTGCCACACCACCAGGTGAACTTGTCTCCTTGACTGTACGGGACGTGTTAAAAGAGGTACACACTGCACAAGAAAATTCCCCAGATGTCGCGCAACGCCAACAACACTGTGCTACACGCTACACAGAACACTGGAGGGTAGTGGACAGGGAGATACAAACCAAACCACGTGGTAATTGTGCACGATGGCGGACATATGTACTGAGATAGAAACTGGAACTTGTGTTAAAATACGCACACAACAGTTTGGAATATGGACACCG
The DNA here is from genome assembly GCA_029891345.1 of Dryococelus australis. Taxonomy (NCBI): domain Eukaryota; kingdom Metazoa; phylum Arthropoda; class Insecta; order Phasmatodea; family Phasmatidae; genus Dryococelus; species Dryococelus australis. The sequence continues at coordinate 33,228,270 of CM057004.1, forward strand.
GGATCCGAGCAGACACAAAGGAACGTGCAGAAATGTTTTCATTGGCCAGGGATTCAGGGAGATGTCAGGAAATATGTACAGAGCTGTGTCACGTGTAACACCCGTAAGCTGCGGAGAGCAGATGGCGACGCTTCACAACAGTCAAGGCTGCCAACCGAGCCATTCAAAGCCATAGCTATCGACATCATGGGCATGTACCCGCGTACGAAAACTGGGAAAAGATTTCTTGTTGTTGCCACGGATTTGTTTACCCGTTGGACTAAGGCATTTCCCATCAGCAATGTTCATGCACACACAGTGGCACAAGTAATGCAGAACGAGTTCTTCACGAGGTGGGGACACCCCGAGTATGTGTTGACAGACAATGGAACACAGTTAGTAGGGCAAAAGTGAAGGGAGTACTGTACCAAGTGGGGAACAGAACATCGTACTACCCCAGCCTACCATCGCAGGGCTAACCCAACCGAGAGATGAAACCAGGACGTAAAAATCCAATTACGTGTCTGGTTAGGTGAGGATGGTACTAGGTGGGCCGAAGTGATCCCGGAGGTAATGTTTTGCCTACGGAACAGTGTGAATGTGCCAACTGGCTTAACACCCGCTGAGATAGTACAAGTTTGCAAACTCCGTGCCCCTGTAGCACCCTGCGAAAACCCGCCCAGATCACCTGAACAAATCATTGAACACCAGGCGCAAATACATGAAGCCAGGGTGAACCAGCTCAGTTATTGTAATGTGTGGGTACCGGATAGCAAGAGGCAGCCACCCGAACTTGCGCCCGGGATGTACTTGTATGTACGAGAAACACCGTTAACGGCCGGGGTGAAGAAGTACTGTGCTGGACTGGCATCTAGATGGACAGGGCCAGTGAGAATGGTGGAAAAGATGGGGAATTCCACGTACCTAGTGAAGTTGGAACCCAGACATGTAACGAAACGGCACCGTGACGACATGTAACTACAGTGAGACAGTGAGAGTGGACACAGAAAGGTTGTTCCAGATGGAGTGTGTGCCACACTCAAGAGAACAGCCTGACAAGCTAGTGGCTGAAGGAAACAATTACAGCTATGAAACTTTAATTGAACACCTCAAGGAAAGATCTAAAATACAAATTTTCACTGTAAGCTCTGCTGACGTAGTGTTTGATGAAATGCTACCAAATCAAATTTCAGTCTTCAGAGAAACAATGATGATACATCAATTTGCCTGTAGCAGGGAACAAAACCAAGTACTACGCTTAAGACGTCTTAGTTGCTTCCATTGCTTACCACACAAGAAGTATACACATTGTCATGTTGGTGACTACTGCTTAGTGAAAGCTGCACCCTTGATTGAAACTGGTGTCAGTATCTTTTATTGCACAATTTGTTTTTAATAATATACTTATTTTTCTAATTTGTCAAGCCCATGTGTATGTGTGTGTATGTATATATAATATATATATGTGTGTATATGTATGCACACATTAAAATTATTTGATAGTAATCTAACATTCATTTTTGCACTATTAGTTTCCTTATTAAATATATTCAGTATCGAAGCCTTCACTTGAGAAGCTTAGGAAATATTTCTATAGTGAAATCTACAGTGATTCATTAAGAGTCGTGCACCTCCGAATTTGGCAACGCACTTGTTGGGCAACTGCCTTCTGTGCCTACCAAGGACAGTCTCAATCTTCACAGTTACTTAGTTGTGGGATTCCAAGGCAACAAAGCATACACAGCTACATTGGTATAGTAACTTTAATTGATGAAGCATACCAAGAAGAATACACAGTCAAGCTTTTAAGACTGGTTACAAAAGATACATTTGTTTATCTTGTAAAAGACGATATAGCTGTTGTCGATTTTTGTGATATCAAGGGCATACTGTCTGAGCCGAAACTGAGCTGGAGAGGTGCATACATGTTTTTTAATCATTTGTCAGACAAAAATTTTTGTAAGATATGCGTTAATGTATGGATTTGGTGTTTAAAGAGTATTATATTACATATTAATAATCTCATTTCCTAGTCCATTGAGTTAGATTGACACAATTTAATTCTAGAAATTGTCAGTACGGTATATTTAGTACAGTTTTGTGAACCGGTTATTTTTTAGTTAATAAATAAAAATTTACGTTTTAAAGTTTATTATTTAAGTTTTACAGTACATGTTGTGCTTATGAACAAAATAGGCCTATATATTAGTTATGTTTATATGGTAACCCTCATTGCAACTGTTGTCACCTCCATGTAGTGTATTGTCACCTCTACAAAAACTTGTCACGTCTGTCTCTTTAAAAAGGATTTTTTTTAAATCTAAATAAACAACCTTTATTTCATTCCATAGTACTTTTGTAACAATAAATAAACTTTGACTACAAACATAAAATAATAAAGTTTTTTTTTAATTTTAAATTTAATTCTATTTGTATATCAAACATAATTTTTCCCTAGATCTTGAAATGACCCATATATGCAATTAAATGTACAGTTGCTATAATATTTCAAACATTTTCCCTTGTGTGACAATAGTAACCTAACCTAATGCCAACTTGCACCCATATTTATACAATTCCACAATATTTCTATCTGGTATGTAATTTGTGACCTACATAAAAACAAAGTTATAACTTTGTTGCAATCATAGCATAACTGACCTACACATTCCAGATAGTAGATGGTAAAAATAAAAAATGTACAGAAAACAAAAGGAAAGGATTATCCCTTGAATCTGATTGCCCATTGAACGACACAACACTTACCTATATGTCATATAAGTACTTTATGTTATGTAAAGTTATGTCAATGTCTTGCATGTAAAGTTTTTCCTTCACATCACTTTTGAGACGCATTGCTGTTGCGCAATCTAAAACATTAACACGAGTCTATGTTGTGAGTATGATGCACTTTACTGTAAATTTGGCCATGTAATCCTACTTACAACTGAAAATTATAACTTGAAGTAGTGTCGCTTAGCCATTTCTCGCCTCTATTTGCCACCATTATTGTTTCTAATATGATTTAGCATGTAACAATTAAAGTATCATACAAATTTACATCCAAAGAAAGATACTAAGAACAATATTTTTTTTAAGTCCGTGATACTAAGTACTGTAACTTTCAATAGATTAAATGCTCTAAAAATACCAAGTTTTATACTTACTGCTCTTTATAATTAGAAGTTGATACTCTATGTGAATTGCTGCATTCTAGATTCTAACACACAAATTTTGCTTTTTACAGAGGAAATTTCACATAATATATACAATTCCAGTTTCGTTCATCCAACCGACTTCTGGAAAATCCTGATAGGATATTTTAATATATGTATATTTTTATAGGAATTTCTGATAAGGTCTTTTTGAAATAGGATACTTTTAGTTTTCATAGTACTTACCAGCAATGTGAAATCCTTAAAGTGACCCTTTCCAGACCTTTAATTAAATGAGTTGCATAAATTATCCTCTTGATAATTTTCTGGCCCAAAAATCCAGAAATGTACACATCTATCCTGAATGGGTTGCTTTCAGGATCTGTTTAAAAAATGAGCAGCCACAAGAAATCCTGATAGGACACTATACTTCTCCAGATTCAAGTTGGTTTTACACAACACAAAATGTAAGTATTTCGTACAAGGCTGAGCATGAGAAATCTCATGCGAGAATATCAGAAAATCTTAACTAAAAATTACTCCACAGATCAAACTTGCAGCAAAACACCTCCACGCATAAATTGCGGGTCTTGGAATAGCCATATATGAACCCACTTTTTTTATATATAAAAAAGTAGTGGCTATTAAATAGAACAGGATATTTCTTGTACTTTTCCAACAATCTCACAACACTCCACTCCACTGAACTCCACTACTTTTCCAAAACCAAATTTTCAAAATTATTTTACAATGGATAATGTTTACCTGATTCATTTTTGCACAGCTTTCTCTGTTGTTTAAGGATGCAATAAAACCCAGTTATGACACTTCTAAAGACAGTGAAAAAAAATTGTGCAGAGAAACTTATTGAAAGGGTTGTACAAGTAAAGTGTAAAATTAATGAACTTATTAAGCAGATAACTTCTTAAAGAGGGTTTCACTGTGGTCAGATTAGTACAGAACAACCAATAGAATCACTCAATTTGTGTAAAACTATTGAAAATAGGATATGCCCTGCCTCCTGCTTTTGTACTGTTATGCATATCTCTGTATACTCATCTATGACAGGATGAGGGAGACCAGAAGTCAATAAATGTTGAATAAAACATGGCTGGATGAAGCACAATTTGCTGTATGTTATTTCTCGCCAGACATCAACCATAACGTGGCGCTGCGGATGAAAATCTTTCTTTTGTTGTGACGGTGATAATCGTGTTGGCTGCGGAGAATACATAAATTAATAACTGTAATGTGACATTGTCGGTTACGCGTTGCTGCAACTCAACAGTTTGAAATATATTTGAAGGTGTCGGGGGCCGTCAAAATGTTGATGATGTCAAGATAGCAATATTACTACATGTGCTTGGAGAGGACGCACAAGATTTGTACTCAACACTGGATGTATCGGCCGAGGATGCTAAGAATTATAGTGTGGTGGTACGGTATCTAGAAAATTATCTGCTGCCTAAAACAAATTAGAGTATGGATCGTCACAAATTTAATAACAGACTTCAAGAAGAGGGTGAAAACATAGACTCTTTTCTCACTACATTAAGATGTCTTATTTTTAATTGTGGCTTCGATGCTTTGCACAATGATGTGATAAAATATTGCATTGTGTGTGGCATGAGGGATAAACGCATAAAGGACAGGCTGTTGCGGGAATCTAACCTGACTTTGGCAAAGGCGGAGCAGATTTGTAAAGCACCTGAACAAACAGCAATTTTTTTAAACTATCGACAATGATGGTGCAGTGTATGCAATGCAAGAATTGCACAGGAGCAACATAACCTATAAGGAAAGAACACCACAAGCAATGCTGCTAGGTCATCAGCATGAGGGCGTTATTGTCAGAGCAACACACGAGAAAAGAAAGGTTACAGTCATTTCCAGTCTTTAAGGCAGGCTTTTGAACACCAAAACATGAAATACCAGCCCACCTGTTTACAAGGAAGCTATGGAGACAGCAGTGAAACGAGTCAACACAGGGAGTATAAAAATCACTCTCATGCCATTCTCCAGAAACCAGGTATGGATTTCAAACACAGAAAAGTTATGGGCCATTGTGTGGCAAGTGTTGCCATGATAAGTTCGTCCTGCTTTTAATGCTGTATGTAACAAGTGCCACAAGCAGAATCATTATGCCAGGGTGTGTAGATCTAAACAAGTGTAGGAGGTAATAGATATGCACAAAGTGAGTAGTGATTTGGTTCTAGGCTGTGTGAATGCATCTTTTAAAAAAAATGTATGTATAATTGATTATGTGTATAAGGCTGATATAACTAGTGGTACATTATTGGATTTTGGATGTACTGATACGGTTCTAGATGTTTTGTTCTCGCCTGGATATGATGATTTGTATGATGCAGCTACAAGTAATGTGTTGGGTCCAGTTTGTAATAATACAGATCATAGAAACAGAGTTTCTGATGTATTTGTACCTAGCAGAGCTCCAGTGCGTAATAATGTTAGGGAAAACTTGCAATTACATAATGAGGCCAGTGTTGTTAACACAGTTGAAAACAGTATTGATGTCTGTCTAGTAAATGGTAGACAGTGTGGTACTATGAATTTAAAGTGAAAGTGTTAAGATGTAAATATTGTGCTACTAGGTTATGTTGTCAGCACTGTATATCTGGTTGCTGTGTTGTTATGGCCTCAAGCAGTGTGGGGTGTGTTAATGGTGGAAGTATCTGTGCATTGAGGAGGAATGAAAATAAAATTATTAAGATATGTTTAAAAGGTTATGGGCCCAGGAAACTATAATTGTTTACCATGTGTAAGGTTAGGAGTCCCAGGTGGTAGAGTGAATTATATTACCGAACAGAGTTGGAATCACGAGTGGTAAAGTTTCAGCAAATATTGCGACCAGTGCAGTACAGTATCCTCAGCTAACAGACACAAACTTGAAAAACTGGAAGTTTCCTGTTTTGTTATTACTTGATGAAAAAGATGTGCTTTAATTGTAGATGGTGATAAGAAGTTAGAAGACTTGACTGTGAAAGATCTCAAGGCTACGAAAACAGCGGACAAGAAGGCAAGAAATATTATTATTATTATTAATTGTGTGACAGATCGTCACATAGACTATGTGAGGAACGCAAGAACGTGGGTTGGACATGCTAATTGCTTTGAGTAATGTTTTCGAACGAAGTATTTCAAATCCGAAGTGCAGAACATCCATGCAGGAACATTTCAATAAATTTGATAACTTGATACTGATTTGGAAGGAATGGGATCCAAACTTGACCAGGATGACAAAGTCTGTCATCTGTTGTTAACTCTACCTAATTGCTACGACAATCTGATTACTGTACTTGAAACATGGACACAGACCTAACTTTAGACTTTGTAAATTCTTGATGCAGAGTTGAAGTTGAATTGTATACAAACAGATGTAGGGAACAAGGAGACTTTGTTCATTGCTTCACACAGGCCAGTGAGAAAAAGCTTTGGATTTGGTGATCCCGGTCATCTGATTGCCACAAAGCACAATATAAACACTCAGACAGGGAGGGATCGCATGATCGGGGTAATAGAATTTACAGAGGTAAAAGCCAAAGAAGCAAACGTGGCGGTGGATTCAAATCAAATTACTATTGTTTGGAAGAAAGTGAGGTTACATTTGTTGCAACCATGGGTGATGCAGTGTTGATCAGTGAGGAAGAAAGTGTGCAGGGCATTCAGTTTGTTCTGTATTCAGGATGTACTGACCATCTTGTTATGCCTGGACTAAAATCAAGTATGACAAATATTGAGGATCTAGTAGAACCTATCAGGATAAAGGTTGCTAGTGGCGAGGAACTGACAGCAGAACAAAAGGGGATGGTAAGACTCTACGAAGGTACCGGTCTCCTGAAGATAAAGCTAGAGGCACTTATTGTTCCAAATCTCAAGCTCAATCTGTTATTGGTGAAAAAGATTGTTAGTTCAGGCAACCAGGTGATTTTCAGTGCAAACAGAGCAAAGATTGTTTATGACAGAGGCCTCAAGATTGTGTGCGGCATGTCGGGAAAGCTTTCTGTTGCAGTTTTTCCGGTGGGTACAGACCAGAAATGTTTTTCAGCAAACATAGAGGACCTGTGGCATAAAAGACTTGGTTATCTGAACAGGAAGAGTTTGAGGTTAATGCAACTGCCTACCTCAAGTAAGGTTTGTGATTCATGCCGGCAAGGGAAAGCAAGCAGACAGCCTTTCCCAAGGAGCACTTCAACAAGGTGTTCCAGAATAGGAGAGCTACTTCACACAGACGTAGGGGGCCCTGTCTGCTCCCACTAACAATGGTGAAAAATATTATCAGACAATAACTGATGATCACTCACATTTCTGTGTGGTATACCTGCATAAATCCAAAACTGAAACTGCGGAAAATGTAATGAACTACATCAGGAGCGTAGAATGTCAATTTGGGACAAATTGCACGAGTTGGGTGCGATGTGACAATGCAGGGGAATTTTCTTCAGCAAACCTCAAGGCTTTCTGTACCGAGAAGGGTATTACCCTGGAGTATACAGCACCATACTCACCGCAAATGAACGTTGTCAGTGAGAGACTGAATAGAATGCTTCTAGATAAGGTGAAGACCATGTTTGTTGACACAAACCTACCTAAACACCTATGGGGAGAGGCAATACGTACGTCGGCATATCAACTGAACCGCTCCCCTACAGCAGCGCTCGGGGGGGAGGGGAAATTCCTGCAGAACTGTACTTGGGCGAAACAGATCTCTCAAAATTGAAGATATTTAGAGCTAAAGCATGGGCAGTTTAACTTCCTTAGATAGACAAGCTAGATACCAGTGTCTCACCAACAAGGATGGTGGGATATGCACAGAATGGATACAGGGACTGGGATTCGCTGACAGGAAAAGTAAAAGTGTCGAGAGGCGTGACGTTTGATGAAAGGGATGTCACGTTTAAAGAAAAAGAAACTACAGATGCATCAAGAGTAAAATGGGATAAGGAAAGTTCCAAAGAAATGGAAGAAAGTAACACCAGGGAGCAAACATCCATCAGTGAGGAAAGTGATGAAGAGTTCTGTGGATTTGACCAATAGTCATGACCAAACAGGAAAATGAAGAAACCAAAGCATTTGGATAACTTTGAATTGTATGTGGCCTATTTCCTGGCGAGTGAGTGTGACCCACAGACTTACCAAGAAGCAATCAGTGAAAGTGAAGAATGGAGAGATGCCATTCAGAAAGAACTGGATGCACACAAGAAGTTCCAAACCTGGCTTGCAGTGGATCCACCAGACAACGTGAAACCAGTAGAAACAAGATGGGTATTCCAGAGCAAACCAAATGATATCGAGAAGGCCATGTTAGTGGTAAAAGGTTTTCAAAGAGAAACTAATGACCTGGTATATGCATCTGTAGCCAAAATGTCTAGAATTAGATTTGCATTGTCATATTCAATTCAAAAAGATTCTAGTATAAGACAAATGGATGTCCCCACTGCTTTTCTGAATGGAGTACTAAGAGGGTGAATTGTACATAGTGAAACCTGAAGGAGTGTGGGGGGTAGGGGAAAGAAGAGAATTTTGAAACTACATTGTGCACTGTATGAACTTTGAGAGGTTTAACCAATTTGCAGCAGAAAACAATCTGAGGAGATCCAGCTTTGATGCTTGTCTTTATATTGGAGACTGTGTGTGGTTGGTGTTATGGGTGGATGACATCCTGCTGTTGGGGCAGAAATCTAAGGTGGAGGAACTGGCAGAACTGCCGAAAGGGGAATTCAATGCCAAAGACATGGGAACATACAATGTTTTGTTGGAACAGAAATAAAACTGGTGGACAACAAAATTGAATTGTGTCAGCATCAGGTCATTGAAAAAAATGTTAAAGAGATTAACTTACAGGAGTGTAAAGCATGTCTTATTCCAATGGAAGATAGGATTGAAGTCAATGATACTGATGTTGTGATCAATGTCCCAAACAGAGAATTGGTAAGCAGTTTGACCTCTCTCTACCAAATAAGTAGGCCAGACATCACTTTTGCAACATCATACTTAAGTCGTTATCTAGATTGCCCTACATGCCCCTTGTGGAATGCAGCCAAAAGAGAGCTCCGTTACGTGAAGAATACTATTGACCAAAATCTGGTGTATGAAAAACATCCAGAAGAGTGTGCTCGAGTTGTTGTGTACATAGATGCTGACTGGGGAGGCGACAAGACTGACCGCAAGAGCGTGAGTGGTATGGCATCGTGCCTTTGTGGCAACTTGGTAACTTGGAGTTCAAAGAAGCAGCAGGCTGTGGCTCTGAGCTCGGTGGAGTACACATCCTGCAGTCTGGCAGCATCAGAACTCCTCTACCTGAATAGCCTTTTATCTGATTTTGTGGGGGATGAGCTGAAGGTGAAGTGTTGTTTGCTTGTAGATAATCGAGGAGCTATCCATATGACGAGAAATTACGAGAACACTAGGAGCTCAAAACACATTGATATAAAATTTAATTTCCTAAAGGATGTAGCAAAAAAACTTATGAGCGTTGAGTATGTGGAGTCAGATAAAAACATTGCAGATGTGTTTACCAAACCCTTAAGGTCTATTGAATTTTGTGAGGTTAGGGGCATTCTCTGTGTAGTGAGTTCTTTGCTGCAGGGAACTGGGTCTGTTGTGCAATTTCATGTCTGACTACATTGTGTATAGTTAGGGGTTATCTTTTATGTTTTGTCAACTGATTTGGTGTATGCTATGTTAGGTTAATAGTAAAATTGTATTGTGCAACCTTGAAATTGAGAGGGTGTGTTAAGATGTAAATATTGAGCTACTAGGTTAGGTTGTCAGCACTGTGTATTGGGTTGCTGTGTTGTTATGGACTCGAGCAGTGCGGGGTGTGTGATGTGTTAATGGTGGAGGTAACTGTGTATTGGAGAGGGATGAGAATATAAGTATTCAGATATGTTTAACAGAAAGAGCCTAATTATTTCGTAAATTTTAAAGTTGACATGGGTGCTCAGGTTAATGCTCTACCAATAACAGAGTTTCAAACCCTGCAGCTTCCTGAGGGTGCACTTGCAACAGTCTGAGGCCCAGCTTACATCATACTCTGGTTCTGTCATTGAAGTTGTAAGCAAATGCTACTTAAATTGCACAAAAAGAGAGAGTGCAACGAGGCTCTTAGAATTTCAGGTCACTAATGTAAAAAACTCACCACCCATCCTAGGTCTTGCGGCAATACAGCAGTTAGGGATTTTACGAAAGGTAGATGAAGTTAACTCGTCATTGACTCCTAAGAGTGCCAATAGTATTATACTGGAATACAAGTAGGTATTTGCAGGGTTAGGAGACTTTATGGTAGCTCCATACGATCTAAAGTTAAAACCTGACATTGTACCACAGATAGTGGGCTGTAGAAAAGTATCATGTTCATTGCAGGATAAACTCAATGAAGAGTGAAGACAGAATGCTTAAAATGAAAGTTCTGAAAACAGTAGTTGAGCCAGCAGAATTGCTTAATCCACTGGTTATAGTAAGCAAGCCGAATGGATATTTGCATATTTGTTTAGATCCCCAGGCATTAAATAAAGCTATACACAGACAATATTGCAGGCTTCCAACATTTGATGAAGTAGCAACTAGGTTAAAAGGGGCAAAGTACTTTAATACTCTAGATGCCAACAGGGGTTTCTGGCAGGCCAGGTTAACTGAACAAAGTTCTCACTTGACATTTGATACACCCACACAGGGTAGAATGAAATTTGTGTGGCTATACGCTGTTCATGGTAAAATGAGCACTATTGATAACCCTGCTTACGATCTACTTGTTTGCCCATCGTGTATTCTTCCGCCTTATGTAAAATTAACACTGCCATGGGCTGTATCACTTTATTCATGCATTAATCAAGTGAGACTTTAAAATTATTTAAAAGTAAATATTTTACAAATCTTCTCTTCTTTACATTCCGATACATTAAAAAAGCAGGATGCAAAATAAATAATTTTGAGTTATCACATATGGTTACCTAACACTTTTTATTCGACTTTAAGATATGGAACTACTTTCTCTCCATCGTTACCAATTTTACTGGGTTAGAGCAGTGTCTTTTTCGAAGGTTGATTTCAAAGTGCTCACTTTATCATGAACAGCCTTTACCTTATGGTCTCACCCTGTGCCCCACAAATCTTTCATAGGATTTTTAGTTCTTTCTTAAGTGGTATTGATGGGATCCAATAGTGTATGGAAAAGACTTGCAAGAGCACAATACCAGGCTAGAGAAGGTTTTGCAAAGGGCCAAAGAACAGAATGTCACCTTTAATAAGACCAAATGCAAAATTTTGTCAGACAGAAGTAAAGTATATAGGGCATATAGTGAGTCGTGAAGGCATCAAGGTTGATGAATATAAGGTAAGGGCCACACAGGAGTTCCCAGAAATATCAAATGTTAAAGAACTGATTAGATTTTTGGGAATATTTAACTACGTGGGCAAATTTGTACCTAATCTGGCTGAGCACACAGCAGAGTTGAGGGAACTGTGCAAACTGGAAGCTTATTGGCAATGGTCTGACAGGCATAAAGTTGTATTTCACACAGTGAAAACATTGTTAATAGGTGCTCTTGTCCTACAGTACTTCAACCCATCTGAGCCTATTACGCTCTCCGTTGATGCAAAAGGCTGGGGGCACTTTTGCTTCAGGGACATTGACCGGTGATCTATGCTTCCAAAACATTGAGTCCAGCACAACAAAACTACGTGCAAATAGAAATAGAGCTGTTAGCAATTTTATGTGGGTGTGAACAGTTTTACCAGTACTTATATGGGAATCATGTTGAGCTAGAGACTGACCACAAAACTTTAGAGGCTATTTTTAATAAGCCCCTTGACAAATGTTCACTATGTCTACAACGTATGTGGATAAAGCTTCAAAATTATGACATCCAACTCAAACATGTTCTTGGCAAATACCTAGTGGTAGCAGATTCATTGTCTAGAGCTAGTTGTTGTGGTGAAAACGTTGAACTGCATGAGAAAGAGATTGCAGCTCAGGAACGTTTAGTCATTCACCACATCCAGGCATCTAGTGACATGTTAGCCAAGATAAAAACACACAGAATGATGAGACCTTGTGTCAGTTGAAGGAACTCCATCATGAAGTGCTGGCCACCCACTAATAAGTCCTTGTCTGCTGCAGTTAAACCCTTTTGGTCATACACAGATGAATTAGTGGTGCAAGATATCATTTACAAGGGTACTTGGGTGGTTGTCGCTGTCTCTCTGAGGAAATACATTTTAGGTCTTATTCATTACAGTCTCAAGGGCATACAGAAATGCAGACTACGAGCTAGAGAATGTATATTTTGGGCCGTTGTTGAGCAAGGAATTAACAGATTTAGTAGATAATTGTCCTACATGTCGAGCAGTGCAAAATCTCTAGTCTTGAAACGCACATCAACAGGGAGGTACATCAACGACCATGGCTGGTAATTGGCGGCAGATATTCTTCACTTTAGAGAGGTAGATTACCTTTTAGTTGCAGATTCTTACTCCAAATACCCTGAATTCAGCATGCTGCAAAATTTGAGTAGTGCACACACCATCGCACACTTTAAGGCCATCTTTGCATGACAGGGTGTACCAGAAATAGTTTACATGGATAATGGCACTCAGTTTGATTTTCAACACTTCCGATGTTTTGCAGAATAGCGGAAATTTGAACACAGAACAGTCCATCGTATCTGCAGTCAAATGGTTTTGCGGAACATCATGTCCAGATCATCAAGAAAATACTTTTAGAAAGGCAGTTTTGGACGACAAAAATGTAATACTCCTCTTGATACCCATTTACCCTCCCCAGCACAGTTACTGCTGAATATACATATATGTGGTCTTCTGCCTTACACTGAGAAACAGTTGGGGTCTAAAGTTCTACAGAACATAACAGAGGACGTGGTGCAAAGGCAGCATAAACAACAGGCACAGTATGATCAACATGCTCGTGACTTACAACCACTAGCAGCAGGTGATAAGGTACGGGTGAGAAAAGGCAGTGACTGGCACAGAGGTCAAATCATAAAGGTATTGGATAGGCCTCGCTCTTGCAGTGTGTCCCTCGAGAGTGGGTACACAGTGGAAACAGGCGGCATATTATAACTGACAGTAAGCATCAACCGTTAGTGATTGGTGAAGATGAAAGTACTGAAAGAGTGGTTGATCCTGTAGGAGTACAGTTAGAAGTAGGGAGGTAAAGTTATGACTCTGATAATAATGAGAAACAAGGTGGTTTTCAAGGGTTTAGCAATACAGGGGAAAGGACGACCACAATGGGCGCAGGTTGTTCATAGCCCTGACCACGTCTCCAGCGAGATTCCTGCTGCAGGTAACAGTGATATGTGTTACAAGCAGACCAGACATGGTCAAGTGGTCCATAAACTAAATTCCTTAAAAGACCGAGTCACAGTGTACTTAATACTATTGAAGATATGTGATTTACATAGTATTACTAATGTATTGTCCAGTAATCTTCCCTGTTCCGGTATTTTGGGGAATTACCTATTTGTAAGCAGAGTAGTGTGGATTGGAGTTATGTGAAATGTTATCTAACTTGTACTTAATACTATTGAAGATATGTGATTACATAGTGTATACTGAGGTCCAAACATTGTACCTGTTCAGTTGTTTTGGGGAATTACCTATTTGTAAGCAGAGTAATGTGGATTGGAATTATGTGAAATGTTATCTAACTTGTACTGTGTAAAATATAATTAGGGTTTTCACTGCTTGTGTGTGCTCAAACATGTTCATGTGAAGAAGTTATTTGTAAAAGTTAATTGTATGGTTCGCGTACCAAGTTTTACTTGTATAAGAAGGGAGATGATATGTATGTGTATGTCATAAGTTATGCACGTGTCTATACTCATCTATGACAGGATGAGGGGGACTGGAAGTCAATAGATGTTGAATAAAACATGGCTGGATGAAGTACAATTTGCTGTATGTTATTTATCGCCAGATATCAATCATAACATGTACAATATCTGCCATACAAGAGATAGTCTCGCATGAGATTTAGTATGAGTGTACCATCTTGTATGGGTTTTGCATGTAACTTGCACAGTGTAAATGCTGCATAAAGAATTTTCATGCATGGTGATCAAACTCAATAATTAAGCACTAAATTATTTCTCCGTTATTTTTTTATTTTTAAAATATACTGTACATGGTGAATGGGTAACTTGAGATTGTAAAATAAATTATTGCAAAATTTACATTATCTTCCACACAACTACAATTCATAGCATGTCATACACATTTTAAAAGGCTGTTACGGAAACGTCATACTTCCATTACTAAAAAAATGGGGGGGGGGGGGGATCTAATACGGAAAGGACCGCAGAGGAAATGTACCTGACAAAATAGTTCTGACCTAGCTGAAAAGTTCATCTGAGGCTAACTTTGCATGACAATGTGTTGCACTTCAAAAATATTTTTAATACAGTAACACTACCACTCCACAGCCAGTAAAAATGTTCATGTATAACAAATATGTCAATATTTCTAATATAACTCCTCAATTACACTATACAAGTACAAGGCAGTAACAATATCAAAATCACAACAGGTAATTTTCAACAACTGGCGGGGAAGCAGGCGCACACATATGGGCAAGTGACTGAATGATATGCTTGACACACTTTAATGTAAACGTACACAGCATCATGTGCTATATGTGAGTCTGCGTCAGTTGTGAACAGGTAACAAGGGTTTATTCAAACTTTTGTTGCTTGATAGCAAGTAAATTTAAATACTCTTTACATAAAGGCATGGTATTTTTTACATTATTTGGTGTGGTTAATTTACTTGACAGAAAGTGAAGTGCAACCTCATGATAGAACCTTTGAGCATTGCCTAGACAGTTACTGACACATTCGTTCGAATACACCAGGCATTGCTCGTTACCCACCCATAACTCACACACACGTCGCACATGACGCTTTGTACTTTTACATTAAAGTGTGCACTATTTGTCTGTTGCTAAATAATGTATCTTTCAGTCACTCTTCCTGTGTTTTGTAGGTTCCTACCCCTCAGGCAACAGTTTCTATTATTCAACATTTGCTCGGAAACGGTTCGCCTGAGGGTGTTGCGACAAGACCTTTTATTGTTCATTTGGCCCTCTTTACACAAATTATGGCATAAAACCTCTAAAAAAATCTTACGAAAGAGAAAATTAAGACAAAAAAAAGGGGGCTTCACCGCCCCCATTATTTTAATGAAGGCAGTAGGTATTCAAAACAATTTCTTCACAGATTGCAGATCTTGTTAGCATAAAACAGAATCCAATGAACTGTACTTTATTTCTATGCAGTTTACGATATTTTGCCAAAATACAATATTTATATTCTATTTTCAAGGGCGAATTTCTCCCTTAGGATTTGCGCCAACAATCACCTCACAAAATTTGTAACATACTTTCGTATACATTCTGTATATACAAACACACGTGCGTGCATGCGTGTGTTTGTGTGTGTGTGTGTGTGTGTATATATATATATATATATATATATAATATATATATATATATATATATATATATATATATATATATATAAGACACACGCATACTTTGTTACTACTGTTACGACCACCAAATTGGAACATCACCTCCCATTTCTACAAGGTAATAACTGTGTTCAAATTCACCTATCCAAGTGCCTGTACCACTTCAGCATGCTTCGTTCCTTTGAAAGTGCATTGAAGTTGTGACTTCGCCATAAAAGGGTTGCAGGAATGTGGGAAATTGTATAGGAATTTGCAGGCAAAAAAAAGTAACTGAAACTTATTGGTGTATTGCATTAAAAAATAAAGCAATTTATACAGGGGTTGGGGCATAAGTCATGGTAACTATTAAATTTTGTGACGCACTGTTATCTGTGCACATAATGGTGTGTGTCACGGGGAAGACAGGTGGTCCTAGTGCACGTTGACAATGTCAAATGGTGCAGGTTTGGCCTGTACGAGCACACAGAGTAATGTGATAGTTGTGTGGTGACCACCATGCTAGATGGCTGTAACCCGTGTTGCGCAGATGGTATTCAGTGCCTCCCACATTGTTGGCAGCATGTTGTGAACATTGCAGGGGACTACTTTGAGGGCATTTAGGATGGGTATGTGTGCTGCAATGAATGCGAAACATGGTACCTGTACTGTCATGTAAGCTACCTTGCTAGATCTGTTAAAAACATTGTTGGCGTGTTCTTTATTGTCCATACATGTAATGCTTACCTTGTGCTGTCATGTGTCTATTTCACATTATCCACACGTGCCAGTATTCTCACACTACAACATAGTTGCCATGACTTATGCCTCAACCTTTGTATGTTCATGTGTGTTATATGTTATAGTAGATGCTGTGTGATACCGGACATCCCACATTACCCCATCCAGGAATGTGCACGGAACATTATGTCTGAAGCTATGGGACTGGAAGGAACGGTGCCCATTCCCTAGCATCTGTAGTGACAGAGTTAATTTTATTGCAAAATCTGAAATGAACGTCAAAAAAATACACCTAACATTTAAAACATCCTTTTGGTAGTGCAGAACTAACCTAATGTTCCACATACCATGCCTGTTCCTGGATGGTGTACTGTGGCATTTTCTGTCTCACAGAATCTACGGTAACATAGACACAAACTTATAAATAGCATTAACATAATTCACCAATAACTTTCATTTGCC
This sequence comes from Dryococelus australis, assembly GCA_029891345.1. Taxonomy (NCBI): domain Eukaryota; kingdom Metazoa; phylum Arthropoda; class Insecta; order Phasmatodea; family Phasmatidae; genus Dryococelus; species Dryococelus australis. Next base: position 33,245,090 of record CM057004.1, read on the forward strand.
CTTTTATTGCAACATCCTGTAGTTCAAACACCACAGGAATATCTTTTAATGCACAAATATTCAATGTCATAACAACTGTAATAAAACTCTTAAAAAAACAATGCAAACAACTATGGACTTAACCTATTCACATGGTCCAATAAACAATTTCTCAAAAAAAAAAAAAAAAAAATTGCACAATTATTGTATGAAATCAAGCAAAAACTTAAGATTTGGGTAAGCATTTAAAAACAACTCAGTTTCCTTAATAAGTAAAACAAGAAAAGTTAAAAAATAATACTGTTTTATTTCTCGAGCTCCCCAGGCATCTTTTTTACATTTATTTTAGTTTCATGCCAACTAACCACTTTCATAAAAGGTAATTGGATACCGGTAGTGGTATTTACTTTAATACCAACAAAAAAAAACATCAATATGGTGTACTTAGGCTTTACAGAAGTTGCCTACTCATTTCTGTGACTGAATATTTTGATATTCACCCTAATACATTTTTTTTATGAATCTTTTCAAATGCAGGAAATTATCGTAATTACCATCTGAACACGTGCTGTGAAACACTTGTTTACATTCGAGGACATCTACGATTCCCTGTGTTGTAAACAAAAAGCATCAAAACCCTGAAATACTGTTTTACTACAATAGAACTGGCAGTTACAGTGTAGACACCAATCTGCATCTTTTGCAGTACACAGATGGAATTAATTTATTTGCGGTACCTTTTCAATTTGACCAGGTAGATATTTGTGAACTACAAATGTAGGCTACAAGTCCAAGCAAGTACTTGAGAGGTCATGGACAGACTATGCATTTATGAATTTACACTAAGCACAGTAGCTTCCTGGCTGCTCAAGGTCAGTCGATCAGCAGCGCTCCCACTAGCTGATGGCTGTTGCCTAGTTCACAGTGTTACAGTGGCCACACTGAGTCAAGCAAAATGCTTCTCAGGTGCACTCAAAAATTCTTGAAAGATCTATTAAAATCAGTCACTATTTGCAAGAGGCTCATTTTGCTGAACAAGTAGGTGAAAATCTCTTTATTTGTTCGTATTTACATAGTTGCAGTGTATGCAGGACAGCTGGTATGAACTCACTATAAATAATATAAATATTGTTCTTCTCCAAAGAGGATAACAAAGTCTTCGTGCTTAGTCGACAGGAGATAATGCTAGTGCAACAGCTGCCTCAATCCGTACACAGTGTTGGTGTCTGTTCTAGCCTGTAGGCTCAGTAATCGGTACTGTGTCGGACTTTGAACAATCCTCACTGTATTTCATGTGCATGAGTGGAAAGTTTTGTTAAAGTTATGATACTACGTAAACCTTGTGCTGGTAGATGGAAGAAGGGAACGTGCGTAAGCATTTTTTCCCTCCAAATTGTCAAACAAATGATTCCACGAAAGCATACATTTTAAACAAATTAACAGTTCGACAGCAAGAACATGCAGCATTGTATCTACATCAAAAGCAATATTTGTGTCCTCTGAAGGATTTTCAGAAAAAAGTTACAGATTTTGCTGATTTTAACAAAGACTGTCTTTGAATAACGGTGTTAGACTTTTAAAGGGGGAAAATAAAAAGTTAATGGCAGCAGTGTTAAAAGCGGTTCACGATAAAGTGAGCACTTTAGAAATCAACCTTAGAAAAAAAGTCCCTGTCCATGCATGCATGGACAGTTTTAATGGACACACTGATTGACGTTCGCCCAGTACAGTTGGTAGTCCCATTTCATGTAAGTGGGGTAAATTTTGGTAGTTCTAGAAAAGTAACACAGCCACAGTGTATCCTTCCACCGCAGCTGTTTCGTCACTGAAGAAAACAATATTTGTAAACAAATGTTTTTAGTCCAATGCCCACGTGCTTCCTCATGTTCCCTGTTATGGTAGGCACTGAAAGGCTGAAGTTGGCTAACTCCCGTCCAGTAATTAATGTAGGATATTATAGGTAAGTTGGCATTCCAACTTGTTTTATTTTTTAATTAAAGAGTTAAATTTGTTGGGATTCTGACTATTTTATTCCCAGGGAAAAAGGAAAAGAAGTGGTGGGGTCTTTAGATTAATGTCTTTCGTGAGACTGGATTATTTTGATGTTCTTACGAGTGTGTGGCATTTTGAGTTGCATATTGTTTTGATGGAGCAGTGGAAAATTTTGCTCGTATGGAAATAACATTTTAATTATTTAGCTTCATCGCTGTTTATATTCGTACAGATGCAGCAATATACTCATGCACACACTTCGACCGAAATTACCTTACATTCAAATTTACTATGTAGACAAACAAATATCATTCATTCACTCACTACAAAAGTGTGGAAATTGCTACTTTTTTCAGGCCACGTGCATTTCAATAATTATATTATTAATGGTTTACAAATACATTTACAAAACATGCAAATTTACTGTTTGTAATATTTGCAACCTCTTGAACACATATTTTTCTATGGCAATTCTCGTGAGTTTACTTCATTAAAATCACGTTTGTTCATCACTAGCATTAATTTATTTGCAAAATCATTCAGTAAAATCAACACTGTGCATGTTTCCTGATGCAAACAAACTTAAACTTATATACGCAAATTATATTCGTGTCACTTCATTATGGGAGGCGGTACGGAAAATGGCTGAACAAGCAGTTTTAACTATGTGCCGATTAATATTACATTTCACTCAAGAAAATGCACTACAGCAGTACCTACAACCAACTAGGTTCGAAAAAAGCAAATAAAAAAACTACCAATTAAATATTCCGGCAACACCAATAAGATATTCTTATAATAAACACTATGAGAAACAAAAGCGCATGCACAATTGCCCTCACCGGGCTGGAAACTGGAAATATAAACATGGCTGGAACGTTTACTGCTCGTATGTGTCGACATACTGTGTCATAAATACTAAACATGTTTTTAAAGTCCAGTTACCAATAGCCAAGAAAATTTAATATTGCTTTAAAAACATAATTTAAACAAGAGTACTATTTTATTCCAAAGCCATCAACAAAATAGCCAACCTAACAACACAGATCCCACAGCAGTTCATCAGCTGATACAATACTGTACGAACGAGAGCATTTACTGTAGGTTGGTCACAATGTGTGTCAGATTTTACCCCACTTATATGAAATGGACAATATCGATGGATGGTAAGTAGTTCCATACATTAACGTTGAATAAAAAGTTTTAGGTAACCATTTGTGATAGCTTAAAATTATTTCTTTCGCTTTCTGTTTTATTACTGTATCAAAGTGCAAAAATAAGCAGATTTGTAAAGTGTTTACTTTTTAAATAATTTCAGTTTCACTTGACCGACGCATGAATAAAGTTGAGAGGCCCATCGCAATGTTAATTTTACGCGAGACAAAAGAATACACAATGTGCATACAAGTAGATCTTACGCAGGGCTTTCAAAAGTGCTCATTTTACCATGAACAGCCTACAAACAAAATACAATACACGGTTTCAACAAGTTCTGTGGAAAGAATTTTGCAACGGGTCAGTTTTTGTGTATAATGAATAGAATGATGGGTGGAAGTTTGTAATGGAGAGGAAGGAGGAGCTTCTACTCCAACTACAGCACAAAGATGAATTATTCTTTTTCATGTTACAATGTAAGTTAATGAAAATTATTACATTTACATTAAATAGACATTGCTAATATGTTAACATGTGTCAAAATGTTTAACCACAAATGTAAAAATGTAGTATTTTGTCTGCTTAGGCAACTTACTAAGAGATTTAAACATATAAACTTCCAAATATATTGGTAGTGTATGTTTTTTTTATCAATTTTTCTACTATATTCAAATGTTCTGCTTTATGTATAGAATAATGATCAATATTACCATACTACAATTGAGATTTCATGACACATGTTTTGACAGGATGTATGCTTATTAAAGGTGACACCAGCTTGGTACTGCTCGCCGATAGGCTGATACTGAGCAGCCAAGAAGTTCTGTGCCAGGTATAGTGTCATCGTCCAATCCTGAATACGAATAGCTATTCATTATATCACCAAGATTTGTTGTGTGAGAGGAAATGTGATTCATGTACGATGCTGAAAATTACCTACATTTATTTATCTTGTGCCAGGTAACTGATCGTACACATTTCTGTGCCACTCTGGTTCCTGGAGCACGGGTGAAGCAAGCATGAACATTTTTCACACAAAGCAGCTACATACACAGAAGAACTACCTTCGCTTGGGCTTATGAAACCAGATTTGTGCGTAATCAGTTTTCTGGAGTAGTTTTTTTTTTTTTTTTTTTTTTTTTTTTTTTTTATATCTTTCACATATTTTACCCCACAATTCTCCTGATCTTTAAGGCATCGCCATACCCACTACAGCATTACAGGTATTTACAATTTCAGTCAAATACACAAATGTGAAAATGTTAGAAATTAATAAGCAATTTATTTACAGCCTAAAAATTTTTTAAAACTTGTTGCCATTTTCTGCAAAGGTACTGAAGTGAACAATTGATACCACCTTATAAAATTTTCACATTTACTTTTTTTTTTTTTGTTCGTTTAGGTACCATAACAACAAATATAAGGCCACATACAAACCCTTTCTGTGTCTGTAACCATTCTTAAGAGGGCATGTGGCATATATTAACTCCAAAGAGGTTAATAATATTTTTGAATTTTATAGATGCCAATAAAGAAAAATTACAAAAGCACAAGCCTACAGAATTGTTTTTACTAATTACGAGAGAAAATACTTTACCAGAGCAATCTGTTTCTATTGAACTATTTCTGAAACTGTAAATTTTTATACGTTATTACGGCGCAAGGTATTAGAAGAGGTAAATGCACTAATATTGCAAAATAGTTGCTCACAAAGTTTGCAGAAACAATTATCAAGGATTGCCTTTTTTTAGTTTGAGTCAATTTATGGCCTACACCCTCTTAAACACTGTTACGTGATCGAATACCCAGACTTCTTGACGGGAAAATGTTCTCTAAGATTCTAAATCATTATCAGAATCTAAACTAAGTAGCCCTACCGGTTGGAAAATGTTGGCACTCGAGTGTACTGTAGAAATAGCCAATTTTATTTTGCCTACGATTTCTTCAATTGCATTCATTTCTTCAAAAGATGTCACAGAAGACACTATATTTTCAAAGCACTCAAATGCCTGTTTTTTTCCTAGTATCTAAACTCAAAGGAAGCGTAGTTCTTTCACAGTCAGGATTAATCGGAGTAGCAGCTAATTCTTCAGTGTCGCCCACCTTTACCTCTACGCAATTTGCACTAACAAGATCCTGAAAATCACAGCTATTATTATTACCAACACACGCTTCATAAATCCCAGAGTCCTTCGAAGAAATACATCTGCACACGAGATGAATGTGCTTACACATGTTTGTCCTAATTTTGTAGTCGACACACGTGCAGGTGTACGCGTGGATGCAGGTTTTACAGTCCAAACACGTGAGCTGGCAACCTTCACACTTGCACAAATTCCTCTCTACCTTGTGGAACTCCTCACTGTCTTCGCTCACAGGGACAAGCCAACCATCTCCTTCCTCCACAACTACATCAGTAGACATCTGAAGACTTCTTTCATGCCTTGCTTGCAGATCCTTTACTGCAGAAGTAACTCTGCCTTTTTCCAAAGACATGAAATGGGGAGACTTTTCATCTATTTTGAAGGATGACTTAATGTTGTGAAGGTCCTTTCGGGTTACGAGCTGGAGTCTGTCTCGGGCACTATGGACGTCGCCACGAAGCTCTTCGAGGATATTGTCAAAGGAAACATTAGCTGCTATTTTCATGGCAATGCTCTCTCTTTCTCTGGAAGTCAAGTAAAGGTGACCCAAATCGTTGTCATGTCCAACATGGGTCTTCACAAACACAACTTCACAGCGACCAACTGATCTGTTGTCTGTAACCTTCATACTTGCAGGGCAAAACCCATTAATTTTCTTGCTACCTTGTTTTTTTAGATGTACACGGCCTTTGCTTTCGGTAACAAAGTTCCCAGAACGGTGACAGGAAAAATAATACCTGGTTTTCTGCTTTGAGGAATATTTAGGTGCACTTACGACAAACTTTGATGTTGTCTCGTACTCAGTTTCCTCTTTCCATGAAACAAATGTTTCGTAATCGGGAAAGTTTATGTTCACAGTTTCGACATCAATATCATGGTTCGTTTTCATATGCGAAATAAGATTGGGCCTCTCGTTGGATCTGTATCCACAACGAAGAGGGCAACACAGGATTGGTTTCCGCGTGCGTTTACGCACGACTGTCCCGTGTTCCTTTGCACTGTGCGTCCTCAAATTACTACTGTTCCTGTATTTCTTGGAGCAATTTGAACAGCAAAACCACTGCACAGGCTCCGCTTTTAAAGAAGGAAGCACGCCATTGTCGATTTTCCCGTGGGTAACCTTAACGTGTCTTCTTAAATTCCGATGTTGTTTATACTTTTTTTTACATACTTCACACTCGAAAGATGACATAATTTATCATCTGAACGGCTATAACAGCTTATCTCGTTTTATAAACTTCTTCTAATGCGTTGCAAAAGCGCCTGGACTTACGATATTTATAACCTGTACATCTAGTGAATAACACAAAAATCGAATACATCTCAAAAGCTCGAAATCTTCATAATGCAGGATATCCATAAATCAGAAAGTTCATTAAACTCGCCAAATCGTCGAACAGCATATACACAAACAGACGTAGCAACCCCGACGGCAAGGTTCAAAATACAAACCGTACATGACAGCGGCTATACATCACTCGGATTATAAACAAACCATTAAAATGTACATTACCCCATTTTCAGCATGTGTTTGTCGCCACTCGTGTAAGAACAAATTTCTCTTTTCTCCCGCATTAGATTTCTCTTAAACATCGGTTGAGAAAATATATTGTTTATATATTTTTGTTACCACTGCAAATGAATTAATCATACATTGAAAATAACTTAATAATACAAGAAAGCCATATAAAACTCTGTACTAAAGCCCTTGTCACAATGTCAAATTTTCACCTTCAACTATATTTGACAAAATTTGAAGACCGTAACCAATACGGCCATAAAATTTTTCTTTCCCAAATAATTTATCAAATCACCTTGAATGAGTTTGAAAATTGCCACAGTGTCAAATTATATTTACTGGGAGAATATAATTTGACTTATTATTTAAAAATTATTTCGCAGTGAGATATTGCTGCTGTTGTGAGATAAAGCTCCCACATTATTTACATTTCTTTATTTATACACTAAAATAATTTTTTTTTTCTCTTGCCATTGGTTTACAATCAGAAAATTATCCGTTTGGTAAGTAGTGTAGTATAAAGTGATAATTAATATTGTGTTTACAAAATTATTAATATAATGTTTATATTTATAATTAATATTTATATTTACCACAGTAAATACAACTTCCCCAGATTGAGTATTTTCAGTGTTTACATTTATTTTTTTTATATACAAGTTGTTTTAAAATTTCCTGATTAATCAGATGTAAAATGACGATTAGACTGATTTTAAAGTTTCCTACCACAATTTTTAGAATGCATGTAGTCATTTTCTCTTGTTTATTGCTCTTCGCTGGAATAAAATATACAAACTTAAGTAACCAAGGAAGAATGTGCTAAGGCGACTGTTACAGAAAGATTGTGGGAGGATATGATATCACATCGTGATATCCCGAAGAAGTAAAAGACTTGAGAAGTCCTTCTTCTAGGGCTAGACATCAAACACAGGCAGACGTTTCAGTTGAGTGCCCCACCAGTCGGCGCCTTGATGACAGCGTACATAATGACTCCTGAGGATTGAGGATGGCCAGCGTCGTGTAAACAGGCGGAGGAAGGATGGAGATGTTTCGTTCGAATGGAATCTTCAGTGATGCCTGTCGTATTCGGCTTTGAAAATGCCGACGCCATCGCTTCCCGAAGCTGTCAAGTAAGACTTATCCATGGCACGAGTCAAAAGTATAGTCGCAACTTAGCAATCTTAGTGAAGTCTTGATAATATTGCTTAACTGTCAGATTTGTCTGAGCAACTGTTTTAATGAGGAAGTTAAGTTTAGTTTGTCGCTGCAATATGAGACTCACTTGTATTAAAAGTCCGCATTTTTAATGGAATGTAATGTTACGAAGAAAAGTCGGCTACTTGATTTGCTGTAAGTGAGTTATATTCCGGGCAAAAGTACGAACCACACAGCTACACAAGTTTCCAATTTAATCTAAATTCACAACACCTCACAACCATTATCTTTATAAACATTCCCCTACAATCTCATAATAGAACATTATAGTAAACATGTTGCTTTCTTGGAAGCATTTTAAAATTACATTTGGTTTGTACACAAACACACATGGTAGCTGTTAGCTATTCGTTTGAGATGAACTATACGATTTTATTGTGTGTAAAAGATAGTTTTATGAACACTGTATGGTAATATTAAATTTCTAGATTACTGATTATTAATCATGTAATTTTCAGTTCGTTTACTAAAATGTAGTTAATTAAAGTTCAAAAGCTGGTTTTGAAGAGAGAAAGGAAAGTGAGGTTTGATTATAGTATGTTCTGCTTGTAGATATTGAAATGTCATTGTAATGCAACAGGCCTAGGAGATTTGCCTGCAGATTGGGATTATCTAAGGATGGACTTATGTCACAATGTAATTTTAGTCGATTTGTCCTATCAGGAATATCTTTTTCATGGCCTGATAAGAGGCTCTCTCCTTCATCATGGCAAGGAACGGACCTTTTCCTAATGAGGTCCCGAGTTCTTGGTAATTTTGCAGGTTCACCATCGTAAAGTTAGGCTAAGAGTACGGAGAGTGAAATCAGTAATCTAGGACAATGAGGGGATTATTTGTGAAGAAGCCCTCAGTTGAGGTAGCTAGATTAGGAGTGCTACAAAAGAGGACTGGGCCAGCCTCCTAAATAGTGAGATCGACACCGTACATTAATACGTACTTTATACTGTGTATAAGTAATGTTATAACATCCTTAATATTTTCTGAGAACTCTCTACAGTTGCTAAAAATTGACTATTAAAAACTTTGCGAAGAATTTTAAAGGTACTGCAAAATAATGAACTTCACGGGAGTTACGATTTTTCTGCATAGGGAAACAACTTCAATGATGTCTGAAATTTGGAAGTAATCCCAAGAGCCGCTCAATTTGCCATACACTGAGTTAGTCACACTGAACTGTTAGTTGGACATTAATTTTGAGAAACCAGGTGTTCAATATGTGCTTGACTACGGACTTACAATGAGTCTGTTTAATTTTGCATGTTGAATGCAGTGATGCGAGGGTTGATTAAATTTCATTAATTATTTGCAACTTAATTAGTAACATATGAAATTATTGATTTATTGGAACATTGTTTTGCTTTTTCAAAGTTAATTTAGTTGGCAACATACGATCGTAATTTTTAAAGAGATTTTATTTTATTGGAAAATGACTTAATTTCGTACATGTTAATTATGAACTGTTTGTTTGCTCTTATTACCAGTGCTATTTTGATGTAAATGAATTTCAGTGTTTCTTGTTTGTTATCATGGGGTTTTGTATTGTGAGTTTTATTGAAAAGTGTATATGTTTTCCTCAACTTTAATTGAAAAAATGGTTTTTAATAAAGTAGGATAAAAAAAAACTTTTCTCGTATGTGAACTATTTACCTTTAAGGGTAATGACTAATTCTGAAATCAATGACATTATCAAGTGCATGAAACACATATTGCCTCTAGTAAACTTGTAAAAATGCACACAGATACATTTATATCTCTGAAAGAAGTTCAGTTAATGGCTCAGCTGGGTCCTTTTATTTTAAGTTTTATGTTGACTTTTCTGTGCCAGTCCTGTGGCAGAAGATCTGGTGCCCAACTATTGTCCTGCCAAATAGGTTTGTATGTATAAACAGTCTGAATTACTACAGTTTCTGATACTTGCTTGTACAGTTTGTATCTACACTGTTTTTAATAAGCCTAAGTTTCCTTTGCCTGTTTTATGCAGATGTGAGTAGTGGTATAGCCCATACCACTACATTGTTTATCCATGCAGTCCATTACAGCAATAAATGTAAGGCTGTGTTCCATTCCCTGCACTGGTGCGACAAACTGCATAGCCACAAGTTGTTGTTTTGTTACTTCATGCATTTAATGCTGGGCTGGGGAATGAAACAACTTTCGTGCATAATTTGGGTGTTTTGTTTACAAATGGCAAGACATTTACATATACGGTGATGGTAAACCTGTGATCCTGTTGTATGATTTGACAGGAGAACTTGTTTAAAATTGTCATATATAAACAGGCATAAAAATTAATCGAATATTAAATATTTAACAGCCACCACAAGTACATATTAACCTCAAACTCGTACACACAGCAGATAAACATATCACAGGTGGACATTCCAACCGGTTATATTTTCGCCGAGTTATGTTTGCTTCGGTTCTGTTTACTTTAATTCCAATGGAAAAAACGAAACAGTGTATTTGAATTTAAAGGGGTGGGAGGGGGCACTTTAGTTTAACGTCTTTTGTGAGACGGCATAGTTTTGATGGAGCAGTGGAAACTTTTGCTCGTATGAAAATAAGATTCAAATTATTGTAACTTCGAAAATATTAACTTTAAAAAATACACAATACATATATTATTTGTATTTGTACAGATGTAGCACTACACACACACACACACACACACACTCTCTCTCTCTCTCTCTCTCCCCCCCCCCCCCCCCCCGAAGTTAACCTTGCACTTGTTAAATTCAGGATACAGGAAAAGAAACAAATATTATTTACACATCTACACTGGCATTTCAAGAAAGTAACAGTTGACGTGTTCCAGACGTCCACATATCCCTTGTACCCGTTTGTACAATCGCAGATGCATCAACCACACGGCAACACCCGAGCGATTATCACTAGATCGGCAAGAATGGTGTTTACACTTTTTCTTGCCACACTGCAACTCGTGGCTGCGGGCCATCATATTTTTAATTTATCACAAGAGGTAACTCTCATGATGAATTGATACGTGGCCTAACTGGGTGTTTCCCCGTGAAGTCCCAACTGTTAGGCACAACAGCCATTGTAGGGAACACTGGGATAAGTGGCACCGCTTTATCCCAAGCCTTTTCAATGTGGACGATATCGACAGGCCTTGCGGCCGGATCTGGAGTGTAAAGTGACTCCAAGAAGTGCCAAAAGATGGGGAATAATATTCCAAGCATAAGTGTAAAGTGGCGAGTGGCTCCCTAGCAGTATTCGTTAATTAGAGCCATTACAGTCAATTTCAGCAACTATTGCACCCTAGTTAACTAGGGAAGCTACCTGCTTTTGCATAGAGAGTTACCCATAACCCACAGAGTACAGGGCATAGCTCCACCCCTTTTCGTGAAATGCATGTGTCGTCACAGGAAATTAAATGCATAAACTTTTTACGGTTTTTCGCCATAATGACAAGCCAGCATTTATATGTTATATCTAAGATTGTATGTGTTTTCATTTATCGAGAATCAGCTGCATAGGGCATCATTTCATTTAATCTCACACTTCAAGTGCACTGACGTACTCGTAATGTCACATTCTTAGCCATATCTGCAGCTCTGGCGTTCACAAATATGTAATCAACATGTTTGAAGTCATTAGTAATAATTATGTACAGTGTTAATTTCTTTAATCATGTAAGTTTTGCAATTGTATTTTTTTCATGTTTGCATTTTGGTGCCGGGCTGGCCGAACTTTGGTGAGGCCGTAGCCATGTTCTTTAGTCAGACTTCAGCACTCGGAGGATTAGCAGGACAAGCAGTAAGCTCCCACGTACACCCATCGGCCCTTCAATTCAAGCTGCATCTTTTTCAACGTAATAAAATAACTTAGTACAGGTACATTTAACTTCATTCCTTTATAGCCGAGGGGAGGCCTTTCTGCATCCTGGGATAATATTCCAGGACTTCTCGCATCTGGATGCGTTTGTCACTTAACCATCAATTAAGACCCTAGCCTTATTTTGTAGCAGCGACCAACGGCAGGTCTAAAGTGCCGGGTCCGCTTTTAAAATGGTAGCATTAAATTGTAGTGACGTTCTGTTGTAACTTTTCAGTAATAAAACTGTCACACATAGACTCGATGGCTTTTATTGACTTTACTCTCCTGAGTATTATCGGGCACTGTGCCCTAACACAGATATACATATTTCAGTGTTAAAAGTATTTATTTACGGGACCTGCCTTCCACAAGCAGGATAAAATGAGTTTTAGCATCGGCGTGCGAAGTGGCAGACAAACGCGTCCCTTAGAAAATAATTTGATAAAACAATAGACGTCATTTAATTTGTTATTAACATAAACTCTCCTTCAAATTGACCGCATATCCAGAGGTCCCGTAGGCTGTCGGCCATACGACCCCCATCATCATCATTCGCTCTACCGAACCTGGCGCCAGGCAATATCACCAGTTCCTGCCCTACACCTGCCACCAGGTGGGACACGAACATTATGCATCACCTCTGGGGGCGCACCGTGTCACAGTTTACAAATACATTATTTACGAAACACGCAAACTTACTGTTAGTTAAATTCGCAACCTTTTAAAAACAATTTTCCTATGGAAATACCTACAAGTTTACTTTACCAAAACACGTTTGTTCGTCATTAGCATTATAAAATTTAGTTGCAGAATCATTCAGTAAAATCAACACTGCACACGTTTCCTAAAACTATCGATGCTAACGCATGTTTCTGGAATTTTCCCGCCACTGTGATGTCAGTGCATGAAGCATTTGTGCTTTTCTCTCCTGCAGGTTATGCATGAGATTGTCCGGAAGTAGAATGATGTAGGAGGTTGCACTGATGTGCCTATTAGAATGTATCGGAACTACTTCGCTGCACATATTTCACATCGTGGAGGTAATGGAACACAGCCTAAGGAATGTTGTAATTTATTTTCGCTTCTGCACTAAATACAAATTTTATTTTGCAGAGGTGTTTACTGCAATGAAATTTAATGTCTCTGAGTTCGCAAAAGTATGTGAAATATTAACTTAAAATAGTATTCTTGCCCAGACAGCATCTACATAAATTAGTTATCTTCAAAACCTAATTTGTATCCAGCAATTGGTTGTTATGTTAAATCTCTTGATGTTGATGCTACTGAGGTTATAGGACCTATGCTGAGATAGTAATATTCGGTTGATGGAACGTTTATAACGATGCCAGTCGCTCAGTGTTGCCTCGAAGCAACATGTGACATTCTCAGGGGTGTTTGATTGTGACTTACCCAGCCCTATAACATGTGTCTCACTCATGGTTGTCAACGGAACTATTGGCTGTTCCATACACCCTGCGATTTCTATACCGTCAGACAGTTAACATTTGAATATATGAACACTTGAATACATAAACACTTGAAGACATATATATTCCTGGAGGAGGCCGGGTCCTAGAATCGTAGTGAAGCGGCCACGTCGTGAAATGTCAGAGACAAGTCATGCATTCTGTATAGGCAAAAGTTTAAGTATACTAAGTTCTCTATACAGAACCGCTAATACTCCACTCCAGATCAGTCGTTCACAATCGAACGGCACATAAAACATGGTAGCATAAATAATGTGGCACTTATAACTAAGACACAACAGATATATTGTTACGTCTTTAAAAATTTATGAGTATTTTAATTTGATTTATTTTTTGTTTGGACACATGTTAGCTTTGGAGGTTAATTTTATTAGTTTCCAGGATAGTAATTGCTTTAGAGAATTACATTTTATTTTTTTGATCAGAGGGTTTTTTTTTTCTGTGTGGTTTGATTTAATTTTTCTCTTCAAGTCTCGATTTGGGACGCCTGAAATTTTCTCTCTTGATCGGGTTAGGAATCTGCTTGTTATTGTTCTAGCCTCAAATTTTACTGTTTTCAGTATCGAACTTTCTCGGGCACAGTGAAGTTGCAGTTTTGTTCTTTTTTGGTTGTTTCGATGGTGACAATCGGTAGGAACTTGATATGCAAGGAATTGAGGCTTCAGCAGAAGCCAGCTGTGCCTCGCATATTTTTGCGCGCCTTGTAGAAGGTTCGAGGCGAACTACATCGTCGTGTTTTGTGGCTGTGTTGGCCAGAGTTATGATCGTTCCAGGGGCGTGGGGGAAGACTTCCTGCTGATGCCAGCCTGGCAAGGCATCATGGGAAAGGGGAAAGCAGTCACATGCCTCCTTTGTGGACTGGCTGCGGCCAGAAGAGAGATGCCACCCGCTGGGTGGCTGAAGGCCGAGACGGGGCGAGGCGGACAAAAAGGCGGTCAGGACGAGGGGAACGGAGAGTGCTGCGGAGTGAGTGATGTCGGAGTAAGCAGAGGTTGTGTGTGCGTGTCCAGCCACGGTCAGTGAGCCGCTCGGAAAGCTTCCAGAATGAGTTAAGTTGTTAATTTTATCTTTTGTTATTTAAGTTAGTGATTGGTGGGGACATTCCTTTGCGAAAGTTCGGGAAGATTGGCGCCGATCAATCTTATAAATTTAAGTCGTAGGATAAATTATGTTTAGAAGAGTTTAGATGAGTTTGGCGATAGGTGAAGTGTGTGTGAGAGAGTAAGTCCAATATTTGGCAAGAGGCAGTCAGTGCCTACGCAGCTACAAGATGAGGAGTGCAGTTACTGTTGTTGTTTCAGAAGTATTGTCGAAGGTGAGTTAATTTATCTTCTCAACGTGTAATAGATGTTCTTTTTCAGATGGAAGTAGTCGAATACTGGTGTGTAACAAGTTTTTGGTAGGTCGTGTCTTTTGTCCATTGTGTATTTGAAGTTAGCAGTTGGTACTCCTGGCAGTTGCAAGATTGTTTTGTTCTCTAGATACGATGTAAAGTTGTGGATATATTAATTGTGTTCTAGGAAGTTGTTTATTAATTTTAAGATCTAGGTTAATTTAAATATAAAATAATTTTATTTAAGTATAATTGTTGCTTCTCTTGCCAAACCTTTGGAGTAATTGGCTATTTTGAGAGTCTACTGTGTACACAATTATTGATCGAGGAGCCTAGTGTTTACATTTGGAAAGTTAGTCAAGTGAGAGACTATTTTCAGTTAAACTTTTGTTTGTTTTATTGATTATTTTCATGTATAATTTACGATCCTTCAACCCCTTAAATAGTTTCTTATTCTTGATTTATTTTATAAAGGCTAATCATAAATGTTGCTCAAACTATTAAAAATGCTAGTCTTTGTTTACAGTATAATTTTATATTTTTCTTGGCTCATGTTGTCTCGGGCATATGAAAGATTTATTTTCTGATACATACGTTCCAGAGATTTCATAGTACTCAGTAAACTGTTTAAATTATATTTATTATTAAATTGCACAATAATACTCATTGGCAGCCAACAAGATATTATACCCATTATTATTATTATTGTTAACTTATACAGATTGATAGTTGTTAGTAAAATTATTTATCTTGTTGTTTTGAAACTGGCGTGTGTCATTTGTTTCAGTGCCCCTACCTGGTAGTCGATCAATTTTAGAGTTTTGAAGTTTATGATAAGCCCTTTTCTTATTTTCTTCACAAGTTTAGTTGGTTATTCAGTGCACTTGAAATACTACTGATTAAATAATTAATAATAAAAGAGGAAGTTTTCTGAATACAGGTGGATGCATTCATAGGTAGGACTTTCAAATAGAACCACCCTACAGAGTCATTACACTATCCTGATCCCTATATCCATATACCCCGCCCCTCCTTTATTTCTACTAATACCTCTTTGCAGCCTGTGTGAGTGTTTTACCCCCATGTTATCCCAGAGTGGGAAAAATTAAATAATATTTGGTGGACTGAGATTGGTCGCAGTATCTATACTTTGATGGCAAGGTAGTGGAGCAAAGTGGTGTTCATTATGGTTAGGTGGGGGACAGGTAAATGTTCTGTAAATACTTACTGACTCTTCGGCTTGTAGATGATAGGGGACAGGTATTTTAAGCGAAATACCAACTAGCTCGTGCATAACAGAATCTTCTTCTCTCTGGGTCTTGTGCCGACGACTTATGGGAGATGTTCTCGTGGTGCTCCTAGCGCCGTGATTGATACGAAAACAATTCCAATACTGAAAACATGTGCAGTGAGATTTTAATTCTAATAATAGGGATTTTGAAGGGTGCACTTTTTGAGTATCTAATGTGATGTCCTTGGTGTGTATTTAGCATAAAATAAATGTTCAAATATTCCCCCCTCAATACATCTCCCTTTTTAATATAAAGGAAAGTTTTTTTTTTTTGTTCTTACCTTGTTTTGAGGTATGTATCTGTGTTGTATTAATAGTTTTATTTCTTTTTGCATATTATATTCATTTTTACGATTATTAACAGTATTGGTAATGTGTTTTTTGCAAATTTCATCCTAACATAAATCGGAGGCAAATTCGTTCTTCTTTTTACTACCCGAAGAAGGTTTATCGCAATATTTTGTCTTTTACTAAGGATATTAATAAAGATGATAGGTCTTGGACAGTTGAGATCATTGATATAGAAGAGAGTTACATTTTTTTTTGTCTTTTCTGTACCGTTTTAGTCTTCAAGGATTAACTGCTAAAGCTGGTAGTGGTTTGTTGGAAAAGTGTTTCTTCAGAAGGTCTCATGTCGAGAAGTAGCCTGTACCAAAGGACATTAGTGAGATTGATCCAAACAGGATAATCTGTTGGAAGACATTTGCAGTTCACGAGGGCAAGGCAGAAAGTACTGCTGTAATTAGCGCATTTGGAAATGCGTCTATGCAATCATGTAAGAAGATGAAGATGGAACTTGGTGGTCAGATATGGTTGTATCGGAAATTAGTTGGTACTACTGGCAACATGCATATTCTTGGCCATGTGGAATTGTTTTTCAATCTGTGATTATGTCGAGAGGAAAAGAGGGGAAAATGTATTTAACTCCTCTTGCATGTCTTTTGTCAATCTTATATATATATATATATATATATATATATATATATATATATATATATATATATATATAATACACACACACACACACTATATTCCATGTTGGATGTTTCCTTAAGGAAGCTCCATAAATTCCGCTATTCATTTTAATAATAGGATTTTTGAAGGGTGCACTTTTTGTGTATCTAGTGTGACGTTCTTGGCGAGTATTTATATCATTCCATATATTTAATAGCATAAAATACATGTTCAAATATTCCCCCTCAATACACTACTCTTTTTAATATAAATGAAGGAATATAAAAAATACTAAAAGAACGCCACAGTACATTTTGAACCTATAAAAACATTTATTTGCAAAATAAAAAATACATAACACATAATCACAGATTAAAAAACAATTCCACATGACCAAGAATATGCATGTCGCCAGTTGTACCAACTAATTTCCGATACAACCAAATCTGATCACCAAGATCCATATTCATCTTCTTACGTGAATACATAGACACATCTCCAAAAACACTAATTACATCAGTATTGTCTGCCTTGCCCTCATGAACTGGAAAAGTCTTCTAACAGATTATCTTGTTTGGATCACTCTCATTAATAACCTTTGGTGCAGGCTCCTTCTCGACATGAGACCTTCTGGAGAAACACATTTTCAACAAACCACTACAGCTTTAGCAGTTATTCCTTGAAGACTAATATAGTACAAAAAAAAACAACAAAATTTAGCTCTCATCTAAATCAATGATCTTAACTGTCGAATACGTATCATCTTTATTGGCATTCTTAGTAAAATCCGTGATATTGTCATATATATTTTTAAAGGATTTTTCCACGATTATGTGTTATGTATTTTTTACGAATTTTTCCATGATTATGTGTTATGTATTTTTTATTCTTTAAATAAATGTTTTGTAGGTACAAAATGTACTGCTATGGTTTTTTACTTTTTTTATATTCCTTTATTTATTTTATAAAGGATGATGTGTTGAGGGGGGAATATTTGATCATTTATTTTATGCTATTACATATATGGAGTGATATAAATACACATCAAGGACATCACACTAGACACTCAAAAGTGTTCCCTTGAAAAATCATATTATTAAAATTAATAGTGTAATTTAGGGAAACATACAACATGGTATACAGATATATATAGCATTAGATTGACAAAAGACATGTAAGAAGAGTTAAATTCATTCCCCCCTCTTTTCCTCACGATGTGATCCCTTTAACATGTCCGAAAAGAGTAATTATGTTTGTTAAGTTGGTGGATCAAATGTTTATGTTGGCCAACATGTTTGCACTTGTGTGTGTGTTGCATGTAACAGGAAGTTGTTATCAGTTGTGATAGTGCATTGTGCTTGGTTGTAACTGGAAGTTGATTATTGCCTGGAAGTGGCAGTTTGGTGGGGCCCAGAAGTACACCCGCTGATAAGGTCCCAGCACAAAGTAGCAGCGACTAGAGATACGGAGAGCTTCCACAGAGTTTCCCATCCGCACGTAGGGTGTCTCTGGACCTCCTGCATCCTCTGCCAATATACCTTCCTGAGGTACTGCATCACCTCCTGTCGTTGGATGGTCACCAGGGGGCTCGTCAGTGCCATCGCCATTATGGGTCTCCTGGTTGTCCTTGCTCCTTGCCAATGGTTCCAGCTTCTATTGTTCTACATACACTTCTGGAGTTCCTGCGTCATCACCATCCTTCTCAGATGTGACGACCAGCTCGTTCGCGGTGCTGGCATGACGTAGACCCCTGGTGAACTCCGTGTCGTTCGGCACTGACTTGCGCTAGTTGGTTTGACCCCTCCTCCAGGTCCTGGACCACACAGAGCAGGAGTTGCACCTTCAACTCTTGGTTGTGCCTCTGTGGGGTTCGCCCAGGGATGGAAAATAGCCGTTTTGATGTGCTCATACAAAGTTCACGCAATCTTTTCCTGGTAAATTTGCTTCTGGCGTTCGCGACAACTTGTCCACCAGATCATTCTCCTGTTTTGGTATATGTTCGATAGTAAAATCGTAAGCTTGCAGCAAAAGTGCCCATCTTGTAAGTTTGCTCCTGGCTTCCCTCATGTTGTTGAGCAATACTAGGCAGCAATTATTGGTTCGCAATGTGAACCAATAATTTCTTTCGTTGACGACAAATCTGCATTCGGTACTTTCCACTTTCGCACTCACGAAGTCGATTACCATTCTCTCACCTGTGTCGCTGTACTGGTAGAGTACGCTGCCCAATCCTTTCTGGCTGGCGTCGGTCTGCAGTTAAAGGTGTCTTGCTGCATCGTACCATGCTAGAGTGGGGTATTCTAGGAATTTGTCCTTAATTTGCAGAAAGGCAGTTTCCTGTTCGCTGCTCCACACATACCATTTTTGTGGAGACAGCAGGTCCATGATGGGTGGAGTGATTACTTTAAAATCCTGTACGTGTTCACGTAACCAGTTTATTAGACTGCAGAGTTTACATTATTGATTATGTTTACATGGTTGTGCCTAATACTCAACCATCCCCAGCTGTTTGGGGTTCGGTCAGTTACCTTGTCCGTTCACCACATGGCCTACAAACTCTAGATCGCTCTTGCTAAGCCAGCATTTCTTAATGGCACACATTCACCCATTAATCTCCAATATCTCGAGTACAACTGACCGGTATTTCTGATGTTCTTCCCACGTCTCCAATCATATGACGACGTCATCAAGGTAGGCGAGTGTGAATTCGCCTATCATACCTTCGAGGACTCGTATCTTCATACTCTGGAATGTGGTGGGAGCACACTTTAACCCAAAAGGCATGGCACAAAACTAATATCGTCTGTCATTCGGGGCGGTAAAGGCGATCTTTTCCCGGTCCTCCTGGCATACTGGTATTTGCCAGTAACCACTTCGCAAATGGAGCGATGGCATGATTCTGGCCCTTCCGAGTGAACTAAGGGCATCTTTGACACTGATTTAGGGCAGTATAGTACTGCACATCACCTGATTGGTGGACCTGAAATTCATGCAGAACCTCCAGGTCCCATCCTTTTATGTCACGAGAGTTATGACCGAGTTAACTGACTCCTAGTTGGTTCGATTGCCCCATCTGTGAGCATCTCGGATATCCGCTGTTTGATTATTTTAGCCTGGTGAGGCAAGTGCGGGGGTCGAAGATCGGTTCTTCCTGAATCAATGGGATAGTGTGTTATGCCTCCATTGTCCTGCGTTATGCATCATGGTTCGTGAAAAACAAGTTTACGTTCATCTAGTAAGCACTGAGAAGCAGCTTGGTGCAATGTGGATATGTCATGTTCAAATTCTGTTAAATTTGCTTTAGGCACATTTCCATGGCTACTGCTGTCTACATAATAAACTGTTCGTCTTCCTTCGCTCCAAAGTAGATGCGGAGTTCAGCTGGTTCCACTATTTTTCTTTACTCTGAAATCCACGGTACTCCTCAAATAGCTTCTTCATTAATTTCGCTAGTAATGACTGCTGTAGTTATGGTTTCCAAATCTCTTATTGTGATAGTAACGGTCGTTTGGCCAACTACTGTATTAGTGCATTCCCCATTAACAAGCCGGATCACCTGTATGGTTGAGGCTATGTCATGTTTGTTGACAAAGAAATGTTGTGTGATACAACTGTGTCGACAAGGGCATGACACAAAATACCATTTACATAGACAATTACACGAATAAATTTTGCACCCTGGCTACTGACATTGGTAATTAGAGCTTGCTGTGGTGTTACTGCTGTGCTGGTGTTGCAGGGAAGGGCAAAGACCGTGGTTTCTGGCTCTACCCCTACAACATGTTTCCCTGCTGTTCTGTTGTTGGTGGGCATTTCTGCTTCTGTTGTTCGGCGGTGTCTGATGTGGGTTTCCCAGGCAATCAGCGTGTCAATGGAGCTGCCATTCTGGGAAATACCGGCATGGAATTGGAGGTGGTCTTGTATGGTCCCACAGAATGGACCAGTTCACGTCACGGTACTCATTCACAGTTGGCATGTTCCCTACATCTTGTGCACGGGGTTGGAAACTGTTCACTTGGTTCACTCGTGGCTATTCCGGTCATTGTGGTTGAAAGGTCCTCCTCTGTACCCAGTGGTCATCATCGCGGTTGTTCCCGAACTCGTAAGGTCTTTGGCGCACCCAAGAGCCTCCTGATTCGCGTTCTGGAACACTCGTGTTCTGTTCAAGGATGGCAGTGGCATTCATGAACTCTGCGAGTCCGCTGTTTAGTAGTGGTATTAAGGCTGGTCTGTATTCTGGTAACGCTGTCTCTGCTATCACTTCGAGGACTTCCTGGTCACTCTATCCAGGATGGAATCTTCATACCAGGTGTGTTTTCCTGTTGACGAATGGCGATAATGTTTCACCCTCCTGTTGTTCTTAGAGCGTGTGTTTGCTGTGGGCTTGGATTGAGGTGAATGTACCTCCGAAGCAGCACTGAAACACGTGGATGAACTCTCCCCAACTGAGTCATAATGATTCATCGATCACCACCATTGCTGTGCGTCTCCTTCTAACTGTTTCCCAACACATCCAGGCCATTCCTCTTCCGACACTTCGTACCTGTGTAGTCCGGAAAAGGTTGGCAGTGTCTGGAACGTTGTAGGTGTTGGTCTACATGGTACCTCAGTGCGAGTGGTAACACTGGGTGGTGTAGCCATCGTAGCTCTGTTTACATCTGTTGGTAAATTTGGAAAAGGTTTTGAGGTAGGACACAGGTTCTGTTTGGTTGACAATATTGTGGGAAAATGTGGAGTGTACATATGTGGGGAATAATATGGTTGCAGGTTTGGAACATAGGGTGTACTAGGTATTAGTGGCAAAGGTTGGTATTGGAGGGTAGTTACAGGTAGTGGTCGTGACTTGGGTACATTCTCCCTGGACGGTACCACGGACGTGTTCTGAACGTCGGGTAATTCAGCAGTTGTGGCTTCCTCCTTGACCACACATTTTCCACACTTGAACTTTTCCTCACTGTTTGTTTGCAGTTCTGTCACCGTTTGACACTGTAGGTGGACACTAATGTTGCATTGGTCACAACTGCCCATTACAGTCGCACATGTTTATCCTTTGCAACTCGCCGAGGCACGTGTCCCAATTTTACATGATCTGCTTGTGTGTCAAGCACTGTGGACTACACTGCTTACAAGAAAACATTAGCTCTTTAATTGTATGCAACTCGTTTCCGTTCAAACACACCATATGATAACGGTTACTAGACAATTGTCATTTTAATACGAATGTGTACCGGCTTGGGCAGAGTAGGTCATGGCACCAATTTGTTGTTTGTTTGTTTGAAATTTCACTGTTGAATTTAGTTTCCAAAGTTTTTGGTTCACTGTTCACTTGCTCTTCTCTTTCGCGGTTGTTCCCGATGGGAATGCTTCTGCTGGATTGCCGGGTATATCAAGTATCCGATAATTATGCGAGGTTGTTGCAAAACAAATAACAAACGGTATATAAAGAAGGAAGGAAAATGATAATTAATAAGAAAGAACACAATAAGCAATACTAATATAAAATAACTAATGAATTAAATTTGTAGAGGATGAGTCGATTCTTCTACATGACGAATCAGTGCGTCGTGGAAGGTCTAAGAAGTTAAGTACCCGATGAATAGGTCCGTATATAATAACCAAAGTAAATGGGGTAACTTGTGTGCTACTACTAAAGAGAGTAAAGACTTTGAAGGTACATACCAATCTGCTGAAACTGTTCCTTTAAACTCTGTGTTTTAGGAGGCTGAACAAAGATAAAATGTTCCTGTTATGGAATATCGGGTTAGTGGCCGGACTCGATGTGATAGTTAAACACTTTGAAGAAGCTCGTGGTTTATTCACAATTTTTTAATCATACCTTTAAAAAATCATCACATGCATGTAGTGTCTAGTTCTTTCCTAAATCTGTCATGTATCACATGCATCCAAGAGAGACTAAGCCCCCTACAAATGGCTCTCGAAGTCAGTTGAACATTTTTGTCATTGTCATTTTTGGTGTAATGTCATTTGGCCACTAGGTGAAATGGTCAATTTGCTGTGATCATGTATGAGAGGTGGGGGTAATAAATCCTTGAATTATCTTACTCTGGTCTATGAGTTGTAGCTCTTAACCTCCACACCCCAACCTAATACAAGTGTTGGTACAAACAAACCGCTCGGTGCAGCAGGAAGCAATAATCTGCTTCTCCATACTAGCGATCATATAGCACTTGGCATCAAGTAAATGCATAGATAACGATGAGCTGCAATGAAGGAAGATCGTCTTTCAAGTCTCTGTCTTTTGAGCGCCTAAAGGAAAAGGTAAAAATAATCTACCTATGCGAGAAAGTCTTAATTAAACAGATATGCTGCTAGCAAAAGAAACATGCAACTACTATTTTTCTGGCAAATGTTATATTAGCAAATGCATACTTTCACATATTCTAACAAGGAGAGCTAATTTTTTGTTCCACATTATATGTTAAAAAAGTTGACATTTATAAAAAGAAATCTTGTCTGATTTTGCATATCGAAACAAAATGAAAACATTTCTACAAACATGAATTTTGCTAACAATAATGCGCAGGGCCACATGTTTTTCGCGATTACATTTACACGAAGGTTAGGCTCCAATGTCGTATGACATATGTGTAGCTTTCCTCTGGTTATTGATCTCCAGTCTTTGATGGGCGACAGTTTCTTATAGGCTATTCACGATAAAGTGAGCACTTTTAAGGCCCTGCTAAAATTTACTTTTGAGCCAATTTTTATTTTCTGCCACTTTTTAATGTAAACATTTCCATGTGACTAATAAATACAGTGGATAAATAACATTACTTTAAAAAGTTAACATTCAAATCTGCAAATAGAACTTATTTTTTAGTGGTTACGCTTGTTGGAGGGCCCTAAAAGTGCTCATTTTACCATGAATGGCCTACACCTGAATGGACCAATCAGAACTAAGTAACTCCAACACTGAGTGTCCGTGATTCGCAGGCAGACATCTGTAATGTGTAACTGTTAAAATAATACAATCACGAAAGTGGATTGGAGCTCTGGTGTTTTAGAGTACAAGTGATCCTAAACTCTTTTCGCGTAAGACAGTTAGCCCTAATAATGAGTATTGCACTACAATTTATACTAACTATCTACTCTCACTCAGTAATTTTTCAACTGTATAACTTTACCTGAGCAGTTGTTTGTTGGTTTGGCTTTCCTCTTTCCATAATTAAAACAAACCATTTCTGCTGCGATTTGCTAACATTGAAGAATCATTTATTTTTCCTTTAGCTGCGTCATTGTTTTCCTTCTGTTATTATATATCTACAAAAATCGCATTTTAATTTCATCGAATTGAATATGTTCGAAGGAAACAAAGAGTGGAAATTTTTTTAATGGCATTTTTAGGGCTCCCCTGCGCAGTTGGGTCCTATGAACTGAAACGTTTTCTGTGAAATCGTTGTTTGCGCGTAATCACATGTCTCAGCAAATAAATGTTCTGGAAATACGAAGTTTTGCCAGAAAGGATATAAAACTATTGTTTATATCGCTATGCATTAAAAAAAATTGGCATATTTATTTCATTAATACATTTATTAGCACCACAAATCATATCTACATCTCCATTACCCCTCGTACATCCCGACTTCCAAATGCATAGCCGTAAATTAACAAAACATTATCTCACAAAAAAAAACTCACACCAAGCTTTGAATAACATTATATACTCTTCACATTAGAAAGTAACAAAAAAAATTAAACAAATGAATATTTCAACGCTCCCCCATTCCATTTTTTTCTTTGCCCACCTACTTCTCTATTCTAAACCAATGGTCTTATTGAATTGCTGAATCTTGATGTCTGCCACATTCTTAGTGAAGAAATCAGCAGCATTTCTTTCTGAAGCTATATGTTCAAACTCATTTACCTATTTTTGTCAACTCTCTGTAAACATGATACACAATATCTACGGTGTTTTGATCTTTCACCTGCATTTACACTTTTGCTCATCTTAATCGCAGCTGCATTATCAGCAAATATAACACATGACGTGCTCATGAATCCCTCGACTTCTAGTTCCACCAACAAATCCCTCATCCGTATTACCTCTCATGAGACCTCTGCCATTGCCATATATTCAGCCTCCATGGTTGATTTGGCTATGCAGTTTTGCTTCTTGCTATACCACGAGACTGCTCCACCTGATACTACAACCATGTACCCACTCACTGATTTCCTTAATTCAGTATCTCCTCCCCAGTCTGCATCATAGTATATCCTTGCAGATTGCCTACCACATTCGAAGCACAATTTCGTATTTCTGGTACCCTTCAGATACCTGATAATATGCTTTGCTTCTTCCCATCCATAATTTTTGGCATTTGACGTTTCTGGCCAACCTTACTAACCACAAATGTATTATCTGGCCAAGTATTACTAAACAAATATAATAGGCTACCTACTGCACTGCGATAAATAGTGCCATCAAACTCCTGCTCATCATCCTGTGTTGCTGTATACCCAGTGGGTAGTACTGTCTTGCTTGGTTTACAATTACTCATACAAAAATCCCTGAGTAGCTTATATATATATATATATATATATATATATATATATATATATATATATATATATATATATATATATACAATCCCTGACTTAACATAATTACTGCCGGAGTCTGCTCAACCTTGATAGATTAAAGTTAGTGGCTTCCCCCAAATCGTTTATCTCTAGCTACCTCCCCAGTTCAGTTTTTACCATCTTAACTGCACCAGTGTTACCAGTGACCAGAACATCATCCACATACCACATACAATCCAATAATTAAATTTTCCTTTACATATACACATGGTTCCTCGACACACTTCTCAAAGTATAATTATTGTATTACACTGTCAACACATACATTCAAATCCTTACTGAAATTAGGGAGTCCATACATGATTTTCTTTAACCTACATACATACATAGTTTTGAGCATTCAATTCTACAAACAACTCTGGTTGCTCCATAAACACAACACCACTCATTTGACAGTGTAAATATGCATTGGTTACATCTAGGTGTTCAACCACCCTTTGTTTCTCCACAGCAATACCTATCAGTAATCTCATGGTTTTTCTTTATATGACAGGACTACATGCTTCCTCAGCACCCAAGTTCATGTGTTCCCTAGAGTCTTGAGCTACTAATCTAGCCTTATGATTTTCAACCTTGCCCTTCAATGAAAATATCCATGCAGAGCCAATGAACTTTGCATTATATGGTATCTCTACTATTTCCCACCCATCATTCTTTCTCATGCCCTTTATTTCTGCTTCCATGGCCTTCATCCATTTTGTCTGATTCTAAACTTGATATAGCTTCCTCAACTGCCCTAGGTTCTATGACCTTCTTCCCCGCTGTTATATTGCAACACGCACATGTCCTATCCTTCCTGATCCTGGTTAATTTTCGCCCACTAGGTACTGATTCCACTACAGCAACTGATTCAACCTTCACCAATTTCATCCCGAGTGGGGATTCACTCATCGCCGTTCCCTGACCGATATCCTATTCTTCCCCTAACTTGCACTGTTCAGTCATCACTTCAATCTCTCGACTCTCAATTGAAAATATATAAAAATATGATTCTCCTTGGTGTGCCTTCAGCACTCCTGCTCCTCAAACACTACATTCCTCCTTAAAATGATCTTGTTTCTTTCGCAACTCCATAACCTATAGCCATCCTTTGTTCCTTGTTCATACCCCACCATGATACACGACTCTGCTCGAGAGTTTCCTTTCGTCTATTCTCCCTACCTACGCCTAGCACACAAATACCTTCAACCTTTCTACTTTTCCCTTATCAAGTTCCCTTTTGAACTACAATTAATAAAGTATTTTAAAATTGATCACAGGTGATGGGCATCTAGTTCTTAAGTGAACAGCTGTTATGACTTCCTCTCCTCAAAACTCTCTCGGTAACCCCGATTGAATTAGTAAAGATCTAACAATATAAAAAATAGTCCTATTCTGTTTTTCGACAATACTGTTCTGTTGAGGAGAGTACAGCACAGTACTTCTATGAGCAATGCCTGATTTGTGCAACTGATTTTGAAACCCACTACTGGTGTACTCTGTACCATTATCAGACTGTACTACTTGAATTCCCATACCATGTAATTTTTCAACATTTGCTTGGTAGTATCTCATCTTTAGTTTTTACACATACTGAAGCCATATATCTAGAGTATTCATCATGGTGGGCTAATTTTTCCTACCACATCAGTATGTATGTTGTCCAATGGGTTTTTCCCTTTATTCTGGAAATATTTGGAAACACCTTTATTGCACAACTTACCCTACATACATATGGAGCATGCATCAACTTCATTGCTTCCTTTCAACTCTAACACAGGAATCTTATAAACAGCTGTAGGATGCACATGCCCATACCTTTCATGCCATAACACCACCTTCCCTGCACATTTTAGGGCCACATCACCCTCAGCCTTACACACTTGCTCCATTACACTGTTACATGTATCACCTTTTGTATCATCACCCTTTCCCTTTGTTTCCACTATACCCACATCATTCCTTCTTTTAGCAGTGTACAGTGTTTCCTTCCCTCTCTTGTCCTTCATCACAGCCTTCTCAACTACAAATCCTATTTTAAACCCTTTGTCTGCAAGTTTCCCCACAGATACTAGGTCTGTCACTAGGTTTGGTACAAATAATACAGCTGTGAAGGTAATTGTCCAACCAGTAGTCATCTTCACTGTCACTTTACCTACACCCTGAATGCCCAGCTTGCTGTTATCATCTGTTTTCAAACTGCTTACAATCTCTCTCGACATCTCAACAAACATTTCTTCCAACGGGCACATATTGTGTAAAGCACACTAATCTAACAACCATTCACTAGTTTTCCCATGGACGCTTTCATACTCATTGCCTTGTCTATTACATGAAAAAATGTCTCATCTCACTACTTCACCACTAGCATGAATTATTTTCTTCTATTGGGACGATCCCTCTCTCCTCCAATTCTTGCAGGCCCTAGAGTAATGCACGAGTATTCCACAGCTGAAGCACTTTATACTGTTACAGTGCTTCTAGATACGCCCTACTTTTCTTCAATTGTAGCAGCTGTACTGTCGTGCATCTTAGTTCTTACTGTGTGGTCTCTGCTTTATGATCATAGCCTGGGCTTCGTCTTCCTGTTGCTTTGGTAGGTTATGTTTCACTCCCTCTTCACTTTTCTGAAGCTTCCTCCTGTTCTCCTCAGTTAGTAATCTTGCCTTGACTGTGGACAATGATAGATTTATCATGTCTGCTTCCAGTAATGGTACACAACTAGCATGCTTCTCAGTTAGGTTACCAAAAACCATACCTGCTACTTGACATTCCATAAACTCATATCCAGCCTTGCATGTTCTCTTCCATAGGTAAGTTACCTTGGAAAAACATTCCTGTATACTCATTTACTTAGGTTTTACAAGGTGAGTTAGTTGTTTCAAATTTATTGCCCGATTCCCTAACCCTCCATCATTACAAAGTTCTTCCAGTCTTGCCCATGCTTCCTTCGCCGATTCAATGTCCGCTATATCACCTTCAAAGTTCTCTCCTACATATTTTGAAATTATTGCTAGTGTTATCATATTGTTTCTGGCTCATCGTCTCATTTCTCCTTGTGATAGTACATAGTTTGGTGCATCCTCGTAACTTATCACAGCTGCCCACACATATTTTAGGAGTAACTCTTGTTTTACTTTCAAAACCTATGAAAAATAATTCTCCGCTGTGAGCTTGGTCGCGTTCCTGTTCAATGTCTCGACCACAGTTGCCAATACCATCATTTTTTTTCTACTCCAAAACTTACTGCCACTTTGACTACTTTCCCTCACATGATTCGTTACTCACATATTTAAGTGCTTGATATGAACCCATGTCCTATTTAAAAATTGGCATTTTTATTTCATTAACACATTTATTAACACCACAAATCAGTTCTACCTCTCCATTACTCCCTCTTAACATCCCGACATACAACACATAGCCACAAAAAGGAACAAAACACTATGTCAAAAAAAAACTCATTCCAACATTTGAATAACATACTCTATTCTTCACATGACAACATAAAAAAAATGAAACACATAAATATTTCAACACTATCTTTTTACTTTTATTATATTAAGTGTATTAATAGAGAAAAAATCGTGAAAGTGGTCAAATATTGCATTTTTAAAGCTTGTACATGGAGTTCCTTTAAGTGGTAAGATAAAACTACGATTATACCCAGGTAGTTTGATCAGTGTACTTTCATCGCGCGTAATAAAATCCCACAGAGATCTAGTTTACACAGAAAAGTGTTAGGATGGAAACCCATTAATCCACTAGATGCAGATGCAGCCGAACATGATATAGCTTATCATCATCATAAAGATCTAGCTGAAAGACATGTAGCTGACAAAGAACTAGAAAAGAAAGCGTTCAAAAGATTGTTAAGTTCAGATGCTGATCTCAATGAGAGATTGTGGGCTGGTGTTACTGGATCTGCGATGCATATTAAACGTAAGTTTGGTTGGGTTATTAAAATGAATTGATAAAATATTTGTTATAATAAATGAAAGTAAAAAACATTGTATTTCAAGTTCCTAACGATGAGTTGAAGGGTTTGAATATTGATCCTTTCCTTAAGAAAGACCAACTGGATTGTAAAAACAAGAAATTAGAGGAGGACAAAGGGATGACTATCACAATTTCAGTTCCACAACTTAAGAAAATGTCCAAAGAAATGAAAACTGGTAATGGTTTGTCAGTTCACAAGGGTGGATTTTTACCCTTAATTTTCGCAGCATTGGAGCGTTAGTTGGCGGTACATCATATATTGCTACATCAGTAATTAATGCTAAGAAGAAAAATCAAGAATTGGAATAACAACACAGACATAATTTAGTTACGGAGGAATACGGCAAGGGATTGAAGATTGTTAAGTGGGGTAAGAATGTTAAAAAAAAAGTAACTCCACTTAGTAACTTTGATATTAATCAAATGGTTAAAAAATTAAACATTAAAAATTTTCGGGGTGTATTTATGATTGATGAGCTACTTAACACGCCACTCGATAATTAATGTGGGATTGTTAATCTAGATGTTTCGACAAACTCTGGTACACACTGGGTATGCTATTGGAAAAAAGCACACAATAAATATTATTATGATTCATTTGGCGGAAATCCACTGCGACAATTAATAGCATACCTCGGAAGTGATATTTTTATAACGAAGATAGAATTCAAAATTTCGTTCAAGTAACTTGTGTGTAATTGTGCTAAATCACTTTTCACATAATTTTAAATTTCCAAAAATTATTTCACTAATAATAAACAATGGATATATGGGGTAATGCATTAATGAGGTCTTGGATTGAAGATAAAATGAAAGAACACACGGACAATTATACAACTACTGAGAGGATAAATCCTAATGATTTTGTTTCCAACACACAGTTCAACAACTTTATAGTCACTACTAACTTGGTAGTAGATAATAATATAGATTTTGAACAAAAAAGACTAAGACATGTGGGAGATCCCATTGCACTGATGGATGCAATCAATTTAGTGTACTGTCATAAAAAAAAATTAACATTATTTGTTTAGTTGGGAAATACAGCTCAAAAGAAAAAATATTTTACTTTGATAATCGAATAGAATATTTTTTTTATGAGAAATGGAACTATAGTTGAAGTAATAATAAAACCAGAAAAATATAAAAGTGTTATCAACTTATATCGCCAACGGAAAAAAATTGATATGTATACAACTTTTGAAGTATACCCTGATGATATGATATATTTTAAAATACCAAAAGTCAGCAATGCTCCCGAAGGTACAACTGTGTTTATTGAAATAGTTATGGTATACCAATACATTTAAAAAGATCAGCGTATGTTGGTTTTTAGTGGAAACACTTCCATTAAAAACATACTTATAATCTAAGAATTTAAAAAGTCTTTAATTTTATTACAGTACTTACCATTATTTAACTTACGAGTCATATCTATTGTAACAAAGCCATATTCATTATTCCAACATTTTGAACAAGTCTCCCTAAATTTCTCAAACGACATATCACCACCAACAAAATCACTATGAATATGTTTAAGATTTGTATCGTCTTGGCTGAATATGCAAAAAAAATTGGCATAGTCTCTTATAAGCTGCTTAGGTACTTTTGAGTATGTCTGGGCTAAATAGAAACAATCAATATCTTTGTTTCTACTGTGAGTAAAGTAATCCCTTACCAAATTTTGGTTTTCAAGTATGATATCATCGAAAACAACTACAGACTCTTTATGACATTCATTTACATCAACCATTTCTTCATTTGATGGAAAGAAGTATGCTATTGGTTCATTAAATAATTTTGATGTTACATCTATATCTTTTTTTAAATTGATATATTTTGGTTGGCCAGACTTTTTGAACATACATAGAGATTACCAAAGTCCAACCATCCCTGAGCATATATAAAATTATGTATCATAAGTGTAGTTTTTCCACAGTTACTAGGACCCACTATCAAATATATAATATTATTAGGTAATAATTCACCACGACGTTTTGTCAATACAGTCTTGTCTGGTATTCTTATTTTAATATCCCAGTCTACATGTTTCATGTTTTTCTTACTCATTTATTAATAGATTTTTTTTAATAATATGATAAATGAGTAAAGTATTCAAACTAACAGATAACAAATCAGTGTTGAAGAAATTACTACATTACCCTTTAGAGATAGAGGAACACTCATTGGTTTTAGTTCAGATCTATACTACTTATCAAATGCATAACATTATCTCTGGGAGAAATAAGCTATATTTTGTGGGTCATATTGATGTGGAATCATCAATTGATATTCCAGTTGGTCAATATAGCTTAAAAGATCTTGAAAAAACTATAAAAGCAATTTTTTCATTTAGTGTAGATTCAATGGGTGGGAAAGAAAATGATATATCTTTCGAGCTGGATAAAATAACAAACAGAGTGAAAGTAAAATGTACGCTTAAATTATAGTTTGG
Source organism: Dryococelus australis (assembly GCA_029891345.1). Taxonomy (NCBI): domain Eukaryota; kingdom Metazoa; phylum Arthropoda; class Insecta; order Phasmatodea; family Phasmatidae; genus Dryococelus; species Dryococelus australis. The sequence continues at coordinate 33,277,030 of CM057004.1, forward strand.
AAGATGGGGTTCAATAGGAAAACTTTTGGGTTTCGTAGAAAATAAAACTCTGAAAGCAAATGTGGACCATTATGGCGATACAATTCCAAAATTTGCTCCATTTGAAACAATAAATATACACTATAATATAGTAAATGGTATGATATTAAAATATGATGAATATAATCATAGAGGAACTAACATAATTACCACTTTTAAACCAAGGGCAACATTTGGATTTGGCGACACGATCTATTACGAACCAGCTTATCCATTATTTTTTCCAGTGCAAACAAATCAAGGTAATGAAATAATAGTTGAAATTAAGAATGAAAAAGGTAAGTTAACTTTGATTTGTCCGAAAGAACAGTGGTATTAGAGATGAGACATTAGATATATTTTGGGTTGGAAGTAGTCATATTCTATATATAATAACGTTAATAGTTTTTAAACTATTAACTATTCATGTGATAAAGATGAATAATATTTCTATAGAAAGTGCAATGAAATATTTAGAAAAAGAATTCAATGTTTCGGCTACTTTGATATGTCGAATTTGGAGATGCATATCTAAATTTTTAATTAGACTATGTTGTAGCACATTGCCGAAGACAGAGCGATAATTGTGTTTTAATGATTGGATAGCCATTAAAACTTCATAGAGATATTAGCACAAATAATAATCAACTGATGTCTAATTATACGACGACGATAATTTACTCTTTAAAAAACCGGATAGAATGCATTTGTTTAGCACCACATTCCACCATTCCATCATATGCAAACTTATACCTCCACGTTTAACATCATTTAAAACTTTTTCACTGAAAATCTGAACATATCTGTCTGGTAAGGTTACTTTAAAATTTCCAGAAGTAATTACCACTTTGTATCCATACTGTGTATCAATTATTTCAGCATGGTTTATGGGATAGGACTGTCCAATTGTAAGTTCGGAATGTTTCTTAAATTGTTTGGTTCCGTCTAATGGATTTAGCAACTGAGCCATCTTTATTATATACATTTACACGTAGTTTTGCAGATGCACTCAAATGCAAAGTTTAACACAACTTTTTTTCTGAAGATTACGATCTAACCAAACGTAAAGTTTAACACAACTTTTTGCAACTGCTCCCAAATGCAACTTATTGAGTCACTTTTTTTGCAACTGCATTCAAACGCAACTTTTTGAGCCATTTTTTTGTGGTTGTTCCCAAACGCAACTTTTTGAGCCACTTTTTTGCGGTTGCGCTCGAATCGGCATTTAATGGTTTTCTGATGGCTCGAGCATTTCATTTACCGTTGGTTTTCTGATAACTGGGGGCCGCGCCCGAATCGGCAATTCTATACTACTCTAATCCGTACTCAAATGTGCATTACAAAAATCAGGACGGAAAATCAGTCATTGTAGTCCTGACAAAAGTTTGCCGAACACTTTTAATTCGACATTGAGGCATGAAACTACTTTTCCCTCCATCTTTATAGACTGTTCACGGTAAAATAAGCACTTTTGAAAGCCCTGCTTACGATCAACTTGTATGCACATTACATATTCTTCCGCCTTACGAAAATTAACATTTCCATAGGCCTTATAACTTTATTCATAAGTCAGTCGAGTAATACTGTGAAATCTTTAGGAAAGAAAATGTTATACAAATCTGATCATTTTCATACTTCGATACAGTTACAAAATAAACAGAAAGCGAAAGAAATAATTTAAGTTATCACAAATGGTTACCCAATGCTTATTATTCGACATTAAGGTATGAAACTATTTTCCATCCATCGTTACCAACTTTACTTGACAAACGTCACACTATGTGCCCATTAAAATATATGCGACTTTTTTCTAAGGTTCATTTCAAAAGTGCTCACTTTATCGTGAACAACCTTTACCCACATTACTGGGCGCACGTCAACCACGGGTGAATATTAAACACACATGCAGGTAAGGACAGCGACATTTTCAAGGGTTGATTTCTAAAGTGCTCACTTTATCGAGAAGCAGCCTTTAATTAAATGTTATCTCGAGACATATGACAATTTGACTAGGAATCTCCCTTCAGAAAGGAATGTATACCTTGGTTTACGTCACTGCTTGTGTTCCCTAGTGCGCACAATGCCATGGCCTTCATCCTTCATCCCAGAGCACACGACCTGCTTGTTCACTTATTACGGAGGCGAGAGAGGTCAACTTCATTTGAGGCTGGGCGTCATCACGTCTAATTAATCAGGAAAGGCGGCGCCGTGCATTGAGGCGGACAACACGTCTTAGCGAGGGCAGGACGCCTGTGGCCACGATCCTAGTTTTGACCATTTTGTCACCAGTAAAAATAAATTAAGGCGAAGTTTTTCTGTTGACGTTTAAAATTATTTAAGATTGGAATAATGAAGGCAACAAGCGGACATGCGAATATTTTCGCTGGAGCCTTAAACTGAAGTATATGCACGGATTCTTTCCTTTTGAAACTATAGTGGAATATCCTCCCAAATAATGAGACGGTCTCTGCCCGTCTGAAATACTTCTAAGGCCCTTGAAACTCAACAGAAGTTCTTCAAATTTTGCAAAGCGAATCCTCAGAGTTAAATACAGTTCAAGTTTGAATTTCAGCTAGATCAGTTTATGCAATCATGACTTTTGGCCCTAAAAACTGATTTATTAATTACTTTTTCCTATGAAAGTTTTTTACTAATGCATAAAGATTATTGCGTACAGATATTAAGGTAGTGTTTACTCTAAATGTATGGCTTATAAGTTGAGTTTATTTAAATATAATTCTATATCTCTATGCAATTTTTTTTCCAGTCTTTGTATGGCTAAAGACGCCGGAAGAGTGTTTGATGCGGGGGGGGGGGGGTGCAATGAGGAGGGAGGTTGGAGGAAGGCGATGGGTGGGGGTGTATGTATGCAATTATATTTTTTTTCAGTCGTTGTATGATAACCAAATTTTTTTAACATGGTAACTATTCTAGGCACATGACAATACTAAAAAAAAAAAGTCACGGGCTGGGCTCCTAGTTTCTTAATAACAACCGACACTAGCGAGGTGTGAGTGAAACCGTAAGCGTAACATTTAAATTTCAGCTTTAAAAAAAATATTGCTAATTACTACAAGTAAATTGGAATAAAATCAATAATTTCCTAATGTTATCTATAACACAGCCAGTATCAGGAAAGTGGGCGCGCGAGATAGTATTCAGAAGTATAAACAAGAAATTATAATATTTTAATATTTAAATGCAGTGCTGAGAAAATTGTTTTGGAAATTTTTTCGCTAATTGTTTCGTTAAGTAATAATTACTTTTGAGTATTTACGCACAGGTCGTATGGGAGAGGATGCAATAAGTTATCGTCTTCAAAGTCGACGAGGAAGATAGTTTGATACACGAATAAATGATACTGCACTTAAACGTAAAAAAAGACGGGTCTGAAATTTAAACAGAAAATTATAAAAGCAAATCTTTTACGCCAAAGCTAAAGGCCAATACATGGAGACTCGATCTGAGTTAACAGGTTTTGGGCTCAGAGTCAACAAGACTGGAGGCAGAAATACTGAACGTAGATGCGCCTGTTAGCTACGAAAATGCCATCACAAAGATCGGATTTCACAACTATTCGCTAAACCTACCCGGACTTCACTTGTTATCGTCCGAGGTTCGATTACAGGTGATATACCAAGACATTTATACACTACCATACAAGTCGTACTTGAGATCCAGAGGTATGCTTATGAAGGCTGGAGATGCCTCCTTGCGACAAACAAGATAATTTAAAATGGAGAACTCTAATAACTGCTGGGCGCACTACCACAATCAATAAATAATATTTTGTCTGTGTGACAGAGATTTTTTATGTGTTTTGTGTGAGAAGGAGTTAGGTAGGGTGAAAACTTTAATTATTCCACTTTCATATGCCTTGGAGATCACACTTTTATTCCTGCAATTTGAACTGCGAACCAGTGAAGCTGTATCCTCGGCTAGCTGGGCCTAACAAAACATACACACGAGCTACACTGGTACCAACAACTGCAGGGAAGGAAGATAAAATACTTTACATTACATAATTAAAATTCCAATTGTAAGTATGATGGTAAAAGATAAATTAAACAATGAAAAGAAAACAAAATCAATATGTGGTGCTGCAATATTTTATTTCAAAAAGGTTATTTTTACTTCTTACTTAAATTGTTCTGACTGGAAAATAAAATTTTATGTGGCGACTGAAAAGAATGTGTTAATTGTGGGCCTGAAAAAGAAAATTATAATCAATGTAAGTTGGAGTATAATGACTTCAAGTCACCACCACCCTTACAACAATAATTTAAGATAAAAAGAAAGAAAATATTAAAAATGCTATATTACTGTTGCTTCACTTCAATTAGTTCTGAAAAATTACCGCCGGAAAACTTTAATTGAAGGTTGCCTCACATAACTGAATTTGCAATGTTAATTAAATAGCTCTAAAAAAACTAAATAAATTTTAATGTTTCAGACGTTTAAAATTCTCAGAATTCTAGGTTTTCTCCTACTAAAAATCTCTCATGTTTTCTTCTCACAAGTACTAAACATAACAAATGCCTTCAGGGTTCATTTAATATTCCGCTCCGGCACTACCTCAATCCATAGAGAGGTGGACCTCTGGTTTGCCATATCTACAAATAAAATCAAAATACAAATTTTCAGAAATCCTACTATTTTAAAAGTTTGTATAGTAGTTTATCAAAATAATGTTCCAAATTACATGGATGAGCCCATCCGGCTCAAATAAAGAGCTGTCATCACCTGGCGGGAGATGCCTATTCTCATACCCGTAATGGCGCCTGGCGCTAAGCAGCGCCACATCAAATGCCGTCTGATACAACTCCAAAAATTATCTGTAGGCCTACGACCCTCGGTCCCCTCTTCTAGTGGCCAGATTATCTTACCTAAACTGTAACTTCTGGGACCTACGGCTATTAACTAATTTAGGATGGCGCTGGGGATTTTGCAGATATAAATTCCGGCGAAAATATCTCAGCCATAATTTCGAAGGTCCCACCCTGAAGCAAATAACTTCCAGCAGCTATCTCTATTCTAGGCACAAATGTATAATCCTACTTCTGGTGATGTGAAGAAGAAACTAACGAGAAAATAAAATACTATTAAAACAAAAGTGAAAAACAGTTTATTAATCTTTAAAAAAATACAAAATTAATATAAGGAGATAAAAACTCAATACAAATTCACTAAGAATTCTGGGTTTAAAGTACATAATACCGTTGAGTCATAAGTAAAAATACAATAAATAAAAATGGATGGGTTGTTTACAAAATAAATATTTAGTGACTTGAAAAATTTCTGAAAATAAACTGTATAGGCTGAAATTAATATTGCGTTAAATTGTAAATAAAAAAATAAAATAGTGTTCAAAACAAACACTGTAGGTTAAAAGATATCAAAAAAATAATAAGTTTGCTATTGCGAACCGCTATTTTAGTACTTCACATTAAGTCCGGCATCGAGCTCGATCAGACGAGAAGTAGACTTTGCAACCACCATGAAGGAATACCTATTTCTAACACAAAATCAACAGCCCACAGCCAAAATAGCTAGATGTGGGATCGAACCATATTTTGATGAACTGGGGTATCAAAGTATAAGATTCGAAATATGCACTCGACTCTTTTATCGCTGGGATTCGTCAAGAACTAAAAACATGTAATAGTGAGTTCTAAACAAGAGCTGGTCATAGTTTCACCCACCATGCAAACTAATGATATCGTCGACACTGCAAAAAAATTCTGAAGTTGTAACACTATCGTTACATTCAACAGTGACTTACACTGCAAGTATAAGTAAAAATGCAAGAGCGAATCACATTGTTGAAGTTTGGTCGAGAAAAGGAGAAATATTGACATGGAATTCCACTCATGGTACTTGGAAACATACCCGAGCCACATGCGGTCTGAAAATCTAAACTAGAATGTTAAATCCAGTTTCGCAATGGAAAAGCCACGATTAATAATTCCGGCATTCCATACAGGAAGACGAAATGCTATAGATCCAGACTACTTAGAGTTCGACAACCTCAAGATAAAAATCCTTAAATGTTATTGAACTCTGAAAGTTTTCCCTGTATGAACTTAAACACTTACTTAATATTGGATCATACATATTGGCATACCAAATGTTCACAGATATTCAAAAATCAAATTATTGTCAAGTTTCGACGACTTTCGAACCAAACGAATTCATGAACAGTGCACCACTCCTGATATTCAACATCAGTAAATAAGATGATCATATAAACACAGATGTTGTCGATTTTCGAATTGAAATAACATAGAGAGAATGCTTGACAACACACAAGTCTAAGCTTTCATAATCCACTGAGTAGATAGTAATTAAGGGATCTGGCAGATGTCAAACTTCCTAAAAAAATTTCACAAACTATCGAGAAATCTATTTATTCAATAACATTTTTAAATACAAAAAATTATTTACTAATAAAATGTTAAAAAACTTTTAAAAAAAATTAAAGGTAGAAATTAAAAAATATATATATATTTAAATAAAATATTCCATAAGTCAGAAATTATTTCAAAAATTAAATTAATTAAAATTAAAATTTTATATAAAATTTAATTCCTAATTATATTAATTAATAAAATGAAGAACTGTATTTTTTAATAATGGAAATACATTTTTTAATGCAAAGAGGAAAATTATATAAGTATTATAAATAATAACAACCTATGAATTATTACTATCCATACAGTAAAAACTAATCAATATATGAACAAACAATATTATGAAAAATAAGGATAGTAATTGTAAATATTAAATAAATTATCATAGAACCCATAATACGATTTATAACAGACAGGATATTCAAACAAATATCGTGAAACATCAAAGATCAAATTAATTGAAAGTACTTTGTGAATGTAAAAAATATATTAATAAGAATACTACATAATGTATAAAAAAATCACATAATAAAGTAGAAAAATAATTTTAGTTTTAAAATGTAGAAACTGTGAAGAATTAAAATTAATTTATTTAATTTATCTGCATCAAAAATCAGGAGATAAATATTCACATAAGTTAGATGTAAGCAATAAACAATGAAATATACAGAAATTATGATATAACAATTAAAAAAATGTTTCAAGTATTAATAATAAAAAATGAAAAGCAATTATTTAATCTCGTAATTGATATTTTTACTAATAAATAAAATCAAAGAAACATTGTGCTAGTTAAGAATATACTAAAGTAGGGTATAAATTAAATTCTAAATTATTTAACAAATATACAGCTGAAGAAATAATAATTAAAGCTGAAAAATAATTAGAATAGCCAAGGGAGGGATTATTTGAAGCTTCTTAAGAAGAATAAGATAATGATGACCTTAATAATTTCATTTAAGAAAATCCCTTTATAAATTTTGAAAGTAATATTTTTAACACAAAATAAGATACATTTAATGTTTGATATTTAAAAATTAATATAAAGATATTTAAAAACTAGTTCTAAAAAGAATAAAATAGGGAAGAAAAGATACAACTTTGACTGAAGCGTACAAACATTTGAAATAGAAAATATATAAGAATTATAAAATGCCTCATAAATTTGTTAGAATCAACTAAAAAATTACATTTGTTTTAGAAAGAATACTATTTTAAAACTACACAGTTCTATAAAATAACTATAATATATTAAATATATGAATTTGAAGCACAAGATTCTTTTTATTAATTATATTCTCAAAATAGTATATAATATGTGATAGTTGATATAATCCATTTAGTTCATCATACATAAAAATACCAAAAAAATTAATAAGCTGGCTCCAGAGGAATTTGTTATAAGGAATTGAACTTATAAATGGATATGGCTGGGACCCTTGCCTGTCACAGAGAGAGGTAATCAGTATCTTTTGGTGGCCAAAGATTATTTTAATAAGTGGCCTGAGGTAATTCCCCTCCCAAACCAATAAGCAGATATTGTGGCTGATGCAGTTATAAAGTAATTCTTCTCGAGGTTCAGGGTGCACTAGAACTCCATTCTGATCAGGGAAGAAACTTTGAAGCTTCATTCTTAAAAGGAGGTGGCGAAATATCTGGGGAAGCATTACCTGTCGATCTTTGTGGCAGACAACCAAAAGGACTGGGATTCAAAGGTGTCATTGTTTCTTCTTGCTTACTGCTCAGCAGTTTACGAGTTCATAAGGGTAAGACTATCGAGAATGCTGTTTGGAAAATAGTTACGCCTCCCTAGTGACCTGCTGTTTAGCCGACCGACAGAAGAGGAAGCCGCAGCCCTGAGTATGCCAGCGAATTGTGTAACTGACTTGTTAGTATTCATGATTTTGCTCGACAGCACCTCAGAATAAAGAGTGACAGGATGAAGATGCGGTATGATAGGAAAAAGTCGAGAGAGGAATCTTAAGGACAACTGGTGTCGCTGTACATCCCACAGAAGAAAAAAGGGTACTGTCCGATGCTACAGAAATGATGGGAAGGCCCCTACAGGATTCTGAATAGGATCATTGATGTGGTATTTCGGACTTGTCGTCAGAGCTCTTGGGTGAAGCAGAAGGTTGTCGACATCGACCATCTGGCACTCTATGAAAGTCCGGATGTTTCAGTGTCTGTTCGGGATAAATATACTTGAGGAGGGGGCAGTATTACACACTTGCTGCTTCGCATCCTGCGCTAGTGAGTGGAAGTAAAGGACAGCACTTATATAATAGCGGCAACAACAAGTCACAGGAGTGTTCTGAATGAACAGACTAGCGATAGGCCGGTCGCTGCATTTCCATTACAGAAAACAAGCCGACAATAATACTTTTTTTGCGGAATATGCTGCTGACCCTGGTTGTGTTGAGTTTCTGCGTATATCTGAGGAATTTTATAGTTATTTACTGCCCTAGATTCTGTCGAACTTTCCAGGTGAAGGCCAGCAGAATATAAATAGTGCGATGGGCCTCCAGGCCAGGAGTTGTTGATGAGTGGCTGAGTTCCGAGCTATAGAAGACGAGCATCGAGAGAAGTGAACAGCGAAAGGGGAATCTCTGACTACGACTATCAAGTAGTGAAGGGTGCGGCTGGCATGCTGGACTATTGAACTAAATGTGTAAATGGATGATGTTACAAATGATGGCAACAGATAAACTAAAAACATGTTAATGATGAGTTAATTGACAATAACTTAACAGAGACATAAAGAAGGACATTTATTAGGTTTGTAATATTCATTAAATATTGTGCACACTAAGAAATGAAAAGAGTAAGAGTGGAGATAGATAACTAAATGCTGTAAATAATAGCTGTGTAAATAAATTATAAATCAAATTTTATTTTTTTATTAAGACCTATGCCCATCACAAACTCAGATACGCCCCTCAGGCATCCATGTAACAGTATATTAATAAACTCTATGAGGTATAAGGTTATTATATATATATACACACATTTATTTGTATTAAATTTACATGGTAATTCATTGATTTAACAATCTCTTTATTTAATTTTCAGTTCTTTATTTCATTTTAAAATTAATGTTAAATAAAGAATTTTTATCGATTAAAAAATTCCCCCACTTTATTTATTGCCAATGCTAAATTATGTCTTTGTAGCTCTTTATAATTATTTTTCCTGGTATATTCAACAGTATTAAAAATTGCAACTAAACCAACAAATAAATCTAAAATTATGATTATAAATTGCAAAAAAAATCTACAGTTTTTATACTAGTGCCAATTTTTTCTTTTAGAAACATTTTAATGCTGCTAAATTAGTAATAATCAATTATCGTCTTTATAGTTTTATTTATTATCTCAATGGATTTTGTTAAAAGTTTATATGTTAATAATATTAAAAAAGTTAATAAACTGCTACATCAAAAGTTTCATATTTTTAATTTACATTTATATAAAAATAATATAAAATTATTATAATGTATAATTTTTATAATGTATTATACCCCAGCCTAATTTTATTTTAGTAATGATACTACTACTAGCAATAGCTAAGGGTATTTTTTCACCAGATAAAAGTTTCGTTATCTAGCATCATTTCTTTTGCTGGTGATTGTAAAATTGTATCGGCTTCATGTCTTGTTTCTAAGCCATTATTTTCTCTATGGAAATATAATGATTTTTAGAATATTTGTCAATTTTATTATTTATTCCTCTATCGTCTATTTTTAATCTTTCATTAAATTTAGTAAATGTACCACAATAGATGTAACCAAGTAAATGCATCTCTTGTAAAATTAAACTATTTAATGTCAAATTTATAGTTAATTTACCATGATGTTCAGAATTTCGAAAAGAATAAAGAATAGTATTCAGAATCCATATTAAATATGGAAACATTTAGAATTATTAATAACAAATCAGAATATTTATTACCATATTTACTATACTGATATTTTCCTCATGATACTCTTTATTTTCTGCATTTTATTCTCCATAAGTAACTTAAACTAATTTTTTATTTCAATGATCCAAACAAATTATTTTGGTAAATAAGTGTATCTTTCACGAGATTTAGAACGCCTTGGTAAACAATTTTTTTCTCCAATCTTTGCTTCAGATCTTAATTGTTTAAGTTTAGTTTCTTTATCCCACATTTTTAATTATATTGTTATATTTTTCAGTAATTGATAATCTTGGATAGTTTTCATTATATATTTTACGAGAAGCATTTTTTTTTTTTTTCAAATAAAGTTTTAGAATTAATTATTATAATCATCATTATCATATACATATACCATTCAATCTTGGTGAAAAATTATCATCTTATTTAAACAATATTAACAATGATATATTTTGCATGAAAACAATTGGAAATAAAAGTAAAATAGGTACTTATTATTGTGATTTTTATTATCATGATATCATTGCACAATGTAAATAAATGACTGGAAGCATTTAATTGTACTAACATTTAAAGTTTGTTCAAAGTGATAAAGTCAGATTGAAAGATTGAAATTTATGATATGGCCTGCCCTCAGTCTACCCACTAAAAAGTACTGGCGGAGTGCATGTGTTCCAGCCCCAATGAGTATGTACTGAGTGCAGTTGTTTTCCATATTGTAATTACGAAGTCTGCTAAAAACAAAGGTACACTGATGTAGTGTCTCCAAAAACAGTGCTCAGTTCCAACTACAAAATAACAGTCAAACAAATAGTCTGGTAAATCACAGGATGATATATTTTTTCCAGGAGCACCAGGTGCTCACCAAGTGCAGATACAATTCGAAAAAGCATTACTTAAATTGATGACATAAGGCTAACTGAACTTATACAACAAATTTAAACAAAAATGGTTCCAGTGAAGTGTGCTTAGTTCACTACATAGACTACATTTCTTTTTCTGCTGACAGTGCTCAGGTTAGTGATCAGCAGGAAACCATATAGGAACACCAACAGTCTATCAGTGGTTTCAGAGGCATAACTCTTGTCAGTATTTGCCACCAGTAGAACTATAGACATCCACTATGCCCGACTAGTTTGTTGTCATGTCATTAGTATGTTGCTGTGTCATCGGTTGGTAGGCCATCATAAGTGGCAGCAGGATTGGCCCTGCAAGTAAGGTGATGTAAATAATAAGTTGTGTAGCTGCTTGATCGTTGGTGCCATTCGACAATGACGCAGACAAAATGGGTAAGACCTATGCCCCAAGTTTCGTAGAAGCTTCGCCCTCCTTGCATATCAGCGTATGTGTTAGTTGCCTGTTTGGGCGAGAATGTCCTTCAAGGACATAACCAATCAGTCGAAGTCTCATTGGCTATGCCTGGGCTGTAGAGCGGCGGGCCTAGTTGACATTAAGTTTAAATAAGCACAACATTCCATGATCCAGATGAGTCAGCAAATTTATTGAGTACTTGATGCAGAACAACATCCCGACTTCTCGAGAGAGAACATCTAGTGCACCGTGCAAAGTGGGGCATGCCAAACATCCACACTGCCATGAGTCAACATCGGAGCAAGTCAGTACAGTGAAGTACAAGTGCATGGTGCATTTGTGATGGTGCATAGTGAGTGCACGTTCTGCCTACCAACTTTCCCAACAGGATGAACCTATCTGACGAGGAGAGTATGAAAATGTTGCCTAACAGTCACAGTGAAATGTATGAGGATATTATCTAAAAATCCAGTGGTGCAATATTACAAAATACCAGGTGTTTCTGGGAGAAATGCACATAGGTGATAGTATGAACCAATCTGAAGGGAAAACATCAATAAACTTATGCTCTTTTTGCACAGGTGTTCGAGATCGCGAAATTGACAGGAATGGGAATGGTGCAGGCAATACTAAATGAACATATCGTTACATGTTGGATGTTATTGCATAAATTCCCTTTACAACACACCTTCAAAGTACCACGCCAACTTTATGCATTTTGCAGATCATGTAGTCGGATGCTGAGTTTACTAATCGGAGCTGAAGTCTACAGTCTTTTTTAAGGTGCGCATAAGCATTTAACACATGCGCAATCAATTCCTCCCTTGTTTGCAAATTTTTCCTGTAGACTTCGGTCTTTAACTAACCCCGCAAACCATAATCTAGCAGAGTAAGGTCGGGTGGCCGTGGTGGCCAAGCAACAGCACCACCGGGACTGATCCAACAGTCAAGAGTGGTATGATTTGGGGGATTGATGGCCATCGGCGTCTGACTCCGGAGCCGGAGCCGGGGGAGCCGCCATCTTGTGATGTCACCCGACTGTCATCTATTGGATGCCATTAACCTTTCACCCCAACCTGTGTGGCCTGTGACCTTGATGTTGACCTTGACCCCGAAGGCCTTTGACATAAAAAAACACTAAAAACCTTTAAAAATTCCAAAAGATTAGAAATACTGACAGGGATCAGCAACCCAGGTGCCAGGGGTCAGCGACCCAGGGTCAGACCCAGGTGACCAAGAGACAGGGATCATTACCTATGACTGTTGACCTTGAAAATGTAAAAAACCAAAAAGAATTAAAAATCGATAAGAAATTTATAAAAAGAATTATTTAAAAATTTAATTTAAAATTTGTTTTAAAATTTAAAAAAAATTCATAAAAATAATTTTTTATAAAATCACATTTTAAAATTTTCTTAATTAAAAAGTCTTTGAACCCAGTGGCCATTTTTCCCTTTTTCCCCTCGAAATTTCCCTTTTTCCCTGAAAAAATCCCTTAAAAATAATTTATAAAAAATTTAATTAATAAATTCGCATTTCCTGAGGTCTCCCCCTACACCACCAATTACTCACCTGGTTTCGACTCCAGTAGGCGACTGATACCCCCGCCTCCACTGACCTCACCTATACTCAGTCCACCATCTGAATATTTTTGTATGTCATTTGTTTACATGCTACTGACAGCAGCTATCTTTATTTATATGTTACTGGAGGCCACCATATTTGTGTATATGTTACTAGAGGCGTCCCCATCTTGCTTTTTTCGTCCATCTTTTGTTTACATGGTTCTGAAGGCAGCCATCTTTGTGTATATGTTACTGGAGGTGGCCGTCTTGATTTGGTCATTCACTATTTGTTTATGTTACTGGAGGTAGCCATCTTTGTTTATATGTAACTGGAGGCCTCCATATTGGTTTCCTCATTCATAATTTGTTTATACATTACTGGTGATCCCCATCTTGGTAGGCAACCACAATCTTGGTAGGGATCTTCCATCCTCCATATTGAAAGACAATGACGATGACCTTGACCCCATGTTCTTGAATGATCTTGAAAACAAAAGCTCGAGATTAAATTCGTAAAAGTAAGCATGCTGGATGCCAAGCAAGCGGTCGGCCCTTAAATTTATAGGCATAAAAATACTTGAGAATTTTCAACCCTATTAAAACAGATATTTCCAATCAGCAGTATACCTATAAGCATAATGCGAGACTTTTAATGACATGCTTAATTTATTAAATACGTATTTGGTATTTTTAATTTACAGCTATTTGTTTAAAAAATAATAATTTAGTAATATAATTGTACATAGAATACAATACTTTTTGATAACACATATTTTTTTACCTTTTTAATTTTTAATTATATTCCAACCAAGTAAGGAGACATTAAATAAAACACCATTTTATTCACAGACATTAATTTATTCAATTAAATTATTACAGTCGCTAATACCCTCAAAAAGTTACGTTATTTAAAATATGTCCAAGTAAACTGTCTCTATGGCTGATCACACAAATATGACATGCAACAGAGATTTTTAGTACAATTAGAGCGCCCATGTCATCGAGCATTGCTGCTGTGCGTGAAGGTCTTTTCACAGAAGCGACACTTATAATGTTGGAATGGTTCAGCAGATGCTGTTAGAACAGAGGCCGATGGTCCAGTTGACGATGCCAATAGAGCTGCAGTAGGTCATCCACTCATAGAATTTGTTGCCACCGTCGACATCATGCCTGAAGATGTCGATGAATGACCTGCTGTAGGTGACCCACCCGAAAAAGTCGACAGTGCTGTCAGCACGATGCCTGAAGAAGTCGATGATACTGTATTGGTGGAAGTGGATGCTACTAGTGATGTAGACATCGCAGCTGAAGAAGTCGATGGTGAGAAACCATTGGTGAGCTATATCCACTTAACTTTAATGTAACTAGCCATGGATGAACTGGCGTATAAGCTATCCAAGACGATCCCCCTTTAACGACAACCGATGTCAAACTAAGACTCTCAGCTTACCTCCCTACTGCTTATATACGAGTAAGCAAGCCCATGACATCATATTGGCGTTGAACCAATCGTATTGCGAAAACCAATCAGCCAATCACCAACTAGCCAATCACCAACCAGCCTGTCACCAACCACCCAATCACCAACCACCCAATCACAACTAGCCAATCAACAACCAGCCAATCACCAACTATCCAATCACCAACCAGCCAATCACCGAGTTGTCACATGATTGCAGCTGGCAAATTACATACAAGCACTGAGACATCACATGCATGATTCAGTCTCTAGGTCCTGAGGAGGAGGAGGAGGAGGAGGAGGAGGAGGAGACAGTCTGTAGGAGTCAGTCAGTACAGATTGTGTGCGGAGGGATACAAGGAAAGTATGAATATATAAAAAGTTTTTTTGTAGTAATAAATTTAAATAAAATTTGAAGGAACAAAAACTACTTGAATATTTTATATCTTATTTTAATCCTTTATCGTAACCAGTATGTTAGGCCTAGTTAAGAAGAGCTAAATATTATTTTAAGCTAATTACTATTATGGTTATATAAAGGGCTTTAACATACATTCCTGGTGCTATAAATGGTACTTCCATTATTGAGTTTTACAAGCCTGCCGCCTAAGAAATCGCAAATTATATTCACCTGTGACAGCGCCGACTTGCTACATAATTTTTTAAAAAGAATATAAAAACAATTAATCCAAGCAAAGGCATATATGATTCAATAAGTCACGAAAGGCTTTTAATTAAATATTTAAACACTGAGCTCGAAGTGCGCTCGATGGTTCAGTGGTTGACACACCAGACTTACAGCTTAAAGGTCGTGAGTTCGAGTCCTGTTTAAGGCATAGTATATATATATATATATATATATATATATATATATTATATATATATATATATATATATATATAATTTTAAGTGCCCAGCCATCATGGGAAAGTGTGAAATTTACAAAGTTTAAGACCTTTTAACTGAATTTATGTTACAAAATGCATTTAAAATACATTTTTACTACATTTACAAAGAATATTCATTCGGTATTATTCAAATGATAAATAAAATAAATTTAAATAACTCTACTTACTTATTAATGCATCGACTCCTAGATGTCTAATTGACAGGGCCACACAGCCGCGCGAGTGATTGCCTAAGTTCGCAAGCATTTGTCTCGCTGTCATTTACACTCTATCCCTCTTTTGGTGACGCCACTATTCGCACATGTTGATGTCATTGCTCGCGCATGTCAGAGCAGGCACGTCTGACTCACAGGCCGGTTGAGCTTGCGCGATTACAAGGCTAGATGGCTTGATTCTCAAAGAAATGTAAAAACGAATTGAATAAAGTAAAATATTAAGACAAAATATTGATTTAAAAAAAATAATGTATTGAAAATCGAATTTGTTTTTTTTTTTTTTTTTTTTTTTCAAAGTCCTGCCTTGAAAGTTTTTACACGAATTTTTTATTTATCTTGTCATGTATGGAAAATTACATTTTTTTAATTCGTAAATAAATATACACACTGGCAATTCGCGCACTCTATCAGGCGGCGAAGGAACTATGAAGACAGTGGAGTTATCAGTGGAACAAATGTGACTAATCGAACAAGAGTGAGTAACTGGGTCGGACGAATGAGAGAGGCAAGAGAGAAAGGAAATAGAGAGGGAAAGAAAGAGAAAGAGAGAAACGAAACACCAAGAAATGGGAGGATTCCAGAAAACTTATGGACTGATAGAGACAAGATAGAAACGAAATAGAGAAAAAAAGAGGAGATAAAGAGATGGAATGAGAGATAGAAAGAGAGACAAGAGAGAGAGAGAGACAGCACAGAATGATAGAGCATGGGAAATCGAGACAGAATGATGGTATGACATCATGATTGTATGCGCCTTGTAAAGACGAGTCCGGTGATATATAACAATAATTATACCTTAAATTTTTTTAATTATGAAAATATATTTAATTTTATAAAAATATTTACTAAAATATTTTTATTATGTCATCGCGATCGTATGCACCTTGAAAAGACGAGTCTGGTGATATATAACTCTTAATACTTATGCCTTTAAATTGTATAATTATAAAAATATATTTAGATATATAAATATAATTTATTTAAAAAATTTTCTTATGGCATCATGATCGTATGCGCCTTGAAAAGATCAGTCCGGTGATATTTCACACTTAATACTTATGTCTTTAAATGTCTTAATTATAAAAATATACTTAAATTAAAAATAATAAGTTATTAAGAAATGTTTTATTTTATCGATGTAGGCTAGAAGTATGAAGCAAGATGCCCCACACCCCTTCCCGATGCTTTTTTAGGAAAAAATGGGAAAATTTTAGGGAAAAACTGGAAAGTTTTGGGGAAATTTTAAAGCATTTTTGGGATAAAACATACGATTTTGTGCGAAAATGAGTGATTTTTGGGTTGGAAAAGGGTGGGGGGGGATCCAAATTTTTGGTTGGTGCCCTTCGGCTCCGGGCTCCGAATCATGAATCTTGTCCCAGCTCACCCATTACCTTACTACTTACCTAGTATGGTATCTTCACATAGGTCAGCTGACACGAGGGCCATGATGGTGGTCTCCACACCACGTATTCGGACGGTTATTGTTGTCTCTCCCATGGGTTTCCCTGTGTAGCGAGTTGTAGGACTTATTTTGATTGTTTGATTCTACTGATATCAGTGAACCTGACATGCACTAAGTTGCGTGATGCTGCAGTGTCGACCAATGCATGACATGTTTTGTTGTTAAGGATGACTGGAATTCTGATAATTTGATTGCTGCATTTTGTGATTTGTTGTAGTTAGATCTGTTGAGGTGTCGGTATTAAGTTTTCGACTGTGACCCAGGGACAGAGAGTATCTGGCTCTGCTACCCCGACGAGCCGCTCTGTCTCACACATGCAGCACAGGAATATCTCATCCCCCTCTCATCGTGGGGTATCTTGACTGTCTGATCGAGCAATTCAGCTGACCGTATGAATACTCTTATGCTACCATGTATTAAGAGTGTTAGAGTTAGTCGATTTTCCTGCCACACTGGGGCTGCTACTACCTCTAACACTTCTGTCTCCTCATTTGCATGTGAACATGTCTGATTAAATGAATTGTTCAGGATGCAAAAACTGTCAAATTTTCCCCAGGATTTTGCATCTATAGAACACCGAGTCTTTGAGCTTGTAGGGAGGAATATATATTGGCAAAGAGACACAAAAACCCATTCCAGAACTCGCTCCACTGCATACCATAATGGTCGAATGTTCACCAACATACTTGTGCATCTCCCATAAGTTGGCCTCCTGCACAATTCGGCCACTCTTTTTCACATACTCCATACCTGGTTAAACGTCCTGAGCAGTATGTTAGGAACACCTGCAGGTCCTCGGTGGGAAGCCCAGCAAAAGTGGGCAGCGACTGAAATTGGGCTGGAGTGTTGCCCAGCTATGCTGCTATTGTCTGTGCGGCTGCTGTTGGTTCTGTGGTTTCGGCTGTTGCATGCAGCTGTAGCCACACAAACCCAGTTGGTGTAGGCGGTGCAGGTTACGTCGCCCAATGTGCAGCAGCTGGTGGTAGACCTGCGGAATGTGCCAATGGGCTGCTGTATTGACCGGCTCTGTCTGCACATGCAGCTGGTGGGCATGACACTGTTAGCTGTGGTTTTGGGGTGTACTGTGTACATCGATACTTGCCAGCTGCGACATTTAATATGTTCTGCACGGTCGTGCACTGCCAATCAGTTATTTTTCTTCAATTATCATATGCCACTGTTTCTGAATTACCTTGTTTACACAGGTCCTGGTTACTATGGTGGGGTGACAACACTTCTCCCGTGAAAAAGTCCATGGGTACATGTGTCATGGTTAACAAAGGTTGCATACAGTTTACACACAAAATGTTTCTATTTCAGTCAGTTGTTGTGTGTTCACTTCAGATAAGGCACTCGGTGTGGTAAACTTTGATGTAGTTTACACACTGAATTTTCCCGTCTCCGATGCCTCCGCATGTGATTTGTTTTGCACATTGTCGATTTTGAAAATTTAAACAAGGTTGTGTCCAAGGAGAGTTCTGTTTGTGAGGGGGTGTACACTTGCACACACGACTAGTTGGGACAGAGCCGATAGTACTTCGAACCACTCGCGGTCTGGTAAAGTCCACGCACAATTGCACTCTATTGCCGTCAAAGATGCAGTTTCGTGGTTGCCCAGCGAATGTCTTCCTCGCATTCTCTGATTCGCGACAGGGGTACTTTGTTCCATACCATCCCTGTTGCTCGAATATTTCTAGTGCTCTGATTTATTGTGGTTGTTAGCCGTTGGCCTATTCTGGCTGACGACATGCCATGGAGGACTTGCAGAATTACTCAGAACACACACACACATATTGTTAATTATCACTTTAAAATAGACATTTGAAAACACATAGCACTTGAGTGGGAATTTTAAGGGCCCACACTCTGAATAGTCTTACGACTGTACACATAAATGAAACACTCAGAACTCCTTAACATGTTTATTTCGTGCACTAGTGAAATATTTTTTCTACAGGAAGCAACTTTACATTGGTGCCATGCACAACCTGTTGGCAAAGCTACATGGTCTTAATTCGGTGTGCAACCATTAGAATATTTATAGTGAAATAATTAAGCTCCCCTGGGCAATTCAAAACCACAGGGGAGGAGAGCAAGAATCTCTGGCAGCTGAAAACGAGAAATTTCCAGTTCTTACGCTATGCTATTGTAGTTAAAGGTGATTGGCGCAAAACGTTGCTGGCCACCAGAGGGCGGACGAAATGCACTTGTGCCCTCGCGAGTCTCAGATGCTAATACTGCTCTGGCTTGGCGTATGGACCAACCAGGGTGGGAGCCAGTGCACGAAACAGGAACTACTTTCTGTGCCACTTGCTAACTGTATTTGCAAAAACATATGTAAACACTCTTTACCCTTCCACAAACAATACAATAAATGCTTTACGTTTTTAACACAACAAATAACCCTTGTAAACAGTTGTGGATGAGGTGAGTAGTGAAATCACGTGGTATTAAAACCAACAAATACTTACAACTAGCACTGAGGGCGATTTGTGTGGCATAGGATATTATGGTGGTGTCTTTCCCAGTTTTCTTGCTTAGAGTATAGTCGGTAGTGGCCTTATGCCCTTGCGGACTCAGCCTATTTTTGTTGCACTACACTTGCACTACTCTGCACTACTTTGATTGTTGCACTGTCACACACACACACACACACACAAAACAAACACTGCAATGGTAAAATGCAGGGCAAACTGTCTGGGAGGCGAAGAACACAAGCACACGCCAATCCTTAAATGTTTCATGATGTAAACAAACAGAAATGTATGTTGTGCTGAAGACAAAAGTTACTCTCAAAACGAGACAAACACACATAGGAAATGTTTATTGGTAAGTTATATTGCACACCACAAACGTGGATTGTGATTTTATTGGCTGGAAAATGATAAACAAAGTACACTAAAATGCAGTGAGACGTAGTTAAAATGACATATTACACTGAAATGTCCTGGGATGTATATAAAGGGGACAACATACACTGGAATGTTGTGAGACATGAACATGGGAAAACAAAGTACACTGGGGCATCGGAGATGTACCAACGATACACTGTTCTGGTTCGCTGCACTTGTACTCATGTGTTCTGCCGACGTTAATGTTGACTAGCCCCACATGTTCGGAAAGCCATATGCCATGTAGGTGGATCCAGAGATGCTGTTGTGCATCTGCATCTTAACTGGCTTACCACGTTAAGGTGAAAAATGGTGAAATTGCCTGGAATCATAACTCAGTGAGCATGGGTTAGTGAGGGTCATGCAGTCGATGGCCCCTGGGTCCCTGGGGGCCTCTGTAGATCTGCGGGGATTGGAGCTGATGAACTTACCAATAATTTGATATACCTAATGGTTTTACTCGTTATGCTGGCAAGGTCGTAGGCCTCCTCGTACTCCTTATTTTTATCACTTGTTGCTGCTGCAATGGATGCAGCACTCGAAGTACTCCCAGGGGTAAAGCAAATAAAACACTTGTCATTATTCAAGACGTTTACTTACTCTTATGGTACAATTGCATTTACACAAATATGTGGTAAGTTTATGTAGACCTGGCACTATGGTCTACTGGTGACCATTGCTGTTCAAAAAGGCCAAGGTCATGGAAATTAGAAGCAGTTACACAGTGCACATTAAGTTCAGTTTTAAGTACAGAAAGCAAACTGTCATCCCCTCGGCATTAAGTTACAAAAAGGTTATAGTTAAACTACATGCTATTGAAGTTATATTGAATGCAGCCTAAAATGAATGTGCCGAAGAGTCAGCCAGAGAGAAACTCCCTTGCTGCCGGCCGGCTCGAGTGCTGAAATCAGACCAAAATCGTGGTTTCAGTTTCCACTAATGGTGGCCAAAGCCGATGCCAAAATTTCAGTGAAAAATAACGTGAACCCTCTTAATGCTAATTAAAATGCTACACAATAGATAATTTACTGGTGCATCCCCATGATTAGTTGTCAAATAAGTATGTGACTGTGACATCGTGGGAGATATCACTACATTAGAAACATTAAATAAAAACTGTAAGTCTATATTACACAGTCTGCTGCAAAGAAAATACACAATTTCACTTTTACACACTGAACATAATTGAATAATAAAAATGAATGGAACAATGGTTTTAGAAAGTGTATAACTGTTTCCGATATGTTTCACCGATTGATGAGTCCAAGTGTTCAAGCATGGGTGGGCTGGACGAGTCCATCCCTGAAAGGATGGTGGTAGCTACACTCAGTTGAGGTTTTAATAAAGAAACTAATTCAAATTATTTCCCTACTGCATTTTTGACACTTTGGATTGCTTCAGGATTTTATTACCACCTGTTTAAACACACTTGAGTTCACGTAGCACTGATTTCCCATCCAGCAGGCCGGTCGACATCATGCATGCAGGAAGGATGCCAGACGTCGTGGCGTCAGCTATGCCGATGTTCCTTCCAATTGCAGGGGTGCCTGATGGCTGTGGCTTTCGAGAGGACACAGTGTTGGACTGCTTGTTATTTCCCCCAAGAGTTACCTCTTAGGTAAATAAAGCAAGACAATCACTTGAAACATGTAGTACATGACGACAAGAGGGTGTGTTCCATTGTTGCCTACTCATACTGACATACTCGCGGCTCAGTGTTCACCTCAGTCTGTTGTCAGCTAGGCAGTGTAAATTACTGAAGAGGTGAAAGTGGTCACGAGAGCACTCATGAACATCTGGTTCATGTCGACTGCTGCCATTAATCCTGTGCTGGGGAGCCAGCCCAACAATATTGACCACAGTGTTTGAATGCAGGGCCTTCCTGCTTCTCGTCAAGTGTATCGGAAAACTAAGAGCTCTGATGTCACCTACTCCAATTTCGCTCTTCCGCACTAATAGCATGATCTTCATGCCATGGGTAAAGGTGGGGAGTAACTGCCCGGGAAAACACCTTTACATCCTCCAAAATAGTCCATCGGTCGTAGGTGAGATCTAATTAGAGCTCGGCGAGACTTCCGGGACCTACCAGTGCTGGTGGCGAGCTGCCGGCCCAGGATAAAGACTGATGTCAGTAATTCTTCCAAGGTCCGATGCATTCCAGTTCAATTCATCATGCATATGCAATCTGCAGACCACATAATTCAGCAGTGCGGTTCGCTGCACTGCACATGTTTCAGCACCTTGAGATCCCCCTCCCCACCATGATTGTTGGGCTGCTTCATGCGCGGTGCGCTTCGCCATCTCGTACTGAGTTGCCTGGGTTCCCGAGCCCACGACGACAGTGCTTCCGTACTGGCCAGTTGGTCCACAGACTGGTATTTGAATATCACCAGCCACCCCAGAGCTTGGGGATCCGCTCTCTGCCACCTGGGGACACAACGAGTTGTGGATTAGTCGCCCCACCTAAGCAGCCAGAGTCCTGCTGCACTCACAGAAGCCCCCTCGCCTTCGCTGGTCCCAAGGAGTGAGCAGATCCCGGCGAGAGAGCATCCTATTGTGTGAAAATCAAGGTAAACATTGGTATTTATTGAACATAAAAATCCCAGGTATAACAACAAAACTCTGTGCATAAACACATAATGGCGAAGTTATGAGTGAAGATTGTGCCTGAACCACAGTTGCAGAAGTAAAGTCATAACAAATGTACTCGTCTTGCACTGCAACAAGTTAGATGTGCCAGAGCAAACTTTTGAATGGTGGAGGGGCAGGGGGCAAACCCAAGAAACTAATAAATTTTTCCTGAACGACTCTCTCTTTCTCTCTCTCTCTCTCTCTCTCTCTCTCTCTCTCTCTCTCTCTCTCTCTCTCTCTCTCTCTCTCTCTCTCTCTCTCTCTCTCTCTCTCCACAAATTTCATGTTACACATTATTATCTGTGTTACTTCATGGTAAGTTAATGTACGCAGTGATTTTAAACATTTTTTTCCTCACTCAGAATGTTAATAACTGAAACACCTCATAGCCGTGAGTACATTGAAAACAAGTATATTTTACATAATTTATAGGCACAATGACAAAAGTTCGTTTCATAAAAAACGAGCTGCAACATGTTTGATGTATGATTTTTTTTTTCAAGAATACTATGTGGTATATCATAACAATTAACAAAATTTACAAGTAATTTCTCATGAAATATTATATTTACATACAATAATGGTAATAAGAATAATGTAAATTGTTCATTGTATTGTTTATATATATATATATATATATATATATATATATATATATATATATATATATATATATATATATATCTGAAGTGTTATTTCGTAGAACAGTTACATTTTTAGTAAAATATCACATGGCATCAACCTAAAGACATATGAGAAGTGTTCAATAAATACACTGAATATTTACTCCACTATTTTCCCAAATAAGGCCTTTCTTTCGTCCTTGCGGGAAATAAATTCTCTCATTTTATCATTAAGATTAGTACACTAGTTCTCTCTTTGTGGACATGAAGTAGCATCACATGTGTTAGACGTTTCTGCTTCATGGAGGCCTGCAGATAAGTCTCCAAACAGCGGAAGACAGAACCTGGACAGTAATAAAATAAAAGTGCTCGCACTCTCGTTCTGCACTATATTATACTCATTGTATACTTACACTACACTGTACGTCTCCATCGACTACAAACAGAAGAGGAGTGAAGGCCAGGCGGACACAGACAAACGAATTGCTGTTGTTCACACCTGCTGAAAGAATAGTATTTCTTCACAAGAGGGGAGTTACGAAACACACGATATACGGTATGTATATAATGTGCAAATGCCAAAGTGACAGTGTGCGAAAAGGGGAGTGGATTAGTCACGGCTCAAAGCACCAAAAAAAAAAACACGCAATATGTTATCTCATCGACCCCTTATCAGGTAAAGGCTAGGCTCCATATCTCTACCTAGTTAAACAATCAAGGTTAAACTTTTAAACGCATGAGGTGACAGTAATACTAGATCACCTGACGCTTGGCCAAAATATTCTAAGTCCATTGCCTTGAAAACAAAATCACCCATAAAATCCGAACCACTGAACCGAATTCAGTCAAACAGCAACGTCATCACAATTACTCCAGCAGTACAATAATGACAAAGAAATGCAAATATCAAGCAAGAATAATAATGTTACAGTCGTCACAAACAATGACCAAATACAGAATTGATATCCTGTATATTGGATCAGAAATCAACTATCAAACTACAACCTTAATACACTGCAAGGGTGTATTCCTCCTAATAAGTTCCCTTCATGAACTGCAATTTCACTGTCAACTGTCAGTCATGTATATGTGTATTTATTGGTGCAGGTGAAAATTCATTTTTCTGGTTCTTTTGGTGCAAGGGTAATGGCAGGTAAGTTAGTCAGGCTTCCTTTTGCATGTTATGGTCCCCTAGCTATATTAAGTTTCACATGTTGGTACTAGTGTTGCCAACTGTAACATAATTATGCTACAGGTAATACATTTTTGGGTTGCTGTGGAATGTAGCATACAAGGGCAATTATACTACGCATAAGTAGAAAAATTTCTGTCCACATTATCACTTCCACAATTAATGGCACACTTGTATTAAGGCATGCAAAAGGTCTGAATACTTTACAGGCTTCATTACAAGCAAAACTATGATAGCTTACCATTATAAAGACAACATTCTACCCCAGTACCAGTAACCTTTTTTTTTTAATCAGAACCTTTTTCTGCTTGCAAAAGTGATACAGAGGATGAAGCTCTTCCCTATTTTATTTAAAAATACTATTGTGTATAAACCAATGTTGCAAAATTGCATGTCAATACTTTGGTGTATGTAACATTACTCACATCTGGAGGATGAAAAATTGTTATACGAACATAGGTCGGCAAATGCTTCATTTCGTCACTACATCTCGTAATACATAACGTATGTCCCGCTGACTGGATCATGTTACTGTGCTATGCCATTGCAGTTGTAATTGGCAGCCCTATACCATCCCCCGAAGAACCCTGATTTTAATCCACAAGACTTTTACTTGGGGGGACATTTAAAGGCACTTGTGTATGCAACCCCAGTGGACGATGTAGGCACCCTTCGTAACCGTATTGTGGCAGGTTGCGAAACAATCAGGAATTTTCCAGCGATTCATCAATGCATCCGGGTGTATATGCAATGGTGGTTTGATGCATGTGTTCATGCTGATGGAGTCATTTCGAACATTTACTTTAGTGCTGATGATAAGCTTTCACAAATGCATAACTAATTCTTGTACAGTTATTACTGTTCTAGGTAAAATGTCGTAGTGTGAGGTGTCGTATCATGCAAACGAATGCTGCGATGGCATTCCATAGTAACATGATCCACCCTGCAGGCCATACACTGTATGTTATGTATTATGGGCTGTAGTGAAAATAACGAAGCATTTTCGGACCTATGTTCATATAACATTTTTTCATCCTCCAGATGTAAAGAATGTTTCCCTGAAATAGAAAACTAAGCTATAATTAAAAATACTATAATTTCAGTGTCATACTTTATATAGGTTATTTATTTTAAAAAAGTTTTCTTTTTTATAATTATATAATAAAATAAAAATATTTTACCTTAACATACATAACTTCAAGTAAATTTTCTTGTAGTATATTTTTTTCCATAGTAGCATAATTTTTATAAAGTGGTAGCACAATTATTTACAGTAATGTTGGCTACACTGGTTAGTACGTTGAGTGCAAGAATGTAAACAAAACAAATGTGTTGAAAACAAGCAACTAACTGTGGGAGTATTTACAAATTTACTTTCGCAAATCTCATGCATTTAGTGATACGCGGAACGTAGCACGTCGGCAACAAAAGTACTTAATTCAGTAATTACCGAGGAAGCCGATTTGTTAGTACGTTATATTCCTACGTAATTCAGAAGTGAATTGTATAGTTAAATAGGTATTCAAAACTTCCATTACAACGGCACGTAACGTGAAAATTCCGAATGGATGTGAAGCTCTTTCAAGATTATCGGCGGAGTTGGTAAAAATGTTTTGGCAAGCTCCATACGAGGTTTGTATATTTGTATTCTGTAGGACGAAATAGTCATCACGACTAAAGTAATTCGGAAGAATAGGAGCTTTAATTTTTTGTTATAAGTGGAATAATTCCACTCTACTAATTGCACAAAACACGAATTTATATAAAAAAAAAAAAAAAAAAGACTGCCAAACAATACCTAAATTGACAATATTACCAATACAAGCTACAAATACGATAATGGAGAGGGCTATGAAAATCAGGGAAATTGAGAGGTAAAACGAATAAAAAAATGTAACTTAAGTTTACATGATAAAATTTTACCCTGCTATACCCCTCCAATTCATATCCCTCCTCATTATAGTATTTGTAACTTGTATTGGTAACATTGCCAATTTAGGTACTGTTTGATTACATCTATTCGCAATTATGAGTGTTTTCATTATTAAATATAACGATTTTGTCATGAATATCACAAAAATACATTAAATTGCAAAACAACTTAACTAATCAACATCAAATTCACAATATTACCAACATACACGAATAATTTTTCAGTGCAAATGGGCTACGCATGAAAATCATGTCTGGGGAAACCCCAAGCTTCGCCGATGCATGTCCGATTCACTGTCACCACCTACAGAAAATGGCTAACGTGCTTTGAATCACTGTGTTAGGGATTTACTCCCATGCTGGTTCTGGAACTCTTGTGACTCTGTGCTTAATTTTTGGTTACACTTGTACAGTATTTTTCCCTGTGAGGGGTTACGCTTGTACAGTGTTTTTCCCTGTGAGGGGGTTACGCTTGAAAATCGTACATTATCACAGTAACATTTGGGTTTGTGAGTGTGTATTGATAATATTGTGCATTTAAGTTTGTTTGGTTTGATTGTTTTGGGGTTTAATGTATTTTCGGGATATTCCTGCTATAATGGTATTATTTTATCACGAAAACACGTTTAATTGCACAAAGATCTAACATAATGATACCTAAATAGACAATATTATCAATACTACTTACTAGTTCGACAGTAGGAGGGTTATGAACTGAAGGTAATTTCTGGGTAAAATTTTACCACTAAAACGTACATATTTCACACTTGTACCCTGCAATTTTCCTGTTCTTCATAACTCCCCCGCTATTGTAAAGTTAAATTTAATTTTTTTTTTCAAACTTACCCACTACATCGCCATCCTCATGACGTAATATTCCATTTGACTCTGCATACTCAAATCACCGCACAAATATAATAATTTCACTGAAACACTAGTATTTTTGTGCAATTATTTGATTTAACACGTCTAACTGAATTAATTAGAATAAAACATGCTTTTAAACGCACTTTTGCACAAGACCAAATAACAATACAAGTACCATAAATGGCTTGTCGAACTTCCCCAGCGTAAATAAACCTTGCGGACCGCTTGTATAGTTAACTATTTTATTTTGGAAGTTCTAGTGAATGTATCATCACACCCCCTTAGATATCAATCAGGTGAGTGAATGTAGACAAGGTAAGCCCTTAGTTATTCACCAGAAATACATCATATTCCGACACTGTTTGATACATGTGTTGCTTACCTGTATAACCTCAGTGCCACGGCATAAATATACCCTGTAAATGACATTTTAAGTATTAACAATTTGTTTCAAACTGCATTCTCGCGTCTAATACAATTATGGTACCTGATATAAATATTGTTACAGTTTCTCTCTCTAGAAATTAAGTGGGCTATACCAAGTTCGTTAAGGGATGGAGGTCTTAATCAAATAAAAGAATTAATTAAAATTTCCTTATTTTATTTACAATAATGACAGCAAAATTCTCAGAACTCAAAATCTCACAATAAATTGGTATCGCTTACTTTTTGCAACTAATTATTCGAATTTAATACAATTTATTATTACCACAAAGAAATCACCTAAATTAAATAATTAAAGATCAGTCGCAACAGACAGTTTGTCAACTTATTCAGATATTCTATAAAATATGTGTCCAAATTGATAGTTCTAATATTTACAATAAAATACGTATTACACTTCCATTCAGTCCCACCTCAGTTCAGTCCATGTCCTGCCAGTCGCAATGTTCTAGAGTCCTCCAAGCGCCCTCACGCACTGTAGGCTTCACTCGTCAGTTTCACACCCTCTCGTCCATTCAAGCCACGAACACCTCGCTCGCCGCTGTCCCGCAATCTCTAGTCGTCGTCCACACTTTACTTCGCTCGCGTACACTCGGCCAGGCGGCCTCCGTCAAAGGCTGCCTGCCGCTGGGTTGCGGCAATGTATATAGCGTCTTAGGCTGCCACCTAGAATCTTCCCCAACTCGCGTGATGCATCGCGGAAGGGCAAGGCGCCAGCCAGTCTCACCAGAACATTCATGCATCATCGCCAGACCCATTGAAACCTCCAGAAGGGGAGAGGGCCCGTGACATGCAAGGCGTCGAGCAGCACGACAGCCCGATGGGCCGCTGTCCATTATTCACTGGTTTCCCAGAAAGGAGCATCATGAGGCCGCGAGTGCATCGTTCCATGAAGAGGGGAGGGCGAGATGGGCCTCCTATTACGGCATGGGGCAGCTGAGTCGGCACCAGCTGCTGCACGTAACAATATATTCAATGTAAATTGTACGTGTTTTATTTCATAAACACAGCAATCTTGATAACCCTCCTCACTATCACATTTCTTTTTTTTATTGCAAACTGTATGGAGTCCCTCCAAAATTCCTATTAATTATGATTCATAATACTCATATCTAACATATCCAGGTATTATTTTCCCGGTTTTCAAAAAAGCCTCTATTCTTCAGAATTACCATGAGTAGGCCTAATTAATTCCAGTAGTATTTTTCTCAAAATGTGTTCTAGTTTTAAATCTAAAATTAAAAATAAGATGGATTTTTGGGAGTTTATATAAATTGGTAATTGTGTAAAGTCGGGACTTTTATGAAAGAAAGGTCTGATCATACCAAAAATGGAACCCAATTTTTGAAAACTGTATTTTAGTCTCTACAGAAATTGCAGTTTGTGTTTGACATCCTAAATACATAATAATTTAATTCTGTATTACATAGAAATTGTCAGGTAAAAAAAAAAAAAAAAAAAAAAAAAGTCGGCAAGTTCCAGAATGGTGGACCTATATGAAGAGAAGTAATCAGGACTTTTCTGAAAAAAAAAATTACAGGGAAATTGTTTATTTTGGCTCTACTACTGATCATGATGAAATGTAGACTAATTGCATTAGGCTATAGGTGCAGTGTTATATTCACATCAAGTACTATAAATTGCAATTAGTGGGGAGAGCTTATGAAGATAAAAAATATTATAGGACTTGTAAAAATTGTGTAAAAAAAAAAGATAAGTAAAAAAATTAACAAATTAAGAAGAGCACGAAAATTTCGAAATACTGTCACAAATACTACAGGAAAGTGGGTTCATGCATATCTGTGCCAATCTGCTTCCTAGAGCAAGAATGAAGCAAGCATGGAGGGTTTCTCTGATTTAGTTACTTCATATTATATGGCTAAACCTTACATGTAAATCTGTGTGGCCATCTGCACTCACTTGCTCGCACGCCAGGAAGCAGAGCGACACAGATTTGCATGAATTCACGTTTTTAAATATAGCTGATGCAAAATTCCAACATTTGCAGACCTCAAATAAATGGAAAATAAAAATCTACTACCGTTGCCACCTTCTGGAATGAAAACACTAAAGTAGATGTACTTATTTCACAACAGAAAGTAATGTGAGCATTTTGGCTACTGCGTTACGAATAGAAAATGGTACATTCAACCCAAATGTGTTATATCTCTTACTACTGGCTTGTGTCCTAATGGATCATTTCAACGGAAAATATATCTGTTCATGGCCATTTCAATTACTATTAATGATGTTATCTACTAAATAATTTAAAAGACAATGCCAAACATATATCGTAACTCAGAATTAAGTTGCAAGAGTATACTTAAATCTGACAATCCTCAACCCCTGAAAAACTTTAACGTCTGTACACCATTTAGATATAAATGTTCTCACTTTAAAATAAAAGAAATCCACAAACTCATACAACACTACTTTACTCACTGTTTGCACTTCCCAAAATCGGCAGCTTTGCTAATGGGAAAACGTATTGAAATGGCTTCATGAATGTGTGTTACACTTTACTTTTGTTGCACTTTGGTTCTATAGGGCATAGAGGAAAAATGGCTAATCTTGTAAACAGTGTTTACAAGCTTTTTTGAATGTGCTGTATTCTCACCTGCATCTCACTGCCTCTTTTCCAGCTGCTACTTCTGTTGCTGCTGATGTGGGCAGTAGGCTCTCAGGTTCCCCGGCTATCCACCCACATGGCCAACACTCAGGCTGTTTAGGTGGGGGGCTTCGAAGCTCTGTAACATGGACCCTGGAAGTGATGTCCCTCAAACTTCTGCATCTTCTTCAGGGTCTTCTTGAGCCGTCGTCTTCATTCAGTACCACTGCCGTACCGGATGTCGGGGTGCGGACACCTGTCTTGCTGACTCCACCTCCAGTGCTCAGGCCAGGGCATTCTGCATGGTGTGAGGTGCAGCCAGACATACCGCTTGCCGTACTTTTGTGTCGGCTGTGGCATAGATGGAAAGGCCAACTGTGATGATGTCGCGGGTCTCCTCAGGGCACCCCACCAGTGATAAGTGGGAGAGCCGCACACTGTCTTGCCGTAGTTCTTGTAGCGGCTCCTGGTTGCTGGATGAGGCTTCACAGTTGGGCTGGGCGGGCACGTCACAGGTATCTGTAACCAAAACGTAGCTCCAAGGCCGACGCCAGTGTGGGGCACTCCAGTCGATGTCGCTCTGGCAGAGATTGTAGTATGCTCAGTGCGGGTCCTCTTAGTACAGTTAGAGGTAGTAAGACTGCTGCTCGTCTAACCAGCCATCGAGGGTGGTGACTACCTCAAACTGGTGTTGGTACTCCCGCCATGAAGTCTGGCCATCGTAAGGGCAGGTTTAATTGAGTTCCCCCTTCCCTGCTCCTGATTGCACAACACTAATTCTGCAGAGCTGCTGACTACTCTCCGAGGTTTCTGTGTTGGTTACTACTTGTACTGCTTCCCCACTTTTGTCAACTGCCAACATGGTGGTAGTGGAACTTCGTTACTGTATAAATTCCTCCAATTATTTTTTTTTTATTTATTTATTTTTTTTTTTTACACAGTCAACTCTTTTATTCACTAACTCGCTAATGCCTTCTATTTTCTTGTCTATATTTTCATTTACAGTGTCTATTTTCTTATCTATTAACTCGCTTACATTAAATATCTGGTTATTTACATTCTCGTTTATACTTACTATTACTGAACTAATAAGGGAATTTTCAGTATTGTTTACAATAATTTTGCTATCAAGGTTATTAACACTTATGCTCACTTGGCTACCTAATCCATCAATTAATACTCACAGTGCTTCCAGTTCTGCAGACATTTTTATAGTTAACATTCACTGCGACGGTTGTACAAAACAGTCTTAATTATTTTTGCCTACAGCTAACACAGTTAATTAATTTGTTGTTATATCAATAATTATTTTCCTATAGCCTAACTTTATTTACAATTAAATGCCTCCATCCCACTTCTGAAACCAGTGTTACTTGGTCGCCTGAGGGACATATCTGAGTTCGTGAGGGGTAGAGGTCTTAATAAAAATAAAGAACTAAATTTGATTTATAATTTATTTACACAGCTGTTATTTACAGCATTAAATTATGAGTCTATACTATTGCCCTTTTTATTTAACAATGAGTGCAATATTTAATGTCTATTTCAACTCTATTTAACATCCTTCTTAATGTCTGTGTCTATTTACAGTCACTTAACTCATACTCATCCTCATCATTAACACATGGTCAGTCTATCTGTTCTCTCACCTTTTGTAATGTCTTTCACTCATGCATGTAGTCCAATAGTCCAGCCTGCCAGCTGCACCCCTCACTGCTTGATACTCACAGTCGCAGATTTCCCTTCCGCTGGTCACTTTCACTGCTCGTAGTCTATGGCTCGGAGCTCAGTCACTCATTCGCTCATCAACTACTCAGCTTGGAGGCCTGCCACACTTTTATATAGTTCCCCTGGACCATCTGGAAGGTTCAACGCACCCCGAGTCACTCTGAGAGGAGGAGGTCGCAATCTAGAGCATTCTTCAGATATACACAGAAATCAATACAACCATGGTCAGAACCGTACACGGAAAAAGGGATTATTGTGTTTGCTCACTTTTTGTAACCTATACGCGGTTCGCTCACCTGCCATTCAAAACATTCTATTGATTTGACTGTCCTCTTCTGCCCAATTGGGCAAGCGGGCCAAGGTCAGAGGCACAGACCAGCGACACGTAACAATTTTTGAGGCTATAGGATTTTGAAGTTTTAAAACTATTGGATTTAGAAACATTCTTTGCAAAATAGTTATTTACAGCTACATAAACCTATTGAAAATGGTGTGAAATACTGGAAATTCTTTAGAAACTGTAAATTAAAGCATGTGTTTCATATTATTAGTATTTTTTAAACAAAATTTCATTTTTATTACAGCTTCAATTTTTTTTATGGAGAGGAAAAAAGACCTGTGTGTAACGTTCGAGATGGGAGTACATTAATATTGCCCTTCACCTTGAGCACTGAATGATGTGAAACTGCCCTAGGTATGAGTGTGTAAATATGCCAACTATGTAATGCTTTGATATGAATAAGGCTAGACATTACAACTAAACATTTTTTTTATTTCAGTTAAAGTTTGTGTGTTCCTTTATTTTCATTGTTTTTGTTCTTTTTTCAGGCTGCAATCGCACCATTGGAGTTTTATAATTCAGGTGAGGATAGAAATAATTCTTTTTACTTTTTTTGCTGGTCATTAGACAAGGAATAC
This sequence comes from Dryococelus australis, assembly GCA_029891345.1. NCBI lineage: Eukaryota > Metazoa > Arthropoda > Insecta > Phasmatodea > Phasmatidae > Dryococelus > Dryococelus australis. Next base: position 33,310,130 of record CM057004.1, read on the forward strand.
TAGGCACTTTATACAGCCACAATGAATGCCCAATTAGAACTACAAAACTGATGTACAACACCAATTTGAATATTAATTTTATAGTGAATATCAGCAGGGTCATGTCCAGCATTAACTTAGAGAACAATGAAAGTGTAGATTGGTCTCTAATTTTAGATAATGTGTATATGAACTTAGATGTATGTATTTAGGTGTTGATTGTCGCAGGCACACCGCTAACTTGGCATGGGTTTCATGGTGCTTCAACACCAACCGTGTATGGGGTGTCTGGCATACTGGTGACTCTTCATATTATTTCTTGACTATCATGTGTATGAATCTGATGATATAAGGGATATATTAGGGGAAGGAGGTGAGGTCCAGGTGACAGAGGATTGGTTGAGGAAGCAGTTTTTTTTTACTAGTCGGCCAGTGCACGTTGATTTCTAGGCTGAAGCCAGTTGTGACCCCATCCACCATTAAGGTTCCCTTCTCAGGAAAGCAGACACTGACACTTGGGATTGACTTTCCATCAGTGATGGTATCTTTACAACCAATCACAGTTTGCAGACATCCGTACGGTTGCGTAGAACATATTGCACCAGCTGTTGGACGAATAGGCACCAACGTCTTGTTTCTCTGAGGGAGAATGGAGGGGGTGTGATGTCTCAAATTTTTGTTACTGTGGTCACATTCATTATCTTGTTACACTCTTTCTCCCTCTGTCATTTTACTGTGAATATCTTACTTCTAAAAATTGTAATAAAATAACCATTTCTGCAGAAATAGGGCTATTTTTATTAATGTTTGGCCTAAATACCTTGTAAATAAAATGCAGCTTATTTTTAAAAAGAATGAGGCAAACAGTTTATACTTTACAAACTGAGGTAATAACCAACCACCGTGTACCTAACAGAAGGAGTGATAAGGAGGGGGGGGGGGGGGGATGGTGCTCCTGGCTGAAAAGTGCATGGCAAAATTAATACAACAGCCTACTTACTAAATTACAGAATGTGCACAGAAGGTCACAGCAAACACATGATATCTTACACACTAACAAACCACTCTGCTGGTATTCTAGGCTGCTGTTACCACAAGTCATCTGTGCCACCATTGAGGTTTGTGCACTGGCAGTTGGGTGAATCCATCAGTTGTGTCACCGCAATGTCAAGGGGATCCTCCTATAATATTTGACCTCAGCAAGGAGTCAGTCAACATGATACAGATGACCTTGAGAGCTTCTGTGATGACCGCAGGCTGTTTACCTTTGAGTGAATACCTAAGATGCCTGTCTGCATCATTTTTCTCCTTATTTGGCAGAGAAGCGTGGGAGTTGTAAGGGTTACACTGGCACACGCTACAAGAGCATCATAGCCGTTATGCGCAAGGGCTCTGGACTTGTGGGCAGTGTTCTTGTAGTGCTGCGTGTACCTTTGGAAATTTTAGCAGTGACCCTATCATTTTATTGATGAAAAGTCTGTAGCAAAGTTCAGTACAGGCTCTTATCGTAGTTTGGATAGTGACCAGCTAGTATGTTTTAGTTTAGATATGGCAGTGTCTGTCCTCGTCTGGGTATGATGTCTTTTTGTAGGTAAACATACTGGGGGAACGTATAATAGTTTTGTTATAAAACCAGGATTTCAAACAATCTCTGCAACGCACTTCAAGTGCGAGGCAGGCAAAACCCTGAACTGCTTGACCCAGTGCAGTTCCGCTCAGTCACTTGGAGAGCTCACTATAGCTAGTGTGCAAGATATTCAGCCTCTTAGAACTTTGTTACAAAATATGATAAACAGTACCTGTCTTATCCTTTTTATATGGTTACTCCAGAGTTTCAGCATGCGGTTGGGAAGAGGCTGGCAGCTGCCCAAGAAATTACGAAACTTTTCAGAATGCCATCACACAGCCTAGATTTTACTGGTTTAGCTTCCAAATATTCTTTGGTAAAATTCACATTTACACCCTTCTGGCTATCTGAAAGCAGCTAAGTAATTGCACTGAACCTCTTTCATAGCTAATTGTCAATTTATTGTATAATGCTGTCAGTAACATTGCAAATACAGATTAAATAATTTTCCTTCAGAGTAATCAGTGCCTAAAATCAAAGGGTCAAATTTTGGTAAATAAATTCATTGGAAAAAAGTTGGTGCATTTGTTTTGCACGAGAAATACTGAAATATTTGTAGCCTCCAGTTTGAGATGTCAGACTTAATTTTCTTACATATGAATAAAACAGAACTTGAGTAAATGCTGATAACAGAAGTCTTAACAACAGCTTCACGAATCATTAACTGAAACAGTAACATATTCCCACATACAATGTTACGTGGATCTAAATCAGACGTGTCAGTAATAGGAGGGGGAGAATTGTGATGTTTACAAAAGAAACTAAACTCCAACAGCCCACTTTCAGGTTTAGCTGTACTACCTTGTAAACCAAAACTGTAGATGAAAATCAATATGATATAATTCTCTTCTACACTGTATGCAAACCCTTGCATACAGTATTTTAGAAATTCAGAAGAAAGAACTTTCCGTTGCTAGTGTTTAAAAGTAACTTAATCTTTCGTAGATGTATCGACTGTCTTAGAATACTAGTTTTGACATTGTGTTTTGTTTTGAAGAAAAATCTGGTGAGCTTAGATAGTTGTCATAACATGTTAGTGTGTGTAGGTGCTAAAATTTGGGGTTGAAAAAAGCCTCGAGTGCATCTGCTTCTTAGATGGGGGGGGGGGGGGGGGTCAATTAGCAGTCCCCACATTCATTGATGTAACTTTTGTAGAAATAGTTGAATGAGTTATGAATCAGCCAGGTGAAATTTTCGTGTTCCAAATATTGCTGTTTAAATATACATTTCTGCCCTTTGTAGCATGCTCCTTTCATTATGGGGAGCAACTACACCTTTCTGTATACACCTATGCTGTAGCATCTGATAATAAGCAATACAAAGTTGCGTTATAGGAGATCCATGGAAAAATGAGCATTTTTGGAAGTCCTGCTTAAGATCTACTTGTTTACATGGTGTGTATTCTTCCGCCTTATGTAAAATTAACATTGCCATAGGCCTCATCACTTTATTCATGTGTCTGTCAGATGAAACTATGAAATTATTTACACTGTAAATACTGTACAAATCTGCATATTTTTAAACTTTGATGCATTAAAAAAAAAAAAGAAATAATTTTAAGTTATCACACATGGTTACCTAACACTTTTTATTGAACATTAATGTATTTAACTACTTTCCATCCATCGTTACCAACTTTACTGGACAAATGAATGCAGGGGCAGTGACTTTTTTCTAAGGTTCATTTTAAAGTGCTCACTTAATCGTGAACAGCCTTTAGTTTTTAACAATGTGTGAGGGCTCCAGAATAATACTTAAAGTACAATTCCATCCTGGTCTAGTTTTCTTTTCGTAGGGAAATCTAGTGAGGTCATGTACAATATTTCAAACATGCTATAATGAAGTTCGAGCATTAGATAGGTGGCCCCCTTAATTAAACACAAAGTTGGATATCAGTTTGTGGTATGAAATTGTAGTGCATGTCATATTGTACACTTACATTTATCTAAAAAAAATAAATAAATTGCAGCATCAAAGATAAAAATATTTCTAAAAGATACTAAGAATTATCACTTTATTACGAGGGATTTCAAGTTCTTTTGTTTACATCATTTATCTACACATTTTAAGTTTTATCTTATCAATCATATTGTTTAATTGGAAACTTTGCTACCTTAATTAATAAAACCAGAGGATTAAAGCAAAACCTAACTTAAATAGAATTTAGTGCCTCAAAATGCCATTTAATTCATGTAACCAGAGGAAATTGAAGATCTGCTGAAACAACAAGATATCAAAATGTGACTGTTTGCTTCTTACCTGTCTTTTTGCTGATTTGTTCTCAAATTATTATTATATTATTAAAAAACGCATTTTTGGCAAACAAATTAAATAAAAAACTGACGCCGATGGGTGAGAGACAGAGACGAACGAATACACTTTTTGTATCTGTAATATCCAATAGAAGGGTGCCAGTGGTGGTTCCTACACACCGCACTTCGAGACCTGACATTGTCTCAGGGTGTCGTGGATTCAGTGTGTTCGCCTCACCCATGCGTTTCACTCCGACACAACTTAGTACTGTATGCTGACCATCATAACATTACACTGGAGCTAGGATGCTGACACTACTGAAAACACTGATGCTTTCCCACTGATGATATAGGCTTTATTTGTTCAGTTACAGCCAGTGCCAGGTTAATTATGGTGTTCACAAGTGTGCTTACCAAATTCCGCTATATACTTCCCTTTATACATAATCCGATAGGCCGCCATTCGTTGAATGAGCCTTTATGGTGCATGAAAACACAGCCTCTACAGAGCAAGGGGCTTACAGCCACTAGGGTGGAATGCAAGGTTTACTTAGAGGCAGGGCACAAAGTAAAAGATGAGCACTGTGTATCCTTCCGCAACTAACGCCTACTAGTCGGGACACGTCCCCGAACCACATGCAGTGTGGCGACCGTCTAACACATAGAGGGCTAGTGCCAACTGATTACGTGCTTGACGGACATTAAAAAGGGAATCACAAGTCAGAAAGTGTAGGGCACGAAATGGTATTGCAAATATACACGCCGGGATGTGAACACACTCTTAGATGGTGTGGGCGTTGGACCAGAGGCTGTGGCCACATGGTCAGATGCAAACTCAAGAACTCCTCTAACACGTTGATGAAAATTACCCCGGCGATGGTGACTCGATTACAAGATTTACACTTCATGAAAATACTGCATATCAAACTCCAGCACTGCTTGCAGGATGGTAAACATACCTACTCTACACGACCTTGTGGTCAGACACAAAATAATGAAAAAACCTGATAACATTATAAAACCCTCATAAAATTACACATAATTATTACACTTAACATTATCTCTTGCATTGGAACAGAAAATACTCCGAAGAGACTCTGCACATAGCGGATAACGGCTGATACGCTAAACTGCCCGGGCACGTGGCTTCGCCATTACCACGCACACACTCTCTCCTCAAGAAAACTCAAAAGCCAGTGTGGCTGCAAATTTTAAGTTAATTGGATAGCAATATGCTAGGGGGTGTCTGGCACAATGTATGCAAGTAAAGGTTAGATGGTATACTACATTGACTATGGAAACCTACTTCAGTGAGAAAATAATGAAGGCAAACGTGACAGCGTCTTACCTCACCAGCTCCTCCAGACCGACTGCCCGGAGGCAGAGGTCGCATCCCCTGTCATGACTGCCCCTACGGAGTTCACACAAGCGGAAGTTGATAGACATGCCTTGCAGACATTAGTAAACTGAATGGAAATGGCACTAAAGAAAATATTAATCATTTTAAGTACAGGATTTGAATTGAAGCTCTCTTATAAAATTACCAATGTCTTTGGCAGGCGTTCACGCCTGGCATAATTATTCTCCTTTACAATCTGCCACTGTAATTTCAAAATGCAAACAAAACACACACACAAGACCCTAAAGCACAGATAACACTTTCAATAGCATTTTTACCTTGGAAACAAATATTCTACTTTTAAATTGTTTAGAATTTCAACTCTTGCGGAAAATATGCGGTCCATGGCAGCAGATAGTTACGTAGTTTCCACAACACATGTATTGTCATGGGGTAGCGCAGTCATGGGCTGGTGGTGGCCGGCCTTGGCTGGCATCAAAATATTGATAAATTTATGGAATCCAACATTGAGGTCGCAATCTCCTATGTCGATTTGAACTCTTAATAAGAATTACGCTGTTATCCAGTAGTAAAAAGATGTAGAGTTTGAATATTGAGTATAATAATGTCCCAGTCATTAAATACTCTGGATTCCTCGACCCATTTAAAAAAGCAAGTATGCATACTTTTTTCTATAAATAAATGACAGTATAGTTACAAGAAAATTCCTGGAACACATTAGTTTTATATCTCTGATTGTTGCAAGTATACTGTCATTGTGGAGATACATTAGAAATAAAATGTTACTGATATAACTAACGAGCTGTAAGTACGTTGGTAGGTAGGACTTGTCTCGTTGAAAGCAATATTATTAGAAATGAAACCAGAAACATATGCGACAGTAATGAGGCTATTACAATTACACACGTGCCTTACTTGGGACTCAAACCCAGAAAATCTTATACCATAAGTTGGTATGCAATTAAATGCATACAGAGGTCGTATTCGAGCACCAACTTCAAATTTAATTAGTCTGATGTTTCAAATGATGTGGATTACTAACCTAAAATATATACAGGGCCGTAATTTTGAAAATAAGTGCCTGAACTACTTAAAACATAACAGTTTACACCACCTGCTGCAGTGCTATTTGTTTTCCAAATTTGATAGGAATATGTAAATTGTTTTCCAAGATATTACATAAAAAATAAATTTTTTTATGTGGCATACCTTACAAAATGGTGGACAAAAGATGCTCCTTGTATACACAATAATTGTGATATATACTGTCAGAATATAAAATTATGTTGGAATTGATCACATGGTTTCGACGATTAATCATACAAAACTAAAACTGTTATAAAGCCGCCATTTTCAAAATAAACGTTTTACCTTCTTAAAATATACCTCTTTACACCATCTGTTGCAGTACTATTTTTTCCCAAATTTCGTATGAATCTGTCCGTTTTTTTCTCAAGATATGACATAAAAAATTATTTGTGTGGTGCTATGTTAAAAAATATTGGCGTAGTTTCAACGATATAGTGTTCTAAGCTAAAATAACTATATGTCTGCCATTTTGATGATAAGTGTCTGATGTACTTGAAACACAAAATTTTACATCATCTGGCAGTACATGGTGGATGAAAGTTGTTTAGTGTGGATAGAGTTGATAGTATATTGTAGACTTAATGTGTACGAGCATACAAAGTTTTGTTGGAATTGATTACATGATTAAGACGATCTAGCAGTCTAAGTTGAGATGGTTGTATGACTACCAATTTGAAAATTAGTGCCTGACATACCTAAAACATAACATTTAAAAGCCCACATCACCCTTCATATTGAATTTTTTTATTTATTTCTTCCCGGGTAAAATTTTGGAGGATTTATTTAAAAGTGTGGTGACACTACACGCTTAGCTAATAGCCTTGCCCTTTATTACAGATGTAATTTATTAACTACTAATGTATTCATCCCATGAGATTTCAATCAATTAAAAAATATTTTTTGCTGCATGTTTTTCTAAAATTCTGAAAATTTCTCCATGTATATACGTTCTGAGAACTCAAAATGAATTTTAGGAAAAGATATTTCCATCATATTCCCCTATGACTGCTATTTAAAGGTGGCGGTGTGTGCCTTTTTAAGCATTTTCATGCATTTGCTGAAAATGCTGTAGCTCTCTCTATACACATTCTAATAACATTTTTTAAAAAGTATGTTTTATTCAACTCAAAATGCTCTTTATTTATAATTAGAAACATTTGCTTCTGTGACAATTAACACTTTTCAATTATATTTGAAAGTCGACCAACAAAATTTCAATTTCGCCCAACTGATAACCGAAAATTTTTCAGAAAGGGCACAAAACACCTTAATGATTTTTTTACTGTAGATTTAATACTTTGCAGTAATGTGTATAGAAATAGGGTGTTTTGTGTCCCTTCTGAATTTCAGGCTCTCGAAAATGAAACCTTTCGAAAAATTACTATTTTCAATGAGTTTTTTTGTCCATGTGGAATACATGAGAAAAATCTTGAATTTGCACAGAAAGTAATTCTTTAGAGGTACTCTTACATATGTAAAATTGGTGAGTCTGTTTTGCAAAATACGAAAGAAAAATATTGCTGAATTTAGCAAAAAAAAATTACTGATTAGTTTCAATTTAAAACTTATATGAGAGTGAAATAATTTTATGTACGAGTCACTTACATATGTACCTCACAATTGAAATTAATTAGAATGTTCAATAAAATTTCAATTGTTACGAAAAAAATGTTAACAATGTTTTGTTGTCAAAATCCATATAAAGCATTTTCCAATAGTCTTTCAGGTTTCAATAGTACAGCCACAATAAAAAGTCTTGTGAGCAATATTTATTTCTTGGAATGCTATATTCCGAATTGGAGTCTTATGTGCCAATACCTGATTAAGTTAACTTACAACATTGGCATTGAGGCATCTTCCTCTACCAGTTATGACTGCAAATTTGCACACAATTAAAACACGTAAGATATTTGTGAACAGCATCCAAACTTTGCCTTTTCTTTACTTGAAAAATGATCTTGCTAGACCATGGGATGGTAGAAATGAAAATCACAGTTTTCTTCATCCATGTTCAATTGTCCAACCTTGGCAACCCAACAGTTTTTATCATAGATACATGCAACGAAATCTCTTTCGTTAATTGTTTGTGGCTTTACCACAATGACAAGGGGCTCCACTGTATGTTCGATCTTCACATCATTGTATTTCACTGATTTGGAGGTGATAAAGCATCTATAGCCTGTTACACATGAGTCACTTTCTTGTACAAGAAGGCGTACACTTTTCTTGTTCAAAAGATGAACACCCTCTTGTATGCAAATCCCATGCACGTACTGTACACACAATAGTAGTACTTGAATGTTGCAGCACGCCGAGAGATTCGGATCTGGGTGCTCTTCTTGGGGCTGTAGGAGTAATTTGTGTATTGGCAATAGTATCTGCTGTTAAAATCAAACAATGGAGACTACGTATATGGTGAACACATTAACAATACCTGTGTAAATAAATGTGTGGGAACTAGATAACACATACAACGCAAATGTAAACAAACAACTTGCCCAAGAAGGTATACGAAAGACAGAGCCGTCTCTAAATGATTCTAGCTAACTTGCAAGTGCTTGCATGCATGCCATTTGCATACATGTTAGTCAGTCACACAATGCAATTTGACTTGTAGAGGATGGTGTACACCTTGTAAACGAAAGATGCTCGTCTGTATCAGGCTTAATACATCATTGAACTTCAAGTGGCACAAATCTGTGCTTCTGTCTTGTTCCTCGAACCCTTTTAGCATTTTTGAACCTCTGTCCCAGAAATGCCTGATTTTAATCTACTTCTCCCTGAGCAAACTTTCTCTACGATTTGGTGCATAGCACTGTGTTACCCATGTCTATAATGTGAATTGCCTTTTAGTATATTGTACAATTGTAATTCAATCACAGTAACATGCAGCTTAGTTTGTAGCTTGGAAGTTGACTACCGAGTGAAAAATATACACATTGCATGAGTTAAAAAATAAACAATTAATCTATTAATTTAGAAATTACCAGCAGTACATATTTATAAATACATCTGATTTAATATTTACGTGTATTACAAAATGTATTTAATGCCATTGAACACTGTTTTAAAACATTGGGACTTCACAAAATACTGAATGTAATATAAAAGTAAAGTTTATGTGCATGTCCATTGTCCAAGCACATTTGTTGATTTCTGATGTATGCATACAATGTTGTGCTTTCTGGTGAGATACACTTTCTTTAGACATAAAAATTGTTTGTGTGCTTGCCATGACACCCTCTCACTGTCGGAAACAAAAATTAATTTCGTATCTTATTGCTTAGCAGATTGGGTCGGCTTCGACCCCAAATGGGGAAACAGTATAAGTGATGTAATTCCTTTTTGACCTGTTCTTCATTCTCCATGGATAATTGTTCTATTTGGTGCAACAGTATCCAAACTACCAGCTGGAGAACAAAAATATCCTGAGGATTTACCAACACGCATGAAGTTGTGTAAATATACTCAAGCCACTACTTTTTCCTTTTAAGAGCTGTGGAGCAGGGATATTCTAAGCACCCTGAGAACTAAAGTCATTATACCAAATGTGTTTTATAAAACTCTACAGGCTTTACTTAACCTGTAATTAAATATTCTCTTCTTACGTACTTCCCTTTGGCTGATAGCCGATGAGAGTGATTGAAGTGAGTATGGAGCAGTGCCGGAATGCAAGGACGGGGAAAATGGGAGATCCCGAGAAAACCTGTGGATCATCGGCATCATCTGGGAGCATCCCCGCCGGGAATCAAACACTGTTCACCTTGGTTGGAGGTGAGTTGTCTAACCACTACAACACCGCGGCCCCCAATCTTCTGCGACAATGACAAATGGCACAGGCTCATTTCTTCCCGGTAGTGGTTCTGCTGTAGGCAGTCCAATGTCTGTTTGCAATCCCTACTATAGGTCACAGTTTCTAAATACCCCACCATCGGAGATTCATCCTTGAGATCCCGCATCTACACACACAGACGAATCAACTAATGGGAGTAAAACTATATTATGTTGGCCCGTTTAGTTTTTGAAATTCACTGCCATGCTCCATAAGAGCTTGTAGAACAATATGATTTCCATTAAGTGCCCCGGTGAACATGAAATTACCACTTGCTTTCAAATCCATTCACAACGTGTTCTCACTCTTCAGACGTAATGGTTAATTTCACATACTTGCTAAAACATTCACAAACCTTGGGAACAAATTTAGAAATTCTTTGTTTAGAAATTCTGAATAGGTTCTGTGCTGGTGACTCCTCACCGCAAAAACTTCCTTCCCAACCCTCCACCTAATCCTAACACTACAAGGAAGAGGAAGGATTTCAGAAACACACACTCAACAGAACCTAGTTTTACTGATGTACACTTTAATTTTGACCATCAAAATCATTCATTACAATATACAATCGTTTTCTCTGATCAATTTGATCAAGGCAAAATATAGTACAAATCGATATGACCATACTTCTTAAAAACACCTATGGTTAATAAAAGCACCACTAAAACAGAACTCTTTCAGAAAGAACACCTCTTACAAACTTCTGAAATATACAGACTGACTTTACATTAAAAACCCATTATAAATTTGCACTTATAGTTTCCTTTAACATCGTACACAAAAGTTTGTTACAAAAATCAATTGCTGCTTTTACACATATATAAAGAGTTTGCCGAACCTAAAATGGTCTCAGGAGAGGGAGTCCCCAAAATTTGCATGTATTCTCCTTAGAATTACCATTACCAACCAACACGCACTCCACACAAAACCATCTCACCAACTTCCACTCATACAAGTTTGAGCCAGAGGGTATTGCCTCCACCAGTACATCAGAGGTGTAGGTATTGCTATCGCTAATTTTTCGTACACACCACACTCAACATTCACCAGTCTGTTTCCTCCTGTGCAAGTTCAAACTGAAGTTCTCGTAGCGTATCCCTTTAAAAATCAACTCAAAACCATTCTTCATTCGCCTGCACTTTAGGTGTTCTACTCTCCAACTCCAGAAGTCCTGATTCACCAACTCTTAATACGGCCAAGTTTTTTCCTCTTCGCCCACAGGCAGTGAATTTCCTAAGTCTCGAACGCACTCTGTCGGAGACTACTCCCAACACTGCCAAAACCAACGTCGAAGTCCGAAACCTGTCAATCACAACTTCCAGAATTCCCGACGCTTCACCACTCGAAATGGCGAAGTTCCACTTTCGCACATGGGGCAGTGATTTCTCGTAAGTTCCGAAACACCTCTCTTGGAGACCTCTCTTAAAGCTGCCCATCACAAGTAAAACTCTGAGAACCTGCCAAAATTAATTCAAAGTCCCCACACTGGCAAATACAATACCAAGTCCGCATGCAGCCCAAAACATCCTAAGTCGTCACATGGGCAAAATTCTTCAAAGTCCGAGCACTGCCAGTTTTTACTCTAAGTCCATTAATGGGCAGATATTTTTCTAAGTCCAAAATCCGACTCAAGAATATTCTAAGACCATACACTACTGAAAACATTAAGTTCGAACACTGCCCAAAAATATTCTGACATAAAATTTTCTAAAATCGAAACTCTACAAGAATTTTTCTAAGTCCGAAACTCAATAATTAATTTTTGCCGTTTCTCTCTGCAGACTTTCTCATTTCTTCTAAGGATCCCATCTGCTGGGCCAACTCCCGCTTTCAGCGACGATCCCCTTCACTGAACCCCGGGCGACGCCCTCCCCGAACTGATTTTTTTCTAACCTACCCTATTTCTAAATGTTAAGTGTAAGTCCGAGGTAGGGATGGGAGCTTGTTGCGTTTAGGGCTAACCCCGTACGTCTACAAGAGAGGGAAATCATGCAAGGAGACATGCATCATGGTAGAGAGGGATTGGGCAGCCATGGCCAGTGTTTGGGGTCATGACTACCTTCCTAAATGTACCTATAGTTAACCTATAACTGAGAAGAGCAGGGAAAAACCGGCATAGGCACCGTAAGAAAAGAACCCTTTCGACAGAAAGGAATTCAAAATAATTCCATGCATTAAAGAAATGCTACAGGAAACAGAGTGTATGAAATCATACACTTTATTAGGGGGGAAGAAAGGCTAGTAGAAGGGGGGGGGGGGGCACCTGATTTGGATTTTGCTTTAAATCGGCACTGGCTTAGTCAGAGTGAAGCTTGCACATACTCTGGTGAGGGAAGTGGCGCTATTGGACCCACCCCCCACCACCCATTTGCACCGGTATTTATACCTGACACAATCTCCACCACGCATGCCGCCTCTCCAGAGACCACCCGTCATCATCAATAGCGCACTCTTTTCCAACATAATTGAATATTACACATCAAAATCATCCAATCAACACAAACTTCTTGAGCCTTGCCAAAGCAACCCGTCGCACACCGAAGCACTGCGGTAGAGGCACGACACAAGGGATCGAGCGCGCATACCAACATCTGTAGGCTGTTCACGATAATGTGAGCACTTTTTTAAGACCCTCCCAACAGGCATTAACCACTTATAAATATATCTTATTGCAGCCTCAGGCATTAAGTTTTGATGTTGGTGAAACGTATACACTGTGTGTATTGGTCACATTGTAATGTTCATATTAAAAAGCAGCAGGAAGATGGAAATTGGAAAATTTATAAGGGCCTTAAAAAGTGCTCACTTTACAGTGAACAGCCTATAGCTGTAAAAATTACAAGGAAATCTTTGAAAAATATACATGATTTTACAATTTTCACAATAGTGACTGACCACACTCCGTCACAGTACGTTAATGAGTGATGGCAATCTCCACTTGCCATAAACCGTAAGGTGATAGCACTCTATTCGCCATAGAGCTTAACTAAGTCTAGAAAATTACAGCAAAGGACAACGCTCCGCATTCGTGCACACTCAGTTGTAATAATATTTTGCATGAGAACTATTTCTTACTAGGCGCTACCAACACACGTGTTTTCTCACTGTTTTTAAATCATATCAATTATAAATGAAATATTATGATTTATAGATAAAATATAAATAACATTTCAATTTAACAAAAGAAAAGTTATACTTTTATGAACACAAGTATAAAACGATATGGTATATTTAAGAAATTACTAAACACGACATACTTACATGGTGTGATTTTTCAAAGGTTTGATTCAAAAAGTGCGAAGAAACATTGAATAGACTATATGTGCATCTGGAGAATATCAGCGAAAGGAATATTCTTGAACAAAACTTAGTTGAGAAGTATTTGGTCGTTGCAAGGTAAAAGTAGAGTGGCTTCCAATCCCGATTGTACAACATGGAGAGTTAATTAACACTTTTCACACTGCACACATTTACTGGCATTCAAGACAAGCTAGAATTGTGTAAATTGTATATTATCGCAACTACATTTCTGTTGGTCTCTACTTTCTTTCCCATTCATCACCGACTGTCCTACTGGTTCATAATATCAGATTTGACACGCTCTTTCTTTCTTTCTTTCTCTCTCCCCCCCCCCCCCAATGTTTTTATCACTGGCTAGCCGTCAGCTATATAATGGAGTGCCAAGTTGAGAGTCCGCCAATCAAATATCTCTTTAACGTAGCAAATAATAGTACATTGTTCACTTAAGCTGTTATGATTAATATATGTAATTTTATTCTAAATAACATTTGTTGATGTGCTTTAAAGTTCTTTTTAAGATCCCAATATGCATCGAAGAAACAATGAAATTACATCTATGCAAATTTACAACATAATAATATTACTTTTTATTTAGCCGGAGTTATATCCGGGTACAAATTTGTAATGCCTGTTCACGATAAAGTGAGCACTTTTGAAATCAACCTCACAAAAAAGTCACTGTCCCTGCCTGCATATATTTTACTTAACGGGCACACTAAGTAACATGCGCCCAGTAAAGTTGGTAAAGAAGGATGGAAAACAGTTCCATATCTTAAAAATGAATAAGAAGTGTTAGGTAACTATTTGTGATAAATTATTTCATTCCCTTTCTGCTTTTTTAAGGCACAGAAGTGTAAAAATGAGCATATTTTTAAAGTATTTACTTTCCTAATAATTTTTCAGTTTCACTTGAACGACACATGAATAAAGTGCTGGGGCCCATGGCAATGCTAATTTTACATAAGCGGAATAATACACGACTAGCATACAAGTAGATCTTAAACAGGGCTTTCAAAGTGCTCATTTTAGGGTGAACAGCCTGTAAGTGTTAAAAAGAAGTACAAACAGTACTTATGTCAGAAAAGAACAATTTAAGTTGTAAATGAAAGAAGAAAGCATATAACTTGTACCACTGATAAATATTTTGTTAGTGTAATGAGTTAAAGAAAAGAATGAAAGAAATGGATATAGGTAAGAAAAAGAGACAATAATTGGATGTGAATAAGATGGATGCGTGTGGACAAAGGAGGAGGGCGTACTGAAAGAAAAAGATAAATAATGATGTATTAATTAAATAAGAGTCAATGTTTAGAACTGTTAAAAAAAAGCAGGTTTTTTTTTTTGTTTGTAAACATTCCGTCCACCAAAATAAACTTTTTTTTTTTCAATTGTTCTAATGTACTGTATGTAAAATATGCATTAAAAAACACCAAACAAAAGTATGAGTCTGAAATCTCACACGATACACCATTATTCTTCATGAGAAGGGCAGATTTGTGTGACTGGTCTGGTGAAGTTGCCTTGAGGTGTTCTCGAGAAAGCCCGTCTCGCCTGGCACAATTCTCACAGGCGAACATCCAGGAACGGCTCCCCGGGAAACGAACTCCGTTTGCTTTGGTGAAAGGCAAGTAGTCTGTCCACTACAGTCATATTTATTATATGGCTTGTTATAGTTGCATAATTAATATTTAAGCAAATTTTTATACTTTTTTTTTGTGTTTATGTTTACTGAAATGAATATAGAGAATTCTTGTAGTTGTTTAGTATTGTTTCTGGCGAATATAGTAATATTTTTGTGGCACTCCTTTTCTGCGACTAATCATATTGCAAAGTGAAAATATTGATGTCATCCTAGTACGTTATGTGTGTTTTAATTTCTTACATATTTATTTAAATTTTCGAAAAAATAAAAAACATTTGGGTAATGTTTGCACTCTGAAGCACTACTACCCAGCAAGGATGACATATTTTAATTGGTAACCTTACGTACTTTGTTTTTGTCATAGAAATATTTGTAAAAATGTTATTTCTTAACAGCAAGCAGAATGTTCCATTACTACTTATGAAATGGTCATCTATTTGTAAGAATATAATTCTAATATAAATTTTGTTTTCGCTACATGGTAATAATATGAAATATTACTTCTATGTATGCACCTTTTCGATTACGAATAGTGATTATTTGGGATTTTTAAATTAATGAAAGTATTAAATCATGTTTACTCTTTCTGCTTAACTACTTCATAACTTACAAGATTTAATTTAATTAATACGATATATGTATTAATTTTTCTTGAAGAAACTTCAAAACAGATATTTCAAATCATTTTGTCTTTCTCGTGAATGTTGGACTACCAGCAGACTTATTTACAAATTTCTAGAAATCTGAAGTTAAATAATGGGTGTTTTGCGTGGAATGTAAAATTCTGAGTGATGTATTAAATTTGACGATCTCGCATGTTGTGTTCATTTTGTAAGGGAAATTTGCCGGTTCTCTGCGTAACCTAAGTGTATGTTGATTTTTATTCAACTTTTAATCAAATCAATTTATTCACACGTATGATGTACTTCAACTTATTAACTCTACAAGTTATGATGTTATTATGAACTTATTGACTACACTTTTGGCATTTTTGCTTAGTAAGTTAATACTAAGCAGTTAAACATTTTCACGAAACAGTTTTATTTAATGTACACTTTTCAACAAAACATAATTGTCTTCGGAAATCTCCGCATAACAGGTTTTATCGTACTTTCCGAAGGTACGAAAGGCATGTAAAATAACAATGTGTGTATGTATGTATGTCAATCTATCTGTGTATGTTTCCCACTTTCAATTTTTGAAAGTGTCAACTGAATTTCACCAAACTCTGTAAATGTCCTAGTATTTAGTAAGCATGCCTGAATTTTATAGTTTTGGAACAATCCGGCCACTTACTTTCAAAATGTCGGCCATTTTAATATTTACGGCGATATGTCATCTTGGGAAACAATCAACTGTTTTGAATCAAATTTGGTATTCCGGGATATAATCGTGTAAGCATTATTACAAATTAATAAAATATTGTTGTTAATCCGCCTTTTTTTGAAGAGAGCATCAAATTAAAATATTACGATTTTACATTATATTTCAACAACTATCGAAGCAATTCTCACCCAATTTGGCATATAAATAATACTATTATAGGTCAGGTAAACTTAAGTAATTGAAATTGATTACGTACTTTTTTCAAAATGGTAGCCGTAAAAATATTTTGGGTTTATTTTGTATATCTGCTATATCATTAAGCCAATCTTGACCAAATTTTGTATGCTGAAAGTATCTATTGCAAGCAACATATATGGCAATAAACAGCCATTTTTTAAGCCGCCAATTTGTTAGATAGTGTTACATGAATAAATTAAATTATGTTAATTTTGGTAAACAATAAACCCGTTCCTATCAAATTTGGCAAAGAATTAGTACTGTGACAAATGACTTTAAATGGTATGTTTAAGTATTTCAGAGACTTGTTTTCAAAATGGTGATTATATAGACATCTTAGCTTAGTGTTATATCGTCTGAACCACGTATTCAATTCCAAATTAACTTTGTATGCTGGTAATATATATTACAACTATCAAATGCGTCTAAACAAAGCATATTTTGTCCGCCGTTTCAAAAATATGTGTCACATGAAAACAAAGTTTTTATGTAATGTCGCAGGAAACAATTTACAGATTTCTACCAAATGTAGCAAACCATTTCCACTGCAATAGGTTGTGTAAACTATGTTTTATGTATATCAGGCACTTATTATCAAATTGGTGGCTATATGAATTTTAGCTCAGTATATTTCATTAACGGAACAAATTTCAACTTAATTTTGTATGCTGAGTGTATCAATCACAACCAACAAATTTGTCTAGACAGTCTCATTTCTCTGCCATTTTGTAAGTTAACTTAACTCTTTATACTGGCAGTATACAATCTTGAATGTGCTAATACACGACTCTTTGTCCTCCATTTGTAAAGAACATCACATGAAAAATATGGAGGTTTAATACCATTTCTCATGGACCATTCAACCTATTTTCACCCAAGTCTCCAATCAAGTAGCACTATGGTAAGCCATGTAAACGAATTCCGACATTATCGTACAGAATACCGAAATTGTCATCATACCATAATTATTGTACACCACACCATAATTATGGTACAGGGGAAATTGGTCACAAGGACTGTACCATAATTATGATACAAATTATGGTATGCACTTATGGTATGAGAGGTTACCCAAAGGGCCTAACCTGTTTTAGGGGGGATAGAGGGCTTAAGAAGAAAGGAAAATACCAAACTTCAACAAAGTACTATAAAAAAGGAGCCATATAGCACTTTCCAAGGGCGAAAAAGGGTAAAATGGTGGGGGGGGTATAGGTTTGAAGGACCTAACCTCCTGTGAAGGGCCTAACCTGGTTTAGGGGGGGATACAGGGCTCAAAAGGAAAGTAAAATAACACATTTCAACAAAATACGATCAAAATGAGCCATATAGCACTTGCAAAGGTGAAAAAAGGCAGGAGGGGGGGTTGAGGAGGGTTATGTTCGAAGGGTCTAGCCTGCTATGGTGTGAGGGTGGGGTAAACAATCACAGCCTCCCGTGAAACTGCGAGTGAAATTATGAAAGTGGGGCCATACAAAAATTTGGGGAAATGCAAAACGTACCCCCCTTGACCAGTTCTCTTCTCCCAGCAGTGAGGGGGGACATTTGGAGTGGGAGGGGGTGCAAAGAGGAAGGATGGGAGACAGGTGTAGGGGGGTCGGCTTACCCCTCTCCTTTGGTTTGGCCACAGCAGCTCCTCCAAAACAGTGTTTTTGGTAAACACGAACCTTAATTGCAAGGCACAAATACCCCTCCCCCCGGAATTGGGGGTCATGGAGGGAGGTGGTCAACTATAACTGACCCTTTACCCGTGGGGCTCTATCAATCCCCTCCCTCCGTAAGTGGGGGAGGGGGGACGACAGCCATAACTGACCCCTTTCTCCATGGGGCACTATTGACCTCCCCGTTTTTTTTTTTCCACAGTTTGGGCATAAAGCATATGACCGGGCAAACTTTCGTTCTTAATTTGTAATGCCATGAATATTTTTATAATATTTTATTTTTTTTAATTCTGCCAATTTTTCTTTATAACTCCGGACACCAAGCAATACTTAAGAGCCGAGGCCAATAGGAAGCATTCATAACAGTTATAAACAACGTTCCCCATATTATACAAATACGTGTTGCTTAATCATTTTCGGTTTATGATATTTCCACCATTATTGTGTATAGGAACAAAAGTACTGGAAATATAATTGCATTGTGTGCACAATAGTATAAGTGACGTTTTGCCTTATTTTATATTTGAGGAATTCTGAACGTAATTGCACAACATACAACATGGGTTTGGATATTTAGATATTGCATTTTCATACTATACGTAACCACTCGCAGATAGAAAAATAAATTAAAATAATTTTATATTAGGTAATTTTTAATGTATGTGAATTCGTAACTTGAGTCTAAATTGCATTGCAGACCTTAGCTATGCAGATGGCTCAAAAGGAAAAGTTTCATATCTCTGGTTAGAATAAAAACATACAATAGTTTCGGAATAAATGTTTTAGGTTTATCTCTTAACTACACTGCACACGTGATGTTTTTAAAAAACAATAAGAAACTTGATAATGCGGAAAATGTAACTTTTGGTATACTGGCTCCATTTGCAGATGTAGTGTAACAGCTTTGACCAGTCTCTTATGCTATTTAATACCGGCAGGAAGGAAGACATGTTGAATTTTGCTGTTACTGATGCTATCACCGGGGGTCTTTGAAAAGGCAATATTGGTTACTGAGGTTCTTGTGTTCTGTAATTCCAGTCTGACTGCAGCCAAATAGAATATATGTCGGATTTACTGCTCTTTTATTCTGCTTACGCATCTTTCCTTTATCACGAATGTCAGTTCAATTGCATGATTTGGATTTTAATTTAACCTTGGTCCCCAGCTATCATATTTACCTCCAAAAAGAAAAAAAATTTTATAATTTCCAAAATTGTGAAAAATATACAAAATCATTACAAACAGTTGTGGCTTTACTTTCTTTTCACTACTCCGGTCCGACTACTACAATCTCGAAATTATTTCACACCTTCAGTCAATATTATTGTTATACTTGTCCCAATACTGACATGTTAATCGGTTCTTCCGCTTTATCACTCCACTCGAATAGCAGCCATTATGAATGTCCGTTAATTTGGTTGCTCTCTCATGCTGCTTTGGTGCGGCGACTGAAAAGTATCCATTCAGAATGGTTACCATTCGGGAAATTTTGCATCCATACTTCCGCAGAAAAATCCGGAATGGTAACCATTCACATTTTACTAGCAAAGCATTGCGTTACTGAATCCTGAAAAGTCTCCATTGCAGGAATGATTACCATTCTGGATTTTTGTACCGACATTCACATCCCAAATATCCTGAGAAGTGCACACAGTCAGAATGTTTACAATTCCGGTATGTGTGTTTTTTGGTTGTCATCCACAAAAGCAAGAAAACTGTCCACGGCCTGAGAGATAACCAGATCGGTTTGTAAATCTCTTTCGAAGTCTTTGGAGACGAAGTGATCCGAACAAATGCTTATATTTTTCGGATTGAACTTGTCTTGTCGCTTGCAAGCTAACACCCACTTTATTAAAATGTCAGGGTCGTCTGGAAATCTGTGAAAACTTAACGCACAGTCACAACGCCCAGAAACGTTTCTACAGGTTGCAACCGCACAAGCGGCCATTGTATACAGTAGCCTATACAGTCACATCCATGGTGATGGCGAGACAATTTCCCTTTTGTACGAGTGTAAGAGCGCTTATGCAACACAGATAATGTATTGAAAATACAAACAGTAAACTAAATAATGTAAAAACACTGCGGTATAACTATGAGCTCACAACGAAACAGGTCGGGCAAAACTGCGGTCCGAAACTAGCAATGAACGGCACGCAGCCCTAGGCTCGGAGGAGCGCTGCGCCGCAGTGACGTCACACCCCGAAGTACTGTTAATCAAGCCAGTTCGCTCGGCACAGCCCCTCTTCTCTTAGTGACTTTGACTCAGGGCTCATTAGCGAGTGTGGTCAGATGACAGATAACAGGCCGGCATAGCAAGACTTTCCAGCGATACAGACTCCTTCTGGTGTTCATTTCCTATTCTAAAACAACAATAAACACTCTTTTTTTCAATATTGCAAATTTATTACAATTTTGAATGAGTTGGGGGGGGGAGGCGAATGGATAAGGCATTTATTCCCAGCGCCTATTTAACTCGTCTTTAAAAATGTTTAGTTTTAAACAACGAGAAAATAGTCGGTCTAATATGCTGTGACAAGGAAATGTCATTCCTTTCGTTAATAAAGAAAAGGGAATAAGGATTACTGCCACCTTGATTTAATTGAACTTTTCAACTACATACTAAAAATGTATTTAGTTATTTAACATATAATTGCTGACGAATAAAGTAATTCCTAGTTTTCATATAGTTACATACGGAGTTCTTCTGTAGCCGCCATCGATGACGGTTCGGGATTTTTGAACCTCGGCGTCGGGGTTGCGACGTCACTGTGTTTGTGCCGTTTGACGATTTTGCGAGTTTAATAGACTTTCGAATAATGGCTTTGTCGAGTTTTGA
Organism: Dryococelus australis; assembly: GCA_029891345.1. NCBI lineage: Eukaryota > Metazoa > Arthropoda > Insecta > Phasmatodea > Phasmatidae > Dryococelus > Dryococelus australis. Next base: position 33,331,271 of record CM057004.1, read on the forward strand.
GGATTTTGCTGCCTTGTTTAACCACGTTTTTCGTTGTTTTCGACGTTTCTTGTATTCGAATTTTTGAATTTTTGCTTGCTGTATGGGTTAAGCCTAAGGCGATAAAGGTGAAGAAGAAGAAGTTACATACAGTACTGTGACAGACATTATAAATTGGTGGACTACGATGCACTAACATTACTACTCCAGAATATTTCTTAATCGTGAAGGTAACGTATAAGCAAATAATATTTAATAATCAGTTTAATTTTTACCCACACACTATTGTATTCCGAATTAATATTCATTCATAATTTAAGAGACGTTCGAACTGATGTTATGAATGTAATTAAGTATAGATACGCATGGCCAGATTTGACGTGGTGGCATTTGAACATTACAGTTTGTAATACCTTTTTTATTATAATGGCTTTAAATTAGAGTGTCTAAATTCCCATTAATTATAGATGAATCGTAATTAACTGTTATTATTTGGAGAACTCTAAATATATATCTACTTGCCACATATATGATACTATAAAATTTCCTGCCATTGCACGCTGTCGATGCTGAGTAATTTACTAACATTTGCTTCATAAATATCCGCAAATAATTGAATTCATTACCATTGAGGCTGATTTCCATTATCGTGCTGTAAATAAACGAGTAGTATGAAAATAATGCACTATAAAAATCCATACAACGCTTTCTGTATAGAAAGGAAAAACATTTCTTGGAGGTGTTTGGTTTTTAGTAATACAATATAGGTTTAGTTCAAACAAGGATTACAGATACATATAGGTTTCCTGTTATTAGAATGTTTCTTAATATGTTTTCGTTAATTGTATTACTACATTATTTATAGCAAATACACATTATTTGAGCGTATTTTGTTTAAAGTAAATAAATCTTGCTTCATACCAAAGGAAAAGGTTTAGCGATGTTAAAAGCTCTGTGTGTGTGTGCGTGTGTGTGTGTCTCTCTCTCTCTCTCTCTCTCTCTCTCTCCTCTCTCCTCTCTCTCTCTCTCTCTCTCTCTCTCTCTCTCTCTCTCTCTCTCTCTCTCTCCTCTCTCTCTCTCTCTCTCCTCTCTCTCTCTCTCTCTCTCTCTCTCTCGTGTTATATATTTGATCTTCCTGACCCTGGTCACTCGTCCTGTAAGGTTCCAGATCGATAACTCGCGTTATCAACCCAGACTTTGGCAACTCCAGTTCCAATCCCTACAGAGAGAGAGAGAGAGAGAGTGACATTTTTCCCTACCATTTATTCGCCCGCGTGAGTTGACTAACTACTGCTTCAGCTTCGATTTTTTAATTATGGCCGACTTTTGACTTAACACTAGTATAGCGTCAGACCCCATCTTTAGTTCATAAACTGACGTCTAAAGTATTTGCAGTTGAATATTTTTATTTTAACCTAACGAAGTACAATTAAAAATCCCTGTTGCCAGAAACGGTGTGAGTGTAATATTTTATTGCTGAGAAGTAACATAACTATTTATAAAATGGCTATAATAAGAGCAGCATAAAATTATGTCTTCATCTTGCTTAAGTTACGGTCATTAGTAAAGCATGTAGGTAGTATAAATCTGCAAAGGTTTATCAGGTTTTTTTTTTTTTTCATTATTCTGAATTTAAATATTGTGGTTCAATAAATGGCGTATTTTATTATGATTTTATCTTAATAAGTGTAGGACTTTTTTTTAATGTGCGTATCTTTCCAAGTAGTTATCGTAGTAAATGTGTTCTGGATTGAAGGGAATATTTTGTCTCCCTGTGTTTTGTAGTCAGTCGGTTCCAGTTGAGTCCAAGTGATTTAATGGTGTCAGTTGAAAGGTGTCCCATACACTTATGGTGTGTGTGGCTATTTCGTATTGCAAAAGTAATTTTAGCCCAGAAAGCCCCGAGAACATACCTACGCTCTATCTAGCGCTCTCACTTATTTACATAGCTATTTTCACACACTGTCTACCACAATTCACTCGCTACGTAGAAAGTAGCATATATCTGTTTGAGCGTTCCCTTCTACGCTACAGAATTGACTCCCATACTTGGGGCCAGCTGTAAAGCAAAGTTTGCATTACAACACATAATCTCTTCTCAGCTGAATATGCTTTATATTTCTGTACAATATTGTAGCATAACGTGTTGTCTTCATGTTTTCCTCACTGCTTTTTGGAGTTATGATTAAAGTTGATTAGATTTGTCTAGTATATTAATCGCCACATAAGTAATATATATCTGCAATGTACGCAGTTATTAGTTTAATCAAAACGTAAGTTTCATTCAAATACAGGCTAGGCAATGACTAGAAACCATAATTAGTTTTACAATTTAAAAAAAATTTTAAGTATTGCAAACTAAATATTTTTGGGGACGAATTCGTTTTAACTTTTCTTTCCATTCATTCTCTTGAGTCAGTAATTTTTGGAGTCATTTTGACCACGCTCTCTCACATCTAGAGAAAGCCGAACCAGTGATGGCTGGGAACCCACTACTGGGGTGACTCGTGACTTTATTAAATGATCGGCAATCAAGTGATTTGGTATGTACTAAAGTAGTTAAAATCACGACGTTCTGCCAATTTTACCTAACCTTTGTGTAGCCAGGGGATGTAAATCTCAATGTTGCACGAGTCCTTTTACTAACTCTATGCTCCCATAGCGGGGAGGGGGAAGCTAATTTGATAGAATGCACGGATTTGTGTTTGTATATTTTGAAAAACAAATAAAAATACCTAAGCTCTTTCAAATGAAATGAGCAATGTACATTTCATTAAAAAAAAAAAAAAACATTTTATAGTACTTTATCGTATTGCAAGCCCATGCAAATGATCCAAGTCTAGCAAAACAGAGCTCGGAGACTGCTCGTTTTAGTAGGCAAAACACAACGTGTCATGCTGGGAACACAATAACGTGACAGACGCGACGCGATGGGCGCGACGCGGATAAAATCGTTTTCCAGCAAATTAGGATCGAGACTTCTGTGACGTCAATGCGACGAAAATGGCCCGCGCACAAGATTTCCTAATAGAAAATATTTTTAATTTATTCGTGTCGCGGGCGCGACAGGTCTGTAAATCTGTCTAACCCGCCATATTTTTGGTGCTAAAGTTTTGCGTTCTCTATTATTTACCGCATCAATACGCAAAGCTACGCATTTTAATGCCTATATGTAATAATAATTACAACCATGTTTTCACACTCACAGTACCAGCGGACATGGACAGATTTTGTTTTTTAAGGATTGCAAAATAAAAAAAATTATGGAAACATTAATGACCATCATAAAAGAAACCATTTTTATAAAATATTTTAAGGTGTTGATCGCGCGGCGGATAAATCTAGTGTGCGCATTAAATCGCCCTGCGCATCGCATCTGTCTCGTTATCGTGATTCCATCATCAGCCTCGCCCAGCAGCAGCAGAAACCCACAAACAGGTAGGAAACATTCGCTTCCAGACAGTAAGCCGATCGGAAGGAGAGATAAAGAGATGCCTAAGTAGTTTCCCTCATGCTTCCCCTTGAACTCTTCTGCCCCGTGACTGGAAGAAGTTCCAGTTCTCGCCACTGTCATCTTTTCTAGCAGCACTGCATTGCCGAGAGAAAGTACTGAAATTTGAAGAGAATTGTCTTTAAAACGACTAATTTTGTGCTTCTAAATACACGTAGTTTGGCATTTTCGGACACGGCATTGATGTGTGGCAGCAATAAAAATGCTGGTTATTTATTGTTTCTTCTGTAGATGCCGTAGTTATTACCCTGGCTCACTGTGTATGTACGGAGTGGGAAACAATTTCCCACGACCCTGCACTCATCGCCAGCGAAAATTTGACGCTTTTTTTATACAATTAGTTTGGCTTTCTCGGATGTTGTAAAGGTGTTTTCTAGCCATACGATGCTAGCAAAATGACTTGGAAAGTAGCATATCCTAGTTTTATCTGTATCAGAGTTTTATATAATGTATAGTGGATAATTTATCCGAAGTCTGCACATTGACCTTATGCAGAGGTGCAAATAAATATTATTTAATAACAGAAATATTTTACTTGCGTAAACCAATTTTCATCACAACAAAGCAGAAGGTTGTATGTTCACATGATTAAAATCTTGTACACATATTTTCAACAGGTCTCGTATTATGAAGCGACAGATCAATGCAATTGATTATTAAATCTCTCTACTAAAATTAAAAAAAAAAAAAAAATAACGATCAGGCATGCACAATAAAAATAGCGTAGCAAAGTAGTGTACGAAATTTCATCGAGATCGGCCAACAAAACTGTAGAAGGTATATTTTGATTGAAACATTTCCAAGAGAGAAACATTTTGGGGAAATAATTGTTCTACGTGATAAAAATTTATACTGAATTATTGTTTACGTTGTAAGTTCCTGAATTTACCACCAAGATAAATAAACACGTATACACCGCCTCGCATTTTAATTCAAAATGCGTACTCACTTCTACGGAATGTCGTCAGAAGGCGGTGGCCCATCCGTCGGAAGTTAAAGTTTGTGATATATTTAACGCATGGGGGGAGGTTTGTTTGCGATTGGTCGAAGATCACGTGACCGCCTGACGAGCGAGCTACTGACGGATGTTGTGATTCCATCTTTACATGACCGTCCGAGAACACGAGTCGATACCTCGGTAGGTATTTCATTAGTTTTTAGCAAATAATGCTACGAAACTGCTTCGTGTGGAACGTGCGTCCTAAGCATTCCGAGCTGCTACGAATAGCTTCAATTTCTGTAACGAAAATTGTATTCTGCATTAAATTAATGAATGCGATTCCATTGCCGTCGGTTTGGTTGTGGTTGTATTTTTTATATACCGGTAAAATTACGTTCACATCGCTCTAGTCACGCTAATTTTATGAGTCAATTTTTGTTAAAGTGATGTCCTCGTTAGACAGACAGGTAACGACAAACGTCCATGTTGTTAGACCCTGTAAAAACAAAATTCACAAAACGGATTTTCATTAAACTTGCATCTAGTGATAAATGTCATCTTACAGGTGTGCTGTAAAAATGAACCTAAAAATTCGGATCAGTTTGGTTTAGTTACTGAGGTTTTGTGACAGCCATTTTTGATATTCGTAACATCATTTGAAAACCGGCCATTTGCATACATATAGTGTGTTTATATAATTAGTACTTTCAGAGTTGTTTGTACCTTAAATCCCACACAGTTATCAATAAGAATTTTAATAGTCCCAAGATAGTGTAACGACTGTATGCAGCGGGAGAATATTATTTTGTAATATTCTACTTAAATAAAGTAACGTGTCATTTAAGTGTTTAAGCGCGCAGTTTTCCTTAGTTCGGCCCATGCTGTTCACGGTGCAATGGGCACTTTTAAAAGCCCTGCTTAAGATCTACTTGTATGCGTGTTTTGTATTCTTCCCCCTTATGTAAAATTAACATTGCCATGGGCCTCATCATGCGTTGGTCAAGCGAAACTGTGGAATTATTAGAAAGTAATTATTATACAAATCTGGTAATTTTTACATTTGCGTGCATTAAAAAAAAAAACAGAAAGCGGAAGAAATAACTTTGACTTCACAATTCGTTACCTAACACTTTTTGATGTGGAACTACTTTCCAGCCACCATTACGAACTTTACTGGGCGCATGTCACTCGGAGCGTCCGTTAAAAAATATTAAGACATGGGGCAGTGCCTTTTTTCTAAGGTTGGTGTTAGTAGTGCTCACATTCAAAGGCACACGTTGCTGTATTTTACGGACTAAATATCCAGTGTTATCTCGGATTATTTCATTTATATGATACTTACAGAATGGCGAAAATTCGAACCTTGCAGATATTTAACGAGGAATGTCCTAAATAGCATGGTGCTTATGTGATGAAGGGAAATGACCCAACTGTTCGATTCTTTTGAGGCACTCAAAGGATAAAGAAAATAATTTCCAAAGATTATATCATTCATTTCTAAAAAGTAAGAACCACATAATCAGTAGTCGCAAAGAGAGATTATTTTCCGAAATTAACGTGTGTATATTTTCAGTGTACACTGTTGTGTAAATAAATACAGCGGACTTGTGAACAGCTGATTATAAACACACACTAAGTAGCGATGTTTACTCACTGGCATGCGGCGGAAGAGTACACAGCGGGTTTAAAAAGTGCTAACTGTATCGTGTACATTCGGTAAAGGCCATGAAAACTGATATAGACTATTCACGGTAAAGTGAGCACTTTTGAAAGCCCTCTCATTTGAAATAGCAGTAAAGAAATAAATATTTTAGCACTGGGTGCTAACCAGAGTGCGCTGAAATCTACACACTATTGTTTATTTCGTACATTGTAATATATATTTAAAAAGGTATTTAAAGCATAAAAAAAGGCTGAAATGAAAAAATGTAACTAGGGCCTTAAGAGTGCTCACTTTACTGTGAACAGCCTATACGTGCGTAGTGTCGCTGTCGCGATGTGTAATGGTGTAGTCACAGTACTCCGACAAATCCGACACGACAAGATCTGAGCAGCAGCCGAAAAGCAACGTCACTTTGATGTCAGTCTGACAAAAGTAGATTCTATTTTCCGTCGTGTCGGGCTCGTCGGGACGCACAAAGAATGTAAATACAACATTGAAAAACAAAATTTCGTTTGTGCTTCTCTACTGTAGTAAATAAATAAACAAACTAATACTGCGCCAAAATCACATTTTTGTTTTAAAATACTTTTTTACGCGTATGAATTAGATACTGCCAAAAGAAAGAATCATTCTCTTTATCACGAGTTTGGAATCGTAAATATTGGATATTGTATGGATGGATAAATTGCCGTTTTAAGATTTTCCATCTGTCGAGTACCACATTTGTCGGGCAGATTTCTTCGGGGTATTGTGAACACTGAATAAAATATATGAAATATCTAAGAGCTCTGACGTGTTCGCTGGTTTATTGTGATTTAACCCTCCTCACAATAGCGCGATGCGAAGCGATGTGACGTCACGCCGAACCAGCCAATCGTTCATGTCGCTGAATCGCTCGCGACGAGAGCGCTAAGATGCTAACAGAAAATTGTAAATGACAGTCGAAAACAACTCCCAAATGGCACATTCCGCAGTTGGCAGGGAACAGATGCAATCAAATATTGTGTGTAGGTGCTTTGTGGTACATCTGAAAGTACGAATATTGTTTTTTTCTCTTCTGAAAACTGCATTTAAGTATCTGAATACGAGTACTATAATATTAATGTTTTTTTTTTAATATTATTAACGGCACTGTATGTATAAAAAAAAAAACAAATTGCTGTATTCACATGTCTGTACAACGGACGTTTACGCGACAAATTAAAAAATTACTTATTTTCTTTAACAGGCATAATAAGCAATCTTTTGCTTTCTGTAATTGAACAAGCTTATACGATTAGGAGACTAGAAGAAGGCAAAGTTATCACAATACTTATAATAAATAATAGTCATGTTACACACTACTCTGTTGTAAGTTGTGTGTGTGTGGTTTAGTGGGTTGGTGCGCGGTTTGCGCCGCATAATTTTGGTTTGAGTTCAAATCTCCGTCATGCAACGAGATTTTGTACTTATTTGATGTGGTACATTATTATTGTTTATAATTGAGGTTTTTGTGGGAAATGTATCACATAAAATAACTAACAAAATTCCGTTATACGGCGGAGATTTGAGCTCTGAAACCTAAAACCCAATGACATAAATCCACAGTTATCGCGTATTTTATAATGTGGTGTTTATCGTTTTAGTATGACCGTGGGAGGGTAATTCTTAAGACTAGGGGCTTTTTCGAAAATCGAAATAATAATGCCAGGATATGTTAGATATGATTATTGGTAATCATAATTACTAGGAATTTTGGAGGGGCTTCAAGTAGTTTTCGTCAAAGCTGTGTTAATGCAATAAAACACGTTTAATTTATGTAGAATATATTTATATGGGGTCGCTTAATTGTTTTAAATTGAAGAATACTGTCTGCAACGAATATTTAATGCGTAAAACGTAATTTACGTGGTATATTTATTTGTGGCGCTGAGGTTTATATTGGTAAACACAGGTATGGAACGATGTCGGGACATTATGTAATTCTGGTGAATTACTCAAAGCTTACCTGGTCCATATTGACGAGAGGATAAAACGTATTACTAGTAGAATAAATATAGATATAGTAGATAGAACCTCGTTCATAGACGGTGATTATCTTTGGAGGCGATGTATGCCGCCATGTTATTTTCACTGCACTGCGCATGCGCGTATACCGCCATGTTATTTTCACTACACTGCGCATGCGCGTATACCGCCATGTTATTTTCACTACACTGCGCATGCGCGTATACCGCCATGTTATTTTCACTACACTGCGCATGCGCGTATACCGCCATGTTATTTTCACTACACTGCGCATGCGCGTATACCGCCATGTTGGTTGACGTCAGATGGATTGTGGACGTTACTTTGCGCCGGTCCTGGTTGAGGCTTCGGATCAAACGCGTGTTTTATTGCAATTCATGCTTTTTGAAGTTTTAAATCTAATAATTGTGTGAAATTAAGAGCTATGCTATTATAGCAGGGATAAGGTAAATTATTATATATGTGCGGTGATTAGTGTGTGCGTTTGTAGCGTGGTTAAATTGACGGAAGTGGAGTGGTTATTCGAATACGCCGAATGATTTGGTGAGTATTGGCTAAATTAGATAAATTTTTTGGTGAAAAATATTTCGGAAAGTGGTATAATTTCACTCTACTAATTACACGGAATGAATTTACTAGGGGCATCAACATTTTACCAGTATAAACCCCATAAACGATAGTGGGGAAGGTCAAGAAATGTTGGGGAAGGTTATGAAGGTCAGAGAATGTTGGGGTGAAACGAGTGAAACATAGGTACAAAATTTAATATTTATGGACGAAAACATGTTTAATTGCAAAAATACTGTACAAGCGTAGCCATACATTATGCACCGACCCAGAGTCCCAGCGCCAGCAGGGGAGCAAATCCCATTAACAGTGATTCGTTGCGCGCCGGCAGTTTTTTTTTAGTGGTGACTCGAAGCTTCACGCATCAGCGATGCTTGGAGTTTCCCCATAAATTATGTGTAGCCTATTTGCATTGATAAAGAATGTGTGTGTTTTGAAATGTAACTTTTTTTTTTTGTATCATGAAAACATGTTTAGTTGAAAAAAAATTGAACTGAACAGTACCTAAATTGACAATATTACCAATACAAGCTACAAATACGATAGTGGGGAGGGCTATGAAGATCAGGGAAATTGAGGGGTAAAAGTTTATAATGAAAATGTACTTATTTTGTATCTTTTTAACCTCACAATTTCCCTGATCTTCATAGCCCTCCTTGCTATCATTTTTGGGGGTTCTATTGGTCGAATGTTGATGCCCCTAGTAAATTTGTGTTCTGTGTAATTAGTAGTGTAGAATTATACCACTTTCAGAGATTTTTTAATTTTTCAGAAAAGCCCCGTGGTAGTTAATTGAAGCGTTTCCCGTTACTTGCGCGGCATTAAGTTTCATTTTGTACATACATAAGTTTCACAGAACCCGTAATTTTTTGTAATCTGGTATATACGACTTGAGGTTGTTACGTGGGCGTCCGCCATCTTGTCTGTCGCAGCTCCGTGGGTATAGTAGAAATTTAGAACACGTTCTATTACGGATTTGGCCAAGCCCATGGGTACGACAACTGTTATACCCGGGCCAGAACCCTCCGGAGGGGGCTGGATTGTAACCTACACGGGAGCAGAAACGCTAGCAGAAAATGGGTTACGGATATGGGCACCGTGTAGGGCCGGCTTAATCAACCCCACTTGTCGTTATCAGATCTTGCGTCGCTGGAAGTCGGGTTCCAGCCTCGAGCTCATTATTTCCGTTCATGTCCTCGTGTGGCGTTTGTGCAGAAAAGTAGCATGTAATTGGTACACTTCACTTGCGCATATCATATGTACCAAGACTCTTCGCCAGCCTTGGTCAAAGTTACGGTTGACTTGAAAGATTTGGGCAGCTCTTAACAGAGAGGTCTTGAGAGCCGGTGAGGTTGAAATAAGGCGAGAATGGAGCAGCGCCGGGAATGTAAGGGCGGGGGAAACGGGAGATCCCCGAGAAAACCCGCCGACCAGCGGCATCGTCCGGCACGATTCACACTTGCGAAAATCCGGTTTCGACCCGACCGGGGATTGAAACCAGTTTGCCTTCGTGAAAGGCGAGCAGGCTAACCGCTCAGCCATCGCGACTTAATTTTAAAAACCAGTCATAAAGCTTTGAGTCAAAATATTTGTGACTTTTTAAACTTTCTGTTTAGTTCATTAATTATTATACGGAATGATTCAAAAGTGACTATACTTAGGGGTTAACAAAAATTTGCCATTCATGTCACACAAGGAAAGTATGTTAGGATGCCATTACAAAACATGATCAATATGCCCCATGTCAATGCGTTGTAGCCTTTGATTTTGCATGCCATGCAGTGTTTGAGCACAAGCATCGCAATTGCGGCGTGGCAAGTGTCAAGTTACCTAAAACACAGGAACAATAAATATTATTTGAATTGTGACTTTGGTGGCACAAATAATATTTCGAAACATTCCTACGTACGGTAACTTTTTTAATCTTCCTGTAGTTTTTGTGCGCTTCAAATTAGGAAATGGCCGCAGGTAGGCGAGTTAGCCGCAAGTCGAGCTACACGTGGTTCTCGGCATCGTATTTGCGAAACCTACGTTTGTAAGATGTCACTGCCTCTACCTGCACTGTCGTACTCACCAAGAGTACAGTTTTATTTCCTGAGGATGTGCCTGCCTTCGGGCTGAAACCCAGGCCCAAGATGAATTCCGGGCCCCTGAGCAATGCGTGCTGTGGGCCCCTGCCCCCCCCCCCTTTTTTTTTCTTCCATCTCCTCATAAATCGACCATTTACAGCGACTTTGTCATCTATGCAAAAACAGTTAAGTGTAGAGTGTCGAAATTAGATTTTTTACTTAATACTTCCTTTTATAAATACATTTACGAGTCGGCCCCTACCCGGGACCCTGAGCATTGCACTCCCTTGTCCCCCCCCCCCCCACCTTTTCATCATTCCTTCCTTTCTCGGTGGACATCGTATACCTGCGTGTACTGTATTTTACCGGGCAGGCTGACTGGCGTGCGCCAAGTGAAATTGTAAAAGGCACGGAGGAGGGGGGGGGGTGCAGTTCCATGTCTTAATGTCGTTAAGTGTTGGGTAAACATTTGTAAATGCTGAAATGATTTTGTTAGCTTTGTTTTTTTTTTTTAATGCATATAATTGTACCAATTGGCAATTTTGTAAAATATTTGCATGTGACATTTGTACAGTTTCACGCGATAGACGCGTGAATAAAGCGATCAGGCTCATGACAATGTTATTTGGCATGTAGTGTAGGGGCGCGTTTATACGCAGATAATAATTCGCGATAGTTCTATCGCGCGAGCTACAACCGTATTACTATCGCCGTGTAAACTGCAACTATTCTAGTGTAAACCGTGTAGCATCATTATCGTGATAGTGCGGGACACAAATTTGTATACGAGTTCACTTTGACAGTACCATTGCAGAGATATTTTGATTCCGTTAATATCTGTCTATGTTCTTACACTATGTGACGGTATGACAGAACGTATAATATAGGTTTGACAAGACAGTATTGACAGCATATTTGTCACATAGTAAACCACGGGAACAATATTTCGTTAATATAACATTAATATCCCGTCACGATTTGTAACTACCGTAACAAATATCAACCTCGTGACAAAAAGATCTAAGTGTAGGGCTTATCGATGTATATACACAAGTGTTGTCGGACATGTCCTTTTTGAGATTAACTGCCACAGCATGTGTAGGTCGTGTGTGTAAACAGGACCTATCGTCACAGTTGTCGCACACTTTCGTGATATAGGCTGTTCAGGGTAAAATGAGCACTTTTGAAAACCCTTATTAAGATCTACTTGTATACAGAGTATTCTTCCGCCTTACGCAAAATTAACCTTGATATGGGCCTCGTCACAGTAGTAGGGTTTTCACGTTACCTGGGATTAATTGCTAGATTATCGATTTGATCGAAAGGGTTAATCCTTAATCCGATCAAATATTGAAAGGGTTAAATTTTATTGACAGGGGTCAATTTACTGAAAAGGTTCATTTTTAATTGCATCAATTTTTTTGTTTGGTGCAAGAATGTACTACGGCTCTTTCATTTTGTGGGGAGCAACTGTGGTACGTCCTCACCCTTGGAGCTCTGGCACTTGGATGGGGTGTGGCGTATTGGGGACAGGATGTGTGTGTGTGTATGTATATGGTGGGTTTAGTGCAAGAGTGGCATAAGTGTGGTTTTTTGTGGTGGTATTGCTCGTAGACGGTGTTGGTAGATAGGCGATTTTGAAAGATGCGATTTACATGTTAGTAAATACAAACAATTAAATAGACGACTGTTTTTGAACGCAATTAAACGTTACACACGAGAAAAAATAATAATTGCAGAGTTTTTAAACGATTTCTACCTATGAATAAATAACACAAAAGAGAGAATGATAACTACCTGGTATCGTAAAGAGATGGATTCATCTACAACGTGCTTTTACTACCCCGATCTGTGTGTTAGAAATATAATTCACACCTTCTGAAGAAACACATTTCCAACAAACCACTTTTAGCTTTAGCAGTTATTCCTTGAAGACCAAAATGATACAAAAAAGACGACAAAATATAACTTCTATATCAGGGATGTTAACTGTCCAAGACCTATCATCTTTATTGACATCCTTAGTAAAAGGCTCATTATTACGACAACCTTTCCTCGGGTAGTAACCAGAAGAATGAAGGTGCCTCCGATACATGTCAGGATGAAATCTGAGGGGGGGGGGGGAACAATAAAAAATGTTAAGTATCGTGAAAATTAATTCATATTTGCATATTATATTAAGCTATTAATACAACACAGATAAATACCTAAAACAAGGTAAGAACACACAAAAAAAAACGAAAGCCGAAGTCCAGGATCAGCCCGCACCTACTACTTAACCCACTCGCTCGACATTTAACACGCTTCTGTGCCAACTCCGCAGCATCTCCATATCTGTAATGCTGCTGCTACAGGCTGGGACCTTAATACCAGATGTACTTCCAAGCCCCACCAACCCGCTACTTGCAGGCGATAAACAACTTCCGGTTACAACCATCACTAACACAATCTAAGAGCAATTCACTACCAAACCAAAAAAAATACACGTAGGCCATTCTTGCACAAAATTCACCATATATACCCTGTCCCCACGAAAGGAAAGACCCTTAGTACACTCTTGCACCAAACTCAAGAAAATAAAAAAAAATGATTTAATTAGAAACTGACCCTTTCAATACATTCAACACTTTCAATAAAATTAAACCCTTTCAATTTTTGATCGGATTAAGATTGGACTAAGGATTAGCCCTTTCAATCAAATCTATAGTCCATCAATTAATCCCAAATAATCCCAGGTGAAGTGAAACCCCTACGCCCCTACTACTCGTCACTTTATCCAAACGTCGATCTTGTGCAACTGTGAAATTATTACAAAAGAATTTTTTTTTTTTTAGTGCCCATTAAATGCATTACAGAAAGTGAAAGAAATAATGAAAATTATCACAAATGATTACCTGACCCTTTTTATTTCGAAGTTAAGATGTGGAACTACTTTAGAGTCATCGTTACCAACTTTACTGGGCGCATGTCACTTGGTTCTCCCGTTCAGATATATGCAGGTAATGACTTTTTTCTAAGGTTGATTTCAAAAGTGCTCACTTTATCGTGAACAGCCTTTAGCTAGTATCGCCGTGTAAACGCGCCCTAAGAATAATACACAATGTTTGTACAAGCATGCAAGTAGAAGCCTAGGAGTTTTTCCCATGTTTGAATGTAGAGAAGCACGGGATCGATAAGGGCGACATTGGCAAGCGCATCAAGTGCGCAAGGCTCACAACTTGCGTGCAGTGGTCTCGTCGCACAAGCATGCAAGTAGAAGCCTAGGAGTTTTTCCCATGTTTGAATGTAGAGAAGCACGGGATCGATAAGGGCGACATTGGCAAGCGCATCAAGTGCGCAAGGCTCACAACTTGCGTGCAGTGATCTCGTCGCACTGCGCGTACCTACGGTTCTTAGCGGTGACCCTATTATTTTACTGGTGGGAAGTCTGTTTTAGAAAGATGCAGTGCAGGGCCCTCGAGTAGTGTTTTGCGTGTATCTGACGCGTATATTTTGAGATGGGGCGCTTAGAAAATGCCATTTTTATGTACCAATCGTGGAGTACTTAAGGTTGAAGTACAGCAACTGCCTATGGACACTGCACCCGACTGTACAATGCGAAGAATTCGTAAAGAATGAGTTCACACGCCATAAAAATTGTCAGGAAAGTGTGATCCTTGCGGTATACTAAATAAGAATCTATATATTTAGCACCATTATAAAATAATGATGCCTACGTTCTACTGGCCAGTGTACTATTTTTGTGTAATTGGAATGATGCTAATTTCTCTGTATTTCTTTGCTAGTTTCTGATCTTTGCCAATGAGAGCAAGGAGACGTGTCACGTGGACTTTATTTACATTGCAACATAATTTTGGCAGTATTAATAAATGCGTAGGAAAAACTTGTGTATATTCAGTTTCGAGGTTATCTGTATAGGTACTCAGCCGAATTCATTGAAAAGCATTGCCAGTTTCTTTCCTTCAGGTTAGCCATTCTCTTGTCCACAGTCGTTTATTTCACCTACAAAGTTTTATTTCCAAGATCCATAAAAAGGAACGAAGTGTAATCACGGCGATCTTTCTTCGCTGCGCGGGTTTCTTTGTTTATTTTCGCCAGCTGTTAAAAATTGTTATGGCTGCCTGCGTTACTAGTTGACAGATGCCGTGTCCGAAACGGCTTGGAGACCATTATTTAGGTAACTAAATAGACCACGTGACCAAGTTTAGGCCCTAAATATTTGGGTGTTCCAGCAGGATTTACAACAGCCCGTCACGTTCATCAGACATCCGCCCATCCGTCATACGTCCGTCCCAGCCGAGTGATTTACGACACGTCCGTCGAAAGATCATTGCTGCAAACTAATAAAAACAAAACTGTTTACAAATAGGAAGAAATGGCCCACAAGAAGTGAAAATATTTTGCGGTATTGTGTTTCTAAGTACCAA
Source organism: Dryococelus australis (assembly GCA_029891345.1). NCBI lineage: Eukaryota > Metazoa > Arthropoda > Insecta > Phasmatodea > Phasmatidae > Dryococelus > Dryococelus australis. Next base: position 33,346,434 of record CM057004.1, read on the forward strand.
AAACAACCATACACGTATGTAACGGAAATATATATGTATGTAAAAAAATTAAATACCAAATAACGTATGGTTTTATTATTTTTACTGTTGTACAAAAGGAGGTCGTGTTTCCACAAATAATTATCAATTAATCTTCAGAAAAAATCTAACGTAATTTCATTTTACAGTTACATGAACAAACATACTAAAACAAAAGACAGCCAAAACACTGCACGCACTACACAGCCGTGTAAAGAACTCAGAATGAACGAGTAAACGTGCATGGTCAGAAGGCTGTAATTTCATCCTTTCGTCCGTCAAAAGCTAAAGTTTGCCAAGGTTTTGACGGACGGGTAGAATTAATAGCACCTCTGATTGGCTGTTAGTCACGTGATTGACGGACGGATGACAGACGGACGGGTCGTTGTAAATCCTGATTTAGGGTTGAAATTTACTGAGGTGAAGCAGCACACTTGATCCCCAAAAAGGTCCGTAAAATCGTCTGCTGCTGTTTGTTTACGTTTTATTTCACGCGTTGTGGTGGAAACGCTGGTACTGTTCTTGAAACACTGCACAATACACGCACGTGAAAAAAATGGAAAATCAAGGATCTACATGAAGATATTTCGAAATAAAGTTCGTACTTTGTATTAAAATTGCCAAAAAAAAAAAGGCGGATAGTTATTTGAAATTGTATGTTAATAGCAGGGAGCGAAGAAATAACGAGAAGGTTGATATCGGCTAGAAAGACATGAGTTATTTACAAGACAACGGGGTTACGTGAAAATGCTTGGGGAGTAAGTTATTTATTGATAGGGTGAGAAATAGAATAACGTCGAAATTCCACAAGTTTGTAGTTTCCAACTTTGTCGCATGTAGTGCTCTTACAAGCCGCTCGAAACCATCCACCCTAAATTCCAAAACCCTAATCCTCTAAATTTGCAGTTTCGGACACGACTAGAGTAACTCGCAAGGAAACCCATACCGTGTGCGGGCGCGAGTAACCAAATCGCATTGTTCTTTGCCGTACTCGTAAAATAATATCTTGGCGAAACTCGCATGAAACATCGTCCTGTGTGCGCTGGAAATAATTTCTCGGAGAAATCACAAGACCTTAACGTATTTGTATTGCGAAGCGCAGCTAAGTCAGGGGCAGCATGCCAGCTCTAGTCGGGGCGGCGTGCCACATGGATTTCACCTCTTTACTATTCCCGTCACGATGCATGGCCAGTCACGTGTGTGACACACACACACACACACACACACACACACACAATCGTTTCCTTCACGTGTCGCCTGGAGCAGTTTTCCGCGTTTGAGGCCGAGAAGCACGGGAGCGATTAGTACGATACTCGGGCGGCTGCAGACTGGGAAAACGGGGAGAAGTCGGGGAATTTTCAAAGCCTGTGAAAACAGGGTATTCCGAGAGGTCAAGCAATTTTCCTAATTGTTTAAATGTTTTAATTAAATTCTGTGTACCAAAATCAAAAATATTTTAAAAGAAATGCTCTAAAATAAGCCAATGTACTCACTCTTATTGAAAAAAAAGAACAATATTGGCGCTCTTTGATTAGCCTACATCTAGAATATATTTGATAATAGCTTGTATGGATAACTGAGATTTTTTTAAATGTGAAGTTAATACAGATTTAGAAATTGTTGCATTTTAAAACACGAGCACTTATTGCTAGAGTATACTGTAATTTCAATTTCGAAAATATCCCAAATTTGTTTTGAAAAATGTGACTGCTGTCATTTTTTTCATGCACATACACGTTATGGATACGACTTAAGGTCATATTCTCACAAAAAGGGTTTAGGGGCGTAGCTGAAATAGTTAACATAAATTATGACTATCTCACACCATTTTTCTCTATATGTAAGTCGGACAGTCCCCACCTTATTCTTGATGCCGGAGGCTGTATCTATCTAACTGTACGGATGGCGGCGAACACACACACGTGCTCCGAGGCTATTTTTTTTCGTAACCTCCCCTATTTCTAAGTGTAACAGTTCGACCCTACCTCGGACAGACATCTAAGTGCGTCTCAGGCCTTATGCCTACAAGGGAAGGAAATAAAATCATGCAATGAGACATGCATCGCAGCAGGGAGGGATTGAACAGCAATGGCCAGCAATTGGGGCCATGACTACCTCCCTAACTATACCTATAGTTAAATTATAACTTAGAAGAAACTGTAGAAAAACCAGCATAGACACCGTAAAAACTCAGTCGACAGGAAATAATTCAAAATTGTTGCATGAATTAGTCAGAAATGCTACGGGAGAAGATAGTGTGGGGGAAACATGCTCTTTTTAGTAAAGATGGAAAACTAATAGAAGAGGGGACAGTAACTTTATTCATCATTTGCCTTGGTTTTGTGGGTGGGAATGCTGGCTTTAACCAGAGTGGTGCTTGCACATCACTCTGGTGAGACAAGCGGTGCTATTGGGCCTCTTCCCCCCGATTCTCCAGTAGAACCTGAAAACTAAAAATAAAGAGTGAGCTATAAGTAAGTGTCAGCAGGGCCAACACCTTCTGGCTTTTAGATGGACAGGAAGAAACAGTATTAGCCTGTGAAAAGGAAAGATTAAATTAAACTAATATAAATGGCTCAGTACTAACACATGTCCTAGAGGACATATGTGATTAAAACTAATGCTGCGCTACCTCACAGCGAGCATTTCTCTGTATCCATAGGCTGTAACAGTCTGTTTCCATCAATAATTCCGCGAGTTCACGGAGATTCGCAATGGGGAGGGGGTTTTCTTAATTCTTGATGAGGGACTCGCCCAGCTGCTGTAACGAGCACACTATCGCCACCTCTTCAGTGTTGCGGGTAATCTGACGAGAGGCCATCTTGGAATTGGCAGTGGCGAACGGACCATACATACATGCAGCTGGCTGGAAATGAGAGTTGTAAACCTAGCCTAAACTTATTAAAATAACTCGCTAAAATTAATAGCTAACCTAAGCCGAGTTATCCCTTTAGGGCAGCTCAGATTAAACTACCGCAACTATTATAAATTGCCTGTGTGGGGGCTCTCATCAACTGCTGCAGAGAGCACACTATCCCCACAGCCTCTGCACATATTTTCAGATTGTCTGGCCAGAGGCTGCCTTGGAATCGGCAGTGGCGAATGGACCATACACATATGCAGCTGGTTGAGACTGAGAGGTGTGTTACTTGTCTAGTTAAAAAATAGGAATTAAAGTTAGTTTAATCTAGGCTGAGCTGTCCCTTCAGGAAAGTTGGGATTAGTCTACTGCAATAGACTTTAAAGACTGTGCAGGTGGTATAATAATCAACATGGTAGTGTGTTCCATGCAGGGCTAGGGGGGCCTATGCGCTAGGAGTGACTGGGTAGCTTATAGCATTGGTTTTCCTCGATATCATAGACCCAGAGGACACTATAATATATCATATAAATTTTATAATTAACTTTATTTATGTCGGTTTCAGCCATAAATGTTTGTGACAAATGGACACACAAAAAAGTAATTATAAAATAATTTCCTATATTATCATAATTTTCTTGCAAATTCTGCTTTATGAAGCATCCAGAATGGAAATTTGCCTAAACTTTGTTAAAAATACAGTTTATTTTAATCGATTTTTTTTACATTTAGAAAGTGTATTTTAGTAAAATATTGTATAATATTGCAAAATATATACATTCTTTCATGTACAGCATAAATCTCGCTTTTCTGACAATTTTTATGGTGTTGTATAGTCGGGTGCAGTTCTCTGTAGGCTGTTGCTTTACTTCAACCTTAGGAAGTGCTGGCAGAAGGAAGACGAGGTTGAAGATGTGTTAGAAAGTAGAAATGCTGCGAACAGACTGATTTGTTGTCCACATAGGATCCCGTGAAGGTTTTCCTTCTGGAGGTCTTTTATTTTTTAAGGCTAGTACCACCACTGGTGACTACCATGGGTAAATGAATGCCATAAATTTCGAGAAGTGGGTTATGCAGAAAGTATTGCCAAATGACGGAAGCTATAAAATATGTGACGAAGGAAGACTTGGTTGGATTTTGCTCCAATGTCCAGAATATTGGAGACGAATACTGTGAAAAAGACCACCTCATGGAGATAGCTGTTGACGAGTTCCTAATTAAATTAGTTGATGACCGTGACACTGGTAATGCAAGTGATTCCTATTCCGATTAATACAAATGCAGTGAACAAGAAATGTGCAATAACAGTGACGACTCAAGTTTGGCTCAACCGTTGTAGTATATCCTGTGTGTTTTCATTTGACGTCTATAGTAAGGGGATTGCATTAAGTTCTTTCAATATTTTTGTTTCATTTCATTTTCTTGAATGCTTTTACATATACATCAAATCAGGATTTTTAAATACACATATTGCAGTAACATTTACGGTCATTTCAAAGATTCTTGTTAAAAACTTTCATGGACTATTGAGTTTGTATAAAACAATAATCACAAAAGTGTTTATTAGTTTTATCTCTTGTGTTTGGTAAAAAGTGAAATGTGTTATTTGTCTTCTTCCCTGCTTTTTACTTTCAGAGCAACTTTGAACAAAAATCATATTTTGAGATGTTTGCATATTAATTACCATTTAAATTGTATGTATTGTTTAGCAGTTTGAAGTTTTTCTTTACTTATATTGAATATGCTAATGTGAAAAAGTACGCTGTCTTTCCTACACATCTTGTTTGTAAAACTTTTCATTTTTGGTGTGAATGTTATTAATATTAATGGTTGTATTAATAACAGTAATGTGAAAATTTTTATCACCACTAATGAGTGTTGGCTAACTTACGTGGTAAAAGATGCTAGTAGTGTTTTTATTTGAAGTCTGTGTGCTTCAGAATATATGATGGTAGTCAGATGTTTGTGGAACTTAAAGGGGTTAGGAATGCATGCCATGTAAAATGCGAGAATATTTTTAAAGTCTAAATGCGATGATGTGAGAGTATTTTTCAGTTCCGAGCTTGTATTCTAATGTTTGCGGAACAGGCAGTAGGTTCCAGAACAGGTATGTTTTGAGGGAGTGGGGAAGCCCGAAGGCCAGCCTAAGAGGCGTGCAGTGGAGGAGAGGGGACAAGCTAGGACTAGGGAATCCACCCTTAAAGACGTTTGACACAGACAGTAGTTGCCTGAAGATCTTAAGAGCCAGTAAAAACTCTTAGATAAATGGAACCCTTACAGTCTATTCTTCATTAAAATTCAATTTTATTTTGTAAGAAGTATAAAATTCTATTTCATATATCATTGTAAAACAAGCGTATATTTGAACTTATAATTGGCTTGTTTCTGTCAGTTATTATGAATACATGCAGACTTATCATGTTAGAATGAACTCTTACTTGGAAAAAATGTTACATTTCATTAAATGGTATATATTTGAGAATGTCAGCATAGGTTAAAAGCATTTGTTTTTGTAAAACAAATATTATTATCATGTTTGTGAAGAACAGAGAGTGTAAGTACATAAGTGTTTCTGTTTTCAGCAATGGCTATGGACGGAGCAGGAGAAGTATTGGAGTCAACCAGCAACAACCCTTTCGACTTCAACGACAGCCTTCTGAGCCTGCTAGAGTGCCCAGTATGCACGGAGTACATGCGGTCACCCATCAAGCAGTGCAGCAACGGCCATGTACTTTGCAGTGCTTGCAAACAGAAAGTGTCAAAGTGCCCAACCTGCCAGGGTGGGTTCCTCGACACAAGGAACCTGCCATTAGAAAACCTTGCAGAGAAGATGCTGTACCCCTGCGAGAATGTGCTTGTGGGCTGTAACAGGAGACTGGCATACACCGAGGTGTCAGACCACAGCCGTACGTGTGCGCACCGCTTGTATGAGTGCCTCCCAGGGCGTGATGAAGGGTGCAAGTGGATGGGCAGGAGGGGTGAGATTCTTGCACACGTTGAAACTGAACACGATGGTTATGCATGGATGAAAGAAGAAGTAAACACATTGTATTATGACACGTTTGATTTTAGCACCACTAGCAATTTTTCACAAGTAATTAACGCCCATGATGAAATTTTTTGGTTTCACGACAGGTTGAATGCAGATGCCAAAAAATATTACGTAGCTGTCCAGTATATTGGTCCAGTTGAAAACAGATTGAATTTCACTTACAAAGTAGAATTTGTATCTGAATGTAAAAATTATGAATTTATATTCAAGAGTACAACGCATAGCGACACAGAAGATGTTAATGATATATTTGATTCTGAAGTATGTGCTGTGCTAAACTATAACGTAATAGAGGTATTTCTAAAAGATAAATCGTTAGCTTATAATCTAAGTGTTATGAAGTCCACTCAGTGATTTCTTGTCCCGATAAATTTATATTTGGTTGATCCCTGTAGTCTTTTTGTAGTATAGTAGTAATTTTTGACGTGTGGATGTTTGTGAATGAAACATTCTCTTATAAGACTGTTCTTTGATACTTTTGAATTGTTTGTCTTTGTGTACGTAAGTGCTGAGTATTTTAAATTCTGAGACAAATGTCACTAAAATCATATTCATAACAATTTTTTGTCTTCCTGTGTGTGCCCTATAACATTATAGTAGGTTTTATCTTCTTTCAACCCAACTTAAGTATAAAAATAGTGATTTTAAATTAACAAATTGACTGAAAATTGTAACAAATGTGACAGAATTGTATAAAACAGGCACACATCAAACAGTAAGTGCCATGTTAACTACTGATAAGGATTTACTGCAACATAAACTGGGAATTTGTATAGTGTTGTTGAATCAAATCCAAAATCTTGCTCGTAACTGTGATTGACTGCAGCTGCAGACAATTGAACTGAAGATTCGTGTTTGGGTTGTGTTTCAGAATACCAAAATATTTATAGAGCTTTAGTAGTTAATCATCATATATGTTCAATAAGACTATTATTTTTTGCAATTTTAGGTTTATATATTCAGTGGTACTGTAATTACATACATCAGATGTGTATAAATTTATATGACAACATATTTGTAGATTTTAAAGTTTATTATAATGATGTTAAACACAGAAGGTCTGAATTTCCAGTACTTACAATTTACTTTTGCAGCCAAAGAAATGTGATCATCCAAGCAGCCTGCCAGTTGTTATATGCTGATGCTGTGTATGGTATTGTGGTCTTTACTTATAGACACTTTTCCCCTATCCCGTTGTCAGTTCTACATTCACATAACCATAGCAGTGCTGTTGCTGTGTTTCGCCACTTTCTTACATAATTTTGATGGTACACTAGTTTTCTTCTGCCCTCTATCTGCATACCAAGCCTACACATAAGATGTTCCAAAATTCAGTACTTAGACTTTGGGGGAAAATATATGAGACCAAAACAAATGGCTCTCATCAAGCTAATTTGAGGGTGAAACTGAACTCTCAAAAATTATTCTATTTTCCATTGTAATGATCTTCAGTAAGAGAAACATCAGTATGCATACGATTCCCAATACAACTACTCTTAATTTTAAAATGTCATGATGTTGGCTAGTTAACCACTTCCTGACAACATGCAGCCAGTCAGTGATTTTTAGACGTGCATTGAGCAAAGACTGATAGCCGGTTGCACCATTGAAGTTCATTGCTGGATCCATCATTTTTGAACTTGAACGGAGATCACAGAATATTGTTGCACCGTACAATGCATGACTAGAGATTGAGATGAACTTCAAAAACAAACTGCCAAATGTGGGAGTTCAGAGCCATAATTCACTATCAGAGAAGATGTCTAAAGCATGTTAATTATATTTATTTACCAGAAAGAAACATAATATTGTTTTGGTAAGGATTTTGTTGTTGTTTTACAGTTGCAAAATTTAAATTGGGAGATGTATATAAAATGAGCTTCAAACATGATACTTTTTTTTTTCATTCAGAAAGTTTGGATATTTTGTAATGAGATAAGAACATTTACTCCTACCACATACAACAAAGTGGAAAGTTGGAACAGCCACTGAGAAACTGTCATCATTTTTTGCACGAACCAAGCATAACAATTGGGCTTGCATCAAAATTTGCTTGCAATATGATTAGATCACCCATAATTCCCAGATGTCCACTATTTCACATGTTTTATACCAATTATTTAAAGGATTATCAATATATGTTAGTGTAACAGTCTGTGATGGTTATATTACTAATTTCTAATAAAATACGCTAATCCAAATGTTAATTTTATTCATCAAACAAATTTAGTCAGGTAATATAAATCTGGAAAAGACTTTCTCGGAGCCCTGCTAAATATCTACTTGCAGGTGCATTTCGTGTCATTCTGCCAAATGTAAACATCGTCACGTGACTGCCATGTAGCATCTTTCATAAACAATGTTTACATTCCATTGTGTGTGTAGGTACATGTGTTTGTATCCTTTCACTACTCCTAAACACAAATATTGAAATGTGACTTCTACTTTTATACCTGTCAAATGTGTTGTTTACCGTTTACAGCATTTCAAAGATTTCTCTCATATCTCAAAAACCATTACATTCGATTATTCACAGTTTAGGCCTATAACATTATTTAGGTCAGCTTTATGACATTTTAAAACTGCCTGAATTGACAATAGTTCTTATACATTGTTAAAATATTTGATTTCCGTGACATAGCACATTACATGTTAATATTTTGCAGTGTAAAGAATAGTAGTATTTAACCTTTTGTTATTAATATGTGTTGGGTTATTTCTTTATAATGACTGCCTCAGTTGGAATATATATTAAAAAGAAGAAACAACCAGTCCAACGAAAAGACACATTAAATTTAAGCACACAACTCGTGTCGCTTATTTTTTGTCATACAAAATTAAGAGTGCGGTGAACATGCAAACAAATAAGCCTCCATAACAATTATTTTGCTCATATTTCTATGTTTTGCTACTTACTGTTTATTAGGTTTATTGAAATTTATTGGGCTGGACCTAGTGTTTTGTTGGGATTGTGGCAAATCCCATTTTATGACTGTGTTACAAACACATAGGGCAAAGGTACAACGTTGTGATAAATAAACACAAGTGCGTATAAATAATTAACTTCTACATAAAAACACTTCACAGTTAAAATGTATTAATAGTGCACATCAAATATTTGAAATCATGCACACACATACAAGGCCAGCGTGACGACCACCACTCAACAATGCCACGTCCTTTCACACATAAAAGTATATTACTGCTGTGGAAACGCAGATCTATTACAACACCGTAACTTGCCTAGGTAGGTTTAAAATAACGCAATGTCTACAAACTTGATGGGGTAATTTGAATTTTTTTTTTCAGAGTAAGAATAATTTCTTTGTTTGGCCAAAAGCAACACGCCATGTCATGGCTCGCCATTGTTGCCAACTTCTGATGGTATCCGTCTCACCATCATATCTAAGTATATTAAAATAAGTATTAGAACATTAAAATCTCTTTTCAGTTATAAATTTCAAAGTTAAAAAATATATTTTCGTCTAATAAGCATGAAATATGCTACAATTGAAAACTTGTAAAATTTTCTTGATTACTAGTGATGTGAAACTTCCAGAGTGAGACAAAGAGAGAGAGTGCAACAAGCTCCGTCTAGCAGACAGTTGCTTCCTCACTTGATAAAAACAAACACAGTGCATTACAACCTATGCACAATATTTTACACTGTTATTTTAAAGTAAAAAATGAAATATGTTGCCATCGTGGCTACCTAAATATTTAAATAGGCACCATTTAATTTACAAACAGCATATTAAAAACTAAGTTAAAATAATATTTTAACTGTGAACTATTTCTTACTGGCCCTTTGCCAACATGTTGCTGCTATCGCTGTTGTTAATTCATATTTATTACAAAATAAATATTACAAGTTATAGGAGATACTAAGGTAAAGTTTCATTTATTCATTAATACAGTACTCTATAACCAGTGTTATATATTTGTGGAATACAGGATATTGAACAAAACAGGTAGACATGTTATGCCTAGTTTGATTTCTCAAAGGTTTGTTTTCAAAAGTCTCTTCCAGTCGGGAATGGACTATAGTTATTTATTTTTTGGTGTGTGACACGTGAGTTGGCAGAACGACGCGTGAGTTGACAGAACGACACGTCCGGCGCGGGACCTATGTGGTTATTGTTCTTTGGTGAATAGTGAACACACAAGTTGACAGCTATACACGGCAAAGGGAGTGAGAGCTATTATTAGATTGATGCATCAGGTGTGGTGTATGGTGACACTGTGCATGTTTTTTTTTTTCTCGGAAATGGCTTCTGCCACAGGACAAAAGAGAGCATGTGAATTTGTATTCATATAGTAAAAGATAAACTGAAGAATTATGTGTTGAAAAATGATGTTGAACCAAAAGGAAAAAACGAGAGTGGCATTGTTGGACCCAGGAAGCATATGAAACCTGCTGCTGCATCTTTACATGACAAAGCAGCTTTTAAGTGGTATGTTCAACAACGCTTGTGGTGTAAATGTTCGTGGTGTGGAAATAAGAGCTGCTACAGAAAAACTAGCGCAACACATGAAGATGACCGACTTTAAAGGTAGTGATGGATGGCTTTGGCGCTTTCATAATCACCACGTAATAACAAACGAACGAACATATGGAGAAGCACTAAGTGCGCCAACAGAAGAAATCAAACCTTTTCAGAAAAGCTAGAACGGCTGATTGACAGTGAAGGCTTATTGTCGTCTCAGATTTACAATGCAGACAAGACAGACCTGCATGGAGGTCGCTATCTGAGAATACCCAGGCATTCCAACATGAGATATCAACTCCTGGACGGAAAACAAGTAAAGAAATTATTTCTGCTCTTGTCGGTTCAAATGCAGATGGTTGGAAATTTATGGCGACCACGAGTATTGAAAGACTATGTTATTTATTACAGTTCCAGGAAGGCTTGGCTTACGTCTGATATGTTTAAAGACCGGTTCTTTAAACGTTTCGTCCTGGAATCACGAAGATATCAAACAGAAGTGTTGAAAATCTCACCAGAAAATGTTAAGGTTCTACTTATATTAGACAATGCTACTGCTCCTCTATCAGAAGCAGTTTTGTATGCAGAAGAGGGTAAATTTACATGCATGTCTTTACCTAAGAATACCACTTCAATTCTCCAACCATTAGATCAAGGAATTATTCTTGCTACCAAGAGGCTGTACCGAGATTTTTAGAGGAAGTGTTGGTTGTTTTAGAGGAAGAATGTGACTAAGGCAAAGAGAGGTGAACACACATTGCAAAACCTCCGCAACTACAACCTCGAACACACATTGCAAAACCTTCACAACTACAACCTCAACTCAGCCATTTTTAACTTTGCTGCAGCTTGGAAGGCAGTGAAATCGACAACCTTGAAAAATGGTTGGAATAAACTCCTTTACAACATGGATTTTGAGTTTGCATTACAATTTTTGAAGCAACAGGCTGCCACGCGGCCCTACAGGTGGCTGGAGAAAGAGACGACAGAGTTTGTTATTAAATGTAAGAAGATGAAGAGGAACCCGGGTTCCAGGTTTATCTGAAAGTGAAATAGCAGAAGAGGTCTCCGCAGGGGAGGTGGTTGACGGTGATAGTGAAGATGAGCAACCACAAATACAAAAACACCAAGTTGTATGTGCTAAGATCTCATCTGGACAATATCATTGCCTGCATTGATTATGCTTCGGATCATGACATCCAGCCATATTATTCTCACTTTCGTGCCTTTAGGGAAATCATCATAAGAAAATCGCACACTTAAAAAACCCAGCTAAAGTTGAACTTTCTTCAAACCCATCCAGCAAATTACATGCGACAGCACTAAACATACCTCTTCTGCACAAGTATCAACGAGCAATCACTGCAAAGACCAAACACTTTCCGATTCTGAATAAAATTTGCTGAGATGTTCACTTCAGACAAACAATGCACTGTTTGTGATTTTATTTTATACACATTTGCAGAACATAAATGTATTTTGCTGAAATTGACTAAGGTTACCGCCGTTATTGCCATTTTTGTGTTAGGTAATGTGTTATAAGTTTCTGTGCTGTGTATTTTATGGTGAACAGACTATACAGAAGTCAGATGAGAATTGATGTAAGCACGCATCGTAGTTTTTGTCTGGTTTTGTTACATGTTGTGTATAGATTGAATGTACTAAACATGATTTGTAACATTTAAAAATATTATGCAACATGCTTTAAGTGCTACTTGTAAAGATATCAGAAAATATAAACTTATTTAAAGTGTCTTACTTGCGGCAGTATTGTGTGTATAGCTGACGTCGCCCCAACTCATACAAAAACTACCTTGGTGAGAAAATCACTCCAATGCCTCTACTGTGTTTCTCAACACCACAGTTTTCCCCTCCAACCACCTTATAAGTTTATCACTGCATGCATCTGTATTCCTCGCAGTGAAACAGCGGCCCGACCGCCAGCTAGCCAGACGTGTTGTTCCAAACATTTAACTGTCATGTCGCCTGTCACACTCTAAGCAAGGGGATGGGGAACATTCCCAGAAAATCATCTACGCTCGGGGAAGGCAACAAAAATAACATGGGGTAAGGGCGGGTGGCAGTCTGGCACCACCGAAATGGCTTTGACAGGTTACGGGTAGGAAACAGGAGAAAGTCCATCCCTGTGCATGTTTTTTTGTCTCCACGCTGATATACGTTGTATACATTCCACTCTAAAACAAGCAAGGCCTAGATTTACATGATTTTGGTACTTTGCCATTTACCGGACATTCTGATTTACCGGACTATTCTTCCCCCAAATTAGTCCGTTGAACAGAGGGTTTACTACTTAAAAATAATTAAATAAAATTTGTACCCCATTGAAACTACTAAAGTAGAGAAAAAACATTTACAATGTGTAGTTCGTTGTTCACTGCTTACTTCAGAATATTGGTATTAAAAATAATGAATGAGCAAGCATGGTTGTAGTGAAATTTTTTACAGGGTAAGCAATATAATAGCCCCTCATATTTGAGTATTGTAGATAACACTGCTAGTGCCATTTTCAATTTCTAGTAACAAATGCAACTTCCAACTTTGCTTACTTTCCATATGCGTTTGCAGTTTTATAATACGTAACATTAGTTATCAAAACAGAAACGAAATTAATGTAATCTTAAACTGAATATTATTTAGAGAGCTGAATGTAATCTTAAACTGAATATTATTTAATTAGAATATTATTAGAAAATTCCAGTTTTCCCTAACACTTTCGTGCACTTTCCAAGGAAAAATGAAGACCGAAGTATGCAAACGGAACGACTGCTTACCCTTCCGAAGGAACGCGGCACGTTAGATTCATCGCTAGTTGCTCCAGTTTGTGGAAATAAGTACTAGATAGCAGCACTATGCATGTACAGTACAAGAGTTACGAAAACCAATGAATTGGAAACGGGAAACTCAGATTTAAATGTGTTTAAATTTAAAGTTAAGGCGAAAACTATAATGGGTCAAACATTTCCAATATGTATAGGGTAAGCATTGCTTACCTTGCGTCTATGGAATAAACGCCACTGGTTGTAAACTGAATTCGCAATGTTCTCTCACCTTCATAAAGTAAATAATTGCCTGACAAATTTTGGAATGCATTCAACTAACTTATAAAGTAAAAAAAATACCAATATATATATAAACAAACTTGTCAATTTTCACCTACACCGAAAACAAACTAAAGCATTGTGACATTACAAAATGAGAGCCATTCACAAGAACCGTTTCATTCCAATATTATATCAAATTTTTCTGAACTGAAATCATGTTATCTACATTTGGAACTTGGCCAGTCCTGTTTTTGCAACACTTTTACACTGGGACTCCTATCCAACTGAAGATCATGTTGGAACCCGATCAGGATCTTGCTCCAGGACAGTGTTATTGGTGCAACTGGGCATGAGTAATGGGGACTTACACGTAGGTGGAGCAGGGATTTGCTTCGTTTATGGTAGGTACGTGCAATGGTAATTCAAGATGCAAGTAGCTTTACAAAGAGTAGTTAGTATACTATGCAGCTGCCAATTCCATGAAACATGTTTATTGCAAAGTGGATGCATCTTGTCACATTACCCATTATCTTTGTTAGATTTACTGGCTCAATGCAGTTGACTGCACATAACATGTACGTACATTATTTTAAAAATCAAAGCTATTTGCTTCCTCTACAGCCCCCAGAAGTTTGAGTATTGAATTTCTGAACCACATGCATAAATAAATGAAAATTTACTGAATTATTTTAAGTAGGCCTACTTATATTGTATGGAAAACGAAGAAAACCAGGCATTTCTCACATCTATACATTAACTGAATAGGAGCATATAAAATACCACGCAGTCTCTTATCTTGCCAGCCAGCATTGCTAAACAACTTTCTGTATGTTAGGAATAGTTCACTGTTTTACAAGACTAATTAAGTCATTACGTAGTGTGGTTTTGTCACAATTTTGTATGTGTAAGATAATTAGGTGTCCACTTACAGTTTAGTAATAGAAAGATAATATTTGTATTTTAATTTTGGTCACTGGATACTACTAAAGTTTTCTGGGAACAGAACTTGCTGTATAATAATGTGTAAGAATATTGTTCTACTTTTCATGCATTTTTTTCAGTTAATTTCATTATTAATGAAAGTTAAGGACTGTTTGAATTTAACATGACTTGAAACACTGAGAGTGATAACATCTTGTATTACAAGGGTTGGGACATAAGTAATGGCAACTATTTTTTGTGAGAATGTAGGCACAGATCGAAAATATGAAATATACAAATGAAAGGTTATAGAATGTGTGGACAATGCAGTGTGTGTAGGTACGGGAGAATTCATAAACATCCATAACATTGAGCTATTCATGTGTATTAACAGTAGTTGAATACAATACATTCCCACCCTAAAAAGCTTTAAAGTAGTCCCCCATAGTATCTGTTGCACAGCATTCACAATGTCCTTTGGTGTTCCAGTCTACCATGCAATAGTTCCATCACCTTTGGGTACATGGTCTTGCATTGGCATGACTTACCTTCCCGGACATCATGTGACAAAAGGTGACAATTTGAGGGGGGGAGAGGGACCTAGGTTTCAGAAAAACTTTGTCGCTAGTGATCTGCATGTTGTCACTTTTCAGATTCTTTTGAGCCCTAGTTCATACACTACTTTGACCAAAAATTCATCCATAGCAACAGTTCTCAACAGAAAGTTGCCTTCTTCGTGCTGGTAGCAGGTCAGGCGGGCATACCATGCCTGTTGAACTTCAGGTAGTACCTGTGGCACCCACTTAATGCAACCTTATGCAGGTGAACGTCCTGTGGATGGTTCATTTCTCAATACTACTTTCTGCCCATAACTAGAGCTTCGCCCATCTACTCTTGATTTCCATAAGGACGACACATCAGTCTGCACAGCTCTAGGTTGTCCTACCCTATTGCTGGTCATTAGTTCCTTTGCATCCTCGCTAAAATACTGCTGCCCTACTCTCAACTTAAGTATGGAAGAGCATTATTCTTTACAGATTCCACCAGCTCCCTTTGGCACACTGGCATTTCTCCCCTATAGAACAGTGATTTTAATGGGCCACATCCATTTGGTGTGGCATTAGACTGACAACTGAATTAACGATCATGCTCTGTATAGTAACCATCACACTGCCATCTAGTGATGTAACCACATGCTATGTATGCAAACGTTCACTGGTGAGAAATATATCTTAATTTTGAGTTTAAAAAAAAATAGTTGCTATAATTTGCACTCCAACTCCTGTGTATGCATAGCTTATGTAAATTGTCTGAGCTTTTCCCGAGCTGCTTGTGTGTTCCATTATGTTTTTACATTTATTGCAGTGTGTGAGCTAAACAATTTGGTTTAGCATTATCTTTAACAATGTGGCACCAAAACATGTTCTTTGTACGTATTCACTTGCAGTAACCTTTTAGTTTAAACATTCAGGTAATCCTTCATTTTCATTTATTCTTTTATTTTGACATGTACACAGTGTCTATTGTGGTTTGTATTCTGTAACACTGGATTATGTAACACTTTCTTTTTGGTGAGAATGATTTCACAGACAATTCATCATTGTTTGTGCAATGAGAGGTATTTCCTCTACTGTGTTATGGTGTATTGTTCTTCATTGTGTGTGTGTGTCTATTACTTTCATATACGAGGTGAGGTGGGTCAGTGAAACTGAGTAATTGGGGAGGATTTGTCTTGAGAGTTTGTACGAAGAGGGTATGGATGGTCACTGTCCCATCACAATCTATACACTTGATAGTTCAGTAACAGTGGAGTGTTTGGCCAGGTAACAACGTAGCTATGCAGTTAATCATATTATCTTAATGGCACCAGTTTGATGCGAACCCGGTGAACCGTCAGTTGTAATTTCAACATACCGCACAACCAGCCCGGATAAAGCGATTCAAGTGTGTCTCACTAACTTGGAGGGAATTGGATTGATGTCGGTGGCGAGGGGGGGCAGGAGTGCAAAAACAGTTTTAATCCCAGAGCGCATCAAAACAGATCAACAGATGGTTGTCTCAAGTTAATGCCGCATGTGTTGGAAGGCGAGTGTGAGATGAATTCTCCATCTAGATCTCTGATATCACCCATACAAGATTCAAATTGTTCAGGCTCTTAATCCGGGTAATAATACAGTGAATCTGATTTTATATGGCTTTGCTTGTCAGACTAACCAAAGATGAAGACCTTGTGGATAAGTGACAAGGCACACTTCCACCGCAGTGGTTTTGTGAATAAACAAAATTTCCAATATTGGTTGGAGGCAAACCCTTGTTAACTTCATGAAAAACCTCCCAATTCTCAAAAGGTGCACAGTCTCATCACTTGGAATAATCTGCCCATATTTTAGCTCTTTAGATTGCCTGATTTAACAGTGTGTAATTTCTTCTTACGTGGCCAGCTATAGGCAAAGAAGTTTCGGGACAATTCCAGCCCTAAAACAAGGTATTCAGGACAAGGTCATTACGACACACATCAATATGCTGAAGAGGTCATGTAAAACTTAGTGGCCCGACTCAGCGAATGCATATGTTTAAATGGAGGTAATTTACCCAATGTTATTTTTAAAAACAAATTTGTTTTTTTATTTGCCAAATATTTAATATGTACTTTGTCTATCTATTACATTAATATAATATTCACATGTAATTTTTTCTCCACCTTGAAATCTTTGTATCACTGGCCCACCACCCTTTACCCGAATATAGTGGTTTGCATGTGAATGTTTTAATTTTAGTGATGTCTGTATGCACTTTTCATATTTGACTTTGTAAACTATAATCATCTGTGATTTACGAGAGCAGTATTGCCGTTCTGTTCCGAGCCATGCCATAAGCGGTCCTGTACTTTCATAGTAAATTGTTGTAACACATTTTGTGTTGAAGCAAATGAGAGTATTTACTATCATTTATCAGGGTTATTTATTCTGTGTTTATGCTTTTGTATCGTTGTGTATATTAAAAGTAAATGACAATGATGGACTAGTGCAGTGGTTTCTTAAAATTCTTTTGAACTGAACTACAGAATTAACCTAACCTGTCAAGTCTCTTGTTGAGCCATTTATAGATGAAAGTTAATCCTACATTCATACTACTGTGAAATAATTTTAAACTCATGGAAGTTATGTGTATAGAGACTTGTTCCTAATGGCTACGTCATCATAGAAAAGATGGCAACGGAAAATTTGTTGTAAAACGATGAAACAAATTGGAAAATTAGCAGAATATAGGTACACACATTTATCTGGTCTCTTGATTGCATTGATGGGTTCTTTACTATTCTTTACTAGCAACAGTCCACTCTTTCTGTAAACATATATTTTCTTCATATATTTTCTTCATTTGCTCAAGGAAAATTCCATTTATATTTGACTTTGCATATCACTACTCTTTTAAACTAACACCCAACCACATAGTTTGGGAGGACCTGAGTTTGATTCCTGGGCCTGCCATACTGATCTTGGTTTTCCCCAAATTGTTCCAGGACAGTTCCTTCATACAGATCATGGCAGATTCCTGCCGCTTTCCGATTGTGTAAACAGCCGGTTTCATTTGCAAGGACCCTGTTGTGGATACATTAAGCCACGAATAAACATTAAGCCACGAATAAATAAAATTCATTGTCGATTCACAGTTACTGTACACTTTTCTTAAGACCTGCATAAGAAGCCCTGTTGAAGTTATACTTTCAGGTGCTGATAATGTATACTTTCACTACGTGTAAACAAAAACATAGCCATGTGGCTTCTTTGTTTCAACTGTCAAATTCTTCCTAACAATCTTGTTGTATTTCAAAAAGTTTACAATTTTTGACGAGTAACTCTGTCTGTATTGATAATGTTGCAATTGGTAATTATTTTGCTAGTTTTTTTTTTTTTTTTGTGTTTTGATATAGTGTATTACGTGCATTGTCAATATTTTGTCTCCACTATTAACTGTAACAGTACAGAAGGTATCTAACCTCTCTGTGGGTTAGGTTGCTCATGAAAGCCAAGCCTAAACCAGAATAAATGTTATAACAAATGAGCATACAATATAAGGGGAAAAGCTTGCACACAATTATTCTATTTTTATATTATCAAGTTACCTTAGTGGTGACGTATAAGATGGTGGCTTTAAACAATCTTGTGCACGCACACTAAACTGTAACTTTTATGCCACTAATTTCCTTCAAGCATGCATTGTGTTATTTTATTTTTTCTATTTCTGACAGGGATTTAACTCCATGAACAATTTATTGGGTCTCTGACGTATGTCCAGTTAATTAAAACATCTAAACATGTTACATTTACCTAGAGTAAAATACAAAGTTGAGATATGTGAACAAATGTAGGCTTTAAATAATTACTAGTCGTAAACGTCATTAAGGGTCAAAAATCTGGCCTTCACACACAACCCACGCAAGGCCTAATGGCACACTGCCATTTTGTTAGAACAATCCATCCATCAAACCGAAATGATGCACATAGAAATATTTTTACAACTTTGTTACTTGACTAGGTATACACAGTTTCGTATAACTTAAGTAAATTTAGACAGTTTTCGTAAGGAAGTGCGGCCATGATATATCCCTTCACCATAGCTGTTCTGTCGATGATGAAAACTATCTTTGTAAACAAACTACCAATCCAGTAGCAGGCATTGAAAGACAGACAACTTCAGTCCAGTACTTAAGCAATTATAGCTGGTTACCATTCCCAACTATATTTTATTTTTGTTATGACTACATAGTCAGGGTTCTGTTTATTTTATTGGTGGATTGGGGATATTTAGTTTAATGTATTTCATGAGTCGTGATTGTTTTGCAGTTCTTCTTATGAGAGAGTGGTAATTGGGACTTAATTGTTTTGACGATGCAGTGGAATATTTTGTTTGTATGGAAATTATATTCAATTTACTAACTCCATCAAAAGAACTAAGCGCGATAAACGTGTTGCGGTTTGTACCAATGTGAGAAATACTCGACACGCAAACATTGTTGAATTTTTATGTAGTTAACTTCACTAAAAGTGTGTTTATTTAGGCCACGTACATTTGAAAACTTTCTACAAGAACAAAACAATAATTACGTTACTGTTAACACTGATGTGCGAATTGCACAATGTAAATATTTCCAGCAAATTTAACTTCCCACATAAAGATTAAGTGTTTCAATACAATAAATCACGATAAAACAAGGTGTTTTACAAAAGCCAAATACATTTCAAATATTCTAAGAATAATCTAAAAAAACCATTATTTACAGAACACAAACTTACTGGTCACTTCGTAATTCCTAAACACATGGCGAGCTTTAGATTATTACTTCACTAAAATCAATTTTGTCAGCCAATGATACAAATTAATTAATTTACTGACTTATTCAATTACAATTAACAAGGTACCTGCTATTTCTTGAAACAAGCAAATTTTAACTTCATAATGTAAATAACTTTTTTGTTCACGCTTCGCGATGGTCAAAGAAAATGGTGGACCACAGTACAAAAACCATTTTACAAAGTGACACACGCGTTAATTCATTTCACTGAGGAGGCTGTTCTAAGACACATTCGACTAAACTACATTTAATGAAATACACAAGTACAAAAATTAACTGTATATTTAATATTCAGACACCACCAACAAGGAATTCTTGCAAATACTGTAGATGAATTATGACGGAAGATAGCTAAATAGCGCAGGTGTTTCACCAGGTGGGTGGAGACCTTTCACACAATCGTAATGTTCGCATGCCATACCATAATATTTCTAAATATTTTTAAAGCCATTACTCTATAACTGTAATTTTATACACTAGACTAGAGCACAATTTTAACCATAAGTTGTAATTAGCATTAAAAATTATAATGTATAAATTTAATATTGAGTATTATTTTCTTTCTAAAATCATTGCAAAGACCGCCAACATAACACTTATCCTGCAACAACCATCAGCTGGCATAGTACTTTGCGAATGGGGGCATTTACTGCTTACATGCTGAGTAGGTTGGTCACAACGTCTGTCAAATTTTACTGAAGTTATATGAATCATAGTATAGGTTAAAAGCACATGTACAATCTTTATTTGGTAATGCATGTAATTTTTGTCGTAAGAAACGAACAAAACACAGCTGTTACAAGTGTTACCAATTTGAAGTTTTATTAAATTTTTATTCAGGTGATGGCAGGGCCGTTAAGACTATCAACATTGCAATCATGTTTTAACTATGGATTGCAAATCCATACACCATTATTAACCATATAAATGTAGAATCTGGTAAAATCGAAAACATGAAACCACCATTCGCCTGCTATGAGTATTGCGAAACCTATGTTGTTCTATTACCTTTCCTACAAAAAAGGTTCTAGGAAATAGACTATGGACGTAGCTATATTTTACTCACGAGTTTCTCTCTTAGATTTAAGGTCCTGACTTTTCAACACACTTAATAATTACCCTAATAACCAGGAATACTCTATATAAATAACTTCCCACTGATTATATAAAATATAATTTATTCAGTAAATCATTAAATCTCAATAGTAAATGCTCCTCAATTAAGCTGCTACTGAAGCAATCTAGGTAATCCCTTATATCCACTGGAATATTATACAAGCGAGTCGAGCGGTCAGTGTCCAAGCAACAGAGGTGTTGAAGAACTCTGTCAATCTGGTCAATCCTGAGCGACTGGCGCTAGGAGCAAAGACTACAATTGGAGACACTGGCGCTCTCCTTTTATATCAAAATGGTCCGTTGCCCGATGCTGATTGGCTGGCAGCACTAAGGCGAGGGGTGGTCGCAGAGCCGGGGGGTAGAGCGAATGACTTGCCTATCTTACGTCACCAGCCAATAGAAGGGATAGAAAGCAAAGCAAAGACAAACAATAATCCTACTACTATTGCTATCTAGTGGGGAGTAAAAGAATTCACATCTGTGCATTGTTACAGTGGGCTGGTGTATAAAACAATCTGCATGGCAGACTACAATCTCGTCTTGCGTTGGGACAAATGGAAATGCAAACTTCAGACTCTTAAGCAAAACTGACCTAAGGATGGAGCAGAAGTAGTCTAACCTCCATTGTTGAAAAAGACGTGTCAATATTTTCACACTTATTATGTTCAAAAAAGTATATTTCTTTAAACCACTGCGCAAAGTAATAAAATACTTGACAATGTATTGTTAATAGTGTGATTTGAATATTATTTGATAATAGGGCTTGTTTATTGGTAATAATTGCCCCTCTCAGAATTTATTCAACAAAATCCACTATTGACATTCAAAAGCAATTTTGTATTTCTCTCCTTTTATTTGAAGACCTTACATCGCAAAAGAAAATGGTGTACCGTGTGTGCAAATGATATTTGTGAGCCTGTCTTCTGCAATGGTAAAACCATATCCTCAGTGGCAGGGCGTGTTAAAATTTTGTTGGAGCAACTGACATGGCTTATCAATTGTTGATGCTGGCTGTTGGGTGTTTTAAACGGTTTGTACGAGTTACAAAGTCGTTTTTCTATTGCTTAGACAATTTGGTTGAGGTTTATAGTAGTTCAGCGAGTGCCGTGTCGATTGCTAATGTGATGTGCGCTGTGTACAAAAATGTTGACCCATGGAGTAACCTTTTTGGTTTCATGTAACAGCAAGAACGGGATTTTTTTAATCGTGAACAGTCCATACAGACTATGTTTTTTTATTTTTATTTATTTATTTACAGGTTTGAAACACAATGAATAATTTTTCCTTGGTGCAACTGTGATATTAACATTTGCCATAGCTCAACAAGTTGCAAAAATTGCTAAATTCCGCCAGTAAAATTCATAAAATAATGCAGCAAAACTGATTTATGCAGTACAAAATGTTTGAAATGTGTATTTCAGAGGACGAGTGTCACATTTTTATTACCAGGACCTAAAATATGGAATATGGTTATGTATTCAGTTCACATGCTGCATACTGCATAAATGGAAGATTGTAGTCTTGTTCAGTGTTTTGTCATTGGGGTTATGATCTTACTGAAAAATAATTTTATCCCTTAGCAGTGTTTGACTTCGGCTTCAACAATACAATACAGCTGTGATTTGCAGAACTGCTAAATATTGTAGTTATTTATCATTATGAACATCAGAAAGTTGTCATTCTGCTGTTCAAATGCTTGTCCACCATTTAAAATTTACATCTATAATTTCTACATTACAAACATGAAATGTATCATCATTCCAAAAGTTGTCGCGTAATAAAGAATAAAATAAACTTATCACGTCAGACAATTAATAATTATTTGTGTTTTTATTGTTCAATGCACAGTTATTACAAACTGCCAGCGCTACAGATGTAACTAATTAACCGTGTAGGTATTTATTTTTGCAAAATCTGGATTAATTGTAAATAAACACCTCACAGTGTCATTTCCATTAGTTTGTACCCTCACACGGGGCAGCGAATAATAAACCAGGACACATCCGATATCGTCTCGGGACATGGATAAAACACGTTCAGAAATACATTCTGCAAGTTGAGGATTAATCGTGGCTTTTCAATCGCCTGAGAAGGTACCACATGTGTGTTGCCAAACTGAATGTTCTGCCTATCATAATGCCTTTTGATAGCAATATTTAGATATATTTTGTTAATGAAGAAATAAACAAGGTACAGCTCTCATATTTTTGGTGTTTTAAGTTTTAGATCTTAAACCCCTTCACTGAAATTTTTTTAAATGTTACATCTGGTCCCAAAGTCACCATTAAACAATGTGCTAATTGTCTCTGTCAAAAGTTTGTAAATATTTTAGGTACATTCATTATACATATTTTTTTTTTTTTTTGGCTATAAAACCAAAAGTTATGCTATGTGAAAAATATGAGGAATAGTTGGTCTTATCCTGCATGCCTTCTCATTGCTCCACTTGTATAACCCATTGATATCCCCCAATTGTTTTCAACTCTCTATAATAATTACTTATCTGCATATGGTCAACAAAATGTCAAAGCATAACATGAAGTATTTGATGAAAGACAAGTGTAACTAATAAAAGTTCCAAGAATGAGAAAATTATGGAGTAGGGAAGAGCGCTATAGACACCTTAGTGGAAAATTAAGACTGGCTGCCGCCACCTATATAGCAAAAACAAACCGGATGCCCTTAGATTTTTCACCAATGTGTCAAGACTGTTTAGTTATCTTAAGTTGCTAAGTGACACAGGTATAGGCACAGATATCAATGAAACACCCTTTTTGGATCTGACTTGCAGCATAAAAAATTTGATTTAATAACATAGCAAACATCACAATATGCTTTGGGACATATTACAATATTTAGGTTATAGAGAATCAAGAAAGTACTACAGTCCAACCACACTATGAGGAGTATGGTTTATTGTGACAAGCCCATCATATAGATTTTAAGTGCACTGTCAATTGCTATATCATTTTAAAGGTACTTATTTTTATTTAGAACAGAAGTCTTGTAATGTAGCCTTTCACTATAAAAAACAAATATTCACAACTCGATACTCTGAAAATGCCCAAGCACACTGTATCGTAAACAAGCTTTCGCCTTGCCAAATTTTCTAGTTTATGGGTAAGCTGGCACAGCCACCACTTCTCATTGTCGCGTGCTGTGTGGGGGAAGTCAGTGCACAAACAGAAAGCAATGCATAGATGTCCATCCCAAAAACAACACTGTGACACTTAGCAGCAACAATCAGAAATGAAGCAGCCATTTATGATAACTGCGGCACCACCCTTCAACACGGGGGGAAGTACACCTACAAGTTCCCATAGGGACTTGTCCACCTATTCTTTCATCATTACGTGGTGGAAACAAGGTGAGGGCCAGTTAACAAGTGCAAATGTTTTGTACCAGTGTGCAGACTCTGGCCAATTTAAGCTTGCAGGAGTGCGACCAGACTGTGTCGACTGCAAGTTACTGCACTAAGATGGAGCTAGGCTGTCAACCCGTCGTCACTTCCCCAACCACCTGACAGTGAGGGGAAAGACAGCTCGGTTGTGGTAGGCATGGCAGAGTGCATGAGAACTTTCCACTGGGAAGCTATCTGAAGCCTAGAAAACTCCCCTTCCCCACCCTGTTTCAGAACGAATATCACAGAAACATGTTGCTAGGTAACACACTGGCTGTTCTTGATCATGAGCAATTTTTTTTTTTGGAACAAGATAACGTAAACATGGCTTTGTTGTGCAAGGTTTTTGTCTTGCACATTCTAATCGTCTGTGAACCATGGACAGTTTTAATAAAGTAGACAGTCTTATTACTGGAACAAAGTACAAAAATCATAAGGAAGTGCAAGGATGGTAACATTAGTAAGAGTGAAATTGGCAGATATCATATGCCATCAACCCCTTGAAGAGCAAGCTCACCGTTCAACAGAATATACTGTCGGGGGAGAAAAAATCTTCTAAAGGCACAACATGTAGATTTATAGTCGGCATTATTTAAATGGTACCGCTCTGCAGGCTTGCCGATCGGTGGTCCTATGCCTAAGGTGCATCAGCATTAGCGCTAAAAATGAACATTGATGTCAACTGTAGTGAAGGATTGCTACATTGATTCGAGAAAAAAAGTATAGCACAGTATATGTTATTAGGAGAAATTGCAGCCAGTTTTGTAATAAATTCTGAAACGATAACCCTGTGATGTGTAAAATACTGACGAATCAGGCATTAACTACATGATGTTACCAGACGATACTGGCAGTAAAAAATTTATCCTTGTGCAGGTGACAAAGGAGTAAAGAGCATCAGACTGTGCTTCTGTGTGCTACATGGATGGTAGTGATAAGCTGAAACTGTTAGTAATAGGAAAGTTGGCAAAACCACTTGCATTTTGTGGCGCACACGCCATTCCATGCATCTATGAAGAAAAAAAAAAAAAAAACATGGATGACCTCTGAAATGTTAAAAAATTATGGCTTCATTCCTTTTGACTCATGGATGGGGGTGCGAAACAGTAAAGTTGCGTTGTTTATTGACCACTGCTCTGTATACCCTGTCGTGACCTTGCGGAACATTGAGCTTGTCTTCCTGCATTAGTAGACACAGTACAGTACTCCTGGATAGACGCATACACACAAAATTCAAACACGTTTTCCGCTCAGATGCAGTCGGGAAATTTCCCTGGCTGGGCTCGCTTCTTCAGTCGGTATGTGGTGGTACATAGCAGCCAGGGGGGAAAACTTGAAGTGTGGTAGAGGGGTTATCTTATGTTTAGGCCAGGTGGCTATCAGGATTTGGCAGGCCAGTTCCCAGCATCACAGTCCTGCACTTTAATTAGAAAGTGGTAAGGCCCTTAACCATCTGGTTGTGTAATGGCAGTCAAAGTTCTGGTCGTGAGATTCTGCATGTGCTGCAAATGACTTCGCCTGTAAATATACATCTACCCCAGTTTCAGCCATTCATGCTCTGACTGAGTGTGTTGGTGGTAAGGCCAACGTACTTTGTACTGCAGCTGGTAGAGATTTTGCCGCACAGTTGTAGCTGCCGTGGATAGGATTAGTCTGGTTGGTAAGCCTGCTGTAGAAGGTTAGTACATAGTGGTGATGGGCAGAACAATTCAGCTGGATGAATCAATTTGTTTGGATCAGTTCAGTGTAATGATTCGTTCATTTGGTGCTTTTCGTTCTCTGTGCTGCAGTTCTTTAGTCATAAGTCTTTCTCCATTTCAGACATTTGTTTTCTCCGTTTACATAGTCGTTTTTCTGATATTCTTTTAGTTAAAACAATTGTTAAAGCTTTTTCATGTTCACATGCAGCCTCTGTGAAAATAAATTTAAAATCTAAACTACTAATTGGAATTGTCGGGTGTGACGTTACAAAACATTGGGCATGCAGGCGGTATCTATTGAGAAAAAAAAAAGTAACACGATGCTCATTGTGAAGGTGTCCCCCCCCCCCCCCCCCCCGACTCTCTACACACGAATCAGGCGTTTTTCTTCTTATTTTTTTTAGTCCATCCTTCGTGAGATGGCATTATTTTGATGTCCTTAAGAGTGTGTGGCAGTTTGTTTTGATGGAGCAGTGGAAAATTTTGCTTGTATGGAAATAACATTTAAATAATTTAACTTCGAAAATTTTAACTTTAACGGAAAAAACAAAACATGATGCATACGTCGCTGTTCATATTCGTATAGATGTGATATAAAAAATACACACACACACAACCCCCCCACCCCCACTGAAGTTAACTTTTACACTCGTTGAATTTATAATATAGACACTTGCAAGTTGAACGTGATAGTCTGCAGATAGCAGCACTTTGGCCAACGTCAAGATCCCGCCTTTTTAAAGGTTGACTTTTATCCTATTACTGTCTCGGAACGACACAAATTTGAAATATATTTCGTCAAATTATTTGAAAAAATAAGTCAAGAATACCATGCAATATTTTGTAGGCTTTCAGAATTAATATCAAGCATGTGTGGAGAATGAGGATACATGAAAATATCTGAGGTTTGAAGTTGTGTTTCATTTGGATATGGATCATTTTATTGTGCATTTCATTTTTAACACCTATACATTACTACTTTAGCACAAAGTTTAATTTGTAACACTTACAACCGCTGTTTTGTGACCGCATAAAATAATTAATTTAGGAATTATTTATCGCATATTTTCTTTGCTTGTCTGATGTGCATTAGCAGTGCACTAAGAATAGCCAATGCAATATCAACTTTAGTTTGTGCATCAGCTGATACAGGATTTTGTAAATGGCACTTTATTTTGTAAACGTTATGTCACCACTCACTGACAGACTGTCATCTTGCCAAGTTGAGAGAGAGAACTCTATAATGGTACGTATGTTTTGTCTCTGTTTTTATAATGTGGTTATGTACCAGTAGCCTAGCAGCCCATTCTTGCCATATCTAATTAAAAAGTGGAAGTAAGTTGTCAGAATTCCTTATATTGTGATAAACATGTTCACTGAGAAGAACTATAAAACACAAAATATACATCTTAAATTTAAAAGAAACGATTATTAACAAACATTATGCAAGGCAAAATCTTTATTTCGGTTAACATATTTCAATGATCTAAAGTCTATCAACAAGGAGCATTTCCTATAAAAATTCAAAGTTATGACATTTGCACAGCAGCATACACTACAAACAAATACCATAGAAGCATCACACCTTCTTAAAATATGCTACATAATTTTGATAAGAGTTTATCACAGAATATTATCAACCACATCCCTGTATCACTTTTTCCTATACGTAACACAGCAATGTTTCAGTTCAGCTATATTTTGTACCAAAATGTAAATAAATGTTAGAAATACAATAAATATAAACTATTTTCATTAGTTATCTACACAACCAATTGTTCACATACACAATGCATTTCCTTTCATGGCACATTAACCTTCACCAACTATTGGAGCCCCTTTCAAGACAGCTGTTCGGGTTATCTTGATAACACACTGCTCTTTCTTACCATTTCAAATGTTGAACAGCAAAGGATAATACCAGCTTAATAATAACCCGTGGTGCTGGCTTTAAAACCAAAGGAAATAAAGTCTCCAAAAAAACTGCAACACAATATGCACAACATACACACAGTATCGTACTTGCCAACTTTCCACAATTCAAATTAGGGAGACACTTTGAAATTATAAAATTTTGCGTAAATGATATGCGGCAATTCTGATGAAAAGAAACTTTGTCGTAAATTCACTTCGAGTCCTGTGGTTATATTATATATCACTCAGCTACATTGTTCTGTTTGTTTAATAAAAACTACTAAAACACAAAATTTCAATTCGAACATATGAAAACACGGAAGAATTGGTTGCATGCTCAAAAAAATAATGTTTCTCATTCACCTTGAAACTTGAAGAAAAATTACATTTAAAAAAATTGAAGCTTTTCACTTTTAAGTCCACAATAAATCACATTAAGAAAAATTTCACTGCTGTTCCCAGAAACTAAGTCATTTTGGTACCTAGACTCTAAGTAGAGAATCACAGTTTTAAATGAATATTCAATCATTCTGGCTGGTTAGGGATCTAACTAACAGTTGCTTATTTTTTCTTTGTGTAAAAATGTGTTGCTGAAAGTCTGTTCATAACATACCTTGTAAACAAACTACGAATCCAATGGCAAGCATTGAAAGACTGAAAACTTCTGTCCAGTATTTAGGCTACTATAACTGGTTGCCATTCCCAACTGTTTTAATTTTGTTATGATCACATAATATACTATTTAGGATTTTGTTTATTTTATTGGTGGTGTGGGAAACTATAGTTTTACAGTAACGTCTTTTGTGAGACATGATTGTTTTGCGGTGCTTCTTATGAGAGAGTGGCAACTGGAACTTACATTGTTTTCGTAATGCAGTGGAAAATTTTGTTCGTACGGAAGTAACATTGAGTTACTATAACCTCTCAATTTTAACTTCATCGAAAGAACTAAATAGATAAATGTGTAGCTGTTCGCAAAGTTAATGATGCGAGAAATACTCAACACAAATATCATTGCATTTTTTATATAATGAACTACACTAAAAGGGTGTTTATATAGGACACGTACATTTTAAAACTTCCCGCAAGAACAAAATATCAATAATTATGCCACTGGTAATACTGATGTACGAAATGCACAATGTAAACAAGTTCAGCAAATTTAAGTTTTTACATAAAAATTGTTAGAAATTCAATAAAAAAATTAGGTTAAAACATGGTTTCTAAGAATATTTCAAATATTCTAACAACAATTTAAGAAAAACATTTATAAAACACGCAAACATACTGTTTACTTCATAATTCCTAAACACGTGCTGAACTTGAAGCTTACTTCACTAAAATCTCTTTTGTCGGCCACTGATACAAAATAATTTATTTGCTAACTTATTCTTTTACCATAACACTTGGAGCTATTTCATGACAGCAAAAAAATTTAAACTTCGCAACGTAAAAACTTTTCCACTCACGCTTTTCACAAAGGCCAAAGAAAATGGCGGACTTCAGCACACAATAACTTTTACAAAGGCAGACTCGTGTCAATTCATTTCACTGTGGCGACTGTTGTGAAAAGGCACCTACGATCCACATTTAATGAATTAAGCAAATACAAACATAATGAACTGCATATAAAATATTCAGACACTGCCCGCAAGAAATTCTCGCATATGGATAAATATTGACAGAAGAGAAAACAATGGCAACCGGGCAACGGAATTTCGCTGTGTGAGGTGGTAATGATGCTCGTGTCAAGGCTGGCCAACGCTGCCCGCTGCCACTATTGCTCAGAGTGCCACTAGATAGATCGGGTTACACTCTGGTTGGCTGGCCAGTCTGGTGGAAGGAGTCAGTGTGGGAGGCCACGCCTCTTTGGCACCTCCCTCATGCAACTGTCGGACATTGCAGTACCCTAATACAAAAAAAAACGTTTTTGCACATTGAAGATACAGAAATTCGGAAGATATTTACGCATATCGTAAAATTGTACAGTAGGATCAATTTTCGTACATCTGCTGGAAAAATCGTACAAGTTGGCAAGTATGCAGTACCCATGAAAATACAGATACCATCCCAAGACACGAATGTTGCCTTCAAATTGAGGCTTCAAAACACACACTTCAAAAGAACACATGTCCGCATAATGATAAAGCATTAGTGAAAGCTTTAGGTAATCTTTGTTCAGAGTACTTGGGGTTTTGAATGTAGATAAACGAATTTTTAGAAATTAGTCCTATTAGGTTTTATCTAAACTTTCTTCAAAGAGTTTATTAAATCCACATGTCCAAATCAGTACTACCAAATGTTTGCTCTACATTCTTAGGTGTATCAAGGCAAACTTTAATGTAAAAGCAATACAATATTTTTATGCAGTGTTTTTCAAGGAATGCCATGATATACAAGATATGTTACAAAATGTTTTAAGTTTGCTACATATTTTGGATATCCACTGTTAAAGCCCAACATCTGTGTACACAAGATGCTGGCTTCAGGGGTTGTGTTCACTAATCAGTGATTTTAATGATAAACTTTCATAGGCAGAGATAAGCCAAAATCAGCATTCAGGGGAAAATGCAGATTTGGCCTGAAAGAGCTACAGAATCTTGAAACAGAAATTGAGTTACCACCCTACTTTAAAAATGTTAACAAAGGACCATTGTCAAATTTATTCCTATGTTGGTTGAATAAAATATGAACGTTAGCATAGAATATTAATTACTTGTACAGGAGGAAGATGAATTTTAACTACACCTTAACATTCAAAATAATTCACCCTCCTCTCCCAGGTTTCAGCACTAACCACACACTCTATGCAAATACTATATAAAATACACCTGAAATTCTTGACTATGTGGAAAATTCTTTGGATTAACAGATGTTATGACATAGAATACAATTTGTAAAAAAAAAACTCAAAATTTATAAAACATATTGATGTTACAAAACATACTACACATCACTCCTCACAGATAGCAGGTAGAATTCAAACACATTCATGTTTTTAAAGCCAGTATTACCAACTGTCAAACATTTGTAAGAGTTATAAAGCTAGTGTACAAGTATCCTGTTATAGGCTGTTAATGGAAAAGCAAGCATTTTTTAAGACCCTCCCAACAGGCATTAACCACTAATAAATATATCTTATTGCAGCCTCAGGCATTAAATTTTAAGGGTGGTGAAATATATTCACTGTGTTTATTGATCACATTGCAATGTTTATATTAAAAAGCAGCAAGAAGATGGAAATTGGATGAAAGGAAAAATTTATAAGGGCATTAAAGAGTGCTCACTTTACTGTGAACAGCCTATAAGTGCTTTCATTCAACCTTCTAGACAATTTAGAACATGGTAACAAATCATGGCAAAAATACCAACAACAACATATAAATATTTTTGAAACATTTGTCACAAAAAATATTACACAATTGCACTAACTATTTCTAAAACAACAGTTTATGTTCATCCTGCACCAATACCACAACTTCATTTCAATTTTAAAAATTGTACAATTTGAACTAAATAATGGTTAAAAACTCAGCAGTCTTTCTAACACAGAATGTATAATAGTTATTTGTATTTTTAAAATGCACAAATAAAAATTACAGCACAAAGTTAAAATATAATGTAGGTCCATCTAATCTTCAATATACAAACAGTTGCTGTACAATGAACTCTTCGTACACACAAAACAATGGCAAGACAATGGAATGCTATAAAAATGTAAAATCCCAGTGCTTTTTTAATAGTATTCTATACATCAATACTAAAATGCTGATTGTATATTTCAAATGTAACACTGGCAAAGGCATAAAATAATGTAATGGCAGTGCTTAGTCTGAATAAATATACACTGATCTCAACCTCAATACAGAATACATCTGTTGTTCTGATGCAGATGATATTTCTTCAATAAAGTCAGAACATGCAATGTTTATTACTGCACAGCCAAGATGACAATCAAGTACTTTATACAACAGGTCTTTAATAAAACTACTATTAAGAGGATGCTAGCATGTCAACTGATCTTACTGGTCCATCTCACAGAACTCATCATTCTTCTAAAAATTAGAAGGAATAGTTTAAGAGATTGGCGTTCTTGTATTTCCCAGGTTTTTGCAAATTATTTTTGTGTGCAAAAGTTCTATCTGTATGAGCATTTTGGCTGCATCTACACATGAGGAGTGATTTAATATTTAAAAATACACTTAAACCTCCATTTTTGGTACACTTATTTTATACGTACATCTAGCTTGTAGAGACTAAATCTGAGGAACCATAGAAAAATTTTAAGAATTGTTGCAAAACCTTGGAGAGATAGGCAACAGGAAAACAGTCTCAAGCCTGCAGTAATTCAAGAGTCCCAATTAGAGGGCAAGTCCCATCAAGCACCGTCTCACATGGTGGTGAAAAAGTGGGAATGTATTAAAAAATTTACAGTTGTTAGTGTGGACCAGAACGTTGACCTGCTAGCTGTTTTACAATCCACCCTATGTTGTTGCAGCTTCCACTGTGTTGTGTCAGTCACGTGTCCAATGAGATATGCATGCACAGTGCACCACAATATACCGTACTCCAAACCATACCTACTGAAACCGAACCAGCAATACTGACTCTGATGCACACAGTAAGTGACATGAAAAAAAACATTACATTTTTATTTTACCCTGCCCCTTACAGCCTCTTTGTCATGACAAAGGAATAAGGAGTTTAGCTTGCAACATAATACTGTACCTACAGTGTAGGTCCGAGTTTTCCAACCCTTGTAGGAATGCAAGGGTGACAAATGCCACTTGGCTTGGGGTTACCAGAAGCCCGGCAAAAGGACATATCCCCCTATTTAAAGCACTATTTTTTTTTTTTTTTTTGCATCTAGCCGGACTTTTCAAGCTGATCGAAACTGTCAAGTTTTTATTTTTTTTTACCCGATACAAGCTAGCATTTGTGTACTAACTAATTTGATTTCATCTATACTATACAAGTAAACTTTATGCAGGTACTGTTTAGTCAATAGTTACGCCTTTCTTCCAGGGCCATGTTATGTCATGTTTTCATAACACACTTGGTAGGCTGCTATGTACGTGCATGGAATGATTTTTGTAGCAAGTTTGGAAACAGCAGTCAGTCACCCAACTTTTCAAAGCTTAGTTTGTTTAATAACGATAGTTCCTGCTGACAGATCCAGCAGCTTACAAGAGCTGTGCGTTAGGAATAAATCCATTCCTTCATCAAACTGTTAATTTTTTCTAACTATGTATTTACAACACTATTAAGTAGTGGTCACTACAGTTTTCATCTAAGAAAACTATCTTGTGACCAGTTTCATAGACGTACTTCATTTTTATTAATTATTCATGCTACCATGTCTCAACATCTGCTCTGCACCTGTATTTTCCACTTAGAAGCCATGCTTTTTGATAATTTTTTGGGTAACTTTTTTCCCAATGAATTTAAATTTTTATAACTTGCAATAAATTGACAATTGCGACTTTTTTCAGATGAGAGAATAAGAAAGTAATTAACTGAAATAAAGCATGTTGTGGTCTGTTGCATGTGTTTTCCCCGGAGTGGATAACAGTTCATTTAATTGATTTACTGCACAGTTTGTTTTCTGTATGTATTGTATTAGTCACTTGTTTGGCAAAAAAAAAAAAAAAAAAAATTAAAGAATTATTCCTTTTTCTTTAGTGCTTTTTCTGTTAGTGATGCTTATTATCTTGCATCCTTCTCAGTGAATAACTTTATTCTTTGAAAGTGACATTACTACACTTCAGATTGTTTTAGAATTACAGAACTACAATATAGTACAGCGACCAAGCTGTCACCACTGAACTAATGATTCTTTCAACATGAATAGTACACGATATCTGTAGGTCACACTGCCCTGTTTCCCCAATCCTCACATTTGGAGAGCTGAGATCCACATAGTACAATATTTTTTTACCAATATTAAAGTTAATTTACACTTCCTTCAACAACATGTTATAAGTTTCAGAATGGCCTTAGCTTCGGGAGTTTTATTTATGGCAACAGATTTTTTTTTTACGTTATTTATGTATTATTTACACCGATTATGATTTTTAGTGGAAATGTTTTAATTCCATTTGAGCTTGGCATAGTCCAGATTTTCGCGAATTCTACTGACCCTGCAGTCATATTTGCACAGTTGGGTATCACTTTACTTATAAGACATCAAGCTATTAAATATGTATATGATGAGTTTACAAATACGTCTTCTTAACTTTTCCTTCATAGATGTGTAAACCTGTCCTTGCACCAAAGTAGCAATATAAGTGATTTTGACAAAATTCTTATTTTCAGGAGGCTAAATGAGTTAAATAAAATATGCTCATAAAACTAAGGTTTATTACAGTAATTACATACATTATTTTAAAAACACCATTCTGATACACACAGTACTAACCTTCATTAAAACTATCAGTGACTATTTCAGTATGTGCGATTCCTTAAATTTATCTAATTATTAAACGCAGAATTTAGTCTCTTGACCAGTATGGTAAAGAAATTCTTCTTTAGAAACACAACATTCATCTCAATGTGTGATGCATTTATAGATATTTTATGGATAGCAGAAAAAAGTTTTAATCTGCGCTAGTGTTTTACATGTTCCACCCTGGGCTTATCTGATCCTCTGAGGTACAGAAAACTCAACAGCTGCCCCAGACTATAACCTACCTCTAACTTTTAGTTACAACACTATCAAAGTCAGCCATCTTGCTCTTCATGAGAAGTGTTAAAAAATCCACTGACTATTTATCCCTGGAAATCTGTCCAAAAAGTTTCCTGAACTCACGTGAGTTATAAAGTACTAATGGCTAATCTTTTACATCAAAATTAACAAGTTTCATACAGTGATGTGACATTATGGTAGGCCTAAATTTTCTGGAAAATATTTTTGTAAATAATACTTTTGTCAAAATATTTATTTTTACAGTCGACATACTGCCACTTAAAATATATAGTACGACATCAATATTTATATGTAAAACTCTTGCAAAGTCACAATTTACCTATAAAAATTGTTTGTTCTTTCTCATGTCACATACTGTTGCATTCCTGTTGGTTGTCACTGCTGTATTTTACACTGTGACTCTGCTAATCCCAGTCAATTACATCACTCATGAAAATGTGTGGCTACAGTAATATATTCATAATACCAGTACTGCCGATATTTGGTTTGCCACAATTTACTCAAACATATTAGGTAAGTTTATGAAGTTTCCATCAATTAAGACAGCGCTTCATTGCTTCAATTAATCTCGTAGGTACATACGGAGATCATTTATACAAGCACGAAATTTTCAACTGACATTTTGTGACACATTTTACAAACAACAATCTCTTATTCCTTGAAATTTCATGGTAAATGAAGCAATAAAATTTTTTATACATTATCTACACAAATACTAAGATATTGTGTCCAAATTTCTCTCAGGCTGCATCAAGAAGCTGTGTTTAAATATCTTCGGATGAGTTTGGTAAACAGCGACATAAGTGCACAGTAAAAATATAATTGTAAAGTAGTTTGTTCACTGCAGTTCACAACCAAATCACAACTATACTTCAAACGTAGCTCTACATATTCAGATACGTCATGTGAAGAACTTGTGTGCATTACAACACGTGAACATCAAATATAAAAAATAAAATTACTATTGGTGTTAATTAAAAATTAATAGAGGCTAAGAAAACATCAGAGATCTTTCTTCTTAGTGATAATAGTTTCATAAATGGATGTATGATATAAAAATGTAAAAATATTAGCCAAACTTTTGATTATGTTGACTAACTCCCAATAAATATAAACTTACTTTGTTCAATTTGTAATGGGCTTACGTGTTCCCTCGTTTAGTCTGACCAAATAAGGTAAGCTATGCCACATGGGGAATATAAGGCTGAAAATTCCGTATTTGCTTGTGGATACAGATATTTAAATAAAACACAAATACAGTACTACACTGATATAAAAATCTGAACTACAATTAACCAAGGCACTGCAATATCTTTACTAGCAGGAAATTGTTTTGCACATTGCAAAGAGAGTGAATCAAAGAATACAGTGACACATTCAATACACTTCGTAAAATTTATAGTAGTTTAACTGTCATAAAATTAGCAAAATGTACTTGGACCATCCTAAATTTCAATAAACCATTTACACGCACTCAGAAAAGATGAATGCTGGCTGCCTCTTAGTATCCCATTACATGCCCTGACGATTGTGTACAGTAGGTGTCGCAACACAAACTGTTAATGGAAAAAGAAAAAAACAGGGAAGTGGAAAACTTTTTTTATGGTTGGTCACAATACATCAAATTATACAGGAAATTAAATCTTTGGTTTATCAGCATAGGCAATCATACATATATTTATATACATCAAATCACATGCCACATAATAGTTTTGGGAGGAAAAATTTACTTTATAGGAAGCCTCACCACTACTGGAAATCTATATTAAAAAAAAAACTATTTACCTGCAAAATATCTTAAATTACATCATATTATAGCAACTATTAATATTATCAGTATTCAAAATATTTTGTTGCAATGAACTCCAACAATGCATAAATTGTCAAACTGGTTCTTTTGTGTTTTAATACATTCTTATTTCATAAGATCATACTTTTGTGCAGTAATCATGTTGTATTCCCTAAACTATTACAGATTTTGACGATGTTTCATTGCTTTCAATACTACTAATTACTCAATGCAAGTGTCGAACAGTTTTTATAATTTCTTGCATGTCACAACCAGATATTATTTTGTCTCTGAACCGCATCCAAGTTGAAAGAAAGCAATGAAACAAAGCTGAAGTAGTACATACGGTGGCAATGTTACATTAGAGTCAACAAAAGCAACAATCAGGGAAGCATCTGAGAGCATCCTACTGCTTCATGCAATAGGTGGGTCGTCGTCGTCTTCCTGGCCGATCTGCATTTCGTCATAGTGGCGGGCACGCAGCTGCCTCAAGCGCTGCAGCCACCTGTACCGCCTCGCCAGAAACACCACTGAAACCAGGCAGGCTATCACCACCAGTGGAATCAACACGCCTGCTGCCACGCTCGAACCTGTTTGCAACAAGCACTTCTGTGGGACACCTCAGCGGAACTATAGGCAGTAAAATGAGCATTTCCCGTAGATACTAACATCTGCCAACTGTGTACACTCCAGCCATATGTAGCATTTAACACTTGTCACAGATTACTGATCTGTATCAATGTGTCAGTGCTGTTAAGTTAGAAACACAAATGTTGCCATTGCTACAACTATAGTACTGTTACAGTCTAACCACGGTAAAGTGAGCACTTTTGGAAGTCCTCTCATTTGGAATAATAGTTGATAAATATATTTTATTTTAGCCTTAGCCATTAACATCCAAGTACGGTTGGAATATACACACTGTGGTTATTACTTGCAGGGTAATATTTATTTTAAAATGTGGTTATATGATAAAAAAGGCTGAAATAAATAAGTAACTAGGGCCTCAAAAGTACTCACTTTACCATGAACAGCCTATACAGGTGGCTGCTCTGTGAGCATATGAGGCACGGATGATTTATTGATGTGTGCAAGCTATCAGTTGGAACCGGAGACGCAGCTGCATTTCGCAAAGGAATGTTTACAAAGCGTGCCTGTTATGCCTATTGGGGCATGTGACACTTCCGACCTTGGGTATTGGGTTTTTTGAGACATCTGAAGAATGCTCTGGATTACTGACCTTGTTTCTCTCAGCTAGACTTGGGGTGCGGTAAACCTTCCAGGTCAAGGCCAGCAGCTATATAAAGGACGTCGGGCCTCCGAGCCGACAGTTGTTGAATGGAAGAGTTTCAGCTATAGACAACTAGTGAGAAGAGAAGCGTGTGGCAAGAGAAGTGACTAGTGAGAGGAAAATCTGAGACTGCGAACATCAGAGCAGTGAAGAGTATGACTGCAGGCTGGACTATTGGACAGGATGCGTGAGTGAAAGACATTACATGATGGCAACTGATAGACTGAACGTGTGTTAATTATGTGTATTAGTTAATTGACAATAATCAAACAGAGACATAAAGGACGTTAATTAGAGTTGAAATAAAATACGGTGCTCACTGTGAAAGTAATAAAAATAATGCTAGCATTTGTGAACAAAATGCTTGTCAAACTTGCAAGAATTCACGTAAAAAGAACAGATGTATTGAAAATTAATTCAATTAACGAAAATATGTTTTCTAAATACATCGCTTTGATACAGTATAATGTACGAGTAAGCCACAATGAATAAATATGTTCTTGGCAAAGTTACAAGTTGAAAAGGAGACAGTTCAGATTTTAAGAGTAGATGTTTTAGTAATGATCTCGAGGAATGATAAAACTCAGACTTTTAAAACATTGTCAAAGCTAAAGGACAATTTTTTTTTTTTTTTTTTAGAAAATGTACTGAGTTTGGCTTTTGGAAGTGCTCACGTATTTTGAATAGACACTTTTATAATGTTAATATACGTTTACTTTAATCTTTATCATATGGCTGGCAATATTTTATCTTGTATCTTAGGAGAATAGCTAAATATATCTTAACAGTATTAGTATTTTCAATACGGTGGTCACTCAATCTCTTTTTCAAAATTTCCTGACTTTTCCGGGCTTTCCAGACCAAATTTTTGTATTGATCATTTTGGCTTTATCTTTGCTTACAATAAAATTTATCATATAATTAGTTTATACAATTATTGTATAATGCGATGAGAACAGCAAAATTATTACCTTGGTGCAGCAGCCATAATAATTTAATTCTAGTCAATAACCTAATTTTCACTAAATAATACTGTATTGCTGTTTGTCGAACAAAAACCCAAAAACGATGCAAAAAGAGTTTGCGATACAGTTTTATCCCGAATAAGCTGAGATTCAGACATTTCTTATTTGTAAAGTATCTAACGTATCAATACATTTCTTGAGAAAACTGCATATTACATTTACTATCATTGTGATTTGTAAAAAAAAATTGGGTAAAATTTTTTTTTACACTGAAGCTTGTCTTTATGAAGCTAAAAATATAAAGTGAAAACATTTTGAAAAACAGATTTGGGCACGAGAATTTAATATAAACTCAACAAATCTATTATGACTGCTAGTAAATAATTAAAAAAATTGTCCAATATGTGTAATTTTTTTTTTAATATAGTGACCATCTACTGGATACATTTAAGTTGTTCAACTCCATATGAAAATAGAAAGTAGGATGTTAACTTCACAAAGAAGTGCACTGAGATGGTAATAGTTTATTCACATTCATATTAATGATAAATACCTACTGAAATCAAGCCTAACAGCTGAAAATAATTTAAAACTTTTCACACAAATTTCTTAGTTGGAAAATGATTTCCATAATCTAAAATACAAAATTCATACTACAAAGGTTTATTTTTTAAATTTTTACCTAATGTTTTAAAAATGTATACAAATTTCCCTGACTTTTTCCTGACCAATAGAATTCCCTGACTTATCCAGGTTTTCCCTGTTTTCCAAAAGAGTGGCCACCCTGTTCAAATAGCAAGCTTTAAAAGAGCAGGTGTTATGCTCACAGTTTTCAACTGTATTTTATAGGAGATTTATAGCCATATTAAATATTATGGATTTGCCAGAATTAATGTCTATGCCATGGTTATGTTTTTTTTTTTTAACATTTGAAAACAAAACAAACAGGAATAAATGGCAAAATATTTCATGTGTGTTCTCTTTTCAGGTATTCATGCCAGAAATTAACTTATGGCTTTGTCAAATGGTTTTTCTACATATTTTACACTCATTGTGCCCTGCAATTTCCCTGATCTTCATCGCTCTCCCCACCATAGTAAAGTTATATTTAATTTGGTACTCACCAAATCACTCGCCATTCATACGTGTACATGATTAGGCACAACACAACGTTGATTCATTTGAAGACTCTATATACACACACACACACACACACACACACACTTATCACTGCACAAATATTATAATTTACCTTAAGAGCATAGAAACTCGTAATTTCACACAATTATTAGATTTAACACATCAAACTATATGAAATGCAATAAACCATGCGTTCAAGTACTTGTAAATCCCAAACCTCCAACAGGACAAATGTCAAACCGTAACTAACGTCCGGCAATTTCCCACAATCCACATGACGTCAACCAACCTTGACGTGGATTGATTTCCTGTCTCATTGGTCACAGTGTATTGAAAAGTAACATGGCGATGCACATCTACTTTATAAACACACCATCTCTGAACCAATTTGTACTATATGTATATTTATTCTACTAGTAACACATTATGTAGTATATTCCTCTCATCAATATAGACAAGGTAAGCCTCGACTAATACACCAGAATTACATCATCTTCAGACATGTTTGTTACCTGCGTTGTATACCTTGTATAAACTCAGCATCGCTGTACAAATATACCCTGTAAATGATGTTTTACACATTACAGATTTGTTTCAAATGGTATTCTTACATGTAATACAATTCAGCGATCCGCTATAAATATATTGGACAAAAATTATACATCTCTGACAGCATAAAAACAACAATCTGGATAACCTTCCTCACTATCACATTTACATTTTTTATAGCAAACTACATGGAGCCCCACCAAAATTCCGAGTAATTATGATTAGAAATCATCATATCTAACATATCCAGGTAATATTTTCGCTATTTAAAAAAAAGCCCCAATTCTAGAAATTTACCAAGGGTTGCTATTGTAGAAAGTAAGATGCATAACTATGCTGTCATTTAAGGGAATATGAGAAATATTTGCAGATCAGTTTCTTAATACAAATATACCTGCTCTGAACATCATTCAGAACTTTGTTACTACAAAAGAAAACTGTAGAGGATCACATGGAAAATCTAAAACTGAACTGGTGGTCGCGATTTGCAATTTTATCCCTTTGAGTATTAATTTTAAAATATTTTACCTGACGTGACATCCTCCGAGGGGACGGTACGTGACGCTGCAGTAACTGCTTCAGGCGGTGTTGTGATCGCGGTGTCTGGTTCACACTTTCCATGAACATTTCTTGTCAACCCAGCAATACATGTACACCTTCCTATCCCCTTTGAATCCGGAGTGCAGGTTTCGGAAAACTGTGGACACTCATGTTTACCAATTTCCCGCTGATCACAGATCTTGTCGCCATCTTCAAACAGAGAGAGAGTGGCTCTGAAGATCAGTCCATGACAAACTTAACCTTACAACTGTCAGGTTTGTTAAAGATCAACATACACTTACTGTTACAGCCCATAAATTAACTAACGTACAATCAAATAACCAACTACAAAACAGAACATGTAACTTACCTTTACCGAAAACAAATGTCCCAAACATAAAATACAGAATAAATTTTACAACAATATAACCCATCGCAGAAACAATTTACTGACAACAATAAAAAACATACAAAAAAAAGACGTCACTAATCAACCACAAAACTGTAGCTTCCCCTATCTCACGTCAATCAACTTCTTCGGCTCTTTCCTAGCACGTCCTGAACACAGTCAATCATTTCCACTTGTAAACAACCAACTAACTAAAATGATTATCAATCAAAACAACGGCACCACCAACATAAAGAAAACGTAATTCCCTTTGTTCAGAAAAAAACGCGTTCCTTTAATCGAAGAGAGAGTGCAATTTAACATAGTGTATAGACAAAAGGATTTAAAGACATATTAGTAGCTTCATTCACGCTCACTTTATTGTAAGTTAACAGAATAGCATATTATAATTGACTGCACAGTCGGCGGGACTTGTCCCGAAATATATGATTTTCTCACCGGAAAGATACGCTGTCTGTCGTGGTTGTTCTGCCCATTTCGCACACCGGCTGTTGAATATTAAGGCCGGTTTACACGCAACGAATTACTGTACGACTTGTAGGTCGTGCAAAACGTACAATATAATGTTCATTTTGTGGTGTGTCTACACGTTCCTACTTTGCTTCCGTTATCCACGTCAGTTCCAACCTTCACGGACCAGTCTCCGCAATGTAGGAAGTTCTGTTGTTGTTGACTATTTGCCTTGTGCAACTTCATCAGCACAGGAGGAAAAAAGTGAGAACACAATGGTCAAGGCAATGGCTCTTAAAAAGAAGCCAGTATTCGTACATAAAGTTATCGAAAGAACTGCGCGGCGAATCCGACGACTGGCGCAATTATCTACGGATGGATTACAGTGCGTTTAGTCAATTAATAGAGTTGGTAACGCCATACATAAAGAAACAAGACACGTGCATGAGAAAGGCTATTTCGCCGCATGGAAGATTTGCAGCATCATTACGATTCCTCGCAACAGGAAGAAGCTATAAGGACTTGGAGTTCACAATCATAGTGTCTAAACCTACGTTGAATAAAATCATTCCTGAAAACTGTGAAACACACTACCGGTCTTTGAAGGAGGATTGCATGAATGTTAGTACATAGTTTAAACTAATTTATTAACTGTTTTCGCAAATTACAGTAACTGTAAACATGTGGTGCTAATAATGAAATAACAAAGAACACTAAACACTTAGCCGGAATGAATATGTGATGACAAAATTTAGAAAGATATTCACTAAATTGTGGTAACGAATGGGTCATACTTCAAGACATAATAACTAAACGAATTAAAAAATAAGAATCACATATGTTTCAACATTTGACTAACGTAGTATAAAGTGTCTATGTACAAGGGTAATTTAAACAATAAGGAACATATTGGAAAATAAAAATCATTATTTAGACATTATACGTTATAATGCGTTATTCAAGTGCTGTAGGCTAGAAATTGTTCATATACTCTTTCACTGTAGAGGCAAAAGCAGGTGGTGTAGATGCAGCAATACGTACTGAATATAGTTATGACTGTTGACGTTGAAATGATTGAGGTGTTCCAGTCTGCGTAAATTAAACATTGTCAAATCGTGGGGGGTATGTATGTTGTTTTCCATACCCATAGCTATTTGAAATATCAGTGGCCAGTTTCACTCCAACGTCAATGATTTTACAGTTCTTGTTGAGGGATTCCATTTCGCCTTCGAATAACACATCGGCCATTAATTTCTGGACATATGTTATTTGGTTATGAGACATTTGTCTAAGTCTATCGGCGATGTGTTTGCCCATAAGTTTTTCTCATCAGTGGGAGGTATCTTTCTTTTCCAACAAAACCCCCATGAAACACTTGCACTGGATGCTGCCGAACTGCAGTTAAGTGATGTAGAATTGTCTCGAGTGGCAGTGCATTCTTGAACACTTTAATTGTCAAGATCATCAGGCTGAAACATATCAGAGTAACACCATACTGAGGCACATTAATGTCTAATATTTGCAACAAAAAGGTCCTAATTTGTTTCCATATCAGTAATACGAAACAGTATAGGCACATTTTGAATTAATATGAACATTTGAGTTAAATAACACTAACTGTATTTGTTTCTTCGAAATATACATACAAAATGGTACAATTACAGCACGTACAAAATAGCAAAATTATGGAACATTTGGATTTAAATAAAATTTTTAGTATATTTGGTTTTTCAGTGTAATCAATACATTTATTAAATATTTTTTGTTAATTCTGTTTCCAAAAACTACAAAGGAATGGGTGGACATCGCAGCAGAGTTTGAAAACAAGTGGGTTCCCTCATTGCTTAGGCGCAATTGACAGTAAACATGTGCAGATTGTTCCACCGAAGGACAGAGGATCATATTTATATAATTACAAAAAAATACATAGTATAGTTCTTATGGCCATAGCTAATGCAAACTGTTAGTTAATTTACTGTAGTATAGGCACTAATGATCGCGTTATGATGGTGGTGAATTAAGTCATACAAACTAATAAACGATGACTTACGGATTCCTGGACGTACAAACATTTCACATTCAGACCAGCTACTTGAATATGTTTTTATAGGGGATGAAGCTTTTGCAATGCGGCAGGCCGATGTCGAAAAATCCTTGAGCTGAGCATTAACAACAGTAAATATGCATAACATTCATGTGTGTAGGGCCTATATGAGAAACAGTATACGGCAATAGTGATTATTCCTGTACATCACAAGCCTGCATGTCCCCTCCCCAATGTTTATTTGTATAGCTTATGCTGCCTAGATGTAAAACATGTCAATTATTGCATTTGTATGGCAAAACATAGATGAGTTTACATTCTAGTTGTTTATCATCCATCAGGTTGAACGGCCCGAAGGCCGACACACCCACCATTCTCCTGCACTGCAACTGTACTCGGATGAGTAAGACAGTGCACAACACTTTCTCCTCTTCTGTCTTCGTGCATTGTGCTTTATTTCTTGGTCTCACACAGCTTTCTGTCAGTTTTCTCAGTTAAAAACCTACCTTTTCGTCAATTGGTTATGCCCTGACTTTAAACATTAAAGCCTTTACCCGAGTACTCCCACATAGGTCATCAGAATGCTCCAGTTGACACCGGCCAAACT
This sequence comes from Dryococelus australis, assembly GCA_029891345.1. Taxonomy (NCBI): domain Eukaryota; kingdom Metazoa; phylum Arthropoda; class Insecta; order Phasmatodea; family Phasmatidae; genus Dryococelus; species Dryococelus australis. The sequence goes on from CM057004.1 coordinate 33,390,810, forward strand.
CCTCAAGCCTTTTCCCGGCTCTTGTTGAAAATCTGTTCCACAACTTGTAGAGTTCCTGATTTTCCATAACTCTTCTCATTTCCAACTGCAATCCTCTTTGTCCTGCCACTCCTTGCAATCATTCTCTTAGATATTCGATTTTAGGGCAGTCCATCAATACATGTTGTACCGTATCATTCACACCACATACTGCATATAGTGAGGATATTACTAGCCCGAGATTGTGTTGCTTCACTTTAAAGTTGCCATGAGACGTGTGCAACTGAGCACTATAATGGTTCATCATGATCTATTTATTTTTCGTCCTCTGCTCCACACATAGGAGGATCTCATAGGTGATCCTCACCTTGGTTGACTGATCCCATCTTCTTTGCCATATCTCCAAGGTGTCCTGCCTGATTAAACTTCGTTCTTGAGAATTCAGCCTTCTGATCCTTGATTGTTCCACGATCAGTCCTCACTCTCTCACAAGTAGATCTACAGGCAGGACACCCGCCAATACAGGGAGTGTCTCGTTGGACGCCATCCTATATGCTTTCAATACAGCCAGAAGTGCTGCCCTCTGAGCGATGACAAGCTTTCTCTTGTGCCGCACTAATTCAGCACGTGTATGTCACATTACTGCACCATGTGCAATTGTCCCTTCAAATACAGCTCTGTAGATTTTCCTAGTGTAGGAAAATCCAAGCCCCACTCAGAATTTCCTAGTAATCTTAGCTTATGGAAAACAACAATTGTCTTGTGGGACACATTCTGTATGTATTCCGAAAGGCTCATCTTGTCATCTGGTATGACTCCCAAGAACTTATATTGATGGAAACGCTGTAGAAACTCTCCATTGAACTGTACCATACGATTCCTGGCCAATATTCCTTTATGCACCATGGTCTTAATCTTGCTGGGGGAGAAGCTCAACTTAACTCTTGCCACCCAATCTTGCATTGCTTTCATAATGAATGCGGCCTTCTCTTCGAGTTGTCTTCTTGCCAATCCACTGACCAGGACTAAACCATCATCAGTGTATCCGAATATCCTGCAGCCCTCCAGAAGAGCCGTCTCTCTAGCAGTCCATCAAACAGAATGTTCCATAGGACTGGGCCAAGGATCGACCATTGGGGACATCCCTTTGTTAGCTCCTTGCTAACCTGGACAGCTCTTGCAATATACCATGTCTCTCTGCCCTTAAAATAAACCAATAGGACCCTGTATATATTTGCAGGACACTTTTTTTGCTTCAGTTGCCACATCACCTCCGGCTACCAGGCATTGTCAAAGGCTCCTGCTATGTCGAGAAATATGGCCAGGACATATTTTTCTTGAGACCAGGAAACTGCAGTCTTGACATCATATAGTGCGAAGTCGGTTCCTCTTCCTTTGTAAAACCCATATTGGTGTTCACTTAATTTTCCATTTGAATCCAAGGCCACCACCAGTCTGTTGTTCAGGAACCTTTCCTAGACTTAGTGCAACACCAGAAGCAGTGTCAACGGTCTGTAGGATTTGACCCCAGCCTTATTCTTGCCTTCTCCTTTGTATGGTATCCTTATTATACCTTTCTTTCAAGGGCGAGGAAACACACCCCCAGAGAGACAACCATTGTAGATGTGTAGTAACTGTTCCATTATTTTTGAGAAGCATCCCTTGACGATTTCTACACCCACTCCATCCAGTTCAGGAACCTTCCCATTCTTCATTCCATAGACTGTTGCTTGCAGTTCATCAAGAGTAAACTCAAAAGTGGCCTCTTCCTCTGGTAACATCTCCAATTGGTATCTCCTAAGGGCATACCCCTCGCCCTCTCCATTTTGGGAGTCATCTGCCAACAGGTGTGGAGCAGGGCACTCATAATCTCCTTCAAATCTGGCACCAGGGTCCCATTTCCTCTGATATTAGGTGGTGGATTTGCCTTCTTCATCTCATTAGCCATTATCTTATACACCACCCCAAAGGGTCTTCATTACCTACCCTGGTGACGAACTCCATCCAAGACTGTTTCTTCTTCCCCCTGACCCTGTTAAAGTATGCTTGTTCATTCTGTTTGTAGGCACCTGCCAGAGCTTCTCTCTCGTGCAACAATGGAAAACACTTTGTTATGTATATTTCCCATTATGAATGTGTACTGACATGTGCACGTCCAAAGCCCTAAGACCGTTTGCCCAGCCGTAACCTGTAACGCCACTGCAGCGGGGCTGCACACTCTACTCCAGATCGAGTGGGTGCCTGGTCGCCGGAGCGACCATGTGCAGAGCATGAGCAGAGCACACCGGCGCAAGTGCAGCCAGTGGTTGCCATAGCAACACAAGACACCACAGAGGAAACAATTAGGCCAGTTACATTAAACTGGAATTTTTCAGGTCTAATTAAAAGACTTAATTATGTATTATAATGTTTATGGTTTGTTTTGGAGGTGATGTTTTATTTTGTTGTGTTTGCAAGATAACATATTATTTATTTTCATCTTCCGCAGAGTGTTTTGTCCATCCAATTTCATTAGTGTTTATGTAGCAGGAATATTTGTATTGTTTTCATATGTCTAATATTTACTTTCTTTCATTAATACAAGGATCAATAATGCAATTCATATAATAAAGTAGTCCTGTTTCGGCTCGAAGGCAAGCAGAGCAAGCCCCTGGGTCGGGCGGGAGAGTCAGTCAGCTCGCAGCAAGTCAGAGAGGTGAAGTGTGTATGGTAGGCTCCGGCGTTTCCCATGCATGCCGGGGGACCATCATTATTTTGCAACTGGACATGTAATTACAATAGACTTAATCATCTGGAACATTTTCCATCTCGTCGCCCGGTAAGCCACCCCCAATCCTTGGTGGATTAGCTTCGCCCCGGGGAGCTTAACGTTCATGTAATGTTTTAATTGTCGAAAGAAGCTTTTTCTTTTTCACTGCACGGCCGGTCCTAATAGCAGAGAGTGCGTTTAGCATCAAGTTCCCTCAGAGAACGGGTTGTAATCGTAAATGTAATAAATAATGTGTTTGCAAGTCAGTTGTTTGATTATGTCCGCAGCATGCGTTTAAGGGGACGGACCCTGATAACACCCGCTCAATCAATATGTAAGTTCTAATTCTCAGTGTAATCAGTTTTGTTCCGACCTGTATGGGTGTGTGGGAGGCCCTGAAAGCCCACATACGCGAGTGTAATGAGTAGGAAGTTTTCCCGCCAATATCAACAATTTTGTATAGCCGACCAACAGGCTATTGTTTTGGGAACAATCTTCACCTGTAGCAATAATGTACAGATGGATGTCAACAATCCAGCTTCAATGGCGAGGAGATTGGTCCTGGGCGACCGGCCCATAACCCCGAGGTTAAGACGAGAAGCATCATCTTTGACGTCGCCTGATGGCATCTGGCACCCTGGATATATTCATTTCTTTCTTTCACCATCACTGCTCCAGAAAAATCCCATTCCAACCTTTACGGGAATCAGCCATGCATCAGTACCATATGTTAATAAATTACTTTTTATACATAAATACACAATCATGTTAACTTACCTATTGTCCTGTTCCATCAGACACAGCACCATCACTGTCGATGGTTTCCCCATGACATTCTGGCAATATCTTGATTATTTAAGAAATCAAGTAATTCAAAATTCCATAACGATGGTTTGTATATGTTCTCTTCTCCTGCCTCGGAGGTCGCTGATTTGTTTACTTTACCCATTTACATCTTTTACACCGACCTTAAGCAATTTATCTTCCTTGTAACTAGACAGGAATGGTGGCGAAGGAACAGCACGCGCGTCAAGATGCGACCACATCATCCTGAAGCAGCCTGGAAGCTGTATGTGCTCAAAAGTGAACAAGCACAAGTACTACATCATGCACATGATACATGATTTGCAGGCCATCCTGGCACATCACTAACCACAGAAAATGTGCAGAATCATTTTCACTGGCCCATCATCACCAGAGATATCCGGCAATACATGAGGGGGTGTGTAAAGTTTAATCTCTGCAAGAGTAGGAAAGCAGATGGAGTAACACAAGAACAACCAAAGAAGCCGCAGGAGCCATTCGAGTCCATCTTGTTGGACCTGATGGGGCCATATCCGTGCACTCCTAATGGTAAGAGATTCATCCTTGTGGTGAGTGACTCGTTCTCAAGATGGATGGAAGCATGCCCATTTTCCAGTGCATGGGAATGCAATATAACCCATGTACTTGAGACCGAATTCTACCCATGATGGGGCTACACACACTCCCTCTTAAAAGACAATGGTACACAATTTATGGGTAAGTATTGGAGAAAATTGTGTACTAGGTGGGTAGTCCAGCATCATACAACGGTCGTGTACCACCTGCGGTCCAAACCAACTGAGAGGAGAAATCAAGACCTCAAGACTCAGTTGCGTGTGCGGGTAGGATCAAATAATGCAAGTTGGACTGAGCATCTGCCCGCAGCCTTGTTCACAACCACACGGAGGGTGAACATAGCACAGGTCCATCACCAGCCACCATTCTACAGTGAAGGGAGTTGCCCCTCCCTGGGGAATTCAGAATCTGACAGGCAAACAGTGATGCAACAGAAAGTGCAGTGGGCAGGCAACAGCACCTAGATCAAGACATGGAAAATGCTCGCATTCACCAAGAGAGGTATGTAGGACAATGGGTACCAGCAACAACGCGCCCAAGAGGCTCAGGCCCGGACAATGTTTTTACATACACCAGCACAGGTTGAGCAGCGCAAAGTGCAACTTTTGTGCAGGGTTTAGTCCTAAGTGGAGCGGACCACGTGTTGTTGTAAAAGCACTGGGGTATACAACATACCTCATCAAGGTCAGCAGCAGGCGCAAGGTGGCCGTATACTGTGACGACCTTCGCCTAGCCATGCAAGGACCCAGCACAGAGGCCCCTGGGCAAGAGAAAGGGCACAATGGCCAAGAGCATGTAGCAGAAACACCCAATGGCGAAGCAGAGACAAGCTGGCGCACAAATGGGAGTACTCTTTGGCACCTTTTCCCCACTGCCACATCCGGTAATTATACACCCATAAGATTGGCTGGAGAAGAAGAGGAGCAAGAGGAAGAAGTCACACCATCTCAAACATAAAATGACATTAACATCGTAGGCACTGCAAACCGAAGTGAGCCAGACCAGAGTGTCACGACACCCAGTGTAGAGACACTGCCTTCGGAAGATGTCGCACAAAGCGATGGGCCCGATCAGTCCATAGGGAAGCTACCCACAAGACTTCGCCACGATGCCAATGAAGACTACGATACCGGATGACCTCGCATCGAAGGACCATATCAGGGTCGCAGGGGAAGGTTCATCAGGTGGAGCATCAAGTCCAGCAAGGGACAGCATACCTTGCCCCTCACCAGAAGAAGGAGCCGCGAGCGGTCCGAGCAGTGACAGCATCATCAGCAGCGATGACGAGTCGATGGAAGAGCATGTCTCGACCCCTTCCCGCCGCTCCAAGCGTCAGCATCTGCATCGGCCGGTGTGCACCACCTGCGACGGGAACAACCCCCTTCGGCGAGCACGAGCAGCAGTACTTCACCATCAGCAGGGTCATCGCCTTGGAGAATCGGCAGGTATTTTCTAGTTGCAATATGTCTTGTTGGTGTTTATCATTTCTGATTGTTTCTTGTTGGACAAAATCAAATTGGCTCGTAGCAAGATGTCTGTTTTTAAATAATTATATTTTTATCGCCCCAATAAGTCCCGTATGCTACAGTACAAATATGCGAGTAGAATGCCTAATCTGTCGTGTCTTAAAATCAAATATACCGTACTAACAAAATAAATCACTTAGGCTTATGTCGTAAATGTTATGCTACGTAAATTGAAAAAAAAAAAAAAAAAAAAAAAAAAAAAAAAAAAAAAACAGTAGCCAAAATTCGTTCTTTGTTTCAGTATTGTTCATATTATAATTTTTATCATTAGTGAACTGAATGAGAGTTTTCACCTAAACTAGAAACCGTCTATCGAAACTAAATATACAGTATAGTTGAATGATGAAAAAGTGATTTCATGCAAAGAAATGTTGTTGAGAAGACTGCAATTTTTTCAGTCAATAAATTCATTATCTGGATCACTGTTTTATATAGTGAAAAATATCGACAACTTGATTGTTGTTTCTGTTCGGGAATATTTATAATAAGTTTATGAATAACTTTTGTGTTACAAAAAAAAATGGCAAATTACAAACAGCAAAAATCAAGGGCCTTATTCATAGTCAGAGCTTCGTCCAAAGATGATCCAGAGACGATCTTCCTCGGAGTTGGTCTGGGGTTAGTCCGAACTAAGGGTGGATTAACTATATCATATTCATAAACCTCGATTAGAGAGGGACTAAATTTGGTTGAAGAATCATCGAACTACACTGTTGCCAGGTTTACCGCGCATGCGCATTACAGATTTTTGTCTCAAATAAACATTTAATTTCCACTCAAAACAAAATTGTAACTAGAAAGCGCTAAACACAATATAACTTATTAAAAATAAAAATGTTTTTCCTTTTCAAATTGAATAGTGATTTACAATAATCATTAATCTGTGCAAGAAAAAAATACATAATCAGTTATATTGTGTGTTGAAATGAAAATAAAAAATAGAATTTTGTAAATATACACATATCCACCAAAGGAATTTTGGAAACAAAAGGTTTGGACTGTTTTATGGTTTTGATTATAGCTTCCAAAAGTGATGCTCTCGGCGTGCTGAGTATTTTCTGCCTGCTCGTGTAAACAAATAACAATAATAATACAGTTTAATTTACAATCTCTTTTTACACTCGTCCACAGCATTTTGCTGAGAGAGAATAGCAATTTCGTTATTTGTTACTACATTAACGTCACTTTATTCGTTTTAATATTGTTTTTATGACTACCATATATTATAATATGGGCTGGTTTGATTTAATTACGCCAATATTGTCTTTATAATTATGTTAAATGAGTATTGTAATACTAAATACATTACAAAAATACATTAAAAAATTGTTAGAATTTTATTAAGCTTATTAGGTATATTTGCTTTGAATTATTATAACCGGAACATTTCATCCATTAGGTCGGCATATTTTTGCATACAGATAGACAGAATCGGCCGTAAACGTAGTTTTTATAATCCGCGAACTTTATCCAGCTTTCACTAGCATGTAATATTAATGAAACTGTTGTATTTTATGTTCGCCATGTTTCTTTTTGACCTTAATACTTCGTTAGTCCTACGCTCAGTCCGGACTAGCAGTAATAATGCTCTCTGAATACGCAAAATTTTGGTCGGAGGATGATCTTTCCTTAGTCCGGACTGAAAACGACGATGAATAAGGCCCCAAATTTTCCATCACTGGGAAAAATAATTCCTGTAATTATTATGGCTTATAATGATTTTCTCCAAGATCCCTCTGTGTCACTACCAAACGCCCCACCAATACGGAACATTTATACACGCTATTAAAACACAAATATGCCATTAAAATTTTTTCTACTAAACTAAAAATTATATATACTAAAGTAATATTATATTAAAAGAAATTATCCATACTTAAGTAATTACAAATTTAAAAATTAAAGTTTCTCTTAGGTATATATTGAATAAGATTTTCCATAGTACATTAGTACACATTCTAATACATTTCAGATCAAATATATTAGAATTTGAAAACCTTTCAGATTGAAATGCTCGGTTTTACACTATACCTATTACCGCTAATTCGTAACTTAAGGCTGCCAAACATCAAAACGGTCACAGTAAGCGGGATCCAGACACGTATCTTTAGCATTCTCAGGAATATGGGAACGGCAAGGAGACAGGCTGTTGTTTACAGCATTAAAGTGAAAACTTTCCTCCCATAATCTTAGGGCCCCTTTCACCACGCGAGATAATGCTAGTGTAGTAACTGACAAAAAATCTCGATTATCGGTATTTTATATCTCGATTTTCTCTGAATTTCTCGATAAAATATTAACCCGCCCATTTTGGTCGTTTAAGTCACATTATCGGGATTAAACTGTAAAACATAAACAAATATTTTGGAAAGGTGACGAGAGGGCAAAGTTATTTCAACGAGAATAAAGTGAAAATGGCTCATACTACGTACAATTAAAAATCTGAAGAGGAAAGTGAAGATGAGGATTTTATTGTTTGTCGTCCGCGAAGTTTACATGAAAGAATAAATTATTTTTAACTTTATTATGAAGAGCTTAAAGTACACTTTCGCCTTACATCAAACACATGATTGTCAAACACTATCTTACAAAGCTCTTTTACACAAAATTCGCAGATCCATTCACATCATACTCGACAAAAATAAAATGTTTACATAAAACAAATAAATAATCCAATTACTTATAGTACTGTCGATATTTAAATAGATAGAATTTTTAACAAACTACCAAAATATATCAAAGGAATAAAGTGCCTAAAAAATTTCAAGCAAAGCGTTTTCGACTTTCTAAACAAAAAAAAAATGTTATTACGCAACAGCTGAATATCTTAATGAATAAAATTACAATTTTAGAACATTATGTCTGGACAATATAGCCTATTCAAACTTATTAATTTATATAAATGTTTTTGTTTGGTATTTTGTATTTAAAGCACTGTTAATATTGGTGTTACAAAATCATTTGTATTTCTTTATATTTTTATTTCGATTTATATTTCACTGTCAACTACCTTTGTATATAAAAATCGTTCTGTAATTTTTCATAATTCCCCTAGTCAAGCAACATTTTATTGCTTATCGCTCAGCTTGTCTAGGTTTTATGTAGCAGTGATGGGAAATATAGTTCACTAGAATGAACTAGGTCGTTCCGAACTAGTCACATTTGAGAACAGTTCATTGGGAACCGTTCTTTTGAACTATATAGGTCACAATCGAATGATCACGCGTACTGGCGAACTACAGAGCGCAAGTGTAACCTCGGTCCAAGAACTAGATATGTCTTTCTCTGTTTCCTCTTTCACAGATCCATTTCCCCTCCCTCAAAAGAATCTAAGCAAGCGTGAAACGGAAAGAGAAGCAAATAAGTGTTGTTTGTAAATTAATTGCTAAAGAATTAGTGCTTTACTGTGTGTCGATGAAATTACTTATTTTTATATGGAAGTAAGATTAATTAATTTGGATAATATCTTTATACTGTGTTATCCACGCCTAATTTTTCCAAGTCAGATGTGTACAAACTCAACAAAAATGGTTCCAACACACTGGATTTATTCGTAACAGTATTAGAAACATTTTACCAGAACTTTAAGTACAAAAATAACTTAGTTTTAATATGATTCAAATAATGTCAAAAAGTTATATCCGAAGCATTGAGTGAATATACTAGAAAAAAACAGTTTTTCACTTCTTTATTGCAAGTATGTAAAACTTGACATTACATTAATGAGCGTTTTTCTGTATTTTGCTGTCGTAGCTATACTCGTATTAGTGTGGCTATCAGATGTATTTTCTTACTGATACGGGAATTTCCGTATGTCTGGCAACATCGTATTAATGGTACGAGTGAGTGAGGATTTTACGACACAGTAACAGCGAGGTCTTTAGTGCCGATGAGGGCGAAGCAAGTTAAATGGACAACACAAACATCTATACCCTGACTGGGTTTCGAATCCGGAACCCCTCGCATCGCAGACCGGCGTGCAACCGACTGTGCAATTGCGGTCGGCGTGAAAAAATAAGAAAGAACGAAAGATCGCTGCATGGCCACAGTTCTGCCAACTGTATCGCGCTGTGTATCCTGCAGTTCCCGACAGATTTGCGACTCATGTCACTATTGAACTAGGTAGGTCTGCTCTGCGATCCCTACAATTCGAGGCAGTGCTGAACGAGCTAAAACAAAGATACCTATAGATAGAGGCAGATAGATAACAAGTATGCACGTTGCGATGTGGCCAGTCACGGAGGGAGGGTTAGCCAGGAGGAGGAAAAAGCCGGAAGGGGGAGGGAGAGAGTTGCAGGGAGCCACAAACGACTGATTATCTGAGCATGCGCAGTGGCGCACCTGGCGTAGTTACTGGTACTAAGAGAATGACTGACCGATCACATGAGACTAGAACTTTTATGTCGCGGTGAACTGTACCTAGTTCTTTTTCAAGAACAGTTCGAAATGAACTGGTAGTTAGTGAACTACCCATCACTAATATGTAGCTTTTGATCTGTACATTATTCATAAGTTTCGTAGTTTAGTAAGTATTATTTTTGACATGCCCTATACGATTTATGTATGCTCTTTGGATAAATACATAGATTTTTTGATTGATTATTTTCCTTTTCGACAACTATTCTGGGCCTTCGATTCCGTCCCGCACCATCAGCTCATCACCCGCCTCTCCTCCATGGACATCCCGCCTCACCTCACCCGCCTCCTCTGCTCGTACCTTGGGGATCGCTCCTACCGGGTGCGGGTGGAGGGCACCCTCTCCGCACCCCGCCACATTCCCGCCAGCGTACCCCAAGGCTCCATCCTCAGCCCCCCTCCTCTTCTCACTCCACATAGCCGACCTGAAAGTCCCTCCCGCCACCCCACATGATCCAGTACGCCGACGACACCTGCCTCCTCTCCTCCTCCGTCCACGAGCACATGCTCAGCGACCGTCTCAGCCGCGGCCTAACCTCCATCCAGACCCAACTCCACGCCCACGGCATCGAGCTCAACCCCTCCAAATCCGAAGCCGTCCTTATCTCCCGCCGAGGATCACCCGCCCCGCCTTTCCGCCTCCGTCATCCCCTGGAAACCCCAAGCCCGCTACCTCGGCGTCATTTTCGATTCCCACTTCAACTTCATCCCTCACCTCGACTCCATCACCACCAAAGCCCGCACCGCCATGATCCACCTCGCTCCCGTTCTCCGCCCTTCCGCAGGCACCTCACCAGCCACCCGCAACACCGTCTTCCGCACCTTCGTCATCCCCATTCTCACCTACGCCTGCCCTACCTGGTCCCACGTCACCATCCACACGCTCCTCCCGCACACCCACATCTTCGTCCGATCCCTTCGCCTCATCCACCGCCTCCCCCTTCCCGTCACCCGTGACCAGGTTCTCGCCACCGCCCGCATCCCGCACTTCCACTCCATCCTCGTCACCCACACCGACCGCTTCAAGCGTTCCTGCGCTCGCCACCTCACCAACCCCCTCTTCCGCCAACTCGCCAAACCGCTACTCTTCATCCCGTATCCTCGTCGACCTCTCCTTTCGACGCAGCACTTGCACCCCGCCGTCGAGGACCCAGGACCACCCCCGGACGACGGCCAAGGCCAAGGCTGACGTAGCACTACCCCCATCACCCAGCCACTTTCTTCGCCCCACTTGACGCCCTTCACTTTTTCTCCCCCCCCCCCCCCCGAGACTCTATCACACTTTATCGCCCCTACCATCAAATGAAAATCATCTCCCCTTCATGCGTGCCCAATTTCCAAGGTAAGCACGCCCCCCCCCCCCCTTTTTTTCACGGTAAGCCTCAGCAGCCACCAAACACTCATCGCCCCCTCACTCTCATTTAAGCCCATATGTACCTCCCGGTCGGAGGGGCTTCTCCCACACAAACATTCCAGGGCTCACACACAACACATTACACATCATGAAAAAAAAAAAAGTAAAATAAACAACTTACTTTTGTAGGCCTTATTCAAATCAAGAGTGTCACTAACACAATGACGCATTGCGCCTCCAGAGGTGCTGTGATGTGTTCCGTGTCCCACCTGGGAGCAGGTGGAGAACAGAAACTTGTGATGTGCCCACCACGCCGTTCAGTAGAGTGAACGATATTGAATAGGGTCGTACGGTCAACGGGCGTCGGCGACTCTGGATACGCGGTCAAAATGAAGGAGAACTAATTTAATTGTCAGTTAAATTATATTGAATGTAGAATATTTCCTTTGGGGCGAAGCTGTCAGCCACTTCACAGACGTATATTATCACTGAATTTACTCTGCTCGAGGGAGGCAGGCACCGTAAATTCAAAACATACACTGAAATGCACTTTAAAGTTGATACTGCTGTGAGGGTGCAGTACCCGATGAACTCGGAGAGTTAATGTAATCAAAGATGTCTAATTAGGGTATGACTGTTTTATTACAACGAAATGTTGCTGCACGTGAAAATGCGTACCCTCGGTTAAGCGGACCCGGCACTCTGGACCTGCCGGTGGTCTCTACTGTGGAAATTAAGGCCTTAAGTTAGAATTACGTAAAACGCGTCTCACGCGTGAAGTCCTGGTATATGCTACCTCAGGATACAGGGAGGCCTCCCCTCGGCTAACTAAAAGTACTTAAATGTTCCTGAGTTACGTTAACTATTGCGATGAAAGAAAATGCAGCCTAGATTGAAATTGCCGAAGGAGGTGCGTGGAGCTTACAGTCTGCCCTGCCGGTTGTCTGGAGTACTAACAACATGGTGTCGCCTTCGCCGCACGTCCGGCGCCGAAAATGAAAACATGAAAAAATGTAACTTAATAACTAAAATGATCAATGAAACTGACATCGTACATAATTATGATTTAGTGAGCTGTAATCTACTGGCGAATCAGTGGGATGTGTCGAGGTTTTACTGTTAGCACAGTGAAATCCACTAATCAGTAGAAATCACTGTTTATAATCAGTGAATAGCCGCAACTGAATTAATCTAAAATATTACAGATTCCAGTGGATCAGTTTCAACACATCTGCAGTCAAATAAACTGATCTGGAGCAGTTTAATCTGCTTGGGTTTTAGTTTGGAGTTAGGGATTCTCAGCATACTGTGCGTGGCGAAAATTTCTCTTGATAATTCGCAAGCATTTTATATTGCCTCGTGGCCGGGAATTATGTATTGAGTGATACAAAGCTTTCTCTGTAATCAATATTGTGTTTTCAGAGAGGGACTGTATAAAGTCGTCACGGCTTTGAAAAAGGATGCCCCCAGGGTTCGGTTCTTGGTCTGGTTCTGTGGAACATTTTGTTTGATGGGCTGTTAAGACAGTATCTACTGCAAAGTTGTTCTATCTTCGACAACGCCGATGATGGCCTTCTGTTGATACATGCATATTCTAGAAGGGAGCTGGAAAGCTAAGCTGAGGAGGCTTCGCTAATAGTTCTTGAATGGTCCAGATCAATTAAATTATTAATATAGGCTATTCACAGTAAATTGAGAACTTTTGAAAGCTCTCACATTTCGAATAATAGTCAATAAATATATATCTTATTGTAATCTTAGATGTTACCTTCTAAGTGTGTTGGGAATATACACACCGTGTCTACTACTTACATGGCAATATTAATTTAAATTTATAAGAGGATTTAAAAACTGACTGAAAGGAAAAAGTAACTATGGCATCAAAAGTGTTCACTTTACCGTGAACAAGCTATACAAGAAAATGCAATTTTGTGGAAAGGTCGTCTTCCAGCGAGTTTTTGTGGTGAGACTTGGTGGCAAACCAGTCAAATTTTATTCATCGATGAAGTGACGAAGTACCTTGAGTTAACTATCATCTATTATGCTTCCGAGATCATGCGCGGTAATCACTGTTGTATTGGCAGACAGTTCGACAGCTAGGGTGAAATTAATGACTTGGAAGAGGAAAACGGGCTTTAAAAGCGGTAGTTTACGGCTATTTGAATCCCCTGGAGTTGACAATAGCAGTACAGTCGGTGGAGAAATGATTATCTCCTTCCATTCTGTTGTCGGCCATTTAAGATTTCCTTTTATCGTCTTGAGATGGATTTAACAAGCAATGCGTAAATGAAAGGGTTTCAGCTAACACTCGCTCTCCATTGGAGATCAATTATAACTTTTAAACTTACGACATCATCACTTACGCTGATATTCTGCTACCTGAGCCGTCTCATTCATAGTTCAGTAGAACATAACTGTACGTGTAACATATTTTTATTTAATTAATTTATCAAATAAGTTACGACAGAGTATTTTTTAATAAACGATATTCTTGAAACCACTTGATTTGTTTTACATTCTGAATACTTGGCCATCTTATGTTCCCTTAACAGACGGTAATTGGTATATGAAGTATTCAAAGTATGGAGTAAAATTAAATATAAACTATATGTAAAATTTTATGGAATAGTATGCGTAAACTGTATGTCAACAACTTAATCTACCATACGAGAAATAATATTTTAAGATCCAATAAATAATTTACTTACCGGTTTGCATGAACAGGGGTGTCCACATTCATGTGTTCATTTAAAGCTGGTGTTGGGTGAAAAAAGAAACATTGTCAAACGTATTTATCAAATAATTTATTTAAAAAATAAATAACAATCGACACTGACCTGAATGTTTAAAAAATTTTGCAGGAAGCAATATAAAGCAAAATGCAAACAATAAAATTAAAATTATATATATGTATATATAATGAAATAAATAAACTCTTCCAAAACATTTAAAATCTTGTATCATGTAAGTTCAAAGAAAGAAACAGAACTGAAAATGTCAAGGAATGCAAATATTGATTTTCTGATACCATACCTCATATTACAGGATCTTCATCACTAAACGTAAACTGGTCTGATTTTAAACTCCTATAATAAGGTTTTGATTAAATGTGTTTTTTTTTTTCCCCTCGCTGTATAGACTGTTGGGAAATACTCCAAATTTACATAATTAAAAAATTCAAAGTAAAACTATATAGAAAAAAATATAAATAGTACTAATACACATTCCTCTTTCTCTGAATTGAAATGTTCCAAAATAATTTAGGGAACATTGAATTTTCAGAAAGCATTTTCCTCGTTCTACGCTAGGCAGTTTAGCCCGACTTGGTATTCGAGTTACCATACAACATTTGTCTTTGAGCAGAACAAGTACCTTAACTGCACAGAAAGAGTTAATGAATTCATTGATGAGAAAAAGCAATGAATGGCATGAAACGAATCATTTTTTATATAGATTGTTTTCAACAGGTACAACAGAAGTCTTGTAGTTTCCGAAGGGATCACACATTTGATGATGTTGACTCCAGAACTGAGATATCGCATGCTCCACTCGGGCACACACTGAAATGAAAGGCAATATTATTTCACCACACCGCACTTTAATTTGTATAAAAGAAAATCATGCAGAAAAAAAAAAACAGATGAAGGTAGGGCTTAAGGGTTTCGCCTGCCTGCAACTATACTGCGCCTTCGAACCATCGAAATGTGTGAGCTCTAAGGGTGGGTTTACGACTGACTTAACAGAAACCTTAGGAAGTGTGGTTAAAATATAAACCAATATTTTCAAGAGTACTGGTTTATGGCTACCGTATGCGGGTCGTGTACGGGTCGTCTGCGTAATGGATCGTTATATTTTATATCTAAGTACAAGTCAAGACGAAGTAGCCAATCAGAGCACAATGACAGTTACTGTTGGCGGGAAACTGTATTTACAACTTGTATTTAGGTTATGTAGTAGTAATTATTTTAATCGAGATACATTCTTTCTTGGAAGAGGTTATTGAATTCGCTTTAATTAACCTTTTCATATTTAATCATGTAAATGCCCAACGTTGTCATCGGCTTCCCCTTCTATAAGATATCACGAGTTTTTTAAAACGATCACACAAACAGTAACCACAAATAATTAAATGTATGTAAATAATCTCCACTCTCGTCAATTTTCCCAGCTTATGTCGGCTGCTTTCGTCTCCTACAATTCTGGCTGGCTAGACTTAACAGTTGCTAATTCAATCATAAAATGCAAAACTTATTACTCATTAAGCACATGGAAAATAAGTACAAGTCTTAATTCTTCAGTCTTTAATGGTAAACCCACCCTAAGGTCGACTATTGCTTATTCGCCAGTTGCCTCATCGCCTCTACGCGCAAGGCTGTCAACTGTCTTACACTTTCCGTCAGCGGTTTATTTGAACGTAACTTTAAGCCGGGAATTATTTATATGGTACGCCAATAAATATAAAAATTATGA
This sequence comes from Dryococelus australis, assembly GCA_029891345.1. Classification (NCBI taxonomy): domain Eukaryota; kingdom Metazoa; phylum Arthropoda; class Insecta; order Phasmatodea; family Phasmatidae; genus Dryococelus; species Dryococelus australis. Next base: position 33,406,684 of record CM057004.1, read on the forward strand.
TGAGTGTATTCTAAATAGAACATTTTAGCAGCTAGAACGTATACCAAAACAAACCGTTCTAGCTATTTTCACTCCCAAAATAATAATCTTTGGACTTGAAATGAGGATTGAAAAGTTGTATGTAGGTACGAAACTTTCCTTAAGTGCTTTTCATATTTAGACATCGCTACAAAATATCCATGGGTTTGTAACTGACGCGTTTCCTAAAGGCTGTTCGCGGTAAAGTGAGCAATTCTGAAAGCCCTGATTAAGATCTACTTGTCCGAGCATTGTGTATTCTTCCAACATATGTACAATGGACATAGGCATGGGCCTGATCACTTCATTCATGCGCAGGTCGAGTGAAACTGTGAAAGTTTGAGAAAAGTAAATATTTCACAAACATACCAATTCTCGCTTTCTTGTGCATTTAAAATCAGGCAGTAAAAAAATTATTTCAGCATTCACAAATGTTTACGTGATACCTTCAATTCAACGCTAAGACGTAGAGCTACGTTGCCAACTTTACCGGGTGCATGCCAAGCCTGTGTGCCCGTTAAAATATATCGCAGGTAGGGGCAGTTTCATTTTTCAAAGGTTGATTGCAATCAAAAGTGCAATGCGCTAGTCAGGCAGAGCCCTTAAGGTAGATTCCCTCCCGCAATCTTGGATTTATGGAATTTTTGACATACTCTGTAAATACAGTTTTATATCAAGTTTTTTTGGAACGACAGAACACAGAGCCTAGCGCATTGTCTGCGGTCAGTATTTCTTCACTGCTGTTGATTTCGTCGCCTTTGTAATCGCTTGCAAGAAATAATGAATAACTGTAGTGAAGTTGTGGCAGTTCGATAAAGTTTGGAGAGCTGTTATTAGGATATGTCGTGCGGGAAATTTCAATACACCTACTGAAACAGAAGCTTTGGCGAAATACCGATAAATCCAAGATGGCGGGTGGGAATCCGCCTTCGATAGCGAGATCGTTACAGACGGAGCAAGTTGCTCGGAGAAGAAGGAATGGAGCAGGGATAGACAATGGCCTATGGTGAGGTTTATTCCACTCGAGTTTGGAAGTTCCAATGCTTTCAGTTTGGCAACTAAAATTTTTCTCCGTTACGTCGCGCTAGTCGCAAGTGTACGGATCTATTTATCTGTTTCGTACGCAAGTAAATGGAATAATTGCAATTTTCATAAAATAAACATAATTGTGTAAACATTTTCCTGTTTGTACGTGCAGAATAAACTTTGTTCCTCGCTCCAAAGTGGACATTTGAAGAAACATGTCCACATGCTTATTATTCTGTTGTAAAACTGAATTTATTAAAACGTTGGCTTACACGTTTACTTCATTTCAATATGACAACTGAATCGAAAAAAAAAAAAAAAAACAGAAAAATAACTGGGCAGGAAATTTTTTTTTAAGGGAAAAGGATAAAAGTACCAAGTTCGTTTTGATGACAACTATACTTATTTCGCACTTAAATTTGTACCGTTTTAACATTGAAATAATATGTGGAAGCATATTTTTAATTGGAAGTATATAGTTTTTAAATGACAAAAATAAAACTTTCTAATAATAATTTGTTTTTTATAAACAATTACCACACACACTTTTTTTTAAATATCAGTTTGTTAAAACAGAAGGTAACCCAGCCATATAAAAACATTGTCAAAATATCAATAATTATTTTATTTCAACACAGTCTTTTAATTGTTAATATTTTGTTTCAAATTATAATAACCGAAATTTTATATTTTCTTATCTCTTCTTTTTAAGAAACTAATAATGATTTTAAATGTCTGAATGTGGCAATTTTGTAGGACCAAGAGTTTTGATCAGTATGTCGGCCAGCTGATTTTCTGTAGGACAGTATCGAACCTCCATCAATCCTTCGGAGTATTTTTCTCTGATGTAGTGAAAGTTCACGTCTATTTGTTGACTTATTTTGTTCATCACTCATGTTTTGATGCGTTCAGTGGTGCTCATGTTATCAATATTTAGTCGGCATTTTAATTTATTCTTCTGATTTTTCATGTACATTAACTCTCTTGAGCATTCTGCTGCATACATGAACTCAGCTTCTGTTGAACTCGTAGCTATAGTAGTCTTTCTTAATTTCCAGTTCACTGGACCATTTGCGTTAAGAATTAGATAAACCTGATTTACTTCTACGGGCTTCTTCATCTCCGGCATAATCCGAATCGAATTGCAGAAAGCTATCTGTTCTTCTGAACTGTCTTTATGAAATGTGATACCACTTGAAGCTGTTCCCTCTGAGTAACTTGGGGTTTTTTAACTTTAGCTGTATCTTCTTCTATCAACTCCCAAGTACCATTTTTTATCTAAAGATTTATTTTCTTCATTTCTTATTGTTAACCATTTTTCTTTGTCCGGACCAGTAATTGCTTCTTGATAAGTCAATATAAAAAATTCATTGTTATTATTCAGAATCCTGAATCTGTAGGTATCTTTCTCGTTCTTTTTCCTCTGCCAAGTTCTTCTTCCTTTCCAAGATAATCCCCTACTTGATTTTCTTCTAAATTTTATTCACCGTTTGTATATTCTTCTAAAATTTGTTCACCATCTGGAATTTCTTCTGAAATTCCTTCAGCATCTTTATTTTCCCTTAAAATTTATTCATCTTCTTATACTTGCTTAATGTTTCCTTGTTTGTTTGCTATTCCTTTATCAATGTCTTCATTATTTCTCTTTGTGTTTTCTTGACTGTTTTCTCAAGCATTTATTTTATACATGCTCACTGCTCACTACAGTCGAGTTTGAAGAATTTTCAATATTTTCACGACAGTTAATACTTGGAAAAAAAATAAATTAACATATCTTGAAATTAAAATCTTCCTTTGATCTTCGTCGCATAAACGTAATTCGTTTGGAGCATTTCCATCGTTTTGGGTTTTTAACCTCACGTTTCTTAAAAAATCTCATTTCCTCCATGGGAAGTTTCAGCACTAACCGAAACTAAATTTTTAGTCAAATCCGGCACATATAACACGTTTTCAAGATTGCATGTAGCCGATTTAAAAACTCCTTTGCCTTTTACAATTATACAATCATTCTTTTTGGCTATTCCTTTGTCCCTAGTCATGGAGTTTGATAAAGTGAACTATAGTTTATCATGTGAGACGCTGCTCCTGAAGCCATGAAGTGGAATCACTAGAGTTGAATTTTGAAGAGTTTTTCGCCAGAAAGGTAACTTACTTGGTTTTATTTCTAAAGAAACAATTATTCTCATCATGTTTGTTTTTAGGATTTCTGGCAATTTTACATGGAAAATTTTTAGTGTCGTTCCGACAGTTTTTAGTGCTTTTATTTTCATTAATGTTTTTGTTCTTTTTAAAGTTAGGTAAATGTTGATCACTTTTCTAAACAAAACAAAAGTATTTTTTTTTAACAGAAGAAAATGCAATAGGTTCTATTTTTTAGTATATTTTATGTGATTTCCTGGTTTCTTCATTTCATAAACTACTAATGAGCTAAGTCAGTGAATTTTCTTTATGATTAATAAGATTCCATGAGCATATAAAGTTCTAAAAATGTGTGTGAAAGAACTGAAATTATTTTAGACATAAGCATGTCATAGTCTATCTTATTAGTGTTCAATGAATTGATATCATTGGCAAAATTTTGAAGAACAGTTATATTTGTAGCCAAATCCACTTTGTAATTAGATTAATAATTTTAAAAAATTCTTCCATCAAAGATGTTTTTCGCTGTTCACTATCTCGTTCAATAATTGGGACAATATGATCAAAAATTTCTTTACTAGAATTGCACGACATTAAATGAATGTTTGGATTTTTATCAACAGATGAAACAATTGCTTGCTGTGCTTTGGCATCTTTTTTAATCCAATTGGGTTTATCCTTATCTGTTATTTCAGAAACTGTGATATTTCCTTCGACTATTTTATTAAAATAATTAGCAGGAAAAAATATACTTATTTCAAATTTCCATGCATTAAAATTGTCAGCATTTTTAACTTTTTCGATAGACGATATTTCGTTTTCAATATTACTCATTTTAAATACAGAATTAATTTGCTTACTATTAGCACTACCTTTTGATGAACAAGTCGTCGTTCTACTAGTTGTTTATCAAAATACAAGACTTCTTTTCAATTTTTACTATTTTGTTCACTTCTTTAAATACTTCCATTCAACATATTTTTACAGTCCAGCGACGCTCTTTTCTATCGTGTTGAAGTATATTTTTAATTGGAAGCGCATAGTTTTTAAATTACAAGAATAAACCTTTTTGAATAAGTTTTGTTTTTTTTTAATGAAAAATTATCACACACATAACTAATCTCTTTTCTAATATCAGTTGTTGTTAAAACAAAAGATAACCCAGCCACAGAATAACATTGTTTTGTTCCCAATCTCAAGGCTCTTACACAATTGAAAACTTTAACATTTGACTTTAACATTTCACTTTACGTTTGCTTTCTGACATGTTTCTTATGGAGCTTGACACAATGGAACTGTCAAAGGTAAAGTCAAGCACTCTTGACTTTACAATATCGAAAAGTTGAAATTTAAAGTCAAAGTCAAGCTGCCATTTTGCCGAGAATATAACAGAGGTTATGTGGAAAGTGCGTTATTTTATTATAGGGCGGTTTCAATCTCGGTGTATTAAACAAAGCTCGTTTTAAATTAAATAAATGGAAAACAAATATAATTTGAAGAAGAAAGATATGAATTGACATATTTTAATAAAGTAAACAAATTAGTTTTTTGTTTTGAAATAAACTTTTAATATAAATTTTTATCCTATTATTAATAAAAGGTACGTAAAATGCATTCCTGGATAATATAATTATTTACATAACAAGGTACACATTTTTACGAAGCTCGCAAAACCGATTTTCAATTGTCTGAACTCTGACTTTACAATTCTATTATGTATTGGTGGTTTCGTCAAAGGAAAGGAAACGTAAAGACAAATGCTAAGGTTTTCTATGGTGTAAGAAGCTTAAGTCTAATAAACCTTAATTTCATGTTACTGTGTTCTACAGAGAGACGTAATAAACACAATTATAAAATGTGTTGTTTTTGAAGATGGTTGTAACGTACGAAATACACCTGAAGCGTATTATTGGTCTCAGGAAATTGAGATTTCGAAAGAAGAAAAACTGCTTTCTACACGCTTGTATTCATAGATGTATCGATATTTTAAGCTAACTTAGCTTCATTGCTAAGTAATATTGTTTACTAACGTCACCCTAAGGGTTTAAAGCTTACATCTTGCATGTCATTAAGTAGGTATCCGCATTTTTGGCACAACGTTACAAATAAAAATGTGTTAATAAACATTTGCATTCGACGCCTGCCATATAGTTTATTTATTTTCTTAAGTTATATTGAATATAAACCATATTTAAAAAAAATTATATTTGAACATATACTTACATACATGCATGTTTAACCTACGAGTAAACAGCATGAAAAAAAATAGACATGCAGAAATAGAGTACCAGTGAATATTAAGGCCCTTTAACAAAATAAAATTCCCCTTCAAATTTGCTTTAAATTTACTTAATTAAATTCCTTGAATGCTGTGTGACGTCATTCGGACGTCGTGATCGCGGCTATTTTATCTTTTAAGCAATTGAATGACTCAAATTCCTTCAAAGGTTTTCGTTTGAAAAATGTTCTATATTTTCCTGAATCCAATTTTTAAATATCGCTCAGAATTATTGAAACAGTATAAATATCAAATGTAATATCGAAATACATTTATTTATGCACATTCAAGCTATCACATATTTGTATATATTTATTTCATGCAAAGTAAGTTCAGGTTTGACAAATTAAACTGAAATGTTTGCGAAAAATTTCCCAGTTGCCACGTCAATCTTTATTGAATCAAGTTACCTGTGTGAAATGTCTTTCAAAACTTAGAAGTAATAATTCAGTTTCTATTCAATTCAACTCATTTAAGTGAAAACGAACACTTTCTCTATTCGATAAGATGAATTCAATAAAATAGCTGATCGTGTGTAAAGGCTGTTCACGATAAAGTGAGCACTTTTGAAATGAACCTTAGGGAAAAATCACTGCCCCTGCATCCATGCATTTTAATAAGCGCACTGTGTGACATTCGCTCACTATAGTTGGTAACGATGGATAGAAAGTAGTTACATAACTTACCGTCGAATAAAATGTGCTAGATAACCACTACTGATAATTTAAAGTATTTATTTTGCTTTTTAATGCATCGAAGTGTAAAAATGAGCAGATGAGTAAAATATTTACTTTTCTAATAGGTAATTTAACAGTTTAACTTGACCGACGCATGGATAAAGTGACGAGGCTCACGACAGTGGTTATCTTACGTAAGGCGGAAGAATACACAGCGTGCATACAAGCAGATCTTAAGCAGGGCTTTCAAAAGTGCTCATTTTACCGTGAGCAGCCTACAACGACCTTTACACTGCAGTGGACAACTTGAAAGGATATACTTTATCCTTACCACACTCCATCTTGTCTTCGTGCTTGCGTAGCTGTTTGTAAGGCAGCACTACGCCGCCAGGGGTGACACACATGCAGTACTTGTCGCCACACTGCCTCGGAGCATAGGTGCCATCCCAGGAGCACGTGGAAGGAGCATTCCACGGCGTCTGCTTTGAAGACCCGCATGGAGGAAGGCGAGTGTTGCCCGGAGGCTTGTGAATAGCACCTACGCAGAGATACAGCGCGTTTGAAGAAAGACCTTGTCACGCTGCCAAGTTTTCCCGTCAAACCACTTCAAATGAAGTTGGAAGGTTCTGACGTCACCGAAACATCATCGCCGCCATGTTTGTATGGAAAAGTTGAACGGTTGTAGTATCCATGAAACATTTTGAAAGTTGTATTGGTTCTAAAATTGTTTTATGTTTGATGTGCTCAGCCAGTCAGAATCATGCATTACCAAAATTGCAATTTCCGACACACAGAAACTAAAATGGCGAACAATGGCTGAAAACTTAATAAGGTTAAAGAATATAATTTATTTGTATAGGTACAAGCTCTTTGAGCACGCCATTTGGAAGCGTAAACTTTACAATAATATTAAGAGCTCAGAAGCATTAAATTTCATTGTACAGCAAATATATCTGATAAATGCAATTTAAGTTTAGTAAAGAAATGAAAATAAATCACAGCATTCGTTACATTTGTTCCTGTAGTCGGCTACAGGGAAACATAACAGCAGTATCTGGACTGGTGGAATGTGAACTGAATTAAGGTGGAATTGTATGAATGTGTGGTACGGACTTTATTGCAAATATTGGAACTGTCAAACATGGGCATATAATTTGTAAAATAATTCCAATTTTCGGTATATTGTTTATTGTAAATGGATTTAGTTGTTTGAATGCAATAATTACTTTGAGGTGATCGTAAATTGTATTGATTAAAGTGATTGATCGCAAATAGCAAGTGATGTCCATTTATTGTGAAATATTAAGTCGATCGTATTTTCTTTGTAGTGTTTGTAAATACATTAGGAAATTTTGATTAACTATTTTATTAAATTAAAACTTCCATCCCTGAAAGAACCTAAATAAGCCCGCAGAGTTTGGGAAATTCTAACATTATTTTCATGCCCTCCAACATACGTACCTAAAAACGGCATTTTCAGACTGCTGTATATCATAATTAGACCCCCGAGGAATTCACGAGTTCAGTGACCTGTAGGTTAGACTTCACAGTCTTATATATCCTCATACATATATAAACTGTTCATTGGTTGATTTTTGTGGTAGTAAAAGGCGGTGGTTAGGCGCACAATTCATTGCATTTTTGTTATTGGCTCATTTATATCCAGGAGGTGTCAAACAACACGTCAACCAATTGCCACACGTGACATGAAAGTACAAGTGTGTGAATTACAACTTGTCTATAAATGAACCCGCGAAATTCTCAGGTCTCTAATCATAATATACGAACCACATACACAAGGAACTATGGCAGTGTCATGTACTGGACTTTGCTACAGAGTCACGTCCAATAAGATGACACGGCCTCCGCTGGAACTCACGTCCAGAAGAGTCGCCGACGGAAAGACTGCACTCCAATTCAGCACCTCGCGCTTAGAGGTGATACCGCTTTGCACGATGTTATGACTCAGTAGGTACAGGAGGACAAGCCTAGCGAACAGCAATGACGCGTCGGTACCCAGGCTAGGAGAAGAATCCAAATCACATTACAGCGCCAGAAACTATATAATACTTAGCAATTCTTTGTACGGGGTCCGGTCGTCTGTCTGCATGAGGACCTGCTTCGAGATGAAGCCATCAAGATGCAGCTTGGCGTGCCACTCGTCGCTTTCCGAATCAACACTCAGCCTCCGGCGACTATATCGTTCAGGTTTGTAATAACTTGTCATTGGTTAGGATCTCCCTCGCCAATATATTATATTATATTTACTGTAACTCCTAGCAATTGTGTTGAATATCTGTTCTGTCTTCATAATTAACTTCACTTCTTCCCTTATAATATCATAAAACTCCCATAACCCCTAGACACTAGACACTAGAATAAAATATTAAAACATACCAACACGCCAGTCGGCGTCATCCGTAACTCTTTATCGATTTTTGCCTCACACAAACATGTCCCTCACTAGACGACCGCCTTAAGATAACAAACTCCATGCTATTTTCAATATGAATCCGCCTTTATAGACTCGTGGACTTGACACAGGCGGAATAAGGACGCAGACCTCTCTCGATGACATGTCAACGTGGTTAACGTTATCTCGGCGAGGCTTCAAGGATGTGATAGGCATCTCGTGTTTCCTGGGAACAGGGTTACCAACCTATAGGCCAGCAAGTCGGCTACGTGCGTTCCAGAATTCGGTCACAAATAACTAAATGAAGCTACGTTCCAAACCTTAAGAATTTTGCGCGCGACTATTCATAATACAATAATAAAAATTTATATCATTTATGTAGACGCTTGACACACATTTATAAATAACTTAGTTAAGCATTGTTAATTGCACTTTTCAAAGAGGAAATTCAAGTTTTGTTTAAAACATAGTGAACATACTTTGAGAACCTTCGTCCTGAGGAACAAAGTGATGATATTTTAAGTTGTAATAAACAGAAAGTACACGTGGGGTAATATATCAGTACATAAGTTACTAAAAAAAATGGGGTTTGGCTGTGTTGGGGACACGGCCCTTTGTTTTGCGTGAATACGTCTACGTTGACGCGCTCGGACGCCTTGATTTCTTTTTTTTTTTTTTTTTTTTTTTTTTTTTTTTCGTTCCGACACCGCTCCATTCGATCATATGGGGTTTTATGGGTATCACTGGATTGCTTTTGAGATGCTCTTTCCAACCGTATACGATTTCTGTATTTCGACTTGGCTTTTTGACGAGTATAGACCGACATTGTGTTAAGTTTTCTTAATTTTTTATATTAAACTCATACAGTTTCACCATAACCACGCCACACACGTGTTTTTATATACGCAATCGATTGATTTTGATGAGAGCTGTCGATTTAAACTCACACGAGCGTCGTAGCTTCTCCTAGTCAAAAGTTATACTGCGCGAAAGTTGAGACCCGGCGAAACGAACTTAAAATTGAGGCGCCATCTCCCCCCCCCCCCCCCCCTCTTTTTGCACGCGCAACACGCGATGCTTCGTCGAAATCCTCACTCAACGTAACATATTCTTTGATCCTTTGGCAATCGAGTGTGTATATGGAATTTTGAATGTGGACGATAGATTCGGAGCTGCAATGCCAAACTGTATCCCCCGATTTTATTTTCATCGGATTTTCTTGATTGCTTCCCATTATGGCTGCAAATTTAAAGACGTATTCACGTCAAAAAGAAAATGGCAATTTGTTCGAACCGCAACTTGACTACATTCTGACATTTGGCAACACCTATGCTATATTCTACGACCTGAATTTAGGTTACTTGAAATCGAATTCGGCTACAGCTGGCAACACTGTCTGGGAGGCGAGGGACTTGCGACAGGGACACAGCGAAAATATACGGCAAAGAGTTGCAACTCGATATACCGACGCTCTTATTTTCTTCGGAAATCTCACAGTCGCGCAGAGATTAATTGTCAACCTGACAGGTAAAAAAATGCAACCAATTTTTTTTTTTTTTTTTTTTTCCCAATATCAGAAACTGCGTAGTACAACTGGTAATACAATTTAGAATTGATTCGACGTTTCACTTGCATTAAACGACCCACTTACCTTGGAGCACGGGAGCGATAATGAATAGAACTGCCACGCCTACATCAAGTGCGCCATCGCCACTACGGCTCTGAATTGGCGTTCAAAGTCGCCGTACTTAGTGTACCTATGGGTAGGGACATGCAAAATTCGCGTTATTATTTGGCATCAGGCTGAAGTTCACAGTACTGTATGCACTAGAGCCGGCGTCGTGTCTCCATTGGCTGCTGCATAAATGTGAAGGCACTCCCTCTGACGGAACTACACGTGATTGGGGGCGAACAATTGTGACGTGTTCCTTTATTGGTGAAGAGTCACCCAGGGCGTGTTATATAAACTATGGTCCAATGACAAACGTATTGCAAAGGTACATGTGTTTCAAGTTTAACATGTCCCCAAATAATAACGCTGATTTTACCTATGGGCAGAGCCACCGAATTTTAGCGAATTAGTTTTGTGGTGAGATAGACTTAAAAAAACTTTTCATTTTCCCTACTACTGTGATTGGGCAGCAATTGTTTAGACACGCCCCGTTTAGCTGTGAGCCGGTAGTAAGCAGGAAGCAGTGGTGTGAGGTGTAGCGTGGAACATTCCTGTACAAAGGTCACACTTAATCGCAGCAACCAATAAGCAAACGATAGTGTCTCATGTGTATAGAGGACTGTCAAGTCTAGCCTGCTGCTACATCAATCCGCGAAATACTCGGGACTCTACCTATGGGACTTTGCCCTATCATTTTATTGCTGGAAAGTCTGTAAGGCAAGGTTCAGGGCATGTCCCTCGAGTTCTTCTGCCTGAATCTGACACGAATATTTTGAAATACAGTGCTTAGAAAATGCCGGTTTTAGCTATGTATGTCGGAGAGCTACAAAATTGTGTTTTAAATACGTGATGTCTTAAAAGTAATAGTGGTCTGAAAAGGTGTGTTCTTTTCGTAGGTGAGCACATTTGGCGTACGTTAAACAGTTCCCTTAAAAAAAATAATAAACTAGTTTTTAAGACACTGAGGTCTATACAAATTTACTGGCGCTTAGAAAAAATTTGAAGTGGGTCACCTATATCCACTACTGCAAGAACACCGATTCTGTTGGTGTCTGTGTTAGAACTCACCATCGTCCTATTGGTCCATACCACACCGAACACTGCCCTGTACTTTACAGAGTTCATTATTGGCCGGCCATCAACCAATGGAGAGCCGAGCTGATATTGACTCAATGAAATGTCCTTTGTCGTATAAAATGATTTACAATTAATTATGTCCCTTTGAGTGGCCATAAAAAAGACATTCTATCGTTAGCGATATCATTGTTACTGCGCTGTCGTGTTCTTGGTGAGGTCGTGTTAAACACCAGCCGAACAAAGACTGCGCGTTCAGCTTGCGGGTTTTGTTATGAACAACAAAAAAATGTTCAAATTAGCTTTGCTCGAGCTACACTCGAGCATAGTCTACGAAGTGTTAAAACATTTCGCAACACAGTTCAAGAGCTCGTTGAGGAAAAGCTTCTATATAAGTGATTTATCTATATTTTAATCTCGTGTATTATAAAGAGAGAACTTTGCCTGAAATATCCGGTAGCCCTGAAAATTTTATATGTAGCTACACCAAACGAAAATGTATTACAAATTACTATAAAAAAAAAAAATTGATGAATTATGGCACCACGTTGTGTAATATCAGTAATCTGTTATTTAGATCTCAAAAAAGGACATAAACAATTCATCTTCCAACGCAATTTTCTGACACCAATCGTTTCCAACACGCGATGCAGTAACGTCATGTATTTTCTTCGTGGAGTTTGGCGCTGCCACAACGAAGAAATTATTCAAATCGACAATTTACAATTTTAATTACCATGCCACATGCGTTCATTCCAAATAAAAATCGTTACGAAATCAAAAGTTTTTCGAAAGTGCTAATATTAATGTGTTCCAGTAACTACAGTTTATATAAAATTCTGTGTTTCAGGTTGGCACTCGCTGTCAACTCCGTTTATTACGGGAATCCCTAGTACAGGCTGTTCACGGTAAAATGAGCACTTTTGAAAGCACTGCCTAAGATCTATTTGTATGCAAGTTGTGTGGTTTTCCGCCTTAAGTAAAATTATCATTGTCATGCGCCTCATCGCTTTATTCATGCGTCGGTCAAGTGAAACTGTAGAATTATTAGAAAAGTAACTATTTTAAAAATCTGAAAATTTTTACACTTCGACATACAAAAAAAAAAACAGAAAGCGATAGAAATAATTTAAGTTATCAGAGCTGGTTACCTAACACTTTTTATTCGACGTTAAGATATGGAACTACATTCCCAGCCATCGTAACCAAATTTACTGGACACATGTCACTCAGCGCGCCGTTAAAATATATGCAGGCAGAGTCAGTGAGTTTTTCTAAGGTAGATTTCAAAAGTGCTCACTTAATCGTGAACAGCCTTTAGCATGAAATTCTGCTTCCCGCGAATGCAGATCGCTGTCTTGGAATGGCCAATCGCAAGTCACAATGCTTCCGTTAAGGTTTAATTCTACTCAGGTTAGGGACAAAACGTGTTTTCTTATGGGCGCGAGTTTTGCATAAGGAAAATTTACGCCGCTAGGTGCGCAGTGTTCCAAAGAGGTCACTTTTAATTAAAATCTTAAGCTAATAAAAGAGAAACACTTTACTTAGTTACGTATTTATTATATAGTTGATTTATGATTATTGCAACTATTTTGGTTTTTTTTTTAACGTAGAAAATAGAGAAAATCTGGTACACATGCGACACTAGCGCTTACCTAGAGGTGAAAATTTTTATTTGCCAAACTAGAAGCATTGAGCTTCCCTTGAATCGAACATTTGAAAAATCACCCCATATATAATGGGGTTGGTCGTTTTATAATTACATTTTATATCACGAGCATATTATTATTGCTTTTACATAAAATAATGTATGAAGGGCGTTTTATTTGGTTACATTAAATTTTTATTTATATTTTATTTATAAAATATAATATTGAATTTATAATCAGATATCAATAACATGAAGTTGCTGATATAACTAATGAGCCTACTTTCCTCAACATGGGTGCAATTAATTTTTAAATAATTTCTTAAAAACTGAGTTGGTAGGAAGGACTTGTCTTCTCTTTGAATGCAATACCTTTAGAAATGGAAACCGGAAACTTGTGCAACAGTAATGAGACAATTACAAATACACACGTACCTCACCGGGACTCGAACCCAAAAATCTCTTACCATAAACTAGGTGCAGCCCACTGCATTATAAGAGTTCGAATTCGGAGCATCAGCGTTAGATTTAATCAGTCTAATGTTTCGAATGATAGGTTTACTAACCTAAAATAGTTGCAGGGCCATAATTTGGAAAATAAGTAACTGAGCCACTCAAAGCAAGTAAGTTTACATGTCCTATTGTAGCGCTAGTTGTGAGAATAATTTGGTGGAAATCGGTTGTTTGGATCCTGACATATGACAAAAAAAATTGTGAAAATACCAACCAACCAACCACATGCAGAGAACAAGTTTCGAGCATGATTTATTTTGACAAAATACCGAATAATTCTGAATGGCCAAAAAAAACCTCAGCAGTAAATAAATGTATATCACAATGAATAATCAACACAATTAATACAATTCATTAAAACGCGCCATTACTCTCGGAGCACCAAAGGAAAAAAATTTACTTTATATATTAGTATATTTACTAGCACCCATTTGACTTTAAAAGCTAACAGAAAGGAGGGCAGCAAAGAATTTCCCATCAAAGCCCCCTTTCCCTTTATAGTTATAATATAACCGTGAAAATAATTACGGTGGAAGGCAGTCGTATGGGACCCGTCACACCTCCGACCGATAAAAATTACAATAACGGACAACTAACACTTAAAAAATATTTACGCCCTAACGATGAAGTCGTGGGAAACAGTGCAGCACCAAATACTTATTAAACTCGGGAGTGTAACATACACTTTTGCAATTTCTGCATTCATTATTATAATCTACGTATATCTTTACTCATTCTACACTGTCAATGTCAAACACTGTAATTTGCATACGTTTTTCACATATGTTACATTTTTATTTATTTTTATTAATTTTCGTACATTTAGGAATTTGAACAATTATATGTTAGAACGGAAATAATTTATGTTTAGATTCCTTAGATACCTAGAGTTTATTTTTGTTTGTATTTTAATTAATAATTCAATATTTTCGTTTATTTTCTTGGTCTCACATTATTGGAATTGTTTCAGGGAATTTATTGTGTTACTTTTATTACCTTCTACGAGACCCGCAACTCTTTGGCATAGTGAATTAGGTCGTTAGGAGTGTGTCAGATTAGCTGTTTGAGTAGGAAGCCGTCCGATTGGCTAGCAGGTTTGAATCCTGCAGCCCCATTGGCTAGCGTGATAGCGTAGGGCTAGGCGGGTAATTTCAGTAAGGAGATCGCTCTCTCTGCCGCCATTTTTCAACGGGTTAAGACCTAAGTCAGGACGCACGTCCAGAAGTTGGACGTAGCATAGGTATTTTAAGTAGTATATTAGGGTGTTTTAGTTTCTGCAGCTGGCGAAATTAATATTGTTTTGTTTCTACGTAGAGAAGTGTGCTGTAAGCCCATCAGTATTGTAAGCAACTGTTTAGGCGCTAAGGTCAGTTAGTTAGACACTGTGATGTTCCGTGAGCTATAAGCCACGATAAGAAACACCTTAATTCTACGAAGTTTGAATACTACTCTACATTTTCCCGAAGTCCCGTCCTGCTTTCTACTATAAATGGTATAATCCTACAAGTAAACTATTTTTCTATGAGTTTAGTCTACAAGTCGTATAGGCCTAAGAGAGCGGTCATTTGAAATAGAACATTCTACAGTTTTTATTTTTCTGCCAAAAAGCTGAGCCAAGTTTAATTTTTCAAGTAATAATTTCAGACGTTTTCATTCAGTGATTTTTTTTTTTTTTAAGTGACAAACTGACACGTCAGGCTAGTTTAATTCTTTTTTTTTATGAGGGTATTTTTAACAACCGTTATGTCTGACCACTTCCTATCTGCAGTGCTAGATTTAATGATTTTCATAAACCCTTTGCTATTGCCATTCAGGATTTTTAATTAGTTCCACTTACAGCCAGAATACATATCAATTAAATTAAAGAAACTGAATTTGAAATAAATATAATTTGGCTGGAAGCTTTATGTAGTCCGACGTTTTTTCCTATTTGCATGAATAATTGTTTTCACTTCTTCGCCTTCACTGATAACCCAGTTCTACATAATTTATGCATCTCCTTGTGGAAAGTAAGTTGCATAATTTTCAGAGAGTGACATATGGTCACTGGTCTCAAGTAAGTGTGGTAAACTAAGGCGAGTGTTATTCGCATCGAACGTCTGGTTCTCGAGCCTGCAAGGGGCAAGCAGACGTTTTCCTCAGGGGAGAAATATTCTACTATCACACTGCTCAGTTTTAATAAATTTTGCCAACATTAGACCTAACCTAAAACACTATATCAACACATGCTTTTATTTCACACTGTTTTCTGTGTTATATGCCTATAGGAGAGTATGGTTATGCAAACATCTCAATAGTACACTACCCTTGTTCCACACGTCACGTATTTTCTATTCAGTGCTACATGGTAATATCCTGTCTGCTCATTTTTTTGTTAACACTGCTTGGAATAGGTCGACAACGCGAGCACGAACAGCAGATACAAATGGCAGGGCACTTGGCATTGTGTGGTGCATGTACTGCAGGGAAGCTACGTGTGCGTTTTTCAGTAAGCTGGTGTGCATAAACCATAATATTATTCTGGCTATATTGACACAGGGAAACACGACGGCTTCGTGTTAATTTATTATGTGAATGTATGTTTACACTTCAGGAGGCGAACAGAAACGAACACGGCACGTTAAAAAGGAACACAGAGCAACGCGACACCATAGTTAAGCCGAAACGTAATTTGGAAGGGCAGCCAAAATCAAAATTTTGAAAGTAGTGAAGTAGTGCTTACTGCACACCCAAGGTACAACACAACTATGCCACCCAAATTACCAAAACATTTAAAAACCCTACCGCAAACTTTAAAGTTTTCCACGACCCACCGTTTTAAGTGCCCCATTATCGCTCTGTAGCGTGACAGGAAGAATCGCCAGCTCAACATGAGAACGGTGTTGACTTCTGCTGGGCGAAGTGAGGTGCGGCTAAGTCATCAGAAGCGAAAGGAGATGTGGCAGACGTCATGTAGCAATGTAACGTACAGCAGATGTCAGAAGGTCGAAAACTATGTTTTCAAGTATACTTGTTGAAGTCTAACGTAAAATCTTAGCACAAGTGCGCAAAATTTTAAAATAAAATTTGTATTTTTTTTTTAATAGTCTATACTAGGTTTTTAAGCGTACTTGCGGAAGTGAAACGGAGTCTTAGCACAAGTATGCAAAATGGTAAAAAAAAGTCTATAAGTATGCACACTTGACTGTAGTAAAGGTAGTATACACCAGTTTTTAAAGTGTACTTGTGGAAGTGTAACAGAATATCTTAACACAATGATCAAATTTAAAAAATTTAAGAAAAGTATGCATACTCACAGTATACACTAGGTTTTGAAGTTTACTTGTGTAAGTGTAACATAAAATTTTAGCACAAGTTTGCAAAATTTTAAAATAAAATTTATGTTTTTTAAAAGGTAGTGTATACTAGGTTTTAAGTGTACTTGCAGAAGTGTAACAAAGTCTTAGCATAAGTATGCGAAATGGGAAAACGTCTAGAAGTATGCACACTTGACTGTAGTCAAGGTAGTATACACTAGGTTTCCAAGTGTACTTGGGAAATGAATCTGAGATTCGAATCTAACTTGACTCCAGTCTTGCATGCTGGCTGGGATAGCAGGTCACGTACGGAACATTGTATTATCATGGCACACTGTCACACTGTCACAATTTTTACCTTCAACTATTTTTGACAGTAAAATTTGAGGACAAAATACGGCCATCAAATTTTTCCTTCCAACAAATTTTATCAAATAATCTTGAATGTGTTTGAAAATGTTTCAAACTGTCAATTTTTTTTTACTTGGAGAATCTATTTTGAATTATTATTTTACAATTATTTCCATAGTGAGATATTGCTTTTGTTTTTCCATGCAGTCCATTACAGGTAGAAATGTAAGGAATGTTGTAATTTATTTCCGCTTCTTTACGTAATTAAAATCTTAATTATAAGAGATGTTTCCTGCATAACGAAATTTAATGCCTCCAAGTTAGTAATATTATGTGCAATATTTACATAAAATATAATTAAATAATTATCTTCATAACATACTTCGTTTCCTGCAATTGTGTGTTATTTTTAAGTTTCTTGACGTTCATATATGTCGTGCACGATTAAGATTGGCTGAGACCAACAAACATCAAATAAATTTTAGAGCCGGTCCAATATTCAAATGTTTGATGGAAACTGATACCATCCAACTTAAGACAAATATGGCGGCGTTTATGGCGGTACGATGACGTAATAATTGTCCAACTTTATTTGACCAAACTTATTGGAAGCAGTTTGACTGTGAAATTTGACAGTGTGACAGGGGCTTAATGCGCAATAAAAAATGTTCGATGGAATGAATAAGTTGCGAGCAACTCAGAACAGGATTTCATTCCTATAAAGATTTCTCACATTCATTTAGGTAAAAAAAGACAATAAATGTTAGCGTAAAATGCATTTCAGAGTTTCTATTCTCAATTAATTATTTTAGTTATTATTGCAGACAGTAAAACAGAGGGAAACGTCTTCATATAATGAACATTTTCCGAATAACTGTGGAACCTTAGCAAAGTCGGCCAGTTACGCCGAGAAAAAAAAATAAATATATATATATATATATATATATATATATATATATATATATATATATATATATATTATACACACACACGCGCGCACTATATATACACATACGTAGAGACCCATACTTATAATTGTGTTAAGTGTGTGTTCACATTTCGACTGTCAGTACATTATATTCTATGTTGTAAGTTTGAACAAATGAGCAAGGTAAAAGTAGTAATAAATGTGAATATAGTTAGCCTAAATAATTTTATCGATAATTATACGATTAAGTTAGTAGGAATAAATAATAAAATAATATATAAAAAGTTACGTATGGGCCTGTCCGGGATTTGAACCCGGGACCTCTCGCACCCGAAGCGAGAATCATACCCCTAGACCAACAGGCCGTTGAGAACAAATGACCGTAAGTTTAGAATTTTAAGCATATATTACTGTTTAGTGTTATGATAAAACACTTTTAATTTGCTATTATTGAGTCATTACGATTACTCACTGCAGTTATTGATCACGTGGATCATTACTACTGGACTGGTGACACACGTGCCAGTTTACTTCTCTAACTCACCAACAGATGGCACGCACGTTCCCGTCTTCTCGCTACACTCGAGCCCAGCGCTACACGCGGCTTCTTCTTGAACTACTTGGACGCACGGGTCGCCACGATCTAGCGCGGACAAACAAAACAAACCATTCCATAATATACACAGCAAGGACCGTTTCACACACAACGAATAAGTTAAACATATAATAAGTAATATGAATTATTGTTAACTATAAACTGTTCGCGATAAAGTGAGCAATTTTTAACGCCGTGCTTACAAGTCCCAATCACCTTATATACACATATTCGTCAACTGTTAATATAAACATTTTCTCCGTGTCTAATGAATTCAGGATACACTTTTAATTATAGCTCCCAAAATGTTACGTTTAACACCAAAACAAAATAAAAAATTTTAATTATTTTATTACACTTGCTGGGAGTGCTTTAAAAGGTTCTCATTTTTCCATGAATAGCCCATAGTAAATGTATGATTTCCAATATATATATATATATATAAGAATTATTGTTCAATGTAGCAGAAATAAGATCGGGATAATCGAGTTGTGGTAGCCTGCTTTCGCCCTCTCTAAATTATTGTATATTAAAAACTGTATGGTTTAAAATGTACGATATTCTATACAGATCTTTGGTATTAGTTTTCACTGTATATATAGACAGTCATGTCTGAAAATTTGACAAATCCAATCTTCTAAATTATAAACATCAATTGCTGGCAATTTTTTTACCCCAAAACATTCTAAAATTAGTGCTTTATCAATCGCAGTCACTGTTTGCAACTCCCTAGTATATTTGATAAATGACGTTGACAAGGCGAAAATGTAGAATCACGGGATGCATCCCCCCCCCCCCCTTATTTTTTTTCAAGGAAATAAGTACGATACGAACTACTACATCAAAACTCCTACTACGCAAAATATTTTCTCCTGGAGAGCACATACGGTTGTCTCAACATACTTTTTTTTACTCAGTGTTGAGAATATGATACAACAGTTCACTTGGATAGACACTACGAAAAAAATGCATTGCAACTGAAAGATATATATATATATCTCTCTTTATATATATATATATATATATATATATATATATATATATTATATATATATTTATTTATTTATTTATTTATTTATATTTATATTTAGGCAGCTTTTAAGGTGGTAGCCTGGGTAAGCCGCCCAACGGTGTGCAGAACTCCAGCAGAAAAAATTTTATTAAAAAACCGTCCAACGGGCCTGAGTGAGGTCTGCATACGACTATAATTTTAGAAACGTTACGCGTCTGTATACGTTTTTCAGTTCCAAAATTTATCTCTAAAGCAGGTTTTTGTGATAGTGAAAATGGCTCGAACGGGTATTTTCGCGGTCATTTTTACGCATGAACATTTCGATAAAAAAAAAAAAAAAAAAAAAAAAGAAGGGCGTGGATTAAACCTTAATTTTTATAATTACGCTGTAAAATGGTAAGATTTCCGCTTAAAGTCTCGTAGACGCGCGTTATCGAGGGTAAGACTGCATGCCCCGTTCAGTGCTTTGCGCGTAGAGGCGACGAGAGTATTGATGCGCTTGTCTCTGTCGCCCCTAGCGCTCCCACGCTTCTAGGCCTCAGACCGTGCGAAATTCCTTCAACCAGGCGGCCACCTTAATAACGAGGTATTGAGCGTGGCGACGGACTTTTAATTTGTGATTCAAAACGTAACAAGGAAAAAGATTGGGTGTGGCTGTGTTGGGGACACAGCCGTTTGTTTTGCGTAAATATGTCTACGTTGACGCGCTCGGACGCCTTGATGTTTATTTTATGTCCCGGAACCGCTTAACTCGATCATATGAGATTTTATGGGTATCGCTGGATTGCTTTTGAGATGCTATCTCCAACTGTATACGATTTCTGTATTTCGACTTGGCTTTTTGACGAGTATAGGTATTTTTTTTTTTTTTTTTTATAGAATACAATTTCACCATAACCAAGCCACACAAATGTTTCTATTCACGCAATCTATTTATCTTGACGAGAGCTGCCGATTGAAACTTAAACGAGCGTCGTGGCTTTTCCTAGCCAAAACTACACGGAAGTTATGAGACGCGGTGAAACTAACTAAAAATTGACTGACATGTGCCCAGTAAAGTTGATAAGGATGGATGGAAAGTAGTTCTATATATTATCATCAAATAAAAAGTCTTAAGAAGCCATTTGTTATAACTTAAAACTATTTATTTCACTTTCTGTTTTTCTAATGCACCGAAGTGTAAATCTGAGCAGATTTGAAAATTATTTACTTTCTTAGTAATTTTACATTTCCATTTGAGCGACGCACGAATAAAGTGACGAGGCCCATAGCTATGTTAATCTTACATAAGGCGGAGGAATTCACGACGTGTATACGAGTAGATCTTAAGCAGGGCTTTCAAAAAAGTAAATTTTATAGAGAACAGCCTATAAATATTTAACATTCGATTGGTCGTTAGTTGTATATTATATTTCACGATCAAATTCGTATATCTAAACACGTTCATTCCTACCACGATGGCGATCCGGGTTCGATCCCCGGCGGGTTCGCTCCCGAATATTCGCACGTGGGAATCTGCTCGTGCTGGACGATGACGCTTCCGGCGGGTTTCCTCCTGGATCTCCCGTCTCCCCGCCCTTGCATTCGAGCGCAGCTCCGTCCTAGGGTATCTTTTCACGCCACGTCCGGGGATGGAGGGCTCCTGCGGGCCCCAGCTCGAAAGCCCGTCATTAAGGCGATATTACACGATACCAGATTCCGTAAAGGTGCCCGGGGGGTAACACGTAAATTTTGGGAGTGAGTTCGAAACTCCGCTGAATCAAATTTTTTTTTTTATTCATTAAATTTTTCATGCGGATAATATCCCGGTACGTACAAAAGAAACTATATTTTGCAACCGGTCTGTAATTTTCTACAAAATTAAAAATAACACACTCGTGCTCTAGTGACTTCACGTCATTTTCAAGAAAATGAATGAAACTATACTATAGGCCATTCACGGTAAAGTGAGCGCTTTTGAAGCCCTTGTTAATTTTTTTCTTTTGGCCAATTTATTTCCTTCCACCAACTGTTAATCTAAACCCTGCCATGTGAGTAATAAACACAGTGTATATATTCACCATACCCAAAACCAAAAGTCCGAGGCCACAATGAAATGTATTGATTGGTTATTATGTCTGATCAAACAGCATCAAAAAGTGTTCACTTTACCGTGAACTGCCTATAGTAAACAATCAATTTATGTAAAAGGCGAACAGTAATATAGCAATATTAAGATGTGCTAGCTATTTTTTTCACAGGCTTACGCAACTGGTACCAATTCTACAAATGGGGTTCATATTTCCTACAAACTATACATTGCGCAACCACCGAGGCTGCCAAATGCTATAGAGCATCTCACTTTTAGATTGCAGTGTGCGGGGTAATGGACATTCACTCTCTCTTTCCAATGCACGAATTCTGTCGTTAACGCTGTCCTTGTTCCTGCAGGCGCTGTTGCCCGATAAGTTAATTTTCTTGCAACTTCGGAAAAGAAAACTATCTACGTTACGTGCGCGCCGTCCAATCACAATGACAGGGTTTCTCACAGGCTTCAGTTTCAAAGGAGTCGCTTAACTTTGCGTCGCAGGATTGGATTCCTTTAAGAGTTGGCAGGGAGGTAAACCGATAAGAATTGTCTTGATCAGGCCGTTTCCTTCACCGCCCATTTGTTTCTCAGCTTGCCAGTTACGTCGCAAAGCTAAAGCAATCTGGCAACAGTGAGCGCCATAAGCCCTGTAATGTAATCTAAGCGTGAGACGGACTATAGTACTGCTGTCATGTAATATGAATCTTCCATGGCGGCTCATATAGAGCCAGGGTTTGTAGAAGCTTGTACAAGAACCAAGTACGGCTGCAGTTATCGTGTAATATCGGCTTTAGGAGGGTGTCGCCTTACCCTGGGTGCACTCCCCACAAGGAAGTTATTTATTTTTATAACATAATTATTTATAGAATGCGAAATGTTTGATTTATAAAATGTTAGGCTGAGGTGCGTGGGCATATTGTTCGAAATGTGATTGTGTTGTGAGCAAAGAGTAGCCGGGGGGGGGGGGGGGGTGATCGACTAGTTTGGAAGGGAAAACCTCGCAAGAGTTCTTGCACCTGGCCTCGCTTTTGCTAAGGACGGCGTTGACAAAATGATCACGTGACCCGATTTTGTATACAAAAATTGTGACGTATTTGGTAATTTGGTATTTCGTATTTTTTTGATCCACAGCGGATGTTAGCAAAAATACGAAATGATAAAATCAACGCCATGTTGGTTTTGGCGTTCAAACACATACGCGAATGGGTCGTTAATTTTTTTTTTTTTTAAACAAATAACTATCCAACAATACACTAGGCGAGGTTTAAAAAGCAAGTATTGTAAGTGTTGTGCATTGTTTATGTATTTCACAACAAAATTTATTTTAAAGTCGTTATTGCAAAATTTATTAGTATCTTATCTATTAACATATTCGCAGCATTCAAGTAATGGCTGTAGAAATATTAGGTCCATTTTAAGCATTAAGTTTAAATTAAAAAATAATTTCCACTGTTAATGTAAAAATGCGTTGCCGGGAGTCCTAAACTAGTGAAGTGACTGTCGACAACGTCCGAATTGAAACTTACGAAATGAAAATTACAAAATAACGAATCTGTCATTTCGGGCACGGCCTGAGTGTCTTGGGGCCGGTTGCACCATCGTGGTTTGAAATCTCGATCCGAGATCGTATCTAAGATCGATACTGAAATTGTTGCAACATTCGAGTTCAGAGCTGGACTGGAGATCGAGGTGAAGTTCATTTCGAACCACCGAAATTGGTGGTTCGAAATCTCGATCCGAGATCAGCAGCCATCGTCGACAAATGTTTGAGAATACGCCAATAGATAGAACTACGTTCATTTGTTTTCTTGGGAAATTATACGTACTTGAATATTATTCAGTCAAATTCGTACAGCATTAATTCACTTAAAACATATATAAAAGATCGCACATATATTATGAAAAATACGCCTACTACCATGACGTCATATATTACGAACCAATAGCAAAATTTGTCTCATACTTAATATCGATCTCTCACTTTGGAACAAAGATCGACGAATCGGAGTTCCATAATCATGAAATTTCGTTGGTGCAACACTTTTACATTAGAACAAAGATCGAACTGGATTCTGGTTCGGAACTAGGATCATTCGATTTCGGATCGGGGGGGGGGGGGGGGGGGCGATGTTGGTGCAACTGGCCCTTGGGTATTCAGCGTCGGTAAGCCCCAGGACATCCTCGCTGGATCGGGCGTCGTCTCTCGACGAAGACGATTCCGTGAGCTTAGCGACCTTGAGGAAGCTCGCGGTTCGTTGCCAGACTGCGCAAGCAGCTGGCGGCGACAAGAGAAGGCTGCGAACTCCTGCCAGCATTTCCAAGGAAATACACTTTCTTGCCACTGCTAGATCTTCTCTGATTTCATTGTATCCTTCCAACTAAAGGCTGTTCACGATAAAGTGAGCACTTTTGAAATCAACCTTAGAAAAAAGTCACTGCCCCTGCCTACATGTATTTTAACGGGCACACTGAGTAACACGCGCCCAGTAAAAGATGGTAATGATAAATGGGAAATATTTCCCTATCTTGTTAATTTTACGTAAGGCGGATGAATACACAACGTGCGTACAAGTAGATACTACACAGGACTTTCAGAAGTGTTCATTTTACCGTGAATAGCCTATAACGTACATTTAACATTGCAATGGACCTGGTAAGTCGAAATTATTAGAAACGTAAATGTTCTACAAATTTGCGAATTCTTACATTCATAAGCGTAAAAGAAAACAAAAAGAATATCATAATTTCGGTAATCAGAAATGTTTACCTAACATTTTTATTGGACGTTAAGAAGCGGAACTACGTCGCCTCCGTTGTTACCAACTTTACTGGCTGCATGCGTGACATTGTGCCCGTTTAAATATATGCTGGTAGAGACACTGCCATTTTTCCAAGGTTGATTTCAAAGGCGCTCACTTCGCCGTGAACATCCTATATAAGACATGAATGTTAAAATTTTCGACTGCTGCAGATATACACTGGGATTTATAGAAAATCTTGAAAATGTGCATACCAAGTGCTTTGGTTTCCTGATGAATATTCATAAAGTTGGTGACGCACCCAAACGTTGAAATAGTAGATAAATGCCCAATGATGCCCGCTCTTAAACACGCTACAGAGTTACAAACGAGGAAGGCAAAGATTTCTAAAAATAATTTTTCTAAACATAATTGCAGCTACAGATTACGCCAGGAAACAGGAAAATAGTTTGTTTGACATCCACTGAAAATTCACAAATTTATGGGTACACGATTAAAGCATTTATCCTAGGTCTTGTTGGATACAGTAGACGGCACTCGCCATTTTGAGAGGCAAACTCTTGGAAGGGTTTTCCCCTTTTCCCTCATCTTGAATCCACTACTGTTGCCAACAGGTGCTAGGTATATACACTTTTCCAATATCAGTCAAACATGTTTAGCATAGTGCGAGTGTTCCTATGCTCGTCAAGTCCTTTTCAAATGTCCAATGTGTTCATGCGTTAATATGGCCATGACCCGCACATCGCACAGCGTGTCACATAAAAAATAAATAATGGCGTTTTGGGCACCCTTGACGTAAATGTTCACGCCGATAAACTACGTGAATAATAAATGTCCGGAAAATCGGGACAATCTACGTCTCGTTTTGCTTGTCACAAGATCACAGCTTAACACTAATATTTGATGTCATGTACGTGTTTACATTCTTTTCATAGGGTGGGTCTACAACTGAAAATATATTACTTCTGCATTATGCAATAAAGGCTTAAGGCGCACACAGAATCACTTTTTTTTTTGTATTCGTGCCATAGGCCTACAATTCATATAATTCCTCAAGGCTGACGTTTTATTACAGACACTTTTCTAACTGTGAATTAAATTCACAGGTTTGTCCGCTTAACGTGAACACGCCAAATATTTCCGGAATGGTTGCAGATCACGGAATGCTGTTTTCGCTAAATGAAATTACGTACGGGGGCGAGTAATTTGCCGCAAAGTGACTATTCTTAACATGTGTATGGACAAAAATAATAAAACCACATATGATATTTCCCCTGGAAACATATATTTATTTCAATGGCATCTGAAAGTACGTGCAAAGAGTAATTCAGTAATTTAGTATATGCAATGGAAAGTGACTCAGAAATGCCAAGAAATAATGTGCAAATATGATTAAGTTAGGTGGGCAAATAGCTTGGGGTAGTGGATCTGTACTCACGGCTATAAGCAAGCAACACGTGCCATCACTTCATTTGTAAGTTAAGCATTAGAGCGACCAAAGTTTTCTACTGTCCAATATCTCTATTTTTTCCCGGTAACACAAGCCTATTCGTTCCATGTTAAAAAGAGATAGCTGATATATGAGGGGGTGGTTTAGTTCTGTCTCCCACCACCAGGGCTTCAAGACCACGACGAGACTCTGGTTGCATTCTAGTAGCGAACCCACACATTTCCTGGATCACCCTAAATCAAACTTACAAAAGTCCATCTTTACTAATTAAAAACTTACTTTCTCCTGCTCTGGTGCAATGATTATACACGCATGAGCAAAAAATCGAGGATAATACAGAAATGCTATGCAAATATGGACCAAAATAAAAACTGTACCATGATCCTTAGCTGTCTGAACAAGTTTTTTTTCAATGCAGGTCACATTGCAGAAAGTACACCTGTGTCACTGCAATAGGAGAAACAGAACCTAGTGGGTGGATCACATGATCTTTACGTACAATTCGTGTGCTTGCAACTATAATGGCTCAAATAATTTATATCGGTGATGTTATGTGTAGAAGGATCACCAAACGACTGAGAATACGCCAAATTTAGAGGCTGGAGTCCCAAGCCCTGAACATCCTACGGTCTATCATTTCCAGAGTCTGGGGGAGGCAGGACGTAAATGTCGGTCGATACATCAGCACTGTACGTTAAAATAGTACAATGCTACAAGAATATAGTTATTTCCCCCCTAACTGCCGATCGTGGCATGTTTGATCCCAGCAGATGACCCGGGCTTGGGACCTTAGAGCAGTTGCAGGGACAAGTTTTTATAAAATTATACTAAGCATAACGTATACCTATCAATACTAGCATTAAGAAGGAATGTTTGTTCGGAGGCCTGCAATGTGCATCTCATTGAACGCTGTCCACAAAATTCCCTGATTAGGATGGTGCAGAGAACATCAAGTGTGGATCACAGAACACTGGGGTTGTACTCTACTTATGGACGAGTCCAAGATCAGTTTTCTCAAGGATTTCTATCATGTTTACTTGTGGTGATAATGGGAAGCAGGTACGGGCCTGTTAGCGCCATTGAAGAAGACTGTATTGTATGTGGTGGCATCTTGTTCCAGGTCGACATCATAGGCTTACACACATTCCGCCATAGTTTAATAACGACTCTACTGTGTCATGTTATGGAGGAGACGTTATCCTCCAAAAGAACCTAGGCTTCTCAGGGGTGCAGTGGTTGCACACACCTGTTTATGGATGAGAACACCTTCCTTATTAGGCTGTATTGCTGGATTACTACCTGGAAACAGAGGACTTTACTCGTATGGGTTAATTGGCCAGGTTTCTCGATCTCAACTCTATCCAGCATGCTTAAAATTAATCCAGGTACCGTACTGCAAGGTGTCAAAACCTCCAAAAACAATCCAGGATCACCGGATGGCTTTGGTGCAGACCCCAAAAACTACTCGACAATCTTGTTCTCAGCATGGAACCATATTGTACTGCATATTTCGCTGTTCAGGGTGAACACATGTCTTAACGACTATGTACATCACCCTATTGGTGCTGTAGCATTGGGTCTGTCAGACATCATGTGATCTATTATTGTCAGATTGAGTTTTAAGTGCAGGATAGAATATATATATATATATATATATATATATATATATATATATATATATATATATATATATATATATATATATATATATATATATATATATATATATATATAATGAGTATCTTCGGATGTGCCGTTCAGCCAAACTGATACAGTTGGTGGTTCCAGAGTTCGGCGGAGTTTCTTTATTAAAACTATTATTTGTTTGCCTACATTAGTGATTTTTTGTACCCTTCGTGACCAGCACACATGTTTCTTACTCTCTTTTCATCAGTGTCTATGCCCTTCCAACTGACTCTTCCTATTTTTGTTTTCATAAATTTCACCGAAAGAATCCATAACATCAGACAACAGCATATTAGCTGCTATAGATGCGCCCTTCTCACATAAATAAGCCCAGAGTAAGGAGAACATAACCTACCCTGAGATGCACCAAATTTTCTTACCGTCTTAAATACTAACATACATGCCGAAGTGCTCACAGAATAGGTATATTTCTTATTTATAAGTTTAATATAATAAATTGTTTTCTTGTTGTAATTATACTGCCATAATTCGTATCACATTTATGTTCACTTTAATAGTGGTACCTGTATTTCAGATAAGATACCTGCAAATGTTCTTAGTGAAAAATTAAATCTTGAAGAGTTTCTGAACGCAGTAATAGCCATGAAACACCCAGAAAACAACTAAGGCAGGATTTATAATAGCCCATCGCATCCGTCCGTCAGTCATCCGTCCATCCGTCTCCCAGCCGAGTAATTTACAACCAGTCTTCGTACATCGGTCGTCAGTTCATTACTGCAAACTATACAAACAAAACTGTTTAAAAATATAAAAAAATTCTCAATAAAAAGTTAATATTTTGTGTTTGTAAGTACCCAAAATGCACATACATATACATAACGAAAATTAATTGATTTTTTGATAATGATCTTGGTATAATTGCAGGCCAATATAGGAACATGGACAGTTGCTTCTGCATGGTTAGATTGAGCACTCTACACCATTTTATCTCTACGAGCCAAAGAGGGACATGCGGAGACCTCGTCTATAGTCGGTGTTTGCAACTAACCTAGTAGTGTGATGCAGCCCGGGCAGCAGCCGCAGGAAGTGACGTTGGGTTTGAGGTAGCCGGCGTCGCATTGAGGGGCGGCCGGGCACGACACCGCTTCGCACTTGTTCCTGGAGGCGCAGCGGCCCGCTGAGGGGTATGCCGCGGCCGCCGCCAGGAGCGTCACCATCG
This sequence comes from Dryococelus australis, assembly GCA_029891345.1. Lineage (NCBI taxonomy): Eukaryota > Metazoa > Arthropoda > Insecta > Phasmatodea > Phasmatidae > Dryococelus > Dryococelus australis. The sequence goes on from CM057004.1 coordinate 33,435,467, forward strand.
CCACTACTGTTCTCCACATATTCTCCTGGGTGTCGCCTGCACACACGACACACATATCTTTGGCGTGAGTCTTGGCGGGAAACACAAAACCCTTATCTCTCATACAATTGAAAACTTAACATCTGACTTTACACTGACATGACAAAAGTCATGGGATAGCACTATGTATGTGAATGACTCGTGACACCACCGCTGCGTAACGACGTTGCACGGCCTAAACCAGTCTCAGTTGTGAACAAGTGGTCGTGTCATTCGGATTGACTGTTGTTTACATGCTCATGGCAAGGCGGCGTGAATTATCAGAGTTCGAACGGGGCAGGAATGTGGGTGCCAGAAGGATGGGACATTCAATTTCAGAAGTTGGGGATACTTTCAATATTCCTCGATCCACAGTGTCACGTGGGTACAGGAAATATAAAAATCAAGACATTACAATCCACCGTGTACAACGCAGTGGCCGTCCAAAGTTACTTGATTATCGTGACCGGCGGAGTTTGGGTAGAATTGTCCGTACGAACAGAGCAGGGACACTTGCTCAAATCACAGCGTCATTCAATGCAGGAGGTATCAGACGTGTAGCTAGCAGATCTGTGCAACGTGCATTAGCTTCCATGGGATATGGAAGCAGAAGACCCACCAGAGTGCCCTGTTAACAGCACGACACCGGACACAACGCCTCACTTAGGCTTGTGCGGTTGCTAATTGGACCCTGGAGGACTGGAAACATGTGGCCAAGTCCGATGAGTCACGATACAGGTTGCTTCGGGCTGACGACAGGGTTCGGGTATGGTGCAAACTCAATGAGGCCATGGATCCCAGTTGTCAACAAGGCACAGTGGTAGGCTGTTGGTGGTTCGTAATGGTGTGGGGTGTGTTCACATGGCATGGGTTAAGTCGACTTGTCCATGTGCCCACAAAACTCAATGGTGACTGCTGCAAAACTCTCCTTGGTGACCATTTGCAGCTGTTCATGGACTTCAGTTTTCCTGACAACTATGGGATTTTCAACAGGATAATGCGCCGTCTCATCGGGCTGCAGATATCCAGGACTGGTTCGAAGAGCATTCTGGAGAGTTCCAGCGAATGGAGTGGGCAGCACGTTCCTCCGACATGAACCCAATCGAGCATTTATGGGACGTGGTGGAGAGAGCCATTCGAACCCAAGATCCTGCACCTAGAAATACCAGGGAACTTTGTGCAGCTATTCAGACAGCAGGCAGTATAGCTTAACATCTCTCCAGAGGTCTTCCATCCACTTGTGGAGTCCATGCCATGTCGAGTTACTGCACATCTTCGGGCTATAGGGGGCCTTACACGTTATTAGACGGGTACCTCATAACTTTTGTCGTGTCAGTGTACATTCCGATGTATGTTTACTTCCCAGCATGTTGTTTCACATGGATCGCGACACTGTGAATGTCAAAGATGAAGTCGAGCACTCTTGACTTCACAGTTTCGAAAAGTTGATATAGACTATTCACGGTAATGTGAACACTTTGGAAAGCCCTCTCATTTCGAATAATAGTGAAAGAATAATATATATTTTTATCCCAAGATGTTTACTTCGAGTCCGTTGGAATATACACACTGTGGTTATTACTTGCATGGCAATATTTATTTGAAAAGATAGATAGAGGATAAAAAAAGTCCGAGATGAAAACGTAACTAGGACATCGAGTGCTCAGTTTAACGTGAAAAGCTAATACCTAAAAGTCAAAGCCAAGCAGTCATTTTGCTGAGAATAAATTACAGGCTAGGTGTAGTGAATATAGTTCATCTGCAAGGCTATATTCATTTCAGAATACCGAACCGCACTCGTAGTAATCCTGCCTAAATTAAAGTGATTCAAGTTTCATTCGTTGTAACGCCTCAGATAACCGCTACTTATTCCTGTCACAGTTATCCCAGTTTATTTTTGCAATGTTTACGATAAAATAATACATATTTATTTTAATTAATAATTTGTTTGTGGCAGATATGATTTATTTACTTCAGCTCTGTCATACTATCAATTGCAAGTTGTTTTTACCTCTGATAACGCATTTCCATGTAATTATGTTTGTAAGTCTTTCTGTTTTCAGTCACGAAGTAATTTTTTTTATGTGGACCGCTTTGCACTGAGGAATTTTTTGATTGGTTTCTATGGTAACACTAGATGTATGTGTAAGTTAAAGGCGTCGTTTAAGTATACAGTTGTTAAGGCTTTTTCCCATATTGGTATTCCCGTCAGGCAGGCAATTACGCAGTGGGTCGTCGGTCTGAGAGATATTTCATTTTGCTGGTTAATTGGCCGACAGCCGTACAGAAATGCAGACTGCCTATAGGGCGAAGACGCGCGGCATCCGAAGAGGAATAAATTAAGTCTGCGCGCGCTACCTACGTGGATTATATTTAGGGCCAAGTTTGAGCTACCGTGATTGCGTGTGGTACGGCAAAGACTCTAGTGACGTACCTAAGGCTCGAAAGTCCTAGTGAGGGAAGACTAGGCCCTCGACCAGCGGAACCAGCTGCAGAAGATTTCAAGATCTGTTGCTGCAGCGATCAAGATATATTTTAAACTAACCATGCCGAATCTTCAACACAGAGAATATGCCTGTAAAATAATTAATGATTTTTTGAGAAATGAATCTGCCTTACTTTACACCACCTTGAATAATAATTTTTGTTAAAGTTGCTATACTTATATGACTACGGAGCCCTGAACTGAAGTCTCATATTCTCCCAACTTAGTTGGTGTGAAAGAATTATTTATTAATTACTTACACATTTTGTAATAATTTAAAGGACGAGAAGAGTCTTATTTATATTGGAATTGCAATTAAGAAATAAACGTACGAGCGGGCTACGCCCATAGTTACGGCTACACCAAGTAAAGTAAATCTTGAAACCAATAACGAGCTGCTACAAGACGCTTAGTATTTGCACAGATACTCATTTAATTCGACGTTTCAACCAAAATATTTATTTTCCAATTAAATAAAATTTTCTGCCACTCAAGTCTCTGTTAGTAATCATTTGGTCAGTAGCTAGTGGTAGTTTTCGGGTCTTTTTTCTTCCTAGTTTCTCTTGTGTGTTGTCCGTAGCCTACGGAGATACCGCTGTGGCAATCGTTCCTGAACTACAAACATCTTTGGTAAGATACATACTGTGGTAAGATTAATCTGTCGTCCTTGTGTGTTACGTTACGTTCTTTGTCTACCACATCCCAAATTTCACATCGTTAAAGTGAATAAAAAAAAAAAAAAAAGGAATGTAATACAAATCGCACACATGTAATAATTCTTCAGCATAATCTATAAGTCCGAAAATGCAGTTCTCAATTTTTTTTTTTTTGCCATGTCCCGAAAGTATGTGCTTCTTTATGATTACTAAGTCGCGCATACGTCTGCCAATGAAATAAGTACATTTTAATGATGCTCTGATGTAGACTGACGTAGCTAAACAATGTCGCATTCCACTAAATACTATCTTGATAATTTCGAAACTTTCAACAAATAAGCATATAAAATCACCGACATGACCTATTATTTCGTGCTTTTCAACTACAGGCTCAAACATTCCTGTTTATTGGTCAAATATGTATGGAAACATACACATCATTCGCGTTTTACTTGAACACTCAATGTATTTGTTATCTCGTTCTATCTTTTATATTCGCCATTTTCGTCGATATGGTGCTGCACTCTGGAGACATCGAAAATGCGAATAACTGCTGCCAACAATGGTAAACACAAACATGATTTTTTTGATTCTGGCATATGACAATACCATGTATAGTCTTTTCGCGGTTTCTTCACTCTTTTTGAAACAAACCTTTGAAAAAACACACAGTGTGTGACGTGTTGGGTTGTTTCATAAATATGCTATGTATCACAAGCGTTTTATAAATGTGTTAACATAACAAAATAACTTATTTTATTTAAATTCGACTTTTACTTATATTATATAGAGAAATAATAATGCTTGAATTAAAATTAATGTGAATAAAAACAAGGACAAAACAAGTGTGTTGGTACTGCCCAGTGCCCAGTAAGAAATAGTTCTTAAGCAAAATATTATTACACTGTGTGCCCCCGAATATGGCGCGTTGTCCCGTTGGTGTAATTTCGTAAATCTTGTTCACGATAAAGTGAGCACTTTTGAAATCAACCTTAGAAAAAAGTCACTGGCCCTGCCTGCATATAATATTTTAACGGGCGCACTGAGTCACATGCGCCCAGTAAAAGTTGTTAACGAAGGATGGAAGGTAGTTCCATATCTTAACGTCGAATAAAAAGTGTCAGGTAACGATTTGTGATAGCTCAAATTATTTCTTTCCCTTCCCGCTTTTTTAATGCATATAAATGTAAATCTGAGCAGATTTTTAAAATATTTACTTTCCTAATAATTTCACTTTTTCACTTGACCGACACATGAATAAAACGTTGAGGCCAGTGACAATGTTAATTTTACATAAGGCGGAAGAAGACACAACGTGCATACAAGTAGATCTTAAGTAGGGCTTAAGTAGGGCTCATTTTACCGCGAACAGCCTATAGACGCAGTTAAGATTTGCTTGCACGAGACGGAAGACTATCCTGGAAGTAGAACTTTAGCAGGACTTCAGAATAGTTAGAAGTAACTGTGAACTGGCTATACCGAAATTTTTACAGTTCCAAGCAAAAAATTTGAACGTTTTCATATTTTGAAATATTATGCTAGATCTCAGTGCAGTGTAAAATTCAGCAATAAAACAGGTTAGGTTGGGCTTAACGTCTCGTCGACAGCGAGGTGATCAGAGTCGGAGAAAATAGCTCGGGCAAGCAGGCGCGAGGAAGGAATCCTCCATGGCTTGTATAGGCTGTTCACAGTAAAGTGAGCACCTTTTAAGGCCCTCCCAAAAGTCATTAACCTCTAATAAATATATATTATTGCAGCCTCAGATATTAAGTTTTGAGGGTGGTGATATGTATACACTGTGTTTATTAGTATCATTGCAATGTTTTTATTAAAAAGCAGCAGGAAGATGGAAATGGGATGAACGAAAAAAATTAAGAAGGTCCTTAAAAAGTGCTCACTTTACCGTGAACAGCCTATATGAAGTAACGATCCCGGCATTCTCCTGGAGCACGGTCGTAGAAGACATGCCTGTACACTCGCCTATCTAACAGTGTTAGCGATTTGACCCCCTTATTGACTGATTTAGTTCATGCAGTAGCCGCGGAGCACTGCAAGCAAGCTAGTGTTGTTAGCGTTGCTGGTATAGGGATAACACCATAGAGATATGAATGTCATTTTCACATTTTAAGAAAAAGATTTCGATTCTCCTCTCTATACTAGTCATGTCAAGCAGCACTACTTCGATAGCAGCGCTCTGTGGCTGGGTTCATGAACTAAATGGGTCAATAAGGGCGTCAAATCTTCAAGCTAGTGTCCGGACCTGTCTTTTACGGCCGTGGCCTGGAGTTATTTCGGGAAACCATGGAAAACAGGTGTGTTACCACTCTGTCCGCGTCTCGCGTAATGGTACACCTTGATGGAGCGTTGAGCAGAAAAAGGGGGGGGGGGGGATTCTCGACATCCATCTGGTTGAGACGGTTATGTTTATTGGGTGTATTATGGTTTTAAAGAGGGTTGAGACGGTTACACCGTCTCGTTTAAATTTTGGCGGTACTTGTATAGTTGGCGATGGTGTTCGTATAGGTATTTTTGAAGGCTGGCCAGCCATATTAAATATCCTCTTATGTATTCCAGCTATAGTAATTATTTTGATATTTATTTTTGGTGAATAGGCGACGTGTGATGAGAGCCCTGCGATGAAACGGCGATGGAATGCAAGTAAACTCCAGATGATTAAATAATGCGCAGAAGTCGAAAACGCGTCGGGCGAGTCGAGAGAGTCCATAGACGAAGCAAGAAGGGGTGGGGTTGTTCAGCTCAGTAGCGACAGCGGCCGAGAAATGTTGGGCGAGAGCTGCTCCGCGTGTGTATATTACCTGCCTAAAAAAAAAAAAAACGTAAGACGCGCGGCCGCCGCCATTTCTAATCATTGCCGAAGCTCAGAGCGGGGGTGTGCTCGGGCCCTTATACCACCCAGACGGATGCAGCATTTGTATCTCTCTGCGGGCTGAGGAAGTTTCCCTCACCAGACCGCAAAGAACACATAGCCCAGAAGTCAGGACGCCCTGCACGTCCCGACGCAAAAGACGCGCGGCGCGGTACTCGAGAGCTGTGTTATCAGTTTGGTGTGTACAGCGCTAGCAGTGTCACGCGTTTTCCCTCCCTCCAGCGGCGAGCCCTCTCCCTACACTGCCCACCCTACCTTCCCTCCCTCCAAGCTGCGCGAAAATTATTTCCTCATTTCAACTGTACTATATTAATTTTAGTAATAAAATAATAGACAGAAAAAATTTAAACATTATTTATAATTTGAAATGTGATTTACGAGGGGGGGGGGGGAGAGGTTGCTTCTCCAGATGGGGCGGGATTAGCAGGAACCTGGGGAGCCAGTGTTGCAACAGTAGCGGAAATCCCCTTCGCATAGCGAAATTTATGGAGAAACAAATCAGAGAAAAGTGATAAAACAGATAATGTAGCGACTTTCTAGCATGCAGCTCGCACCCACAAAAAAAAAATAGCCTTTGATGCTTTAAAACTAATCACAGCAGAGTGAGGTTTTATTTTTATAGCTTGAACATTATTTTTTAATTAATTGGTGTTTTAATATTTTTCTAATTTTGTGAACATATAATTTGTGTGGCGATCACGTGATTCAGCGCCTGTAACTAAATACTGAATATTGCTACCAACATTGCGCTGAAGACAGCGGAATGTTCAGAATTCATCTTTATTACGCAATATGCCCGATGCCTTCAATCTACTGATTTTATCACTTGTTATCATAAAGGTAAGTCTTATCCTCCCATTAATATATGCGTAGTAGTTCTTCCGTGTGGTGGTTCAGATTTTTCGACCTCTGCGTCGGTGTTGCGACGTGTGTGTGTGTGTGTGCGCGTGTGTGTATGTGTCGTTTGACCGTGTGACGAGTTTCTGTAATTTCATCGCATTTTGGAGATTTTGTAGTCGTGTTTGTTCCCGCTTTTCGTTGTTTTTCGTGATTTATTGTATTTATGGCTGTACAGGCTTCGTTTCTTAGGCCAGGCGCATTTCCCGTCGAATTAAACGAAAAAAAAAAAAAAAAAAAAAAAAAAAAAATGCGTAGCGGAACGTAGCGGAATTTTATTAGAGCTGTAGCAAAATCGCCTCTCTCCATGTTGGCAACACTGGGGGGAGCATGGCTGCACACTAGTGCAGGCCTGTCATTTTAACAGATAATATCCGTTTTTACGGATCAATCCCAAACTTAAAAAAAAAAAAGTTTTTTTTATAGCATTTTACTTAAAGTGGCGACAATAGCTCCCACAACGATGTGTGTCTGTTTCACTGATGCACTTGTTTGAAAGATTCTTATAATGGAGGTAGATAATTAAGCGAAATGTGAAATTTCTGGACATACGCTATTGCTTCAATAGTATATGTCCAAAATATTTTGCTTGATTATTCACTGGCGCGGGTATACAGTTATCTACATATTTCTGTTCCCGGCTTTATGATCACATGCAAAGGCCAAGGCCATTTTTTAAAAGACCCTTTGCCGTGAATTGCAGTTTTTACGCATGCAATCCGAATTTGGTGACTGTATTTTGTGTTTGGCATTGATATCACAATGGTGAGGAAACGAAAATAATCGCAGATACAGTCGTCGTATAAACAAAAGTTTAAGTGTGAGTGGAGAAAAGAATCAACATGGTTTGTACATTCCAAACCAAAACAACTACATTAAATATGTAAACGTCTTTCATATCCACTCTTTTTTTCCCCTGTAATTTGCAAATTTTTCAATTTCAAGTATTTGACAGGATTCACCCAGGTGGGAACACTGTAGGAGCCGCGCCTGGGTTACGGCTGGGAGTTGCGACAAGGCCCACGTACGTGACTCTTGGCGCTGCAGCTTTGTTCGCCCTGGGAAACTCCTCGCACCTATCCATCCGATGAGGTAGCTTCTCTCATCAAATACATATATTTTAGTTACTTAAAACATTACATAATAAATATCGGTTACGGCCAATAGCCGGCCACTGTTAAAACAAATTCCGTTCTGTTGGGGCCACGGTGGCTGAGCGGTTAGCCTGCTCGCCTCCCGCCAATGCGATCCGGGTTCAATACCCGGTCGGGTCACTCCAGATCTTCGCATGTGGGAATCGTGCCGGACGATTCCGTTGGTCGGCGGGTTTTCTCGGGGATCTCCCGTTTCCCCCCCCCCAAACTTTCATTCCGGCGCTGCTCCATACTCATCTCGATCACCCTCATCGGCTCTCAATACCTCGATGTTAAGAGTCATCCAAATCACTCACTCACTCTTCGCTCTTTTCTGTAACAGTAAATGGAAATACCCGTGAATTTAAGAGAATCGAGATCTGAAAATATGCGTAAGCAAGGAAGGATAAACTATAGGCCGGCAGCGTCCGCCAAGCTTCCCGCAATCCGAGGCGTGGCCCCACTTGGGAATCGGACCCGGATCGCAGTAGTGAGCGGCTAGTGCGCTAGCCACTCGCTTGCCGCGGCCCCGCGCAGCGATGGAAGACTTGGGGCAGGATTTACAACGACCCGTCGCGTCAGTCCGTCATCCGGACGTCACTCACATGACCAACAGCCAATCAGATGTGGCCATTAATTCTATCCGTCCGTCCGTCAAAACCTTGGCAAGCTTTAACTTTTGACGGACGAACGGCTGAAATTAGAGCCTTCTAAATTTGCAAGTTTTGTTATTCATTCATCCCGAGTTCTTAACAAGGCTGTGTAGTGTGTGCAGTGTTTTGTTTTCATATGTTTGTTTATTCAACTGTAAAATGGAATTAAGTTACATTTTTCCTGAAGGTGAATTGACAATTACGTTTGGAAACACGAGCTCATTTTGTGCAATAGTAAAAATAGTAAAAATTATTATTCTTTATATGTTATTTAAAAATTGTTTTACATCGATTAATTTCTGTTGCGTACGTAACACAATACCGTAAATAATTTTCACTTTTTACGGAGAATTTTTTTTTTCCTATTTGTAAACAATTTTGTTTTTATTAGTTTGCAGCAATGAACTTACGACGGACGTATGAAGTTTGGTTGCAAATCGCTCCGCTGGGAGCCGGACGAACGCGACGGGCTATAGTAAATGCTGCCTTATACGTAGTAGGTATATGGTGACAGCGCAATGGCTGGAATTCCGACGTAACTTCGTGCTTACACATTGCGTACATAGTGTTGCGACACGGTGACGTCACCAGGCATGTTTGCACCTCTGAAGAAGCGATGGATGACCATGTGTCTGAAGCGGCCTTGGCGCGTCATCCCAAGCGCGGTAATATGGAGACGTGAGTTTACTCACTATTCCCAACGGGCCCGAGCTGTCGTTCAAGAAAAAGACGTTCCAAAGTAGTTGGTGTTGAGAAGTCTAAATATTTAGCCAGAAGATCACGCAGTGGGAACATATAATATTTTAAAACCTGTGCGCTAACATTTTCATTTGAAACAGGTAAATCAATGTTATTCAGCCACCGGCCTAGGACATGTATACTTGCATATGGAAAATTCTCGCTACACAGCAACGGCTCCAAAACTTTAGTAAAGGCTGTTCACGATAAAGTGAGCACTTTCGAAATCAACCTTAGAAAAAAGTCACTGCCCCTATTTGCATATATTTTAACGGGCGCCCTGAGTGACATTTGCCCAGTAAAGTTTGTAACGAAGGATGGGAAAATAGTTCCGAATCTTAACGTCGAATAGAAAGTGTTAGGTAACCATTTCTGGTACCTTAAATTATTTCTTTCGCTTTATGTTTCTATTAATGCACCGAAGTGTAAAATTGAGCGGATTTGTAAAATATTTACTTTTCTAACAATTTCACAGATCCACTTGAATGATGCATCCCGTGACAATGCTAATCTTGCATAAGGCAGAAGAATGCACAATGTGCATACAAGCAGGTACTAAGCAGGGCTTCCAAAAGTGTTCATTTTACTGTGAATTGTCTATAGCAGGTTGTTCCATGAAATGTAATTTTGTAAAGTTATGTCAACAATGTTCTTCGTTGAAATCATGAAATAATGTAACGTCGTAAAATTGGGCCATGTGCAGATTGTAATTATTTACTGATTTATGTATTTGCAAGATAGAATATGATTTTCACAGATCATGTTAATCGGTATGTATTTCAGTGCTCGTTAAATTTTTTTTTAATTTTATAGTAAGCACGTTTATACGTATTTCCTGTCGGTTACTTTTGTGCTGTATTTAGAAGACCCTAGTACATGAGCAGTTATTGATCCGTTGCCATGGTAACTAAGTGACGTATTGATTGATTGTTGCCACTAGCTCTCTCGTTTATTAGCCATTTGTAGACGGCGTTATTGAAAAGTTTTTTGAAAAGGAATCTGTAGCCATCTTGGTGTTGGAAGGCAAGACGGTAGCCCCCGTGGGTTTGGCACGTAGATATTTAATTTGATTGTATTACAAGGACCCGAGTTCGAACCTGAAAACAGGCCGTCTCGAAGGAGACGAAGACGCGAGGCAAGTTTAAACGGAATAATTAGGCCTGTTTCGGTCGCCGCCAACGTATATTGTCAGGGAAATAAGTTCGAACGACCGCGTGCGGTAATATGTGCTGGGACTGTAATGGAACTACAGGCACGAGAGCCTGGACAGGGAAGCGCATGATGAGAGGTCCTGCAGAATCCAGGGAGGCCCCCCCCCCCCCCCCCTTGTTGTGCGACTGTTGAAAACGAGATCAACAGGAACGGCTAGAACCTCGAAAATTCTTAATTTTTAAAATTATATTCCGCTAAGTTTGAGAGCTATTTTATTAAGAAGCAGAGACCAAATTATTATTTTTATCATCAAGTTGAACCCACTCCAAATTATTTTAACTACGGACGCCTTGAAACCCAGAATATCGCTCATAAAACACTGAGCTAGTCTGGAGCTAAGAAGTAAAACAATTAATTTATTTTTCTGGAAGTTACAATCTTTTTCAATGCTAAGCCTAAAGTTAAATGGAACACCTCTCAGTGACGATAGAGGCTAGTGTTGCTGAGGCCACGCATTAAGTCTAGTTTGCAAAATTGATTAATTTATTTATGTAGTATTTCATCTGACTGAAAGAAAACTAAATAAATTCCACACTTTTCTGGCCACGTCTCTGCTGAGTGAACGTTTCAAGTAGCAGTAGATATTTTCTAGCACTAATTTTGGTTGTTCTACATTTGGATTTTTTTTTTGTTGTGTTATTTGTGAGTGTTCTGTCACACACTTAAACAACTGTGTCTACCTAAAAGGGCCCGAACTACCTACTTCCTTACACGTAAGGAAGACGTAATAGACGTAATAATCTGTACCTGTTAGCTGTAGCTAGTTATTACAAAGTTCTCACATACATATATTATACGTAGCCGAGGGGGGGGGGGGTTAGGGGGGGGGGGGAACAAAAATCAACTTCACGGTTTCACAAATAACTGCGTATTTGCGTACCTCATAAACGGAAATTTTGTTTTTGGAAGAATTGTATTTCGGAGAGAGTATAATGTGTATATTATTATTAATATTACTTTTATTATTACTGTTGAGGCGATGCATTGTAAAACTAAGCACCCATTCTTGAATCGTTCATAACTCACCAAGTATTTCCTATTTTTATTGTCACCATGGCGAGAGAAGAAGCTAAGTGAATATACCTCATGTGAGTTATATATTTAATAAACGTTATAAATCGCTTTTAGAAAACCCATTCTTAATTAATATAGACGTAATATGCGTTATATGTGAGAAAATGACACTGCTTGAAAGTAAGAAATAATATATAAAAGTATATACATTTATATGATGGTGGACACTGTTGTAGTTATAATTCACCCAGAATGATTGTTAATACGTAAAGGAGGCTTGAAAAAAGGCACATGTATATTTAAAGATGACTGCAGGCCTTGGCAGCTATTGTTACATAGGCTATGTTGCTTTCCGGGATGGAGTCGCTTACAGGTGGTTCCAGTGACCTTGAAGATGCCTGCTGGAATGTACGGTGACACGTCGGTTAGGCCACTGCAGCTCCAACCCGGAAGCCAAGACAAACGTCAGCATATAATACATTCAAGATTACTTTATTTATTTATTTATGTATTTATTTAACTTCCACTTTTACACAACAAATGTGATGGGAATTATCATAAAGATAAACATGAATATATATAAGATACAAAAATTACATTAAAAAGTCTCGAAAAACATTACAATATAATATTATTAAAATATAAACATAGTAACTTACAATAACTTATTGATTACAATGCGCAATACTAAAAACATTACACAGCTGCAAATTTTATAGTACATTATGTTCGCTAAAAATATTCATCTATACTATAATATGCATTTTCTAAGAGATACTTTTAAAGCAGTTTCTTGAAAACAGACACGACAATCCTCCGCCTCGTGCAAGCCAAGCTTAAGCAAGTCTAGAAAATTACACAAAAGATACAACGCACCGCATTCGTGCACACTCAGTTTAATAATACGTTGCAATAGAACTATCTCCTACTGGGCATTACCAACACATCTATTTTCTCACGGTTTTATTAATATGAATAATAAATGAAATATTATAATTCGTAAATAAAACCAAAATTAGAATTTAGTTTAACCAAAAACAAAACACTTTTACGTTAAAAGAAGTATAAAATGGATATGGTACAGGACATATTAAAGAAACAACCAATTATATCATACATGGGGTGATTTTTCAAAGCTTTGATTCAAAAAGTGCGAAGAAACCGCGAATAGACCAAAAGTAAGGTGACATTTGTTTCTGGCGGGAAACTGTATTTACATCTTGTATTTAGGTTATGTCATATTGTGAAATCGTATGCAAATAATTATTTTAATCGAGAGACAGTATCCGGTTAATTTAAATAACTGTTCAAGGTCATGTTTTCTTTCTTGGAAGAGGTTATTGAATTCGCTTAAATTAACTTTTTCAGATTTGTTGGTGTAAATGCCCAATGTTGGCATCGACTTCCTCTTCTATAGGATATCACGAGTTTTCCGATCCGATTACACAAACAGTAACCATAAATAACTAAAATGTATGTAAATAATCTTCATTCTAGTCCATATTTCCAGGTTATGTTGGCCGCGTTAGTCTCCTACGATTCTTATTGGCTAGACCTAACAGCTGCTAATTCAGTTATGAACTGCAAATCTTCTTATTGTCAATTTTTCGTGTGCTTATCGAGTCATTAAGTACAATTCTTAATTCTTCAGTCTTTAATCGTAAACTCACCTTGATGGAGAAGGAATACTAATGCCCGATTGCACCAACATCATCCTCGATCCAAGGTTGAATGATCCTAGTTCCGAACCAGGATCCAGTTTGATCTTGGTTCCACTGTAAAAGTGTTGCACCAACGAAATTTTCTGATTCTGGATCTTCGATTCATCGATCTTAGTTCCAAAGTGAGAGATCGAGATTAAGTATGAAACATATTTTGCTATTGGTTGGTAATATATGACGTCATGAAAGTGCGTGTATTTTTCAATATAGATAGAACTAGATGTGCGATGTTTTATCTGTTTTAAGTGAATTATTGTTGTAAGAATTTTACTAAATAATATTCAAGTGCGTATAATTTTGTTTTAATTTCCTAAGAAAACAATCGAACGTAGTTCTATACACTGTAAAAATTGCCTGTATTAGTGCAAGGAATTATTTGAAAAACTATTTGCCAAACATAGTTTTTTAACACTATAAAATTAACACGAGTAAATTTCACTAAACCTTTGTGTAGAACGTGTAATATTTATGTTGAATTTTTAACAAGCAAGTGTTGTAGACTTAAATTTTACTATAAATACTGAGCCACATAAAGAGTTTTGTTTGTTTCCCAAAATAATGTGTTGTAAAGTACAAATATTATCTCTGGAGTTACAAGAAAATCTTTGGCATCTCGTTCCCAAAACATTTCTTGTTGAGGCCAAGCTTCATCATCCATAGATGTATAGGGAATTATATGCTAAATTCGGACTAAGATATCTCAGTTTTTTTGTGGTAGTATTTTCAACTAAAGAATTTTTGTTAGCTAGTGAACCCATCTAGATTTGTAAACATTCCAAATTTTAATTTTTTAAATTTTGAAAGCACTTTTTTATTATTTATAAAATCGTGACATTTTATAAATAATTAAAAATTGCTTTAAAAATTAAAAAATTAAAATTCGGAATGTTTGCAAATCTAGATGCGTTCAGTCTCCAACAAAAATCTTTAGTTGAAAATACTACCTCAAAAAACGACTGAGAGAACGTTGTCCGAATTTAACATATAATTCCCTGTACGCCTATGCAAGATGAAGCTTGGGCTTAACAAATACAGGCATTTTTTTACTGCCTTAGGGTACGGTGCACTATGAGGCTTACGGAAAAACGCCAGCCGCATAAATACACTACAAGGATTAGCAGGTCACTCACGCCACGTCCTCGGCATGGAGTTTGGCACTTACGGGAGGACGGATGGAACACGGTCGGCACAGCACGCCGTACTCCCGAGGAGGAAGGTAGACCACAGGGGACTGCGACTACGCGAGTGGTGTGCTAACAAGAGCAGCAAGTGGGATGACATCAGGGCCGTGCGGTAACATCTCGTACGTTCGTTACCTCCAGCTAGTACCGACAGCATCTCGCTGGGGCCTTCGGAGCACAGCTTGTAATTGAAGGCCGCAGAACAAACAATGGGGATTCGCACGCCTCCAATAGGGCGCACGGGTAATTTGTACGACGGCAAAGGATGCGGAGGAAGACGAACACACTTTGGACTGTGGGAAGGTTGCGACGACGTTCTCAAAGCACGCTCCTTTGTCGGAGATGCAAATTAAATCCGCTGAAAGATTATTGCCGTCAGGTGTATAACACATCATCTGTTCCCCTCCTGAAGGACGCGGGCACAGATATTTATGATCGCGCAAGTGCTTGCAGCCGTACAAAATTATTATCAGCTTTGATAGAGTCATTGTTGGCCGCACTCGCTTAAGCGTCAATCTAGCACGGCGAGGAGACGATAGTTGTCCGAAACGTGTGAATACCATTTCGTATAGGCTGTTCGCGATAAAATGAGCACTTTTGAAAGCCCTGCTTAAGGTCTAATTGTATGCACGTTGTGTCTTCTTCCGCCTTATGTGAAATTAACATTGTCACGGGCCTCAGCACTTTATTCATGCGTCGGTAAAGTGAAACTGAAAAATTATTAGAACAGTAAATAATTTAAAATCTGCTCATATTTACACTTGTATGCATTAAAAAAAGCAGAAAGGGAAATAAATAATTTAAGTTATCATAACTGGTTACCTAGCACTTGTTATTCGACGTTAAGGTGTGAAACTACTTTCCATCCTTCGTTACCAACTTTACTTGGCGCATGTTTCTCACTTTATCGCGAACAGGCTTTAGTAGAAATGATATAATCATTTTTCGTTTTCAACATGTAGTATTCATTTTTTAGCCGACCTCCCGTGGTTCATCTTGTATTAATTTAACTGTTTTATTCTAAATACAAAATTCAAAATAAAATATATTTAATTACTTTGTAAAAAAATTTTATAAACTTTACACATACTGAATTAAAACATTTCAAATTTATTTAATTAATTATGGTCAATTTAACGAAAATAGTTTCGTTATTTAGCTCGCCAACGTTTGGGTGGAGACTTTTGCGGCCTTCATACTCGACAACACATTAACATGTACCCAGCCACACCTTTTACGCTTTTATGTGTTTTGAAGTCGCAGAAAGTACATCTCACTCGAAGAAGTTCTTATGATTCTTTTTATTTATCATTATTTTAAAACACTTTTTTAATTAATTTAATTAATTTATTTATACTTATGGAGGGCTTTGAGATATAATTTGTAATATGCGTTGTGTCTCGAAAAAGCATGATTCCGTATTCGTATTCGTTTGAAGAGCACACTTTACGTAGCTAAATTTACTGCGAACACTATGCTAGGGATGGGGGGGGGGGGGGGGGGAAAACAGATTCCAGACACGTTCAATTGCATTTGAAACACCACATGTTTAACTGATTGGGCCTTTGAACACGTTTCAGACTAAATTTGGCGTTGAGGTTGTTTTTATTTTGCTTGTGTTCAGCTCCGTATTAATTTTTTTCTTGTCGATATGTTCCATTAATGAGATGGTCTATTATTATTACTGTTGGAATTATAACTTCCCGTTGTTTGTTGTGGATGCCGATGGCTTCATTACCGACGTGCCATACGAAATCGCTACTCGCATGTGTCAGTCGGTTGTTTCGCCCCTTTCTGAGGCGGCCACCGACACAAATACGGCTGAAGGAGGTTGCGTTCGAATGTGTTTCGCGTCTTCATCCGAGGTAGATGCCAGTGTGATCACCGTACCTACGCCACAACCACGCGTTGACAGGCAAAGGTGAACACACAATATTCACACATGATATTTCATCCTTCTGGAGAGTCCCATCCCCCACACCATGATCGTGTCCGAAATGAACAATTCGTTATTTTGTAATTTGTCATTTTGTAATTTTCAATTCGGACGTTGTCGACAGTCATTTATTTAGCACGCGTGACGCCGTAATTTTATATTAATAGTGGAAAATGTTTTTATCTAAATTTAATGCTTCAACCATACGTAATATTTCTACAATCATCACTGGAATGCTGTGAATACGTTAATAAATAAGAAAGTAATAAATTATGCACAAAGGACTTTTAAAAAAATTTGTTGCGAAATATATAAACATGCCTAGCGTATTTTATGAACAGTTATTTGTTTTTCAAAAAAAAAATAATTACGCATTCGCGCATGTGTTTTGAAGGTAAAAACCAAAATGGCGCGTATTTTACCACTTAGTATTTTTGCTAATATTCGCTAGATACAAAATACGAAATACCAAATTACCAAATACGTCACCATTTTTGTAATACAAAAATCGGGTCACCTGATAATTTTGTCAACAAAATCTGTCATTTCAGACACGGCCTAAGCCTTAGCGTAATGTCTCGTGTCACAATAAAACCACAGAGCCAATAAGAATACGGAGGCGAAACCGCCGCTTAAGCCTACGCTACAATCACCGTAGCGTTTCCGTAACAAAATAAAAGTAGCATTACCATGGAAGTATAAAAATGTACTGGCTACAACAACAATAAGAAAAAGTGTTACGCGGCCATTGAGAAACGAGCACAAAAAAAAAAGACAGACTACATGTATCGCGGATTTAATTGAACCAAAAACAAAACACAAACAGTGTGTTGGTTAACCTGCTATTTATTTTTGTTTATCTACTTGTGATGAAAAAAAGTTTCGCGGGAATGGTGTTTCGGGATATTTAAATCGTGGTATAGCCTACATGTTAATAATTCTGTTGGCTATTTAAATAAACGGAAATCGGAACTGTACTGCAAAGTTAATTTAATAACTATGTTCTTGTCACAAGCTTGCACTGCACTGACTCTCCTGGTTGGGAATGTTGTCTTGTGATTGGCCGGCGTAGAACTCAACGTAAGAGAATTGGAAATATTCAGTCCTCTTTACGCCGCTACCGCGCCATATTACGTCATGTTGTGTTGTAGGTTTTAGGTGTCAACTTTTTCCAGAAGCGCTATGAATATAGACATGAAGTTATAATGAACTTCCTCAAATGTATTTTAGATAGGTACTATATCCGCACGTCATAATTATGTAATTATAGAATAAATTACCAACACGAAAGGGGTAAAGTAACTCAAAATAAATACAATTATTATAATTCACATTGTACAAATAAACTTAGAAGGCCCAATTTTTAGATTTACACTATAGATTCGAATCAGTGAAAAACCACTAATTAGTCAGTGAAAATAAAACACTGATTGTTTCAGTAGAAAAATTGCGCTGATTGGATAAGTGGTGTGAAAATTTTCGCTGATTCTAAGTGGAGCCATTCTCACTGTGAATCGGCAGTTTTCCACTGATTCGAATTTAGAGTGTACATTATCTGATATAAAGTTATACCCAACCTGTCATTTCGTTTAACGATGTAGAACCCTCAAAACCTGTTGCTCCGTGGAATGATGCAAGACTTTCGAAAAGAGAAATTTATTAATTGATATGAACGGAGAGCAGCCACGAGTGGCAGCTCAGTAATGCTTGTACTCCCCGGCCAGGTCGTTAGTGAGAGCATCTCGCTGCCATGCAAGGCATGTAGGTACCCGAATACCATTAACACCCAAGTGATCGAGGAAGTTATGTAATGCCTAGAAGTCGTCGCTCTCGTAACCTTCGAAGCTATAATGTGCTTGAAGCAGTGATTCATTGCTGTGACCAAGGTTTCTTGCAGTACAGACGTGTCGAGAAATCAGTTCGGGGAACTCAACCATCAGAATGCACAAAACATGTGATATTTGCAAGCGGTAATCTCTTATGCATAGACCAGCTCTGCCTTCTTGATTCCTGTGCATTAATTTAAAGTTGTTTGGATAAAAAAACTGTGCGACACAAAACGGTTTGTGAAGTAACACGTTCCAGCAAAGGAGAGCTTTGTCAGAAAAATGTACATAGAACCATATTTTACGTTCTTGCTTGTTGGGCACAATCTTACTGCTGGAGATGGCTGTAAGGAATATCTAGTAATTTACAATTTTATTATTTTACAACAAATGAAATAGGTATAGCCAGAGATCCCGTTACAAAACGATCGAAAACGTAGAAGGGTTGTGGGGATGAACTTACACCATGTCAGATTTTCTTGTTTTTTTTTTTGTGGAAATATTTTTGTGTTGGTTTTATTTACCGAGTTCAAAAAGTGTGGGGTTTCTTTCAAATTCACTACAGCGTAAATGTGCTTAAGGCAGATCCAAGCCTTTAGTAAACTTGTCCAGTAGTTGCAGTCAATAACAGCACACGATATGACTTCTGTTCTTGACACGAGACGTAAGAAAAAATATAGCGTGATTTTGTTTACAGTAAATAATAGGCCTGGAGGGCGGTGACGAGAGATATAGGAATCACGTTTATTTATTTTCTGGTAAATAAATATTTTCACACGAGGATGGTAGTGATTTGTTGTGGGCTTGGAACTTGCTCGCAACTGTACGTTGTCGATGCACGAAGCTGTAAACCAATGAGACCATTATGGAGCAAATGGATCTGTCGTGCTGCGACCACTCACGAACAAGATGCGAGGTACCCATTGCATACGTGTTATGAAATCAGCTCTAGGATTACGTCTTAGCAAATACTTCAAATCACAATATCGGATATACTGTTTATTGAACATGGCGAAGCTTGGTAGCCAATTCCACTAGTTCCTTCTAGGATAATTTGTGTAAAAACGTGGATAAAATACTGATTACTTTGCTATTAATTATCGTACATCAGTCTGTTATGTTTTTTTTTAAATTTTATGGTACTAATATTACAGACATT
This sequence comes from Dryococelus australis, assembly GCA_029891345.1. Classification (NCBI taxonomy): domain Eukaryota; kingdom Metazoa; phylum Arthropoda; class Insecta; order Phasmatodea; family Phasmatidae; genus Dryococelus; species Dryococelus australis. The sequence continues at coordinate 33,454,983 of CM057004.1, forward strand.
TATTAATGGTTATAAAATGAAAAAAAAAAAAAAAATTGCTCAAAACATACGCAGTTTCACGCAAGTGCCATTAGGTTCACAAAAAAAAAACAATATGTCTGCCGGGTGTCTTTTATTGGAATAGTTTCAGTTGCTGATGTGTTATAGGCTGTTCACGGTAAAATGGGCACTTTTAAAAGCACTGCTTATGATCTACTTGTATGCATGTTGTGTATTCCTCCGCCTTATGTAAAATTAACATTGTCACTGGCCTCATCACTTTATCCATACGTCTGTCAAGCGAAACTGTGAAATTATTAAGAAAGTAAATACTTTGCCAATCTGCTTATTTTTACGCTTCGATGCATTAAAAAAAAAACAGAAAGAAATAATCTTAAGTTATCTAAATGGTTGCCTAACACGTTTTGTTCGATGTAAAAATACGGAACAAGGGAACTTCTATACCCAGCCATCATTACCAACTTTACTGGGCGACTGTCACTCAGTGCGTCCGTTAAAATATATGCATGCAGGGGCATTGGCTCTTTTCAAAGATTAATTTCTAAAGTGCTCACTTTATCGTGAACAGCCTTTACCTAGGATACAACAAATAGCAAACACCTTGAAAAAGCAACTGGTTTTCAGGATAGCGCGTGAACGAAAAGTTTGTATTGTTCATTCACGGCGAGGTCCAACTTTTCTGAAGCCCTGCATTTGCGCGCACTCGGTGTAATATTATTTTGCATAGAAAGTATTTCACACAGGCGTTAAAAAAACGCCTATTCTGTCCCCGGTTTGTGTTCATATTAATTACAAATTAAATATTATAATTTATAGATAGAATATACGCGAAAGTTCAATTTAACTAAAAAAAAGTTACTTTCATATTGACACGCGTATAAAACACTTGTAATATGTGACATAACTTATTTAGGAAACAACAAAACACGTCATGTATGGGGGGGGGGGGGTTTTCAAAGGCGCGCTTCGAAAAATGTGAAGAAACCGCGAATAGACTATATAATTTCTAGCTACTCTCGACTTCCCTGATTCCCTTTCTCGCAGTCCAAAGCTTCGCATAGGCCTACTGGAACACTTTCGCTTATGTACACTAACAAGGTTTAACCTAGCCAGCATTGCGAAGAGAGTTGAAGAAAGTGCCCAAAGCGCAGCCCGAGCATGTGAAGGCTATTCACAGTAAAGCGAGCACTTCTGAGATCTCTGCTTAAGATCTACTTGTGTGCACATTTTGTATTATTCCGCCATATTTAAAATTCACTGCCATCGGCATGATCACTCTAGTCATGCGTCGGTCAAGTGAAACTAAAAATTTGTTCGATAAGGAAATATTTTATAAATTTGTTAATTGTTACGCTTGTACTCAATAAAACAAGAGGTTACTGGCGACTTAAGAGTCTACTTTCCTCTATATGGGCGCAAATAATTTTTAATGAAGTTCTTAAAAGCTTAGATGGTTGGTAAACGTTGATGTCTCATTGACAGCAATATCATTAGAGAAGAAACCTGAAACGTATGGAACAGTACCAATCATTAAAATACACACGTGACTTACCCGGAATTCGAACTAAAAAAAAAAAAAAACTCGTAATATTAAGCTAGCTTGCATCCAACAGTATCACGGAGGTAGGATTCGGAGCATTAACTTCGAATGTAACAAGTCATTCTAATGTTTTGACTGATAATGTTCACTACCCTGAAATATTTACACGGCCATCATTTTGAAAATAAAACGTATAAGCCACTAAAAAAATACGTAGGGTTACATAACCTACCATAACGCTACTTGTGAGAATAATTTGGTGAAAATATGTTAATAGGTGTCCGAGATACGGCATATAAACCTTATTTTAATAAACGGAGCTATCTTACAGAATAGCCTAAAACAGAGGCCCTGCACACGCTTTCCTAGTTTATATACTGCCAGCATAAAAAATGTTGACTGAATTTGGTAAATTGTTAATGAAATATGCCAAAAATTCAAAAATATTCATATATGGCCGTTATTTTAAAAATTAATGTCTGACCCCATTTAAATAATGTAACTTTACATGGCTTAATGTAGGTGTGCAAAACTGAGTGGAAGTTAGTTGAAATATTCCGAAATATGGCAAAATGTATAATTTACTACCTGGCACTATTTTACAAAAAAAGACGGCAAAAGAGTATCTCTGTGTACATAATTGATGATTATAATGAATACTGTTAGCATACAAAATTTGATTCAATTATGTTGAAATATTTCATAAATATAACATATTTATATAAACTCCAATGAGAAATGCCTGCTTCACATAAAAGACTACCTGTGTGAAAATTTGGTACGAATCGGTCGATTGCTCCTCGAGATATGGCATAAAACCTCCGATTTTCATGTGATGATATTCATAAATGGAGAACAAAAAGGTTGTGCATTAGCACATTCCATGATTGTCATAGATACGAAGTTAAAATAAAATCTGTTACATAGTTTCGTAATCATAGTACACTGAGATAAAATGTTTTATAACCTCCCTTCGGAAAATAAGAGACTTGCACACTTAAAAATTTTTAAATTAATACGGCCTACCACAGTAAAACTTACTCGTAAAATTCGAAAGAAATCGGTTGATTGTTTCCCAAGGTACGACATAAAAACTTCATTATTTCATGTAGGGTTATCTTACAAAATGGCGGAGAAATGGAGCTCTTAATACACAAATATTATGGATATAATAGATACTGTAAGCATACAAAGTTTACTTGAAATTTGTTCTGTAGTTTCGTAGATAAAACATACGGAGAAAAAAATGTTTATTTTGCTACCATTTTGAAAATATCTGTTTGAACCAATAAAAGCATATCAGTTTACATGGCCTACCATAGTGCTATTTTTCTTCTACTTAATTTGGTAGGAAGCCGTCGTTTCTGTTCCGGAGATTGACATAATTATTTTAATTTAGCATGCGATACTATTTTACAAAATGGTGGACAAAAGAGACTCTGCGCGGATACATTTTATGGTTGAAATATATACTGCCAGCATACAAAGTTACGTTGAAATTAATTACATGATTTCGACGGTATAGCATACAAAACTAAAGTAGCTATATGGCCGCCGTTTTGAAAATAAGTGTCTGATTTACTTAAAACATACTAAGGGCTGTTCACGATAAAGTGAGCACTTTCAGAAATCAACCTCAGAAAAAAGTCACTGCCCCTATCTGCATATGTTTTAACGGGCGCCCTGAGTGACATGCGCCCAGTAAAGTTGGTAAGGATGGAAACGTCGAATAAAAAGTGTTAGGCAACCATTTCTGACGATTTTAATTATTTATTTAGCTTTCTGTGTTTTTTTATTGCACCGAAGTGTAATAAATGAGCAGATTTGTTAAATGTTTACTTTTCTAACAATTCCACACTTTCACTTGACCGACGCATGAATGAAGTGACGAAGCCCACGATAATTTTAATCTTACGTAAGGCGGAAGAAAACACGACGTGCATAGAAGTAGATCTTAAGCAGGGCTTTCACAAATGATCATCTTACTGTGAATAACCTATATGTAATATAATCTGCTGCAGTAATACACGTTTGCCATCTTTGGTGGGAATCGGTCTATTGATTCCAGAGATATGACATAAAAACTTTATCTATTCGTATGGCACTATCTTACAAAATGGCAAGCACAAGGTACTCCGTGTAGTCACATTTGATGTTTGTAACGTGTACTCCCAGTATACAAAGTTAAGTTGGAATTGATTAAATTGTTTGGGAAATACAGCATATTACGCTAAATGGTTAGATGACCGCCATTTTAAAATAAGTGTCTGAGATACTTAAAAAAAAATATTTTTTATATATCTCATGCCACTGTGCTACTTGTTTGCCAAATTTGGTCAGAGTCGGTTGATTGTTACCCGAGATATTACACAAAAACCTTATTAATTAATGTAGCGCTACGTTACGAAATTACGCACAAAAGTGTTTTATTTTGTATATATGATGCGTGTACATATACTGCCAAAATACAAAATTGGGTTGAAATTGATCAAAAGATATGGTAGTTATACCAAATACCAAAAATAATTTGTTCCACTTTATCAGCGCCAAAGATGATGTGAAACTTAGATACCGTAATCGGGAGTCACTTTGTAACACATTGACATGACTTAGTCTCAGAAAATATCACAGTTAAATGACCCCCTAATTCAGTGTGATGTTTAAGATATTGTGGTGCCAATTGAACCACTGAACATTACAAATTGTCTCCTTTAAATGGAAGGAAATGTAAATAAGAGTGAAAAATCCTGTGTCACAAAGTCAATCCCGCCACCCCCCTCCCCCCCTCATCCCATGACCAAGGTCACCACCGCTTTATGTGAGTTGTAAATGTGATGAAATTTAAAGAAAATGCAAGGAGATGTTAAGTGTAGAGACAGTGGGATAGAGTAACACTCATAACAACACTTCAAAACTCAATCAATATAGACAGGAATGGCTCTAAGAAAACATATACTTTCTACTGGAAAGAATAATACAGCAGATACGTTTCAGGCAAAGTGTACAATTTAAATAATATTTAAGTCACCAGTACTTGCAAATAGGAATTAACACTTATCATTGAAAAGATATGAGAACTCAGTTTTCCAACAAAATTCAATTAATGGCCTCGGCAACACTATCCCCCTTAACCCTGGCAAATTTAAAAATGAGCATTTAACAGGAAATAAGTGAATGGTGTCATTTATCCGGACCAGCTCACGGTATCACAGATAAACAAAGCCAGAGTTTACGTGGTTCAAACTGGCAGGGTTCCGTCCAGGTTGAAAATTGTCTCTGTTTCTTTCAAATAAATATATGAATAAGTTGAATAAAATTTGCTGCGATGAAATCTGGAAGGTCTTGAAGGTTTATTTGTTCATGTCGTAGGCAGGAGTACTTCTCTGAATGCTGCAGGGCATCATATTTACGCATTCCCTTAATTAAGCTCTCGGGCCTATAGTGCAATATTACAGTTCGACTTACTAAACCAGTAGTAGGGGCGTGGGGGTCCTAACTCAAAGGGTATTCCACTTATTAATCGGATTAACCCCTTGATATCAAATAAGCATCAAAAGCGTTAATCCTTAAACCAATTTTAATCCGATGAAAATTGTAAATCCGATTTTAATAGGATAATTTTTTTGGATTAATCCTTAAACCGATCTTAATCCCATAAAATTTTTTAAAATTGTATTTTCATCGGATAAAATGGTATGAAACTTGAATTTATTGATCCATTTAATTTGATTGAATTAATAAATCAAAAATTGTTGTGTGATAAGTGTATAGTTGTAATTATTACTTTCTTTCTTTCTTCTTGGAGTGGGGCGCAGCTGTGGTACATCCTCACACTGGAGCTCTGGCACTAGGATGAGGCGTGGCGTGTTGGGGACAGGGTGTGTGTATGTATGTGTGTGTGTGTGTGTGTGTATATATATATATATATATATGTGTGTGTGTGTGTGTGTGTGTGTGTGCGAATGGTGAGTTTTGTGCAAGAGTGGCATAAGTATTTTTTTGGAGGTGGAATTGCTCGTAGAGAGTAGATGTGCGATTTTTTTAATTAATTAAGCAGAAAGAGACTTATAGTTAACACACGAGATAAATAATTTCAGCGAGTTCTACCTATGAATAAATTACATGCATCGAATACCAAATTTCAAATGATCACAACTACGTGAACAATATCTGGTGTCGACATGTGCTAAACGACCACAATTATGTGACTCTCCTGTATGGAATTAATTAATTAATTAACAAATCAAACAATGTCCCTATAAATTAAAAGGTAATCTTCCTAAACACAAGATATATGAAAAATGTGACACTTCTTGATGCTTCTCGCACACACCTGACAATATTTTAAAACATGTCCATCTGCCTGTCAGACTAGTGAGGAACTTCTAAAATGGAATCCACACATTAAAAGATTTTAATTTATTAACATGCATAAAAAAGAGAATGTCTAATATATGTCCATTCGCTCGGGAGGTCACTGCAGCACTGACTTGGATATAGCACTTACGTCAACTTACAAGCTGTGTTGAGAGCAAACATAACACGCATTTGATTTTAGACAATAGTGAAAAAATCGGAAATTTTAATGAAAATACAAAACGAATGTTTCCAAATATTTTAAATAGCTAACGAACACAAGTACATCAAAATGACTAAACATGTAATGAAATCGCACAAGGAGCTCCCCCAAAACACATCCGTCTACCTCGGAGGTTGGTGAATGAATGACTGGAATGTACGACGTGTGCCGGCTTATAAGCTGTTATATACAAGGAGTGCAGTCGGAGGCTGACAGGCAACTGAGTTGAAATTACGGCAAAACTCTGAATACGACTGACTAAACTATTTACACACTACTCGTACACATCCTGAATTATATCTAGAAAAAAAAATCGCTACCAAGTTAATATTAACTACATGCAATTTAATAAAGATTTACAAACTCGCATTTTGAACTATATGATTTAAATTTTAAACAGGCACAACAGCATACGTATCCCTCTCATTTATATATGTACCTTAAGTATTTTTAAAAAACATCTGTCCGCCTCGGAGGCTAGTGAATGAATGAATGAAGTGAGGTTACGTCGAGAGCCTGATTATATATACGTGGAGCACGGCTGAGTTGAAATTTACGACTGACAGAACCTGTTTCCCTGCCAAACTACTATTAACGATTTGAATTCACTATTCTTCCTACAACAGACAACAAAACAATAGTTTCACTATTGTAAAAATAATTAACTTTTAACACAATTTTTTTTCCATCGAAGCACTCGGATGACGTGAAGGACTTAATCCCACAAAGCATAATCGTGCAACAATTTATAGAAACATACTATATAATATTAAAAATAACGGACGTACTACAAAATTTTTCCATTTAAGTCTGTGAAATTCACGGCACTAGTTACCAAAACGACAGTTGAAAATCATACCAAGTTTCGTCGATCAAGCTCAGAAACATTATTTAAATGAAAATTATTTTATTCCCAATAAATTTAAAAAAAAGTTATAAAATTTTTAAATATTAAAATGAGAATCGTGGCTATTACTCTATGAAGCCTGCTGGCCGACACTGCAAATTGGGGACCTTGCTAACCCCTTGGTCGCATCACGAAGTCTGCTGCCCACCGCACCTGGTGAAGTCGAGAGAGCTGGTGTATATGTGTATCCTGGACAAGTGTTTGCAAAGAACTAACATAGCAGCGGACAGCTAGAACTGTTCACGTCGGTCCTCACTGCACCCTCTCCCCCAACTTCTCCCTCAGACCAGAACGCATCTTCGGCGATCCGTCCCCCTCCCTACACCACTACAAAGCTCCAGTCCATGTACCCTGCTATCGATCCAACACCGCAAAAACCTGTTTAACGCCAACCACCTCCTCCGCCTACACCAGCCCAAATATCGTTTCTGGTGGACTCGCACCTTCCAATGCCGCACTTCGCAAAACTGCCCACGATCCTCTCAAGGGCAGAAAGCATTTTTGGATGACTGCCCTGTCCACGGAGGGTGCTGCACAGCCCCCTATATCTCGATTCAAGTCCATGCACCTACTCCCCTTACACCTCTCAAGAACACATTTTTCGGATAACTCGAGAACTGGCTGGTACACGCAGCCCTGGCCCTTCATCGACACACCAGAGCGCGCATTTTCGAACATGAGAGCTACCTCGGTGAGGAACAGAGGTTTGCTTCAAGGCCAAAGCACGTCTTTTGTGCAAAACATTTGAGAAGGCTCCATCCATCAGGGCAGCAGTGGAGTTTGAACTGACCTGAGCTAGCTGCCTGCCCCTCTCCATTCTTCCTGTCAAATCTGATTCTCCAACCTAGAGTCTTGTGTATTCCTGCTGATGAAGCTTTATTTTCCTCATCACTAAGAAATATGTTCCAACCAAAACACTTTATATTTTAATTCTGTAAACTTTTTATTCCGTTTTCCAGCAAACTTATTTAAGTTTAAACGAACCAATAATTAATTTATTGTACCAACACAAATATAATACATATTTTTAACTGACTACAAAATACTTTTTAAGTAATCAAAACCACTCATCTTTCCACTTACACAACTTAAACTTAGAACATCATTATTAGATGTAAGAAATACTCAAGTTAAACTTTTTTCAACCATTGAAAACTTATGTGACAACAAACTCACATTAAAACCAAAAGTTTTTGCTTTCAATGTGTTTTTTAAATATTTATTTGTCTAGCAGAGGAAACATACATCTTAAAACTGTTTCTTAAATATTTGTGCGTATTTGATATATAGTTTTCATAGCCGAGAAATACGACTCTACTATCTATCATAAAATGTGTATATATTTGAACTTATTTTATTTTAAAAAAATACTAAATTTCAACATGATATTACTGAAATATCACGTATCCAGCTTGAAATGACTGTTATCGAAGCTGAAATCGGTTAAATTTCACAATATTTCAACAGACATTCCTAAAATGCCAAATTTAAATAAATATAAAGAAAATAGGCAGCCATTTTTTTTACTTAAGTTGAATTCAATTTAAAAAGCCTTCAGTTATGTTTTTTTTTTTTTTACTTTGTGTTTTTTCACCACCAGACATCTTCATGTTGAATCTTCATCTTCAGCTGCAGTAGTAGTAATTGTGTTACTGTGAGAAAATATAAATTTTATTTCAAAGTTCATTGAACTCTGCTAACTTCAGAGTTGTAGGGCAGTGGGAAACATTGTTGTGTATCGCCAAGAGGTCTTTCTAACTACCCCCTGAAAAGGTGTTTGTGTGACTTGGCTCTCAGAGGTCGACAGAGGTTTTCTGAAGATAGTAGGAGTTTCCCTCTCCTTTCAAATTCATTCACGCAGACGTGTGTTCGATTCTCCCCAACATTTTTTTGTAATCCCCCTTCAGAGTGTGTTTGTTTTATTACATTTCTACAATTTAAATGATAGTTTTTTAAAGTATAATATTTTTTCTCCCTCTTCAAATTGGAAGCAAACAGCTTGTATATATATATATATATATATATATATATATATATATATATATATATATATATATATATATATATATATATATATATATATTCCGTGAAAGTGAGAAAACAGGTATCCAATTACCTGATTTTAAATCCAAACACAACTTACCACTCGCCTCAAGTTACCAATATTTTTTCAATTAATATCCAGCCATATACAAGTACTTCGTCTTCAGACTCACCTCATCTCGCAAGATATTATATAATAACACGAGGAATTTTCAAACTAATAAAAAAATATCATAAACATATCTTAGTTAATATTCGTAAAACCAATTCCCTACATATTCACATCAAACATGCTAGTATCGTAAAACTTTTAAAATGTTACTACTGAAAACCTTACAACATTAATAAATTATTGCTAGCCCATGCTACATCACAAATAATACACTTAATTACAAAAATTTACCAACATGATACCACTGTAAGCCATACAAGCTTTTTAACAAAAAAAACTCCTTCTTGCATCATAAAACTGCAAAAATTACCACAAAAAATCATGTCAAGGCTGAAAACAGCTTAAATATTTTAATATTTACGTGTGTAAGCCATACAAGCTTTTTAACCAAAAACTCCTTCTTACATCATAAAACTGCAACAATAATAACAACAAATCATGTCACGACTGAAAACATCTTAAATATTTTACCATTTACGTGTGTAAGCCATACAAACTTTTTAACTGAAAACTCCTTCTTACGCCGTAAAACTGCAAAATAATCACAACAATGCATGTCACAACTGAAAAATTTTAACATTTATGATTGAAATCAAAAAGTTTATTAAAACTTTACAGCATTTTATGTCAGAAGTCATTAACTTTTTTAAACAAATCACTAAACTTTTTTAAACAAATCACTAAACTTTTTTTTAAACAAATCGTTAAACTTTATACAAATAGAATGAAATTTAATAAACTTTTTAACCAATCATTAAAACTTGAATGAACTTTTATTAAAATCGTCTAACTTTGTTTACAGATTGTTCCAACTTTATACTGTCAATAATTAAAACTGTAAAAACTTCTCAGCCTATTACAAATAAAATCATTAAATTTATACAAACTACGCGTCATATTATGCCTGAAAACCGTGTCACCATATCACATCTGAAGATCCTTACAATTGTAAAACTGAAAAAAAATAAATTAAATTATGTTGCATCAGAAAGCATCACTTCATATTACATCTTAAAATCATTCATCACTGTAAGTTTGAATTTTCATTAAGATGTACATTTAGAGTTAAGAGGTAAGCTGAATTTGCATTTCTTTACAGGAACAACGGGTGGGGGTGGTAATATTGGTGATGTTATAGGAGTGTAAATAATTTGCATTGGTGACGGTAGAATGGAGAAGGAGGTGGGGAAATTAATTTATGCTGTGGTGATTCAGGTGATAGTAATAATTCAGGAGATGGCAGACTTGACTTAAGTGAAAACACAAAATTGAATTCTAAAAACTCTTCCAACTCTTGATATAAATAGTTTTTTTTTTTTTGGCATACCTTCCCACGCATTCTTTGAGGTTAAATCTAGTGAGGTGCAACACAATCACATTGCTGGTTTTTGTATACGTGCCTCGCCTGATTTGATAACTGATGTAAAATCTAGAGATTCCAACATCGGTGTCGAAAGCGTTGCTGTAGACTTGGTGTCGAAGGTGTTGCTGTAGACCTCGACGTCGAAGGTGTTACTGTAGAATTCGTCAAAGTAGACATCACTGCAGCTGCTCTCGATGTTGAAGGTGTTACTGTAGAATTCATCAGCATAGATATTATTGTAACTGCTCTTATTGTTGAAGGCATTGACAAGAGCAACGGCTGTAGAGTATATTCACTTTCTTCGGCGTCATCCAAAAAATCGAATACATTTTTTGCCAAAACATCTGGTCCATTCAAGAAATCATTAAAATAATTCCAGTTAAAATCTGTAAGTTCTCTGTTAAAGTCTTGGGTAGATAAGCCAAGAAAATAATCTTCATAGGAGCACGACATATTAAGGTGGACCGAACTGACAAACAACTGGAAACAGTGGAAGGGGGCGTAGAGGGTAAAGCCTTATTTATAAAAATTTCAATGAGTATTTCAAAGTTTGTACATAGCGGTATAAAACATAATCATTACAATAGATGTTTAACCAAAAATTGCCATGGGAATTATGTTTTGAACGGACATACATTTCATAATATAGGTATAGCTGTGAAAGATAGCAATGCGGAAAATACATGTTACTTGGAAGACTTAAACACTATTATGCTAAACATATTTAAATCGCAATCAAACAATATTGAAGAAAAATTAATAAAGTTAGTGGATGTGAATGATAATGTTTATAAAAACATGAGTGAAATTGCATACATTTTAACCAATATTAGTAATGATTTGCAGAGTAATGAAATTAGGATAGAGGAATGTTTAAATGGATTTAGTAACGACTTTAATGATATGAAAATCATAGTTTTTACAACACAACTTACAGAAAAGCAAGAAAGTTTAAAATGTGTAATTAATGAAGTGGTAAGTGATACTATTACAAAAAAACTTCAAACACGAATGAAACAAATAACACAATATATAAATGATGAAATAATTAATAAAAAATTTGGTTTAGTTACACAAACAGGTTTGAGAAAACAAAATAATGATTTAGAAACACAAATAAATCATTTTATTTATGATTTGAGAGTTAAGACTATAACTAAATTATATGCTGTTTTAAGCAAAATCGATAAGATTGAAAAGGCCCAAACTTTTCACCCTGTTGCAACAGTTCGAAAAGCAATTACTTAATTCATATATAATTAGTTTGAACTTAATGTAATTTAATCAAACATATCTGCCTCTACTACAGAAGTACATAACATTATATCTGCCGTGAAAGAGAAATATTCTCAAGCTAAACAATCTCATATAGAACGGGATGTTTTAAACGAAGAAATATTTAAACCTGTTACGACTAGAATGGATACATTGCATTCTGTGTTGAATAGGCCTAATGAAACAGTTTTGGAAATTAAAACTGAAGGAGAACCTTTAATAATGAAGAACAAAAAGCAATCATTTTCTCATTTAAGACTTTGTTATGTAGGTTTAAAATAATCTTCGTCTACTTGTGATATGACATTTGGTGTTTATCGACATTACAAAATTTCGTTCCTGGGAGATTCGGTAATAACATTTCTAGCTGACAATAAAATGAAAATAGGTGATTGCATTACTGATGTGAGTCAAGGACTGTTGAATTATTGTTTAAAAACTGTCCAAATGGTATTCCGACACTGATTTACAGAAATATAAAGAACTTGTTCTTCTTACGAATGCTAACATTCGTTCAGGAGATGAAAACCATCAAAAACTACATTTAATAGGAGATATAGTCGGACGTGGAATATATAGAGATGAAGTTGGTGATAGTGCTTCTCCTGTATGTTAGAACAATCCTAATGAAATGGTCGATAGATTAAAACTTCTCATCGCTTTGAGAGAGTCTGGTAATAATTCACATACAAACGAAATTGTTTCTATTATTGAAGAGTTAAAAGAAGATGATTATATTGCCAATGAAGTTTAGTAATATATCTAAAGATTTTCACACCCCTGCAAGGATAAGATATTCTAAAAGAAGATTTATAACTTGTGGTTTAAATGATCTCCTTCAAGCCGATTTGTGTGAAATGACATTGCTTCACATACAATAAGGGTTACAAGTATATTTTATCAATAATAGACATATATTCAAAGTATGGTTGAGCCATACCTTTGAAAAACAAAACCTGGAAATAGGTTACCAATGTAATGAAGACCGTTTTGAAAGATAGAAAGCCAAATAGCTCGAAACCGATAAAGGAACAAAAATTTCTCTGCACCGTTCTGGAAACTAATGACTGAATATGGCATTAATCACTACGCAACATATTCGGAGCTTAAAGCCAGTGTTGTGGAACATTACAACAAATTGATTAAGCAGTTAATATATAAACATTTCACATCGAGGGGACTTACAAATGGGTTGACATTTTGCCTGAAATAATAAAATTTTATAATTCCAGATATTATAGAACTATCAAGATGGTGCCCAAAGAAGTTAAGGCAATAGTTTAATGAAAACTATTTATAATACTGTTACAGTTATCAATGAAAGAAAACCAAATTTCAAAGTTGGCGAATTTATATGTATCTCGAAGCAGAAAGGAATCTTTGAGAAAAAATTTACGGTTATTTGGTCTTATGAAATATTAAAAATTATTTCAATTAGACAAACACATCCCAGAGTGTATTACCTAGAAACCTATGATGGAAAACATATAAAGGGCAGTTTTTATGATCATGAACTGCAAAAAGTCAGTTCTCCAAATTAATATTTGGTTGATAAAATCATTAAAAGGCAGAAAGATATGTCCTTGGTTCGATGGAGGGGTTTCTTAAAAGCACACGACTCCAGGGTTAAGCATCAAGATCTTAAAAGATTGTAAAATTATGATACTAAATAAAAAGACTTATTATATTTTTATATTATTTTTTACTGAATAAATGTGTAGATAGCTAAAGGATGTAGTTTTAATTCTGTAATCAATCTGATTATTGATTGGATTATCATTTCATTTGATTAAAGTTTGAGTAATAATCCTGCATGTTTAAATCATTTTAATTATATATTTCTTAAAAAATATTTCCAACTTACTTATTTCTTAACTTAATTTTAATTTTCAAAAATAATTCTATGCAGGGTGAGTGTAAGGTTTTTCAAAACCACTGCCTATTACAAAGGAAAGGGAATATTGAACCTGTGTTGAGCAGATAGAATGCTGTAGAGAGAGGATAGAAGAACGAGTCAGATATGACTAAATATAGGCTGATGTTCGCTGTGTGTTCCTATCATTGCTTTCATCTAGCTTCTCTTATATATCAGTAAGGGGTTTAGGCAACCATTCACACGAGATTGGGTTTCGGTGTTAGAAAACAAATGTGGGATTTGATGGAAGAGGTGTAAAGAAAAAATCATTTATCGTGCTAGCAAAAGTTAGTTGGAAACAATCAATTACAATTGCGTAAATACAGTTTCATTTCTAATGCTATTATTTTCAATATAGTTATTAATGTTAAGGGAATAATTTTTTTAACAAAATTTCTTAAATATTTACTTATTCGATGGAAATAACTGTTCAAAACACTTGAGAGTCTAAATAAGAGAATTTTTCAAACATTCCCTGCCACAAAGGTTCGAAGGCTGTTGATCAGCTCTAGGTATAGCAAGTCGGGGAAGGGGTGGATGGGGGAATAACTATTTCTCTCGCAGATCCAGATAGGGCAGATTTTTTGTGAAAGTCCACAATTCATGGGTACAGCGTAGTTTTGCAAATAAATAAACTATTTAAAATAGTCCAACTTGGTGTCTTGAGAGGTGTCTGGCAGGTGAAGAGTCCCTGAAGTTGTTGGACGAAAGACACACTCTGTGGTGGGGTGAAATGGCGAGGATGCGTGGGCTTGGACACAGCAGCCCTCTAAAAACCAAGTCTGTGTTGGAGGACAAGGGGGCAGCATGGCCTTATATAAAAACTGTCTTTTCGCACATAGTCATCTTCAGGACAAGGGATTTGGGGGGGGGGGTGTGCAGCAAGGACCAACGTGAACAGTTCTCGCTGACTGCCGACATGTTACTTCTTTGCAAATACTTGTCCAGAATACATGCATACACCAGCTCTCTCGACTTCACCGGGCGCAGCGGGCAGCAGGCTTCGTGACGCGACTAAGAGGTAGTAAGGTCCCCAATTTGTGGTGTCGACCAGCGGGCTTTGGAGAGTGATAGCAGCGATTCTCGTTTTAATATTTAAAAATTTTATAACTTTTTTCAATTTGTCAGGAATTAAATAATTTTCATGTAAACTATGTTTCTGAGTTTGTCGACGAAACTTGGTATGATTTTCAACTGTTGTTTCGGTAATAGTGCCGTGAATTTCAGACTCAATGGAAAAACTTTTGTAGTATGTCTAATATTTTAAGTAACATATAGCACATTTCTATAATGCATTGCACGATTACACTTTGCGGGATTAGGTACTTCTTGACGTAATCCGAGTGTCCCTATGCTTGATGGAAAAAAATTGTGTTAAAAGTTAATTATTCTTACAATAGTGAAACTATCGTTTTGTTGTCTGTTGTCGGAAGAATAGTGAATTCAAATCGTTAATAGTAGTTTGGTAGGGAAAGAGGTTCTGTCAGTCGTAAACCTCGCTTCATTCATTCACCTGCCTCCGAGGTGGACAGATGTGTTTTAAAAATACTTAAGGTACATATATAAATGAGAGGGATACGTATATTGTTGTGTCTGTTTAAAATTTAAATCATATAGTTCAAAATGCGAGTTTGGAAATCTTTATTAAATTACACGTAGTTAATATTAACTTGGTATGGATTTTCTTTCTAGATATAATTCAGGATGTGTATGAGTAGTGTGTAAATAGTTTAGTCAGTCGTATTCAGAGTTTTGCCGTAATTTCAACTCAGTTGCCTGTCAGCCTCCGACTGCACTCCTTGTATATAACAGCTTATAAGCCGGCACACGTCGTACATTCCAGTCATTCATTCACCAACCTCCGAGGTAGACGGATGTGTTTTGGGGGAGCTCCTTGTGCGATTTCATTACATGTTTAGTCATTTTGATGTACTTGTGTTCGTTAGCTATATAAAATATTTGGAAACATTCGTTTTGTATTTTCATTAAAATTTCCGATTTTTTTCACTATTGTCAAAAATCAAATGCGTGTTATGTTTGCTCTCAACACAGCTTGTAAGTTGACGTAAGTGCTATATCCAAGTCAGTGCTGCAGTGACCTCCCGAGCGAATGGACATATATTAGACATTCTCTTTTTTATGCATGTTAATAAATTAAAATCTTTTAATGTGTGGATTCCATTTTAGAAGTTCCTCACTAGTCTGACAGGCAGATGGACATGTTTTAAAATATTGTCAGGTGTGTGCGAGAGGCATCAAGAAGTGTCACATTTTTCATATATCTTGTGTTTAGGAAGATTACCTTTTAATTTATAGGGACATTGTTTGATTTGTTAATTAATTAATTAATTCCATACAGGAGAGTCACGTAATTGTGGTCGTTTAGCACATGTCGACGCCAGATATTGTTCACGTAGTTGTGATCATTTGAAATTTGGTATTCGATGCATGTAATTTATTCATAGGTAGAACTCACTGAAATTATTTATCTCGTGTGTTAACTATAAGTCTCTTTCTGCTTAATTAATAAAACATCGCATATCTACTCTCTACAAGCAATTCCACCTCCAAAAAAATACTTATGCCACTCTTGCACAAAACTCACCATACATATATATACACTGTCCCCAACACGCCACATCTCATCGAGTGCCAGAGCTCCAAGTATGAGGACGTACCACAGCTGCTCCCCACCCCAAAAAGAAAGAAAGAAAATAACAAACCACAATTATACACTTATCACACAACTATTTTTGATTGATAAATTAAATTAATTGGATCCATCAATGGAAGTTCCATACAATTTTATCCGATAAAAATACAATAAAATATTCGATCGGATTAACGATTAATCAAAACATTTTCATAGAATTAAAATCGGAATAAGGATTAACCCTTTTGATATCAAAGGGTTAATCCGATTAAAGAAAGCGGCATCTTCTTTGAGTTAGGACCCCCACGCCCCTACTACTTAAATCTGTGGAAATAACTCGGTCGGCGACCGATACAGGCCTCATTTTTACTGTTTTGGCTCACACGTATTCGCCTACATCGAGACGGCCTGTTTACGGGTGCAAACTCGGGACATTATCTAAAAATTTAATTAAAATTCCCTCAGGGTGATCCCACGTGGGTCAGCGTTTCTGCGGTCGGAAACCAATATTGCTAAAATCATATCAAAAACTTAATTTAAAAAGCTTTTGAAAATTTAACCAATTACGAGATTCTAGAGGCAAAAATTATTAACCAAGCCACTTAGTCGCTATGGCAACGGATCAACAACTGCCCAGAAACAAGGGCCTTCTAAATACATCACAAATACAGCAATCTGGAAAGATAAAAAAATATGCTGGAATACAAAAAAAAATCGGAAAATTATACGAGCAGTTGATTTACATACTAAAGAACATTGTGCTAAGGAAAATAACATACAGGAAATAAAATTACGTCTTAAAAATTACATAAATAAGCATGTAATTAAAATTCTGTATACGAAACATTGTTATGAATTGATCAGGCCTTAGTTAGCCGGCCTGCCTAATTACATCTTCAAACATTGAACCAGGGCACGAGAGTGACTGCAATAACACCTCACGAAAGACAGTTGCAGAAACCCCCATCCTCCGGCCAGCAAACAGGGGTGAAAATATTAAACAACGCGCCCGATATAGGCCAACGTAACACTAAGAGCGGCGTCTTTGTCATCGGGGCGGCGGACCAAGGAAACGTGGAGATGGGTATGTCCTTCCGTCGTTAACCGACTCCTAGAGTCAGCCTCCGGCATCATGAACAAGGTGGGGACTTTCCATTTAGATCGTAATAGTGGTGGCGTGCGGTAATAAAACTTAACAACCTATTTGAAAATAAAATGATATAGTCAGTCCTACCTTCACTCTAATTATATAGAACAAATCCTGTTGTGAGTGCCGGGTCACTCCGGATTTTCACATGTGGGAATCGTGCCGGACGATGCAGTTGGTCGGCGGATTTTCTCGGGGATCTCCTGTTTCCCCCCGCACTTTAACTCCGGCGCTGCTCCATGCCCACTCCAATCACCCTCATCGGCTCTCAAGACCTCGATATTAAGAGCCGTCCAAATCTCTTCACTATTCACTTCACTGTTGTGAGTAGTCCATCTACTCCTATTCGCACACACACCACACCACACCACAATTATCACATGGATAAATCTTATATGAGGTGCTGAATATACAGTTATACTAGCTCCGTGTCGTCTGGTGCTAGAGCTAGTCATGAATATCTTGCCACAATATTTGCAGATGATCGATATTCTTGTGTAACTTCGACTCCCAGAGTCCGCAGGTTTGCGCGTTACCATTGAAGATGTAGATATATCCTCGCCAAAAGTTTCCTTATTCATATCATAACAGCTTACACTATCACTAGATGATTCTACTCTTGACGATCTGCCTTCCATCACAACCGCCGGAGAAGTGAAAACCTTCTTACAGGATGCATGGTTATATACTTTTTTTTTTTCACTGCAGAACAATCAGTTTATGTTATTCATCTCAACTGTTTCAGTACATATGTGAAAATTATTTGACAGACGCGGGATTCAAACCCACATTCCCCTTACAGGGAAGCAGGGCTTTATCCATCTCGATTGTCTCCAACCTTATCCTTAGATGACATCGTAGGATCTTAACTGTAACCTTCCTTACCATCTGTTCAAAATCGAATGTTTAAACAAAAATAAACATAATTATATAAAATGTTTAAAAAATCTCAGAAAAAATCAAGGTCAAAGACGAGACCTTCGTGGTATGGAAGCACTCTAAGAAAACCCAAATACACGTTCGCCCCAGAAGAAAACAGAGACATTTTCCAAACATAGATTTCAAAAGTGCTCACTTTACTGTAAACAGCCTTTAACACACAAATACCACTTACTTTTACTGCCCATTACTGCATTTTTGGTGTCGTACTAGGCTTCAAACAGTTATACGATGGTCTTATTTTGGCAATTGTACCACAAATCATTTGACACGCCCTGTAGAACTCTGAACCAATAAGGGAAGAATTTCAATAAACTGTTCGGTTCATGCACAAGACACATTTCGTGTGCGAAAAGGCTAATAAACGCTTCACCGACTCGAGTAAACAGAAGACTATTAAGTGTAAACTACTACCGGAAAATAAAGTGAATTATTCAGGCGTTTACATATGACTGAGGATCAAATAAATTCTTGCCATATTTACAGCAATTTTGACAGCGACTTGTAAAAAGTAATTCTGTGTATTGAGATGTTGTTAAAATTGAAGTGTTCAGAATTATAGAGGCAACTGAAATTTACCAATTTTTTTTTACGGGCAGTAGAATAAAAATTGGCGCAAGAGATGATTATTTCTGTTACTAAGAATTCCACTGTGACAGCTAATCAACGCTAAGGTAATAAGTCTAAATACTTCCACGACAGTGCTAACTTTTAAACGTGGCAGAAGAATGAAAAAAAAAAAAAAAAAAAAAAAAAAAATGACCAGCGAGTATAAATGAAGGGGTTCGTCTACGAAGCCTGCAGCCATAAAGCTGAAATGAGGAATCAGTGTTAAAGGAATTCCTTCTCTGTGCATCAGTTTTAAAGATAATTGTTTCGAACAAAACATATTCAATACAAATTTTTTCAGGGAATACTGCTACGTTAAGAAATAAAAATAAAAATATGTTATTCATTCATAGTTCTTTTGTAAAATGTCAATTTTAATGTTACATTTAGGTAACACATTTTATTAAAAATAAGAATTAGCAAGATTTCTTAACACGCGGGTATTCCTTAAGAAACGTCATGTAGAATACTTTTTGTTTAAAAACGGTTATCTTAAAAACTGATGCATTGAGAACGAGACGTTAATTACTCATTTAAACTCAGAGGTTGCAGACTTGTTATAGGCTGTTCACGGGGAAATGAGCACTTTTGAAAGCCCTGTTTGAGATCGTATTCACGTTGTGTGTTCTTCCGCCTTATGTAAAATTAACATTGCTTCTTTACTATCCTGAGTGGAACCCTAGTAGTTCCGACTTTTCTGAAACTCTGGTAAAGTTCTACTTCCAGGATATTCCTCCGCCTCATGCAAACACAACTTAACTAAGTCTAGAAAATTACACTAGAGGGACAACACGTCTATTTTCTCCGTTTTTTACTTATACTAATTATAATTGAAATATTATACATTTCAATTAAAATAAATACAAAATTTGAATCTAACCAAAATAAAATACTTTCGTGTTAACACAAGTACAAAACGCTTGTAGTACATGACATATTTAGGAAAATGACAAACACGTCATACATGGGGTGATTTTTCAAAGGTTTGATTCGAAAAGTGTGAAGAACCGTGAACAGATTATATTTCATAAAGTAAGGAATTGCGTAGAGGACTTTATGCAGTGCGTACCGGACCAAAGCTTCGCACCTCCAACGCACGCGCCGTAAATACTGACTTTGACCTTGAAATGCAACGCAGGTGAATGATGGCAGGTGAGAGTTAATTACTTCTCCTCGGTTGACAAAACACCCACCTGCCTAGCCATAAACGTTTGCCGCTACCCATCGCTAATAAAATACACTCCTTGGTTCCTTTACATCAACTTATGTCAACAATAAACAGAACGTTGGTATTAAAAGCCAGTTCGCAATAAGAAACAACTTAATACTTAAGCAACGCTATAAACTAGCGTCGAAAGTTGTCAAACTTAAAAATAACATGTCTGATAAGACAAAATGAATTTAAGCCGTTATTCAAGTTTCCAGGATCTACGCGCGAAATGCTTATTATTATTAATATTATTATTATTATCATCATCATCATCATCATCATCATCATCATCATCATCATCATCATCATCATCATCATCATCTTTTTTACTTCAAGTGCACTTGCTCAACGCCTTTTCACACGATACAATTTTCCTTCAAATTCTGTTCAGTCTTTATTGAATTCAATTCATTGAACGCTGTATGATGTCATAGAAACGTCAAAATCGCGGCCTATTTCTCTTTCAATTTCTCGAATGTGTCTTTTTTTTTCCTTCAAGATTTTCGTTTAGAACATGTTCTATATTTTCTTGACTCCAAAATTTAATTCGCTTTAACGCAGCTTTTCTGACAGTATTGACGAACAGTAATCTCACAATAATAGAGTTGTGAGCACACACGTAAGTTTTTACAGAATAAGAATGCATATTTCTGAAAAAGAAAATATACAATAAATTGAAGATAATTAGTTGGGGTTTAACCAATATTTCCGTGTCGTGCATGAGACGTAGATACTTCTAAAAATTTACTATTGGTATTTTTTAAAACTGCTTTCATTAATAAGTTTGAAATAAATTTTCGTGCGGAGACATGAAAGTTAATTGAATGCTATTCATTGAACGGAAAATTGAATTCAATAAATATTTGATCGTGTGAAACAGACCAGTAATTTTACTGCTCTGGAAGTAAAATGAGTATGTCACACATCTGCAAACGAGTAATGGTGAAATTCAGGTAAATAACGTCGACAGTAAGATGTGCCACTTGTGTCCGAGGGTGTATGTACAAGGAAGAGAACAACTTCAAGAGCAAATATAAACATTGAGGACACGCCAGCTATAAGGGAATAAACAAACATGAGCGACTAAACGAACCTCATAAGAGAGGAAACAAAACCGTGTCAACACGTACCACGTGACTTGGAACGAAATGCGCGGGTGTGAAATTCGGTATTAGGATCAACACTAACACGTGTGTTGCCACAGTCCAAGTAAGGCACTATCGTAGTGATACCGCGCGAAAATGTGTACATTCAGGACAGCATAACATACCTTGTCACACGCACATGGGGTAAAATAAAGAACGACAAATAAAAAACTTTTCAGTTTTGTCCAGCTGTTCCTGTTGCCACGAGTTTATCTTTTCCTTCTACACCACGTCAAACTATAATTTTTGGTCTTGCATTTTAGATATAAATCTTTCTTATAGGTTGTTCACGATAAACTGAGCGCTTCTGAAAACCCTGTCGAAGATCTATTTGTATGCACGTCGTGTATTATTCCGCCTTATGTGAGATTAACGTCTCATCACTTAATTCATGCGTCGATTAACTGAAACTGTGAAATTATTATAAAAGGGAATATTTTACAAATCTGCTCATTTTTACACTTTGATGTATTAGAAAAAAATAGAAGGCAAAAGAAATAATTTAAGTTATTACGAAAAGTTACCTAACACTATTTTCTTGACGTTAGATATGGAAGCACTTTCCCTCCACCGTGGTCGTTACCAACTTACTGGGTGCATGTCACTCAGTGCGCCCGTTAAAATATATGCAGGTATAGGCTGTTCACGGTAAAGTGAGCACTTTTTATGGCCCTGTTATATTTTAACTTCCAATTAATTTCTACCTTTCCGCCACTTTTTAATGTAAACATTGCAATAGGACTAATAAACACAATGTATACATTTCATTACTCTCAAAATTTAACGTTTGATGCTACAATAAAATACTTCTATTACGGGATTATGACTTTAGGAAGGGCCATAAAAAGTGCTCACTTTACCGTGAACAGCCTATAGGAGTGACTTTTTACTAAGGTTGATTGCAAAAGTGCTCACTTTATCGTAAACAGCATTTAGCAAATATCTTATTGGTACTAATTAACCGTATCATATAAGGACGAAGTTGAACACATATTTCTGAAATCATGCTCCCTCTTACGTAATTAATTAAAAACATGTTATATACTAGACATAATTCTTTACTTAGTTACAGAAATAAAATTCTACAATTAGCATCACAAAAGTATGAACGACAATGGCTGCAACGATCAGTACTTAATTTGACAATCGAAACACGAAACACGTAGCTTCTGCCCTTGCGCATACGCAGTAAACCAAAAGAGCTGTAGCAGCTCTTTACTGTTTCTAAAAGTAAGAAAATTCCTTTTCATCGCCTTGTCTTCGGGAAAAAAAAAAAAAAAAAAAAAAAAAAAAAATGCCCGGAGGTTGCAGTACAGCAAACTATATAATTCTGAGATAGGTACGTTTCTTTTGCCAATATTTCGGGTTGCATTTACTTTTGGAGTGCTTCGGGCATTTCGCCGTTGTTTATTTTTCTGCAATACAATTGCCAACATGACAAATAAAGTTTTCTCGTTTTTGTATGAAATTTATTTTTGTGCGTAAATAGTGATCGTGCGCACGCGCAATTATAGCTATGCCGTAAGCCGAGTTAAGTATAGAATTACGTGAAGCATGCATGGGCCTGTATGTAACGTGCTCACCTGCGTATGTTTTTCGAATCGCGTCCACGGCGGAACTGTGTCCGGCGGTAGAGGTAACGAGCGCTAGTTACGCCGGTGGCCACGTGGGGCGCGCCAGGCGCGGGTGCGGTGACGTCACGCGGCCCCGCGTCGCCCGAGACAGAGACGGAGCTAGCGCCCCGCGCGGCCAAGAGTTCACGTTCACGCGACTGACTACCGGTGCGGGCGGCAGAACTTGTTCTCGTTCCTCGCGCACACCCCGCATCATCTTTCAGGGCTACGATCAATCAACTTTTTGTTCTCCCTTTTCGGCTCCAGTATTCACGGGCAAGTGCCGCGAGCCAGTCAGGCCACGGACCTCTCTCTCTCTCTCTCCTTCGCTTCTCTCCCTCTTCTCACACCGTCTACCGCGCAGCTAAGTTGACTTCATCTGGCTCGCACGCGGTAATTCGTCGGTTCGATCACGACCCTGTTCAAGAGGCAACTGTACACTCTTTGGTGTTTGCTGGTATCTGCGCGTAGATTGCTGTCAACTCAAAAAAAACGTCGGAAGTTATGTCACCAAGCGAACGCAATATTGCACCAGAGGCGAATTTGTATATTTGTTGGGGTTACGCGGATCTTATCGCATCCCCTCACAAACCAGCCAAAAAATAACTCTTAGACACACTCAGCCACAGTCACAATATCCCCCCCCCCTTACCCTACAAGTGTAAATTTTAAACTAAACACACTAAACAAAGGAACTTAAACTCAGCATGGTACGTATCCATAACAAGTGTTTTGTCTTAAAAGATCAAACCTATTTTGTTTGTTGTTTGACTAGCGGCTACTCATCAGCTACTAGCTTTTATTTCAATATTTTAAATAATGGCCTGCCCCTCCATGTCAGAAAATATTATTTTTAAATTTTGTTGAAACAATACAGAATCTATGTCCTCTCAGAAATCAAAATAACATTATAATTAACCGATGTGAAAAGTTATACAAAGCAAACTTTTGAAAAAAATTGCGCATGCTTTACGTAACCGCAAAGGCAAGACCATCGCTTACAGTCGTATCTCTTTCAGGTAAATTCCAAGTTCCAGGGGGGGGGGGGCGGTTATGTGATTGTAAGACTACTCGCCGGGTTCGATTCCCGGCGGGGTCGCTCCCAGATTTTCGCACGTGGTAGTCGTGCCGTCTGATGTCGTTGGTCGACGTATTTTCTCGGGGATCTCCCGTCTTCCCCGCCCTTGCATTTCGGCGCTGCTCCGTACTCGCCTCACTTCACCCTCATCGGCTCTCAAGACCTCGATGTTAGGTGGCCGCCTGGGTAGGTCGCCGAACGGTGTGCAGAGCTCCAGCAAAAAGGTTGTATTAAAACACCGTCCAACGTGTCTCTAAAGATGTTTTTGTGATTGTGAAAATGGCGCAAACGGGTGTTTTCAAGGTCAGTTTTAGGCATGAACATTCCGGTGCAAAACATTAAAAAAGGAATAGGGACTCGCATTAAACCTTTATTTTTATTATTACGTCATAACACGGTAGGGTCTCCGCTGAAAGTCTCATAGAGGCGCGTTATCGACGTCAAGACTGCACGCCAGTTCAGTGCTTTGCGCGTAGAGGCGATGAGAGAGTTGATGCGCATGTCTCGGTCGTCCCTAGCGCTCCCACGTTTTTAGGCCTCAGACGCGCGAAATTCCTTCAACCAGGCGGCCACCTTAAGGTTGAAGTAAAGCAGCTGCTTATGGAGCACTGCACCCGACTATACAATATGAAGAACTCATTAAAAAAAGTAGTACAGACACCATAAAGATTGTCAGAAAAATGCGATTTATACTTAATATGAAAGAAGAATGTATATATTCTGTAACATTATAACATACTTTACCAAAATATACTTTTTAAATTTAAAAAATTTATCAATTAAAATAGTTTATATTTTTAAGAAAAATTAAGCGTATTTCCATTCTGGATGCTTCAGAAAGCAGAATTTGCATGAAAATCTTCGTCATGGAATATCGTCATAATGTTTACTATGATTGTGTGATATATTTTATGTGCTTCTAATTCTCACAAACATTTATGGCTTAAACTGGCGCAAATAAAGGTGATTATAAAATTGATTTGATATATTATCACTATGATTTTATTACACCTGATCACAGTAAATATAATGACGATCTTTCGTGAAAAATGTTTTGTTGTAAATTCTGCTTTCCGAAGCATCCAAAACGGAAATGCTCTTAAATTTGGTTAAAAAATACAGACTGTTTTAATAGATTACTATTTTTACATTTAAAAAAATATATTTTAAAATATTGCAAAATATATACATTCTTCTTTCATATAGAGTATATAAATCACTCTTTTCTGACAATTTCTATGGGGCCTGTACTAATTTTTTATAAGTTCTTCACATGGTAGTCTGGTGCAGTGCTCCATAGGCAGTTGCTTTACTTCAACCTTAAAAGTCGTC
Source organism: Dryococelus australis (assembly GCA_029891345.1). Classification (NCBI taxonomy): domain Eukaryota; kingdom Metazoa; phylum Arthropoda; class Insecta; order Phasmatodea; family Phasmatidae; genus Dryococelus; species Dryococelus australis. Next base: position 33,480,503 of record CM057004.1, read on the forward strand.
CAGATCTCTCCACATCAAGTCCCAGAGGCCAAGCATCATACATATACATACACTCGCAATACCACGCTGCCGAAACAAAAACCGGAAAAAAATTGTTTTGTAGGGACGTAGAAGAGTGACGGGACACGAACACCAACAGGAGATCTCAACACACATACCACGAGGAGTTATAAAAAAAAACATTCAGCTTGTAGAATAACTGAGAGATGGACAAGTAAACTTTTTTTCTAGACAAGTGAAATATTTTTAACTGTGCGCCCCTGTAAATCCACTCATATATCGCACATTTGTATTGCAGCGATTCTGTGCTCAAACGTGCCTTTTCGAATACTTTTTTTTTTTTTTTTTACTCAGTACTTTGAAGTGCAGTTCAGCAGCAACAGAAAAAACACAGTAATCCACAGCACTCAATAAGTTACTGCTTTAAAAGAGCGTACAGTGTGTTTTGTACCAAAATTCTTTCTCATTTTTTTTTACAAAGTGGATTTTAAATGCGCAAGAGGGTTGAATTAAAGTGTTTATTTATTTTATTTCGACTTTATTTATACTGGCGAAGTTAAGGCTTCAGTGCCTTCTCTTAACTTAATACTATAGTATCATACATTATAGACTGTTCACGCCAAAGTGAGCACTTTTGGGAGCCCTCTCATTTGCAATAATAGTCAATAAGTATATTTTACTTTAGGCTTAGAAGTTAACTTCCGAGTTCGGTGGAATACACAATCTGTGTTTATTACTTACATTAGAATATGAATTTAAAAAGATTGTTAAAGTATAAAAAAATGACTGAAAGAAAAAAGAAACTACAACCTAAAAAGTGCTCACTTTGCCGTGAACAGCCTATATTAAGTGTTACTAGTCCGGACATATTTCCTATGCATCCGTTGTCTGCCCGTTTGCGCATACCTCAGCAAATAAAGGTCCTGGGGAGTGTCGTGTGGTGAAGTGTTCCAAGGTAAGCTGGTGCTTGCTCAGTGCTGTACACACTCGGCACACCAGTAACCAGAGTGGAGCCGGGATAAAATGAATGTACTGCGGCCACTCACGAGAGAGAGAGAGAGAGAGAGAGAGAGAGAGAGAGAGAGGCGAGGCACCCATTACACATGCGCTGTGACGTCAAATGGAGTGCTAATTTTAAGTCGCCGATGTGCAAACTAGCAAACGATTAGGCACAGAACAGAGGAAAACACAGCTTACCTTGCAACAGTCCACCACACGCCGTTGGCCCTAGGAATACGAGTTATTGCCAGTAAAGATTTAAAAAATATATATCTAGGCCCGTACAGTTTTGCTTTTATAATATTCAGTTTAATTCTATGTTGAAAAAATCGTGGAAATAGTCAAAAATAACACATTTAGAGCCTTCCTCCGTAGTTTCCTTAATTAGGAGTAAAATAAAATCGCACAGTCGTAGTTAAATCCACGGGCTTTCATCGCGTGTAGTAAGATACTACTGCAGCAGATCTCACTTGCACAGGGAGGTGCAACAGCGGAAACACTGCACGTAGGTTCAGCGCCCTGCGCGTAAGAGCGACGCGATGAGGCACTGGGCGCACGTGTTGTCTCCCGTACCGCTGTGCCTCGAACGCGGGGGAAAAAAATATTGCCGGGGCCACGTAGGTACTCTTCAGAGGGATCATCCTCCACCATCTCGAATGTATCTACTTTATCGCCGCGACTTACACTTAAGTTGGTTTAGCGAAAAAATTTCGCACGACACATCACAAATAAGAGCTTCTCCAGCATTACAAAGATGTTACATTCTCACTATTGGCTGCCCACTGTAAAACGAGCACTTTTGAAAGCCCTGCTTAAGATCTATTTGAATACACGCTGTGTGTTCTTCCTTCTTATCTAACACTTTTTATTCGACGTTAATATATGGAACTACTTTCTCCTCCAACGTTGCCAACGCTACTGGGCACATGCCACTCATTGCAGGCAGGGGCAGTGACTTTTCTCTCAGGTTGATTTCAAAAGTGCTCACTTTATCGTGAACAGCCTTTATCATTATTAACATTTTACTATTAACAGCTGAGACAAAGTTAATGACTTTTCCTTGCAAGTGGTTACAATACTTGAACTACTTAGGCACTGTCGGAAGCAATTGTAATTTCAGAAAATGTACTAAGGAACGATCTGTGATCGTGTCGTGCCATAAAATTCAATACACGATCTATAATGCAGGTTTTTGCGAAAGTTCTAAAAATCCAAGATGTCGGGGACTAGCGTGGGACGGACCCCCGCGTTTCTTTGGTGAAATACTTGTTTGCACGAATACGTGTATCTCGGTAAATAAATATTCTGCAAATAGGAATTTTTGCCAGAGATCTAATTTCCACAGTACAGCGTTACGACGGAAACACTGCAAGCCTTGCGCATAGGAGCGATGAGGTGCTATAAGTGCGTGTTAGTGTCGCCCGTATCGCTCCCTCGCTTCTTGATGTTGTACCGAGGGTGTAGTGGGGGGGGGGGGGGGGGGGGGGCTTGGTACTCCACTGTTCTCTCCGGAAAGACTCTTCGCAGTTCTCAGCTACACAAAGCCCGAGTGCCTCTTTAAAGTATAAAAAAGAGAAAGAACTATCAGAGGAAGAAACTATGTTACGCGGGGTCACTAAAGTTTTGTGAACTGCTGAAATCAGCTGTATGTTTTGCTTATGCAAACACTAAGAATTCCTTTTTTTTTTTTTTTTTCCCCCCCCCCCCCCCCCCCCCCCTTAGCGGCAGCAGCCCTATTGTATTGCGCTGGCTCAAGAGCAGAAACTCGTTCAACCGCACGATTTGTTCTATTTGGTACGGTGCGTTAGATTAGTGTATGCACTTTTAGAGAATAAAGGCTTGATCTAAACTAATTCAGCCTTGAGGCGAATATTTTTCTTTTGTTTTTCTCTAATCATCGCAATACTCGTAAAAATTCAAGGAGGAACGAACTCTCCCAGTTTGGATTCATCAGTACTTTGCCGTAACTTCTATTTTAAAAGCCACATGGAATATTTTTTTTTAGCAAGACAGACCAAAAGTAACGGTTGTTTAGTCGTCTAGCTAACACGGGTGATAACAGTAGCCTACCAATAACAGAACGATACCGATGTAGAAACAAAAATGTACTAAAACTAATGTGGACTATTTGAGGGGTCAATTAAATATCCAGCCTGCACGCTCAAGTTTTTTATGGCATGTAAAAGAGGGGGTTGTGGTGGAGGGGGGCTTTAAAATATTAAAATATCGGGGAAAAGCCGCCGTTATTTTCCTAGCTAAACTAAATTCATAATGTTGCTTAAAAAAAAAAAAAAAAAAAAAAAAAAGGAGTATAATACTTTAACACAACTTCGAATGGCCATGTTCAGATACGTAGATTTGGTTGACAGAATACAAATATCTTCATTAATTCTGGAAAAATGATGACATACTAGTTAAATTGGTATACAGTATTTCGTAACTGATCAAACTTAACTAATGAACATCGTAATACGAAATCCCTGAATCGCTTACTTATTGGTTTAAATTCTCACAAAAATCCTAGTAAGTGCGCGCTCAGCATATTTTCAAATATAAAGTTTTGTGTATAGTGATTATAGCCATTTTTTTTTTTAAATTTAAGGTAACACTGGAATGGTGCTGTAGCTATCAGTTCTAATCTGGCCGAAGTTTCGAAAAACACGAAACCTTGCGATCTGTTATGAGAAATTTTGATCCATGTTACAATAGAATTAATCGCCATTTATGCGGAAATGGCGGTAAATTTATAAAAGAATGTAATTAAATGACTTGTCATTAGCTCCCAATTACAGTAATTTCTCTATTGCGAATGTTACGTCGTTTTCACCCGTTCTCAACGAGAATTATGAAATTACGAACGAGGAGAAGTTGGTACAAGTCTCAGGTGCTTTGTGTGGACACAAGAATTGAAAACCTCATTATCCTGCACTGAAGTTGTCAGTAATGTACAGCATCGAAAATTACTTTGAGTGGAAAATAAAATTATAGGTTATTTACGGCAAAATTAGCACTTTTGAAAGCCCTGCTTAAGATCTCCTTGTATGCACCTTGTGTATTATACTGCCTTATGTAAGATTAAGGGCCTCATCACTATCCACGCATCGGACAAGTGAAACTGTGAAATTATTACAAAACTAAATATTTTACAAATCTGCTAATATTTACACTTCGATGCATAAAAAACAGGAAGCGAAGGAAATAATTTAAATTATCAGAAATGGTTACTTAACGCTTTTCATTCAACGTTAAAATACGGAATTACTTCCCATCCATCGTTACCAACTTTACTGGACGCATGTCACTCAGTGCGCCCGTTGAAATATATGCAGGTACGGGCAGTGACTTTTATCAAAGGTTGATTTCAAAATTGTTCACTTTATCGCGAACAGTCTTTACTGGGTTTTAACTTTCGATAATGTTCAGCACATCGTAGAGAATATGCTATGAAATATAATAGCAACAATGATATAATACCGGTAACTTCCAACGGATGTTAATCAGATACACCAACAGGAAATAACCAATAAATACTGCTAAGATTTGAAAAAAATATACAGTACAAATTCTAAATGGACAAGTCGTTGACAGCTCTAAACAGAACCAAGTACGTTAGCGGCCATAACAAGTTACACTTTTAGGTATACGAGGCGCTGTTTTAGGACAAGGGTGGAATATTTGCTATACTGCGAGACAGACGTAGTTCCTGTTACCCAATGTTATTACTAAAAATTTTACTTCGTATACAGGTGCAAACTACAAATTTCTTCATTTTTTAATGAATGAACTCGTACGGACAGAGATTGCTATTAAAATATCTGCTATTTTAGTCGGTAAACCTGTAGGTATAAAATACAATATAAAAGCACACGTTTAATTGTATCCTTGGGTAAAAAATAAATAAATAAAATATTTTCACACACTACGCGAGGCGGCTCGAAAATTTTAAACCACAAAGAAAAGGCAGATTCATTAGTACAGTATGAATATGAAAAATAATGTGACATGGGATAATGCAGGGGTGTATGGACAAACCACTCTTACTCCTAGTTTATAGGCAGCCGAATATTATTTTACTATAGGCTGCCCACGGTAAAGTGAGCACTCTATAAGGCCCCACTTTATATTTCCTTTGAGCTGATTTTTATCTTTCTGGCAATTTTTCATTTTAACATTGATATGTGCCTAATAACCACAGCGTATACGTTCCACTAATCTCAAAAGTTAACGTCCAATGCTGCAATAAAACATATTTATTAGTGGTTAATGCTTGTTGACAGTGCTCAATTCACCGCGAATAGCCTATACCAACAAACATTTGCTGTAAAATACGTATCTGCCGTTTGCAAAAGAAAGTGGAATATGTACCCGCGTGCAAACACAAAGGAAAGTGACTTCATATAAATAAATGCTAATTAGTTATCTGGCGTGGGTAAAGATAAATGATTGTGCTGCATAAATTTGACAGCAAATTCTGGTGATTCAGATATATCATAAATCTATGGCTTTTAAAGGAACCCTAATTTCAGTTTCATTTTTTTTACGTTAAGGCAATCGTATTCCAACTGGATATGAGAACAGTGGTTTCACACGCTCCAACCGCAGACGCGGAACATATAGGAAAAGCAGCGAGTCTCCGCAATTGACTCGGAGTGGATTGGACAGATTTGGGCAGCTCTTAACATCGAGGTCTTCAGAACCGATAAGGGTGGAGCGAGGTGAGTATAGTATGGTGCAACGCAGAAATGCAAGGGTGGGGGAAATGGGAGATCCCTCAGAAAACCCGCCGACAAGCCGCATCTTCCGGCACGATTCCCACGTGCGAGAAACCCCGTCGGGAATCGAACCCGGTTCGCATCGGTGGGAGTCGAGTAGTCTGACCACTTCATCACCGCGGCCCCGTGTTCGACTCGGACACCTCCTCTGGCGTTATGGTTCCCACATAATTAGCTACACCCCCCCCCCCCCAAGTTTGTAGTAAAGCACTCAGAGAAGCCTTTACGTCACAAGGGCAGTGTAGTAAAACATGTAGAAGGTTATATTGTGAGCCCAACCTCGCACACACTCGCGACCGTTCGTTGACCTGTCACAACAGTAGCCTCGGCCGAGCACCTTGCCGACGACAAGAAGATCTGCAGTGGCCATCACATCAGCAGCAGCATCCCGTCTGGGTTCGGGAAGGCACCTGCTTCGCCCGGCACTGGGAGAGTCAGCTGATGGCCCCACTTTGACCCGACCGCGTGGGCGACACCTGGACAACCCTGTGGCTCTGATCCCAACCGACCACCACGTGTGGTCCCACGCAACACTATGTCGTCAGGACGTAGCACAAATGAAGTCATCCCCAGGCATCGTTGCACCCCTGATCAGGCCGCCTACGAAGAGCCGACATCATTTGTGTTACCTGGGTGTAGCGTGTTTTAGTGAGACCCAAAAGCAGAGTCTAAATATTATCACACCCCCCCCCCCGAAGTGAATACCTCATAATTAATATAATTATTATAATTACGTCAATGTAATTGTTTAACGACTTCCGACTTAGCCACAGTCTTCACCCATGCCAACTTAATCAAATACTCCAATGATATCACACGTCTAGGGGTGTTTTTATAATTAAGTGTTTATGTCTTTGCTTAGGGTTTATGAGTGTTTATCATGTAGGTAATTTCAGCGTACATTGTTTACGGACTGGGAAAGACAGTCAATTGACATTTTTGAACACTGTAAACTTAACTAAATTAAATTATGTAATTTTTATATTAATGATATTATGTCATCAAGTGTTTGTGTAAATTCATTTAGGGAACATATAAACTTAATCTTAGTTAGAGGCTGTTCAAGGTAAAGTGAGCACTTTTTAAGGCCCTTCCAACAGGTATTAACCGCTAATAATTATATCTTAGTGCACCCTCAGGCATTACATTATGAGAGTAGTGAAATACATACACTGTGTTTATTGGTCACATTTCAATGTTTATATTAAAAAGCAGCAGGAAGATGGAAATTAGACGAAAGGAAAAACGTAGAAGGGCCTTAAAAAGTGATCACTTTACCGTGAACAGCCTATAAGGGATTTTATCCGAACGTAACTATTTATAATCGTAGTGCTGGAACACTTTGTTCCTTTTGTTCTTCTCCCACTCTGGTAAAAGCGAGCACGCAGGCAACACTGTCGTCAGTTTGAAGCTGACGTTTTCAGGAGCAGGCCGCGCATGTGTTAGTGCCTCCCGCGCTCTACAAACACTACTTCGTTCTAATCATAATGGACAATATGCATTTTTTTTTTTTCATTTCGGGACGGGAAATTAAATAATTTCATTAGCCCGGGGGGAGTGCCTCTCCCACTCCTGCAGATCTGTATACCCCAGGAGTTTAATTTCAGTGATATTCACTTAAAGAGTACTTGTCCATTTTCTCGCGCAAGATACCAACTGGTTCACGGCACCGGATCAACTTCAACACAGGTCTTATCAAATCTGTGCATACCTTAAACAGTCAAATAAAATAAATAAATCTGTGCAATCTCGTGCGTATTTCAGTATTGACAGACTTCGCTGTTTAACAACACTTAGGGCACTAAACCCCCCAATCAGCTAATTCAGATTTTACGTGTGTATTTTTCAGTGTTCACTAATGTAACATTTTATCAGTGTTAATTGACATGTAGAGGGGCCTTATAGCTCCACAATTAGTCCAGTATTAATGTTATCAAAGTAAATGTGACAACGGGTAACTGGTGGTATTGGGCCGGCCGTGTCTCGCCCTCGGTTAACAATCATACGTAACGCAACAGCAACTTCTTTGTAGGCTGTTCAAGGTAAAGTAAGCACTTTCGAGGCCCTAGTTATTTAATTAATTCCGCCATTTTGTATAATTTAACCACCTTTTAAAATAAATATTGCTATGTAGTAATAACCACAATGTGTATATTCCACCGCACTCGGAAGTTAACATCTAAGGCTAAAAAAAAAAAAATATTTATTGACTGTTATTCCAAATAGTTGGCCTTTCAAATGTGGGTAGGCCACTTCAACTTTCATTTTCTTGTGTTTTTGCACCTGAATGTAATTTAAAAAAAAAATGAGCTCAGAGATGACTGGGAGTCCGTGACAGTGTTCATCAGTGGAACCTATGTGTGCATGCACGAACAGTGTAATAATTGTAGAAGTAAACACCAATTGAATTGAACTACATGTTTTTACAGTTTACGTAGTTACTGCTGCTAGGCAGCGCTGCATCACAGCACAAAAAAAAAAGGCGTACTGCGTGGCCTGAACAGTGTATTAAGATAGTTTCGTAGACCCTTGTGTACATTATATACAACCATGTGTCTGTTAAGGTATTACAGCCGAGGGGAGTTGCATCGCTGACCAGTGGCGACGACTTTAGGAGGGATGAGGAAGTCTATTTTTGCACACCCAAAATTTACACAGGAGGGTCATTTCCCCCTTCAAAATTCCCATGTCATTTAACGTTATTCATATACAATAATTTGTTGACGAATGTTGCAAAACACTATTGTTTCCTTGTCTAATAATAAATTACTATTTATAACACTTAGAAAATATTTTCCTTTTTAATTGCAAGGGGCCATCCACGCTAAATCCAGATTGTCTGTTGTGTAAATTGAATATTACAGCTATGTCAAAAAAAAAAAAAGATAGTAAGTTATGTCATATTTATTTGTCCTTTCAAACTATAAAAATTTAATGAATATGTTTACATCCATTTTATAAAGTGATTCAACCGAAACTGAATATAAAGCTGCCTCATATGTGCCTTATATGTGCTCTGTAAAATAAATTGCTTCATTCAGAAGAGGCTTATAGATTATGACCTTGAAAGCAAGCGTAACATTTTTCAGAGGAAATTCCAAGAAATCTGGTCTGAAACGAGAGAAAAAATGCATAAATACATTCACCTACATTACCTCGGAGTAAAAAGAGTCCCAAACATAAGAACTATTTCTTACTAGGCATAACCGACAACCCTTCCTGATTATATTCAAATAAAATGTAAATGAATTATTGTAATTTATAGTTTAAAGATAAGTAAAAGTACAATTTAACAAAATTAATATGCGTTTATCTTGACAGAAGTATAAAACGCTTGTGATTAATTAATGGCATAGTTAAAAAAAACAACCCAAAAACACCATACATTAAATTATATGAAAATTCTAAAGATAGCTCATCAGAGCAGTTTGATTCAAGGGAGCAAAAGTACAGGTGCCTTTAATCCATTCCCCATTGGAAGCAACTATCTCGGAGCCCTGCTAAATATCTACTTGCAGACCCGTTTCGTATCCTTCATCCAAATGTAAACAAACATTGCCATGTAACTGACATGTAGCATCTGTCAAAATCAATGTTTGCAAGCCATTGTGTGTGTACATGTGTTCGTATACTTTCTCTACACCTAATGTATTGTATTTTGCAAGGAAGTAGGGCCAGTATCAGCTCAAGAAATTCTGTGCCAGTGCGAGAAAGTAGAAGTCAACATGGTGACTACCAGCCAGCCACACCACCACGCCAGGCAACAACAAACCTGCGAATGGGACAGATTGCCGCCATTTTGTAGAAGTATCATCAACCATCTTCTCTCTCGCCCTACTGGGCGAGACATGGAGGCAGTAGCTGGCAATATGTGTATGTGTGTGGCATGCATCACCCCACCATTAGCAAGGGCAGGCCACCCCACCTACGTGTGGCATAGGGGAAGCTTCAGTGTACCACACTGTCTGTTGACCTCGGCAAAGATCAGTTGGGAGCACCATGGCTTTTCCCAGCCTAACACGACATGATAGCATGTTGATATACTGCATACTTCCAACGGCATAGTGGAACATTTGTGCTCAAAGTGTATGTACCCACTACTGGACCCAGATCCTTTACACTTGTGCAAATGCACATTGTGGTCAGTGTCCCAACCCCATAGAAGCACGACGATTATGCGAGGACATTGAGAACAAAATAGAGAACTGTGTGCCGAGGCATTGTCACATAACACGGCTGGCCGAACAGCCAACCTGTGCGATAATTGCAAAAGACCTCGTCAGGTCAGGTCCGGCATACTTTCGATGTTGTAACTGACACGACATACTGCAAGTGTGCAGTGAATAACACACTGCCACAGCACCAACAAAATTTTCGGTGAACACTTAGAAAGTGCAGTAATATTCGTTGGTGTGACTGACTTATCCAAGCCACACTTGCATGCACTATGTGCCATCAAGTGTATCACGACAAGAGCGTGTAAAAACCAGATCTGGCCACATTGGACCCAGGAAATTTCTTCCAGAGTGCATGGTTTCCAACACCCCTTTTTCACTTTCTCTGTGACAGCTCAGCCTGTCATTTTCAATGCTGCCAACTTCAGCCAAACATAACTATGTCAACAGAATGCCTGTAGAGGGACAAGTCCAGAACTGATATGGTGTGACAGCTTTGGTCTAAGGGTCCATCGTCAGTTTGTGTCTGCGGATGAGTGTTGTGATCCCAGTAAGGAACACTTCATGTGCCAACAATGCATGCGACAACTCAGTGTGCCGCAGCTGCAATGTGCATTCCAGGGTGCATGCAGCCAAGCCTCGCTGCCCGCCACTCCACTGGCTCATTCCACACCCCCACTCTGTGTGGTTACGTTACAGAATTGCACACCATCCACCACCACCATAACAACAACACACCCACGTGCTTCCTCTGCAGCAATAGTACCAGTGTCTACTCTGGCAGCCTTGTTGCATGATTGCACAAAAAACTGTAGTGCTACAGTATCGAGGGAGAGGAATGCCTAAACTGCATTGGTGACACCGAATAGTGCACTACGGTATCACAAAGGAAGAATTCCACCAATTCTTTGAGTGCCGTTTTGTGGGCACCTTCACTTCTTTTCAAGCACATAGTCGCGTTATCCTCAAACCACAAACCGGATGAACTTATCTCTACTTTTGCTACGCAGAAGATCAAGTTGGTGCGGACATACTATTCTCACATATCCACCAAGGAAGTGCTAGAAGTCGTTGCTGCTACAGTGCGAACAGAATTTTGTGGTGTGTTAGCTCCGTTAATTCAACATCTGGTTGATAACTTCACGTGGTCGCTTGTCATTCTGGAACAAATGTCCACGACAACTCCCATGCAGCTATTCCATGATCACAACTCCACACAACTTTGCCAGTATAGGGAGGACGAGTCAAAAGGAAGTACTGTTGCTAAAGACACAGAACTAACCATTTTGTACAAAAAATTCCAAATCCACCAAAATATCACATCCCAGTAACAGTTATGCTCTAGGCAAAATTGATTTAAGTGACTGCTCAAACTCGCTCAGGGCTGGGCCATCTCCGTTCGCCTGTCGTTTCTGTGACAGCCAGTGCATGCAATGGCATGACGAGTGTCCGAAATGCCTCAAGAAGCTATGTGATGGAAAATCACCATGAAACAGGATAATGTGACTGGACACGACCTACCCCAGGGAAATTATTGTATTCTTGAACAGATTCTGCATCTCACAAATCAGCAGCAATATAAATCTAGTCATTCGTAGCCCAGTGTTCTTCAATAATAAAAAGTAACATACTTTAAATGATGCCACATCTTCTCTTAATTTTGTCCATGTGACTTAATATATGTGTACCAATTCAACTAGCAAACCAAACAGTTCTGATAGATAAAAAAAAAAAAACTCATACAGGTGAGACAAATAGGCCAAGAAAAATATTTGTGCATATGGGACTGAAGAAAACCACAGCTGTGTTTGTTTACAGTGATTTACAGGAGGCTGCAATACTAGTGATACAATGACAAAAATAATGGAAAACTGTAATGGAACCAGCTACCAGAAGAATCCACTTAGGTCAAAAGGAGCATCTTACTGTTTACAACATGTATCCATGGACCACGAGCTGCATACCAGATGAACAGCTGGACGAGCTCAATCATGCTGATCAGGCTGAGTACCGTGACATCATCCATCAACTGCTGAATGGAAGCAGTGACGTTTTTGCCGCAGCTGATCCTTTGCATTGCACAAATTTGGCAAAACACTGCATTCCACTCTCCCAGAAGAAACCTATGTACACCACCCCTCACTGTTACCAACTTCACCAACACTGCATATTTAAAGAACAGATACAAGAAATTCTGAACTAAGGTATCATTGAACCCAATATCAGTGTCTTAATTATGTCGTAATGTTAGCCCCTAAATAAGACAGGTCCTGGAGACTCACCATTGACTTCAGGTCTCTCAACCTCATCACTGAAAAATATCCACCACCATTCATCAATGTCAGGGACACACTTAACTGTCTTGGCTTCACTAAGGTGTTAATGTCACACTGGATCTCCGCACTGGTTACTGATAAATACCAGTTAAACAAGAGAACCGACACAGGACAGCATTCACAGCTCCAGATGGCTGCTGCTTCCAGTTTAGGTCCTTCCCCTTTTGGCTGAAAACATCACCTGCAATGTTCCAGCCCATGATGAGACAAGGTTTAGATGGGTACATAGGTGAGTTCACAATGCCAGAATTAGACGATGTAGTTATTTGGTCCAAGTCATGAGAAGATTGTGTGCATCACCTGCCATTTGTACATGGGCCTCTCTTTATTAGCCACCTAAATTGTGCCAACAAAAAAGGCAAAGTGTGAATTCGGTTTCTTAGCGCCCTTGTAAACAAGAACAGTAACTGTACCACTTCAGAAAAGTTAAGTCTCATTGACGATTATCCACATCCTTTAGATCGTCGATGTGGTCCAGGGCTGGAGATGTTGTGGTCTGCCCCACCTGATACCTCAGGCAGGGGCAAAACTGGTTGAAATTGCCTGGCACTATAGCTCAAAGAGCTAGTGATGGGGTCGTTCGGTCGACGGCCGAAGGGAGCCCTGGATGCCTACATCAAATGATGGTTGGTTGATGCTGTGCATTCAATAGATAATTTAACTACACATTCTCTTACCACAAGACTGTAGGTCATCTCGGACACTTAAAAAGATAATTGATGCACTGGTGCTAAGACTTACAAGGCCTTAAGCCACCTCGCACACCTCTAAAGATATTAAGGGAAAACGAGGGTGTGCTGCAAGAGGGTGCAGCACCCTAAACATCCCAAAGGATAATAAAGTTACAGCATTTTAAATTACAAAGTGGTTTACTTTATGTAATTTTTCATGAACATGATGTGGTCACAATGATAAAGTAAGCGGATTCGGCACTGGTAGGTCTGCCGTGCACATTTCGTGGTAAAATTGACCTAAGACATAAGTGGAAATGCTTGCAACGCATATGCATTAAAGCTTCATGAAGTGGAGAGCACAGCGGTTCCGCCCCTCGATATGTGCAAAGAAAAAGGTTCCAGTATTAATTAAGCTATTGTAGGGGAAATGAGTTGTGGACCACATGAATGTACCAAGAGGGTTCACGGAGCGAACGCCCGACACTGTTGGATGGTCTGAGTGCTGAACAAAAACTAACAAATGGAATTCACTTCCACCACAAGCTGTGTGAGACGACATAAAATGTAGAATGGCGAAATCGAATGTGACTCTAAATTAAAATTAAACATTGTACAAAATTCACATAAAATACACTGAATACTTGGATGGGGGATGTCACCGCACTTGAAAGAATGATAAAGGAAATGTGGCTTTTATAGGCAGTCTGCTATAAAAAGAAAACCTTTGCACTCCTATGTTTACAATTCTAAGACTTTGAGAATTATTACATCAAGTCTTCGTATTTCATTTCCTGTGACATTTTGTGAAATCACTGTATTTCACTTGCCTCACTGTTACCAAGGGACTGCCTCCTGCATAAACAGACGAGTCCACCTTGGCAGAGGGGTGTGGGTAGCCGAGCTCGATAACCATAATTAAAATGAAAATTACTCCTTGTGATTGATTGCACTGAAATAACTACTTGGAACACTTTACTAAAAAAAATACTATACTGTTTCGTAGGCTTATGGGGAGCATAGTACTTATACATTAGCCCGCAGGCCAGTTGAGAGCACGTGGTTGTTGGGTATGGTGTGTGTTGTGACGCAAACTGATCCGACGTAATGTCTAATTGCCTGTGCGCCTAATGGTCGTAACTTTGGGGTAAACGCCGTATTTGATCGCCTACTAATCTATTAAAAGATTAACCTTTTGTAATAAATAAAGTCACGGCCAATAGAGTCATGCGGTACCTGTTGGCAAGAAGGTGCAAGTTCCGTTCCTGTCAACCTGCACTGCACATCCTTGGCCTGTTTTTGGTGACGGCCCGGTGTGGCTGGTGTGGTTGATGTGACTGTGGCGGTAAAAGTGGTAATGAGGAGCTCTTGAACGTGTGGTTCATGTCATCATTCTACCCATTATTAATGCTATGCAAATTCTTTGCTTTGGTAAACTGGCACCATTAATACTTTCAGGACTTTGCGATCATTACTGATCCACTCGCTAGACTACTTTCACCGGCACAAAAATTTTAATATTCCGATAGCTTTGAACAAATCAAAAACAGTTTCCACATGTGCCCTGCAATTTTACACTACCACCCAAGCCACCACCTTTATTTAAAGACAAATGCGAGCAGGCGTGGGTTAGGCACCAGTTTGTTCCAGCTCGTTGACAAATGCACCAAACAGATTATGGATTTTATCAGCACTACATTCAGCCTAGTGAAATGCCATTAGAGCGTGAATGAGTAGGAGTGCTTAGCCACAGTATTGTCACATAAAATGGTACAAACAGTTTGTCAAGTACCTACCCATACACAACTTATGGACAATAGGTGCTTAGTCTGGCAAAATAATACCAAAGAGATACACAAGAAGCTTATGCGCTGGAACCTATTCCAGCAATATTTCGATTTTGAAGTGCAGCATGTACCAGGATCAGAAAACGAACTGGCAGATGGGCTTTCAAGGTTACCTGGAATCACAATATCGCAGTATGACGAGAAGTAAGAAGCCAACCTCTCCCCACTTTCTCACTAGGTACTGCGGACAACAACAGTGTCACACATGCGCAGAAAAAACTACAGAGCGCTGGCGAGTGATAGATGACCACCTAGAATCGCAAATTGTAATAGTGAAGAGTGGACCACTTATTTGCTGCATGCTGCAAGGGAGGTAGTGTTGCAATTCGTCCACAATATGGACTTAGCCGAGCACACTGGTACCATATATACCCAATGATTTGCTCAGACACACTTATACTGGTCGGGCATATCCCGAGATAACTACCAGTACATATGTACATATGTACAGTGCAACTGTATGAAAGGTACTGCATCGATGGTACACATAATTAGGTCCCATGTAAACCATTTGAGCAATTACAGATGGCAGCTTTGGATCTAATGTGCTCATACACACAGCTACGAATGGGAAACAGTTAATTCTCAAGATGACTAACATGTTTTCTAAATGGATGGAGGCTTACCCCATCTCTAGCGCACAGGCTAAAAATACTCTAAAAGTGCTCGAAATTGAGTATTTCCCATACTGCGGATATCCATATGTGTTCTACTTTCGGACAACAGCGCACAATTCACGGGGCATAGGTGGCTTGAGAATTGTACTAAGTTGGGAAGTGCTACAAAATACCACTGTCGTCTACCATCGATGTGGCATTCCTACAGAATGCAGGAATCAATAACTGAAAACTCAGCTGCGACTGCATAGGGGAGGTTACCATGTATCCTGAGCCAAACACCTGCCAACTTCACTCTTCAGCTAGTGCCTGCATACGAACTTCGCCACCAGTACAACCTGGGGCTGCGGCGGCCAAGCAGTTCGCCTGCTCGCCTCCCACCAAGGTGAACTGGGTTCAATATCGGGCCGGCTAACGAGATTTTTTAATGTGGGAATTGTACCGGACGATACTGTTGGTTGGTGGGTTTTTTCAGGACTCTCCCATTTTTCCTCCCTTTCATTTCGTCTCTGAGCACCAAACTTACCTCAATCCAATCACCCTCATCTGCTCTCAAGACCTTGCTGTTAAGAGCCGCCCAAATCTCTTCATCACTCATCAACAAAATCCCATCTGGGGAAGACGACATACTTAGTGTCTGAAGGAGGCATCGCATCCCAATGCACCATGATGAGCTGCACAGTGCTGCGCCCCCCACAGACACTGTGAAAGTGGAAGCTCCTGAGGTACCACCTAGTTCTGGTGCACCAACACCACCGTCACAACATCCAGCAAGTGGCTCAGATGCCTCGGCACTTGAGTCAGCGATCGACAGAAGCCTCCGACGTCTGTTTCAGCCTGTGACACATGGCATTACTACACCCACATGGCACGAAAATGACAGGTTATCGACATGCACACTGAGTACTTATCCAATGTGCTCATTGATAAAATCTAGCATAGTTAATACAGCCTTAATGAAAAAAAGCAACTTAGCTCCTAATAGTCGATTGACAACGTAAAATGAGTGTTGGATTAATGGGTATGCAGTTGATGCAGAAAATCTACAAACGTGTGAATTGCTGCCACTAAAATCTGCTTGTGATGATCTGCCTGGTTGATGTGATCTGCGAACTTGCATCTCCGTCTTAAAACCCTTTTTACGCATTCAATATTTTGCAACACATTTGAATCGACTACGAAACACTTACACGTGAACACGAATGCGAGTGTGTCTGCCATTTCGTTAGTTTATTGCATACACACTGGCTGTATGCTATAGTCCGTTCAGCTTTCTTCTGCCTTTTGGAATAGAACCTTTGAAAATCACCCTAGGCGTAATATGTCAACCTGTTTTCCAATAACTCGTATTCCACCAATATTTAACACTGTGATTTACTTTAGAGTACTGTATTATTGAATGAATGAAACTTTACCTTAGTATCTTATATAACTTGTAATATTAATTTCGTATTAAACATGAATTAACAAAACAGCGAGAGCAGCGACGTGTTGGCAATAGCTGGTAAGAAATAGTTCAGTTACAATCTTCTTTAACCTCGTTTTTATGTATGCTATTTGTAAGGTAACCCCTGCCAATTGATATATTTGTATTGTTAGTTAACATTGACGGAAACACATTTCATTGCTGCAGATAAAAATTTCCGCGCGAATTCCCACAGGTAGGCTGATGTTTTTTTTTACGTCTGGAATAAAAGTTCAATAAGAGAAGCAGAGAGTTAAGCTCTCTCTTGTTATCTCTGGCTCTTTTCTTTCTCTCGGGAAGATCGTACCACCTGTGTAGGAAAAGTATACATTTTGTTATTTCTAATTTTAACACATTTCATACTAATTACAGCAACAATAATGATGTTTGAGATTGTAATTTACAACTGAAACGAGATTTTATTGTTTAAATATTTATTATATGGTATTTAGATGAAACGACATATTTTAGATGCGATGGCGCGACACAGCTAGTTGCGCGACACTTACAAATCCAGCAGGTTGGCAGACATGGCCTAGCCACACGCTTGTCCCAATATGGCAGGTGGGCAATTTACATAGTACCTTACGATTGCCAGCGGTGTGTGGCGACATGACAATGACACGGTGTGTTTCTGAACGAAACATCAAGTTCGTACTTGTGTTTTTGAAACATCCTAGGGAAGTTACAATGTTGTGATAAATAAGTGTTTCCAGGACAGGGATAATTAATATACTGTAATGAATGTTGTGATCGCTGATGTGTGAAGGGCGTAGCAGCCATTTTCGTCTATGGTGGCCGTGTTGTAATCATTGCACACAGGCTAGATGTGTGTGGATTTCAAATATATGCAAAGTTTATATGTTTTAACCATGAACTTATGTTATGACGAAGTTACTTATTAACACCCATGTCTGTTTATCACAACGTTGTACCTTCGCGCTAGGTTTATGAAACATTGTTGTGTAACGATTTTACGTTTCTGTGATTTGAATGACTGCCACTGTCCCAAAAATATTACTGAGCCCAACCAAATAAATTTAAATAAATAATGAAATAAACCTACAAACCAGTAAGTACCAATGTATGTAAATACAAGCGGAATAAATGTTACAGTAGGTCTACGTGTTTGCATGTTCACCACTATATTTTACATTTGTCGATGCTACGTACAATAAATAAGCATCACGGGTTGCGTGCTTGAATTTACTATGTCATTTCATTGGACTGGTTGTCCCTTCGTTTTAATTTTTATTCCAAACACATATTAATACCAACATGTTAAATACTACTGTTGTTTCCCCCACAGTTGTAACAAACACCGTTGTGGCTAAATATTAATGTGTATTATGTGTAACGTGCTATATCGTGTGTAACAAATAGTTATAAAGCCGACCTAAATATTGTTATAGGTCTAAATTGTGAACATTTGTAGGAAATATGACAGCATTCTTTGAACAGCTGTAAACAGCAATCAATGCATGTGACAGTTAAAAAAATAGAAGTCACGTGGCAGTGTTTAGGTTTATGTGTAACGGAAGAATACGTAATCAGTAACCAAAAGTGGAAATTTAGCAGGGCTTCAGAAAAGACCGAAGACATCGTGAATCAACTATACACGACCAGAGATGTAAACATCTTTGCGTCCTTTTATTTCGCACATTGTTTGTAGAGCACCACCCTACGTCGTCAAATGCAGATTTGAATTTTGTGCCTTGGCATTGGGGCTTCTGCGTCCCTTTGTAATTGTGTCTTATTGTTTGTGCGAGTTGAAATGAGCTTATCGATGTTGAATATTTGCGATGTTTGAGAATGTAATCAAGTTTTTTGAAGATTGTGAAATTCTAGTGTTCTGTAGGTCTGGAATTCGTTTTTGTGCTGGGAAGTATTCGCTGCATATGCTTCGATATTAGTTGGTATTTGATTTTGTTTGGCTGTATGGGAAATGACGGCCATTGACGCGCTCTGCACGTTCCACATTGTTTTGTTTTATTTATTGGAAAAATGCAAAATTTTTGAAATGGACGTGGTAGCAGACGAACAAATTCTTTTGGCAATTTATTTGATTAGCAGTAAGATTATGCTTCCAAGTTTTGAATTCCGAGGACACGAAAATGAAAAGGAGCATGTTTCAACACTTCTTAACAGATCTGTAGAATTTGGAGAAAGTAATTCTGCCCTTATTATTGGCCCCCGTGGCTGCGGAAAGACTACAGTACGTGTGTTATTATGTGGTATTTTATTGGACATTAATTTACTGTAGAATTTTAGCTGTTTTTTTCGTCTGCGGTATTTTCGCGCGTAATTTTTTATGTTTGCGTTTAGGTTAGAGCTGGAATTACTTGCAGAGGTTTTTTTTTTTGGACATGTTATGGACATGAATACCGGATAAGCCATTGTCTTTTATGGTTATATGTTATATTTGTTAGCTCCCCACAATTAGTTCTCAGGCATAAATGTGGTTGAGGTGTTTATAAGATCAGTAAGAAAATAAAAGAAAAAGGTTTGCAATATGATAGGAGAATTAAGCTAGACGTTTAACTAGGTTATGCACATATATCAGTTGGCTGGATTTAAAATTTGAGGTGAAATTCCATCATTGTCTTCTGTGCATGTACCAACATTAACTTGTCAATTTCAATACAACTGTCGTAGCATCTTAGTCAACAGTGATGAACGTATTTCTTTACATTTGAATTTTTATAGATCCACACTTTTATATGCATAATTAAATACTTTGACTTCTGGAATATAGTATATTTGAATTAAAAGTATGTATGGGGAAGTGCACGATCATCTCTTAAGCACTTATGTAAGCAGTGTTAATAACTCACATTGTAATCACACTGTTTGTGATAATGTTAGGACTGCCAGACAAGCAGTTTAGTTTAGGAACATGGAGAGAAGCTACTGTGCAACTCACATTTGTACTCTACCCCATTTCCCTTCTATGGCGTGAAAGAACTATTTGCTTTTAAATTAGCACGTGGCTTCAAATTCAGTATAGGCTGTTCATGGTAAAGTGAGCACTTTTTAAGGCCCTTCTAAATTTTTCCTTTCATCCTATTTCCATTTTCCTGCTGCTTTTTAATCTAAACATTGCTTTCTGATGAATAAACACAATGTATACATTTCACCACCTTCAAAATTTAATGCCTGATGCTGCAATAAGATATATTTATTAGTGGTTAAAGCCTGTTGGAAGGGCCTTGAAAAGTGCTCACTTTACCGTGACGGCCTATAATATGGATATATTTTAACAAAATTTTCCTTACACAATAACGTAACGTCCCAAAACCAACACTTTCTTTTTCAAGTCTGAAGAATTGTTTAACTTTTCTGTTTGACATATATCATTGAACTTGTCTACAAAACTCTTTCATTTGGCCAAAGTAGCCATTATACAGCATTAATTAAACATTATCCAAAGCCATTGTAAAGATTCAGTATTTTCTGGGGTAGAGTTAATTTAATAAATTATTGGCTTCAAAATTTTTTTTGCATTGCAGTTGTTGCTGATGTGTTCTTACATGGATTTGTTTTTATAATATAATATTAATTTTAGTTCGTAAATTACTCTTGTTATGGGAATTACTGCGAAGATCAGAAAAAATTGAGGAGCAAAAATTTTAATCAATTGATGGAAATACTGGGGAATAAATACATTCATATATACATATGTGTGTGTGGTGTATATATCTGTGTGTGTGTGTGCGCGCTAGCGTGCGTGCGTGTGTGTGTGTGATGGATGTTTTTCAGAAAAGTATACAATTACTCTACAGTAGCATTTTCCAGGTGTCGACTGGTAGTGGAATATCCTGAAGAGCCAGTGTTTCAATATTCTGTTTTTCGTAATTGTAGACATCTGTTGTGGTTTTTGTTTTGGTGGTGTCTTCTGCTTATATGTAAAGTATTTTTTCTTTGATCATGCACATTATCATTAGCTACATTATCATTTAAACTGTTTAGCAGGTGAACAGTCACGTTAATTGATGTCGAGTGGATCTTCATACTGCATGCATTCAGGAGTCACTGCCCACAAAATTCTGGAATTCAGCCTACAGTTGGTTGTGTTGTTAGGTGTGGTTAGCAATGCTAATAATATACAAACCTATTTGGTGGTTTTTTATTGCTAAAATTATACTATTATGGGCTACTTTGTATTAGTGATTAGGTATTCATAGAATATCTAGGCCTACTCTTTATTCCAACTACTGTTCATTGTAAGTAAACTAGATTTTTTTCTGCCGTTTCCTTATTAAAAATATGCCAATTTAATTCATGCATTTTTCCTCTGGAGCTGTACTTTAGTTTTGTGATGTGGCCAGAACTTAAGTGTGTGTGATGTGCTGTATTATTTCGCAATGTGTAGAAACTGGTGGCCGGTAATTTTCCAGCTAGTGCAGCACGTTGTGAGAGAACTGCAGCAGAGGCCGTCGTTTGATGAGCAGGCCATCCTGGTCCAATTGGATGGCAGGATCCACACTGACGATCGACTGGCTCTCAAGCAGATCACGAAGCAGCTAGGGCTGGAAGCCGCTGTCGGTGATAGAGTGTTTCAATCATTTGCAGGTAATTATACGTCATTGTATGAGTTATATGTACACCTGTATATTTGCTGGTAGCTTTTGAGGACATTTTATAAGTAGCTCACTGAATCATAACATGTGTTTTAGTGAGAAGGCAAATTCACCCAACCCTCAGTTTGTATCAAAGTGATTCATAGCCTGCTTTGACATGATGGGTTTGATTGGGTTTGATTTTTGCATCTGCCATGTGTAAAACAAAACCAAAAAAAGAAAAAAAATTCCACACACAGTATGCATTTTGTGCTCTTTGAAGCATTGTAATACCTAGGAAAAACCTGAATATATATTGAATGTTCGGAAATTGTTGGGCATAATTTTAATGGGTTGTTGGGTATGTAGCGACAAACTTTTGATATAAGGAATATGTGTCCGGAAATATCCCCTCCCCCCGCGAACTGAGTTACAGGCATCAAACAATGCGTGCACTGTTTAAATTTGTTGTGCTGCCTGGGCCAATCACGTGCTGGCTCGAGTGGCGCCAGCTTGCAGACGACAGTCACCAATCTCCGCATGTGATGGCAAACTGCTGATAGTGCATAACCAAAGATATGTGAAGCATGGGTGACCTATACAGGAACTGTTCCAAGTGATGTCCCTTGACTTCTAAGCATTAATGCATCCAAGCATGTTGTTATACACACTGTCAAAAATACAGTACATTGAACTTCAAGGCAGGTGGCAACAATTCTCGCAGTCATGTCGTCACTCTCCATTGGTGTTTGGTAACTAGACTTTTGATGTGACCCCACAAGAAAAAGTCTAAGGGTGTTAATTCGGGAGATCTGGGGGGCCAAGCTATCTGACCTCCTCGCTCCACCAATCATCTGGGAAAGGTATAATCCAAATGCTCCTGTACAGCACGTGTAAAGTGGGTGGGGGCGCCATCATGTGAGAACCAAATATATTGCAGCATTGCAATTGGTACATCTTCCATCAAAACAGGCAGTACATCTTCCAGAAATTGCAGGTAAATGTTACCATTCAGATGAGTTGGGAAAATATATGGCTAACTTTTAGGTGGCTAGCAGGCTGGCTAGCATCAGGGAAAACAGGGGAAACTGTAAAAGTCAAGTAATTCAGCATTTCTGGAAGTCAGGGAAATATATGTAAGTTCAGGGAATTTACATAAAGTGGATATAAATATGATAAATAAATTTTGGATTGTAGCACTTCTACTACAAATTGTACAATGCATTATTTTGGTTTACTCCGAGTGTGTAGGAAAATTTAAATTCTTAGGTGCCAAGTTTGTTACTTTAAGTGAAATTCTTAGGGTTGTGTGAATATTCTGTGTACTATATCAAAATGAAAAATTACAACTTTCATTTCCGTTTCTAAAGAAATTTGGTTACAGAAAGTTGCAACGAAAAGATAATTCGTGATTTTGAAGAATTTTTGGGTGTTTAACAAATGTTCATTTAGTTTTCCAGCAAAAAAAATTTTTGTCTATGTAAAAGAATTTTTCCTTTGTTTATTTACAGTTTTGTTTGTTTACCTTGATGCATTACTGTGCATTGGGAATGTTCACTCTACTTTACGACTTTGTCCCATCTCCAAGCAGCAGCGCTTATTTGGGCAAGTCATTATCAAATAGTACGATACCCACGTGTCTACAGGGTCCAGCAACATGACTACAGGTACATGGCTCAAAGCCATCATGTGGTCGCCCTTAATCCCAACGCAGAAATTGTATTGTTCAACGGGCTTTTGACAGCCTGTCCAAAGATCAACAAGTCTCACGAATCGCTACAAGGGAGCAGTACCCCTGCCGGTGAAACGTCACAGCCTCCAGAGTCTCGTGCAGAGACGATAGAACTGTCAGCACCTCCTGCGCATGCGATAAGAAAAGGTCTACGCTGGCCCGGCACTGGAAATTTCTTCGCTCTTGGGGAGAGGCTAGCCAATCTCGCATATCGCTGATAACGATCAAGCTGAGATTTTCAGTTTATAAGGAAGTGTCCGTCCTGTGTTTGAGACAGTTCGTCGGCCCTCCAGCCTGAATAAGGCTGAAGGAGAAGAAAGGGGTAAGTGGCAGCTACCCTAACTCCCAATTTGTGAAGACCGGAGCTAAGAGTTGTGAACAGCGTGGGTACTTGGTTCGGCTCCCAGCTTGAATAAGACCGGACGAGAACCTAAAATACTTCAGCCTGATCAAACTCTTGAAGGTCACTCAACCAGGGATTCAGACATTTATTGCCCTCCTAGTCAGTCCCAGCTTGCAATGGCTGGTTATACAGTGGGTACTAGGGGTGGAACACACTGGACCTTGGAAGTACACAGTTTAGGAATGAGATTTAAGTATCAGTTTACTTTCCCCAACTTGTCGTGAGGTGCAAGTAGGTAGAGTGCTCAAACTTGTCCCCAGTTTGCATAAGGCCAGGGTAGAATTTGCATATTTTGAGTTATTGTTATTAACATCAGTAGAGAACACCTTTACCAATAGTTAACTGTGGTAGAACCTGTTCCATTATTTGGTCCTCACTTCAAGCCCGCATCGAGAGTAGATCCTCGGTGTCTAGCGATAGTAGAGTTTGGAGATAAATTTTTATGTTTGGACTGGTTATGGCATAACATAGAAGTTTCTGATATGCCTCCTGTTGAGGTAGCCATGGAAGCCACAACTACCACCTCTCGAACTCTGCCTTTGGCGAGTACTTCACAGCAGACCTGCACAGTGTGCATTCCCTCAGGTAAGATAGTTCACCTGCACTTACCACCACAAGGACTTAGTCGTCCGAAGGCAGCCCTGATCAGTCCCTACTTCGTACTCGCCCGCATACCATCTCGTACTAACCTCTACTGAGGCTGGGTTGATAATAAGCCAGACAGTCCCGTCTAGGCCTCTAATCTGCATGTTACCCATGAAGCTGGTATCATGGACTTTGGCGGCCCTAACCATAAGTAAAACCAAAGCCTTGTATCGAGAATCATACCAAATTTAATTTACATGAGGGATTTTCTCCCCTTCTGTCACCACAGTTAAACCTAAGAAAACTAAATTGTAATTATCTTGCAACGTGGGAGGTACCCAGATTCAGCTGGCATTATTCGAAATTTTTTAGTGTTTTCTTGAGGTTAGCGACCCTTAATCTTACCAGATAGGAAAGTTAGAATAAAGGTTCCCGGGTCTTAGCATCCAGAGGGGGAAACTAAGTCCAGACGACGTCAGATGCTGGATGAACATCCTGTTGGATGCCCCAATTGTATAACTCTGTTGGTCATACTCACCTAACAGCAAGGACTGCACTTACCATGATCTTCTTTTCCCAGTTCATACCCCCCTTATGGATAACCTTTGATGGACGTCAAGTATTATCCACTGTAGATTAGTTTCTAGCTAATGCAATTCCCTTGGAGTTTGTAGCCGCTTCACAGGTCTTCAAGGAGTCCTTTCTTAAACATTCTGTGGCACTCAACATTCATAGTATTGTCATGTCTGACTTAAAGCAAGGCCAGCCTGATGCCCCTAGGGTTAATACACCTATTTAAGAGGTACACGAAGTACCCAATTGTTGCTCAGTGCATACATGTAATGGCACAGGCCTACGTGTAATATGCTGCACGTCCTGTAAGGAACTGTTTCATTATGCCTGCATAGGTTGGGAGGACACCCCACGTTACTCCAAGTACCATTGCGCAAACTGCCAACAAAGGCGAATCGCACAATGCAACTGGCCTGAATGCAGAGAAGATGGCATTCATACTATCCATTTTATAACCTGTGCAGCCAAGTACCGCCATGCTTGTATATCCTGGCCAGATGAGAGGGTCTCTCGTCCTGGACAGGTATGCCATAGAAACCTTAAATACAGACCATCTAATCCTGAAACTAGACCAAGCCTCACCACTTTTACACCCGCAGTAGAATTCCAGTTGCCGGAATTCAGCGGACATCTACATGAGGACCCGATAGCATTCCTAGACGAATGTGAGAAAGAGATGAGGGATCACCAAATCCCTACCAAGCAGTAGGCCAGAATGGCACACCGCCAACTGCTTGGAAAAATGAAAGAATGATGGGTACAGTATGGTGAGTTTATCACTGAATGGGGATAAATGCGAACCCGCCTCCCAGTTTACGGGGAAAGAGGTCCTCGCAAATCTAATTGCAGAATTCCATACTCAAACTCAGCACCACGACAAAGAGGCAGAAATTTATATTCGCCGGAAAGGGCAAATGAGCCGGCGGGTATACTCCTTAGAAAGCAAGGCCGGATGTGTATATAACATAGTACGTACTCTCCTCCCCTCATTGCGTAAAATGCTAATTCAGAGACTGCAAACGATCAACAAATTAGTGGAGAGCGCACGGGAAGTGGAGAGGAACAACAGAGCAAAGTTCTCCTAGATGGTGTGACCCGTCCCTCGAATGTCGCAGCTCCCGTCCCTCCTTTCAGACCGTCAGCTGGGCATGGCCCGCCTCCTCATCCTGCCACCACTCTGCCCCCTTTTGGCACTGCTCGGGGCGGCATTTAAACAAGGACTGTCGTATCTGGCAAGGGCAAGGCAGACAACTGTATAACAACAGGCCGTGAGACATGCAGTCTCATGGGACCCGTCCTAAGGCACAGGTCCAATCGGTAAAAAGCCACGGATGGGAGACACGTCGAACAGTGTCCCCAGCTTCCACAAATTCCCTGAGGGTTGCCAAATTAAATCACTCGTCTAGGGAGACCTACCTTCTAGATGCTCCTCACATTTTAATAAATTTAAATGGCAGCCTGCACTGCTGCTGCATTCTATTCCTTGGCCCACCCTTCTAACTCTCTCTCTTGCTGGCGAGTAACCCTCCTATTTGCCCCTTTCCTACCTGAGTGGAAAAAGGGGGGGGGGGGGGGGAGAAAAGAAAGATGGTTACTCTAGATTTTAATTTAAAACAAGTTCTGATTTCCTTCCGGTCGGATGTAAGGAACCCTTTGGTGGTGAATTAGAGTTTGGTGGGTGTTTTGCGTGGTGGGTTGGGGTTTGGCCTATGTTGGGATCCTTTGTGGGGGTACCGCCTAACAGAAGGGATGCCAAAATCAGGGATGCCAGCTGTCCAAAATAAATGAAACCATGACTTGCGTAAGATGAGGATGTCTGCATACGTGAAATGTCATGAGCTGATCCTCCTTCGTATACTTCCTACTCAGCATCCCATTTGCGATGTAAGCACCCAAAGGAAGACAGTCTCGTGGGCTTGCGCAGTGGGATGTACGTTGGGGTAGAGGAGCTGTCTGGCTTTTCAGCACAGTTGGTGGTGGAATAGTGATTTTAACTAGCTTCCTGGCGGCGGTGCAGAAGGTACATGTAGTTACTGGTGGACGATTGACGGCCGGGGGTTGAGTAGGTAGTTTTGGTACAGGTAGCGGGTAGTAATAACTAACGAATTCGTAACTAGGCCATGGCCAGCAGATATCCAGCTCGGAGTCGAGTTCGGACTCGTATTCGCAAATTATAAGGGGTGAGATTGGGCATGGTCCTGGTGCGGTGACCTCCGGCACTGGCGACGGGAGCAAATTATCTGGGACTGTGGTGGTTAACTGAGATTTGTTAGAGCTTGATAATTCTCTGTGGAGGGCCCTCAGACCTGGCAACAGAGTCTGCTGGAGTGTCCACCTCCTTTCTTTGTCATTCGGATACTGAGTCAAAATGTTAACACAATTCAATAAAATTAAAATACACTAGGCTGTCTCACTATGTCAAGAAATCTCACGCCTCCCGTAGCCCTGTCAGTTGATAGTCCTCAGGGACTGATTTCTCAGTCACTCAGAGACCCTACCAATGAGAACGACAGGCTAGGGTTGGAATGTGTCTGCAGGCAGACGTGGGTGTACTGGACTCGCCCAGGTAGAGACTAGAGAACTTTTCAGACCCAGTGTTACTGAGGAGTTCGGGCCACTGGCACTTGGTTCGCAGAACTATCTTTAAAATTTTCATTGAACCGAAGTATTTAAAGCAAATCGTGCGTAAAAATGAATGGGTCAAAGATAAATTGAGAAGGTCCACAATGTTAAATATTACACGTAGTGTTTATTTCTCTTTTGTGAAAACACTGAGGAATCTGGTTCTTTAAAAAAAAAAGTAAATAAAAAAGTTTATAATTTACTTTGTTCGACGCCAGGTGAAGGCAAACGTGGTTATTGAGAATTGCCCAAAATTCTATCGCTTTTACAGCGAGGAGTTTTGACTGAGGGACGAGTTAGGATGTCGCGACGGCCTGCTACCGTGAAGTCAAGGAAGACTGGGGTAGAGGGTGTTGGGTGCGGACATTGTGGTTACCTCTGAAGCACTTGCTGCTGGAGCTGGAGTGAGCTTTCACAAACTGTAGGCTGGGAGAAGTGGAGCTCTTTTCAGACCCAGGAGAGCTCACTGACCATTGCGGTCAGTGGGCACGAACTCTGGCAAGAGCATTTCAAAGGTTCCTTTTATAGTCCAAATTTCATCTTGGTGGCTCTCCCAGGGCTGCGGGGGATGTAAGCCTCTTGACACAGCGGCTGGTTATCTTTGGTAGCGGGCATTACTGCACATTTCTTATCGCCTTGTGTGGAGGCTGACGGCAGGTTTACCTCGTCTAACCAAGGCTCGGCAGCTGTGACATCACTGGGCGCAGGGGTGCTGCACTCTTGTGGTGACTTTTTTAACTTTCTTATCGGATTCCGCTGGTCCGTCTCTCATCAGGTAAAACAGTTTTAGGTTGAGGGGGTGGTGACCGCATACTGGAGTCTGGGTGCGCAGTACAATCTCATAATTAATTGTGCTGATTACGTTCATGTCTGTAGTTGTCCAGCGCATGGAGCCAACCCTGTAGCCATTTGTAATTATGTCTGCCACTTTGGACTTGCCCCATGCTTCCTAGTGCTCTCTGATGGGGCAAAGTCGGCCCGCAGAGTACGCAGCCGTGCTGCGCAGCAAGTGACATGCGTCAATATATATGTTTCATTTCTGTAAAAGTAATTTAACAAAAGTTTGGAAAATTAATACACTGCTTAAAATTTACGTAGAAATAAAGGGATGGCCCAAGAAAGTGTTTTTCATTTTGTTTTAATACACATGAGGTGTATTACACTGTTTACTATTTTTATTAACGGCATAGAACTTGAGAAAAAGTTTTTGTTTAAATATTTTAATTTTGATGTGACTATCAGGCTTCTGCTGCCTCTTAAAATATAGTGTTATTCAAGTTTTGTTTTTTGAAACTGGTTGCCACACACAACTATACTTGAGTGTGAAGATAAAAATTCCTGCTCTATTACATGTCCAGATTATCTGTGGAGAATTTAATGTTTCCTGTAGACCAAAGCAGAAATGTGAGGAGTCTTCTTATTTTCAAGGTTGTCCTGTATTCAGGAAAATACTGAAGTGTAGGCAGTGACATAGGAAACTTTGTTTAAAAAATTTTTTGTTTTATATATGTTAGAGTAGGTACGTATACAGGTAATAGTAACATATAATTTATGTTTTAACAATTTGAAGTGTGTTGATGAATGCTTGTAAATTGGACATAGAGCTGCGTAAAATTTTAACGTTTACATGTGAAGTACGGATATGCAACTATGTGAGAGAAAAAGTGAGCAAAATAATCGTTTATAGTGAACCGTATTCAGTGGTGAATTGTCTCCAGTTTAAAAGGGAACAAGTCTTCAGGCATCCCCTCTTGACAGTTTTTCTTCTCTTATAAATTTCAATTTGGTATAGTCAAAATGTAAAGTGACACTGTAAAAGATACAGAAAAGTCTATAACCAAGAAGCAAAGGTGTACATAATTATCAGAAATACATTATAACATTTAATCAGAGATTGCATCGTGGTGAACAAAAACAGTTTGGGTGCCCATTTACTTTAATTCTGGCATCGTTTACTAAATTTATGAAGGGGCACTGTGTACCCAGCTCCTCTTATTTGTTATGCCACTATTTTGTGTTGCCTGCAGTGATAGTGGTGTGGTGTTGTGCTGTATTGTTCCCAGAGAACTTGAACTTCCTGCTGCAGTGCCTGAAGAGCGGTGTCAGAGAGAGTTCCAAGTGTGTCATCTTCATTATGGAGGAGTTCGACCTGTTCTGTGGCCATCACAACCAGACCCTTCTGTACAACTTGTTTGACGTCGCCCAGTCTGCCCAGGTGCTGTCAAGGAAAAACTATTTTTGAAGCCATTTTGTATATGTGGTATGAAGTGATTCATTTGAGAGGCTATATTTTGAAACATTTACAGTAGATCCTCGTTTTCACGTACCCGTTTTTCACGAATTCCCTCAATGTGCATATATTTTTATTTGTACCATCATATAACCTATATTATGAATGCATTACTTACTCGCTTTTTGCAGTACTTTATGCATTTTATCCTTTCATCCTAAGAAGCTTTGGAAAGTTACATGTACGACAATCGATGGTAGCAGTAGGAACGTGCCGGTTCTGAGACACTAGGCAAATTATATGTGGATGGAGCAGATTAATTGATGGATTAATGGCTAATCCGATTAATTGGTTAATCCTAACCCGATTAATTTGCATATTGTGTATTCGGATTAAGTCTAAATCCGTTTTTGGCAAAATTTCCAAAATTTTGGGATTTTTTATTTTTTGGGGTGGTATGTGTAATTGAGGAGCGATGTTTAATCTCCGACGTCCAGCAGCCAACTGAGTGGAGATGTATAGTGTATTTGGTATATAAGACATGAGGTTGGTGCACGAGTGGAATAAGTGTATTTTTTAATTTGTTTGGAGAGTGTCTATTTGTATTGAGGTTGGGGCAGGGTAATAGTCCATTCAGTTCGAATGTCTGTGGAGGAATGAGCGCTCGCGACTAATTAGATACGGGAGAAATAAATATTCAAGCGAAGAAAATAAAACAAATACGAAACATTAAAATTGACGATACACGAGAGAAAAAGCATGTTACATACCACAAATATGAGATAGTACTAAGTAGTAAATGAAAAACATGTCACACGAGACAAATCAATTAAAATGAATTAAACCTATTGATCAACACTTAACGAATTGACCACAGAACTATTTCCCTACCAAAGAACGAAACAAGTGTCATCTAAACGATTTTCATTAAATTAATGAAACACACGAAACAAAGAACCCAGGTGTCATAAAAAACACATTATTCACAATCAATTGGATTTTGTTACTTCTTACTTAGTTAAGTATGTATTTAACCTAAATAGATCGTCTTTAACGTTGTTCTTTTACAAGATAAGAGTTTTTTTTCATCACTTCCTACTTTTTACAGATTCTCACTTTTTACACATTTCTGTTTTGGTCTCTTGAAATATGTAAAAAAAAAAAAAAAAAAAAAAGGGGGTTTTACTGTAGTTGAAATAGAACTTTGTATTTAAAATTTTGTATGGTCATGAGATTTAAAATATAAATTCCCTCCTGTACTTGCAGTACAAAAAAAGTTGAAAGACATTTTGTGTGTCCCTTTCCCCATATCAAATAAATATTTTTGATATTTCAAATGGCTTGTCCTGTGTTGTATTTAATTTTTGTACATACAGTTTACTGCAGTTATTCTGACCCCACATTTTTTTTTTAAATCTCAATATCTGTGAAGGAAAAGTTAAGTAATAGAAAACATTTATTGTGATATAAGTTAAAAATGTAATATGTATTACACTCATTATAAAAATAATAGTTGCACATAGAAAGAAGCAACTCAGAAATTAAAAATGGTGAGTAGATGTGACAATGTGAGGCATGTGGTTGATTCACATTTCCAGTTCAGCCTCGCAAGTGAGATCAGCAAGGGTGGGCTTTTGGGCTTTATCGCTGCACCAGCCAGACTATATAAGATCATCCTGGTGCATATGCTTACCATTATGGTTCATGCTGTTGTGTCAGAAGCACCCCTTCAAAATATAATATGCTCAGAGAGAAGTTCGACTGTACTTCAAATATTTAGATGCGTTCAAGGAGGACAGCGGGTAACGGGGTGGTAATCTCACCATATTGCCTGCCATTCCAGTCATGTGGATTTTATCACAGCACACTGTTTGCACCAGTAGATTGGGGAAGGCATGCTCACACGACAACGGAGGATCTGGAAAACCGCCACAAACCACACCAAGGGAGAACCGACAGACTATCAGACATGTATGTAGTGCCCCAACCACCATGATTGGGGAAATTCAGCAATTTGATGTTCTCCTTCTAGCCTCCTGTGAGTGCCATTACCGTTGGCAGATAGCAAGCCCATGAATTTTTAGTTCAAACTTGAACCAGAGCGACTGTACTGATATGTTCAGTTCAAGCTTGAACTCGTATTACATACAAAAAAGTAAGTTTTACAATGAAGTCAATATTTGTGTTTGAATAAACAAAGTATTTAATTCAAATTCATGTATTATTTATAGATTGATGTATTGTTACATGCTCACTTCTCATCATTGCTCTCCTTGCCCCATCCTGCTCACGAGAGTGAAGGAATGTTTGAAGATCAGATGAGTGATACTCTTAAGACCATGTTTCTTGTTTGCCTGCTCATTTTCCACCAAGGAAAATCAGATTCAATCCCAGGTCGGTTCACTCACAGATTTTCATATGTGGGAATTGTACTCGACAATGCCGCTGGTTTTTTCTGGGATCTCTCGTTTCCCCTGCCCCTTCATTCCGGCGCTGCTCCATACTCACCTCAATCACCCTCATTGGCTCTCAACACCTCACCGTTAAGAGCAGTCACTTCTCTTCTTGTTACAAAGGTATTCTACCAAGCATACCTCAGTGTGCCGTTGCTATAAGTCTGTCACAACTCGCGTGCTCCTGACCTTGGGCGGATTGAATTGCTGTGGTTTTCTGCAAGAATTTTCTGGTTCATTGGTCTTCCCTCTTTCAGTGTCTCACTGGGTGTGGGTAACCTTCAAGATCGGGCAAAGTGAAACTATTTAAAATGCAATGGGCTTCCGAGCTGAGAGTTTTAAGGATTGTTCTAACTTAAGTGACCGGTGTGCAAAGACCATCGAAATGAGCTAGCAGTGTTGAGTGGCGGCAAAAGGGACCAGAAGGAGTAAAGTCTGCAGACTGTGAGTATCATTGCAGTGAAAACTGGAAGGCAGGAACTATTGAAATGTGTGTGAGTGTAAGGTAATTCAAATGATGGCAACAGACAGATAGAACATGTGTTAATAGTGAGTGTGAATTAAGTAACTATTAATACTACTAATATAATAAAAAGGTAATGTGTGTTTGTTTATATGTACCGGCTAATCTCAGAAACTACAGGGCCGATTCTTATAATTGTTTCACAGTTAGGAAGTTACATTCTACCAGATGGATATAGGCTATGTTTAATTTAAAAAAAAAAATCAATGAGAAATTTCAAAATTTGTAAACCAAGTCGGAGAAAAATGAGCTACTTGGCTGCTTTCTAAGCATACATTGAAACAATGTTAGAAAAAATTGTGTATATCGACGCATGACGGATTGAAGCTGTTAGTTCCATCACTGACCCAAAGTGACTTTGGTTGGACGCTAGGCTAGGCGCGTCCTTGTGGCATGTGACTTAGTCTGGGAGCTGGACGGGTGCTCTGCCCGTGTACAAAACTGGCCTCATTGGCTGTCGACTGGGTACGAAGTTCTGTCCAACTATGATCACTTTGCGGGTGTGTGGGTTTATTCATGCAGGTATACCTGGGCAGCGTGACCCCTGCTGGTGACTTGGTGTGGATTCTTTGTGAGATGTACTAGGGGTCATTTCTGTGGTACAGTTGCTATTGACTAGTGTGGTATTTGGTACGTGGGCAGACGAGGTGCTCAACAAGTTGGGTGCACCACTGAGAGAGGGGGTGTTCTTTCCGTAGACACTGTTGGTGCCGTAGAGAAAGGCTTGAATCATCGGATGGTACACTTCAGCTATTTTGGTTGGCGGCTCGAATATAGCTGGTACGGCGGTGGGTGGAGCTGGAGAGGTGAGCCGACATAGTACTGCAGCTTGTTCTCCTGGACTAAGTAGCTTTGAACCCATCAGGAAGGGATTTAAGTCCCCAGGAAAATTTAGAGGTAGCCCTTACCCTTTTCATCCTCTTTTGAATGCCATCACTGTGGGTAAATGGCATTAGGATAAATATCTAGGATCAGACCTGGTCGGAGTGAGGCAGTCAACATGTAGGTGTTTAGACAGTGTAGGTGTGAGGGCCGCTGATCATGCCGTAACTCACTCTCAAACTCCAGCACCAGGATGAGAAGTTAGTCAAGCTGCGTAGCGTCAACAGTGGTCCCAACATGGTGTGGTCCTAGTAGGTTTGGTCTCCTCAAACCCAGAGAGCTATCCCTCTCGGCACCACTAGTGCGTGATTAAAAAGGCAATCTTTGAGCTGACAAGCCGATCCTACCAGGAACATGTACCTAGTGTCATGGCTCTACCGTTCACGTCCAACCCCTAAGGAATGGTACCCTTGTGTTGGGGCTCTACCGTTCACCACATTAGTGTAGTGAATGGGTGGCCGTCCAAGGTTGTTCTGTATGAGGTGTCATCACGGGAAGAATAAAATCCCAGTCTCCTGCCATCCCCTGTTTAGGGCTGATGTCTACGGGGAATAGGTATTAGGATACGGAAGTAATATTCAAAAGTAATAGAACCAATGTTTATTCCTGTTTACAGAAATAAACAAGCATGGTGAAGGTACTACCTCCTATTCCCTAGGGCTTGCGGAAGGTAAACACCTTTGAGAAGCAGGTGGAGGCAACCTGCATAAAGCTAGAGGAAAAGTAGTATATCAATAGCAGCTAAATTGACTTTATTTTCCCTAGCTCTACTCTGTTCATCCAGAAAGGACCGGTACATGTCTAAGTGTAACAGCAGACATAAGCTTGACTATGTAAGTTCTTTGGTAGACTGGTGCAAGAGAGGATTCTTCAGCCCTACAAGAGGTGCTGTGAAGATTTCCAGAGAGAAATTTAGACCGGCACCACAAGAGTGCGATGAAGGCCCAAGGTAGGAGACAAACGTCAAATACTTGAAAACTGGTCACGAGCCCTGGTGCGACCAGCTATTTATACTCCTCCGACTGCTTGCCCCGTCTTCATCTGGCATAGGGGTTGTCTTGGAGAGGAGGTTGCAGGTGCGAAGCGCGTGTCATAGATCCTCGGTGAGAGTGACGTCAGTGGCCACCGCAGGATCCAGGTTCATGCCTTGGCGCTCATATTAGTACTGTCATCTGGCAGAACGCTGCTGTACTCAGTGAACCTCTCATCATATGACTTCGGTGGCTCGGCCGGTGAATAATTGTATCAGGCATGAAGTACCCGTTCTCTGCCTTATAGGTACAAGAATTTCTGATGTCTTGCTGGTGGTGGCGGTAAATAAAACTCCATTGCAAGTGCCCCATGTTCATTTGCATTTATGAGTAGAAGTTGATTAATAATAGTTAAAAAGATGTCATGCATCAATAGTAATACTAAAAAATTTGCAGGTAGTCGTGGGTAGTTGCAGGTAGTCGTGGGTAGTTGCAGGTAGTCGTGGGTAGTTGCAGGTAGTCGTGGGTAGTTGCAGGTAGTCGTGGGTAGTTGCAGGTAGTCGTGGGTAGTCACAGGTAGTCATGGGTAGTCACTGGTAGTCATGTGTAGTCTCAGACAGTTACCAGTAGTTGCAGGTAGTCACAAGTAGTCATGGGTAGTTACAGATAGTCACGGGTAGTCACAGATAGGTTATCACAGGTAGTCACAGATAGGCTATCACAGGTAGTCATGGGTTATCACAGATAGTCACGTGTAGATGCAGGTAGACACAAGTTGTTGCAGGTAATCACAGGTAGTCGCATATAGTTGGTAGTTGCAGGTAATCGCAAGTAGTCGCAGGTTGTCACTGGTAGATACAGGTACTCAGAAGTTGTCACAGGTGGTCATGGGTAGTCTTAGATATTCATGGCTAGTCGCAGATAGTTGCAGATATTCACCGGTAGTCTCAGGTAGTCACATGTTGTCGTAGAAAGTCACAGGTAGTCATGAGTAGTCATGGGTTCTCACAGGTAGTTGCGGGTAGTCTGAGGTAGTCATGGATTGTCACAAGTAGTCACGGGTAGTCGTAGGTAGTTACGGGTAGTCTCAGCAATCCACAGGTAGTCACAAGTAGTTGGAGGTAGTCATAGGTAGTCACAGGTAATCGGGTGTAGTCTCAGGTGGTCGCAGGTAATCACGGGCAGTCCCAAGTAGTTGTGGGTAGTCTGGCTAGTTGTAGGTAGTCGCAGGTAGTAATAGGTAGTCTCAGATTGTCGCAAGTTGTTGCAGGTAGTCACGAATAGTCGTGGGTTGTCCCGGGTCATCGAAAGTTGTCACAGGTAGTTACAAGTAGTTGTAGGTAGTCATGGATAATCGAAGGTAGTCATGGGTAGTCACAGGTAGTCACGAGTAATCACAGGTAGTCATGGGTAGTTGCAAGTAGTCACTGGTAGCTGTGGGTAGTCACTGGTAGCTGTGGGTAGTCACTGGTAGCTGTGGGTAGTCACTGGTAGCTGTGGGTAGTCACAAGTAGTCACTGGTAGTCAGAAGTAGTTGTGGGTAGTAGCAGGTAGTCATGGGTAGTTACAGGTAGTTGCAAGTTGTTGCGGGTTGTCATGGGTAGTTACAAGTATTCCTAGGTAGTCGCAGGTTGTCATGAGTAGTCACAGGTAATCATGGGTACAGTACAGTCTTATAAAGTTCCAATTTTTGTTCTTTATAGTGAAATTTCTTTAAACTGAAATTTCACTATTCTTTGAAAAGACACTCAGTAAGGAGCCAACTTTAGTTATCATCACTAACAAAAATAAAGTGCAGTAAATTTCGTAAAGTATACGCAAGATGGTTTTATCTGTTTATTATGAAAACATCAAATTTTAGTAAACTCTTAAGAAACTACAGTATAGGATTACAAAAATGTTTTTTAAACTTGCAAATGTCTACTTCCAAAAATATATAATAGCAAATGACCTACCACAAATAAACTAGGTGCAAGACAATCAACAACATACACTGTTTAATTGCAAAAACACTCTAAGAACGGTTAGAACAATGCAATGACTGTTCATACAATTTGGTTATTTTTTCCCGATCCTTTAGAATTGTAGAAAGCATAGATGCTGCTAAACCAAACAGTTTGGCCATGTGCGATTTTTTTCTTCCCTCTATCTATTTCTTTTAAAGAATACTGCTTGCGTTTTTTCTTCTCATCACTTTGATCACCCATAGTAATAATGCAACCTAATATTAACTGTGCATGGAATACTGTATTGAAATCCAAACTGTAATTACTACACTTTCAAAACAAACAATAAATCACCGGTGAAGGAAAAACACCATAGACAGGACAATGCGAGTACAAAATGGTCGAAACCATAGCAGCATAAAAGTGCCTGATTCATTGCCATCTACTGTACATACATGAAACTTCGAAAAACTGAAGTCAATTATCAGACGCCATTTTGGATTTAAATTTAAATCGAAGATGGCGTTGTATGTTTCCTTCAAAAACGAATGCTTCACAGTACCTGGCTGTGAGAGGAAGCCGTCGGCCATCTCACACACAAATTTTTGCTGTGAGTGATGTAAACAAGCATGATAAAAATACATAGGCGTCTAAAATAGGTTATGGAAATTACCATGACGAGTCAGATAAGAAAGTATGTCAACGTTTTGATAAAAATACAATAAAATTTTGTGAATATGTGCTACAGGAAAGAATAAAAACGTACAAAATGCTTTCGTTGTAATGAAAATACGTTTTGTAAATCTGAAACATTTTAACCTTTTAAATATATATACCATGTAGGGGAATTAAAGATCATTCATTAAACAGAAATTTTCGTTAATCTAAAGTTCGTTGTTACAGTATTTCACTGTAATTGCGGGTTGTAGCAGGTAGCCACGGGTAGTCACAAGTTGTCGCAGGGAGTAGTAAGTAGTCGCAAGTTGTCGCACATAGGTGCAATTAGTCACTGGTAGTTGCGAGTAATCACTGTTAGTCACAGGTAGTCATGGGTAGTTGTGGGTAGTTACAAGCAGTTGCGGGTTGTTGCAGGTAGTCTCAGGTAGTCGCAAGTTGTCACAGGGAGTAGTAAGTTGTTGCACGTAGGTGCAATTTGTCACTGGTAGTTGCAGGTAGTTACTGGTAGTTGCAGTTAGTCACTGGTAGTTGCTGGTAGCCATGGGTAGTCACATGTAGTTGTGGGTAGTTACAAGTAGTTGCGGGTTGTATCAGGTAGTTGCAAGTTGTTGCAGGTAGTAGCAAGTTGTCACATGTAGGCGCAGGTAGTTGCGGGTAGTCACTGATAGTTGCATGTGGTCATCACGGAGAGTAAAAATACGTCTTTAAAAAACCAACACTAACACAACGATAAAACAATTTCTGATAGTAAAGTAATGGTGGGCTGTTAATAATCAATTTAGAGACTTGAGAATAACTTAAATTAGATTTGGGATAGACATTAAATATAGAGCTCACTGAGAACAACAATAAATAAAATATATTTAAATAATCAATGAAGCAATCTAAAATTACATTATAGAAATATAAATAACTAGGCCTGGGCTACAAAAACTAATAAAATTACCATAGGGATGGTAAAGAAGTTGCTGTGAACAATTACACATCCGATCAGTCTTTTTAAAATGATTTGAAACTTGTATTTACAAATTTTTCGTAGTTAGTTTTATACACATATAAAAATTTAGCTTGTTTTTCCCCTTCCTGTCTTTTATGCTGAAATATCAATTCTTCTGCATGTTGAGGAGTCAAGTTAGTTCTGCAATTGGAGATAGTGTTTTCAGCAGATAAGTCTCTTGCTGGCAATCTGTGTGGCCAGGATACCTAAATACAGTGTCTTGCTAACAGTGTCAATACAGTGAAATCTCTGTATTGCAGTTTCAAGGGTCTGGGAAAAATGTTGCAAAATGCAGAAAAATGTAATAAAAGGGAAACTTACTCTGTAAAAACAGACATTGGGACTAAAAAAGTGTGAGCAAAATGCAGGAAAGTGTAAAATTTGGGGGTGTAATACAGGGGTTCCACTGTAAATTAAAATTAATCCTATTCTCATGCCATCATTCATAAGGACTGCTGGTTCTTGGAATGGTTGGCAGTAATAAATATTCTTGCAGCTGGTGGGCGTAGCAATATTTTCCGATGTCTGCAACAATGTTTTAAAAATAAAAATAGCAATGAACATTAATGAAATTACTCAATAATAGTCCTTCCTTATAACTTACCTTGCGTTTTAGACATAGTGTTATTATGCATGGCTTCAAATGCTGGAGTTTGTTTGTATTGGTTCAACAGGAACATTCTCTTGAAATGCTGATGGAGTTGTATCACAAGATGTTAATGGTGATCAAAATTTCATCTGTTGCACTATGTTGTGTGTACACAGATACAATCATTATGTAATGTGACAGCTTATCATTTCAGAAATCTGAAAATTTAACAAAAAAAAAATATTTTTCTTAAAGCTTTTTGCAAATACAACAGTTGTCCCATTACTAATGTGATCATCAGTAATACTTAACATTCTTTGCAGTGTAGGAATATTCATTGAAATTGTTGGTTTATTTGCCACACACCTTTCATGGATTGTATGATCTATAGGTTTCAACACTTGCACTGTTTGCTCAACCATTTTCCATTAAGTTACAACACCTTATATAGGTCTATAGTTTTGTCCTGTAAACACGGCCGACTCACCAACATCTTGATTATGTCTTCGTGTATCTTACGTACTCTGTGTGTCCACTTCCAAGTTCTAGGGAAAAATATTAGGGTTGTGCGAATATTCTGGATATCAAAACGAAAATAAAAAATGACAACTTTCATTTTCGTTTCAGTAAGAAATTTGGTTACAGAAAATTGTAATGAAATAAAAATTCTCGATTTCGATGAATTTTCAGGTTTTAAATGAATGTTCATTTAGTGCACCAGCAAAGAAAATTTTTGCCCGTAAATCATCTTGTTCGTTTTTATTATTTTATAACTGAAATAACTATATAATATGAAAATTGAAATGTAGGCAAGATCCCCTATAGTTAATACACAATATCCTACCTTTTTTGTTTGATTTTGCAACATATTTGTTATAATGAATAACTTGCTAAAAATGTTATAGTATTAGTTAATTTTTCATTAAGGCTAAGATCTAATGACGTTATTTTTCATTTTCATGAAAATCCACAATATATCTTTCATTTTCATTTCATGAGAAAAAAGTCACATTCACACAACCCTAAAAAATATTTCACCTTTTATCTGTTGGTACAGGAGTTTCAACATGCCGCTGTGAGACGATAGAGTGTTGACACATGTATGGGCACCTATTATTGTTAGTTGAAAACTATATTCACATTTTTATTTTCTTTGATGTGCACCATTGCCAAACAGTTATTTCTGTGGAAGATGAGGAGCTTAGTGCTTCATCTCATCTTCCTGCAATCGCTCTTTCTCCATCCTCAGGCTACTGCTCGTTTCCATAGATGTGGCAACATTCCCCACTCTCCATGGCTCCCATGCAGATATGCATGCATACAGGGAGGAAAAAGATTCACTTTTAAGCTTTGTTATGAAATGCAAAAGATGGAAGGGAAAGTGACATGTCATTAGGAGGTAATTTATTAGTGATGGTCTCGAAAAATGAGTCGAGTCGAGTCAACAAAGATTGAGT
This sequence comes from Dryococelus australis, assembly GCA_029891345.1. Taxonomy (NCBI): domain Eukaryota; kingdom Metazoa; phylum Arthropoda; class Insecta; order Phasmatodea; family Phasmatidae; genus Dryococelus; species Dryococelus australis. The sequence goes on from CM057004.1 coordinate 33,520,585, forward strand.
TTTTTTGTAGTGCACATTGAGTTACTGAACATGCACGTCAAGTCATGGTGCTTTTAAGTTGTAAACAACAAATATTAGCACCTGACGATTACCTTTTGTGTCTTGCGAATCAAAAATGCTACGTTATTAAACTGCTAAATTTGCACAGGAATGAAAACAATAACAATAACTTGGCTACATACTTTGACACTTGTTTATGTTTGTGATGATTAGCTGTAATAAAATTTGGTAGGTGATATATTCGTGACTTGAGGCATTTTGCTTCCCAGCGAAGCGCTTCCTATTTGCAGCCACACTGGGCTGTGGCATCAGAGAATAGGACCCTTGTCAATGTTGACAGGTACAATCTCAGCACTACACAAATATATACAACCATAATACGCATGGTATTTAAAAATGAAAAGCCTGTGTCTCGTGATGTTACACTTTCAGCAGAAATATGCATAACGGGAAACTTGTCATTACTTTTCTTATCAAATTATGTACTGTTTTAAAAACACGTGTAAAAAAAAAAAAAACAACTATTTGGTAACAAGAATTTTAAATGTTGATTGCTCGTAGGGAACAAAAACTTTAAATAAGGACTGCGTGTTGGAAATCTGCCACTTCTGGGCTGCCCCTATTTCCTGTGGCATTCTACCAGAGGGGAAAAATCTAACAATAAACAGCATGAGTAGGTCGTCTGATTTGGTTGTCTCTGACTTTATTATAAGATAAACATGACTCCACTGATTTTTTTTCATTGCAGGTGACATGCCAACCATGTTTCTGTTGAAAAAAAAATTTCTTTTGACATTAATAAATGTAATAAGTTCATAAAAATATGCCAACAAGCTACCTCACATATCTTATGTACCCATCATTTAAACCCCAAAAAAGATAGTAAAAAGTGCATTAGAGTAGCAGGTAAATATAAGTAACTGAAAGTTCTCATTTTATTTTATGCTTTGAAGTTTTCAGTGGCTCAGCAGTTTCACCCATGTTGCTACCCGGGAGTGCTTTCATTGCCAAGTTGTTTGAGTTTAACCAATTCACTTGGGCAACAGTTAGTTTCAGTATACGAGAACATCATTCTTACATGACTTGGCTAATGTGTTGACCTTAGCTTTTTAAGCCCTTGGTTAAACAATTACGTGTTTTTTTTAAATAAGAGTTTTGTGATAATCCGTCATCATCTTAGTATATTTCGTTACTATTTCTTTATTATATGTACACTAGTAATAAATTAAAAATATATTTTGTGTGGGATGTAAATTAATTTTGGTAGTTGGGAGAGGGTGGGAATACTAAAAGCTAGTTACGTTTATTTAGGATTTAGGTTTTTTGACAGTATTAAACCATAGACCTACTCATGAACAAATTATAAGTGGCAACTTTCAAATTGACAAGGGCCTATAAGCTTATTGTTCAATACTTAGCTGTGTTTAACAACTCCTGGATTATTAAAAATTATTATGAATGTAGGTACTGCAGTGTTTCTTTTACCATTTGTTCACCTAACGTAGATGATACATATTTGCAGGCTCCAATCTGTGTCCTGGGATTGACAGTGCGACTGGATGTGGTGGAACTGCTTGAGAAAAGGGTGAAGTCTCGATTCTCCCATCGCCAGGTGTTTGTGTTTCCATCCCTCAACAAGCGAGCTGGGCTGGAGTCACGACTTGAACTATTGAAGGACCTATTGATGCTGCCCGAAGAAGACCTATTTGATGCCAAGTTTCTCCAGTACTGGAATAAATGCATAGAATCACTGGTGCAAGACCCGGAGGTTCGCAGAGTGTGCAGGACGATGTATGATGCAAATGAGAGCGAGGCAACTTTCAGAACTTTTTTGGTAAGTGTAGTGTTCATCAGCAAGTAATCATTACAATTCTCCATAAACAGATTGTGAAAAATCAAATACAAAATTTTTTACATGACAGCAGGTGCAAAACAACACTATGAATATTATCATAAACGACTGCTACTCATCAGTGCAACCTTGTCACTAGCAGTTGTCAACGGAGTTGAGTCGCCGCCGCCACCTACAAGTTTGTTGTTTCTGCTGGGCTGGGACTGATGTCCCAATAATGGAATTAATTTTTGTCTAATGAGTCACTGGGGACCATGCAAGAGGTCCGGGGCTAGTACAGCAGTGTGACACGAGATGCCACCACAAGTATGATGCCTAGATCCCACAGTTCTTCACTACACCGGTTGCACCAAGGATCTAGGCGCTGGGCTTGCACATGCTAATCCCCCTCTCCAGACGCCCTATACCAGTGAAGGAAGGGATGGCCGAGGAGTATAAAATGAGATGCACCCCGGCCTCTGGATCATCAGTTCTGCTTCAGTTCTCGATCAAGTCTTCTGACTCATCTCCTGGGGTCTCAACGCACAAGCAATTGGTGCAGAGGCCCGCACTTCTCCAATTTACTTCACCGCTTCCTCGCGGGGCTGAAGATCCTCTCCAACTTGCACCTAAGGTAGAACCAGCGGCATCAACAAAACAACACACTGAGACACGTTCTGTCCCTTACCGACACCTGAGAGTAGAGCTCACCCGGAGGAGTAAACTAAAAACACGCACTAGTAACTGCCTAGTAGCTTTGCACAGGGCCTCTTCCCCTATTTATGGTAGGATGTTTACCTTCCGTCAAGCCCACGTGGATAGGAGGTAGTACTTCAACCATCATTGTTTATTTCCTTCTATGAAATCAACATTAATCTTATCTAACCTCTTGAGTATCACTCAGACCTCCTACCTCCTATCATTGGATCTGATGGCGACAGCAGCAGACTGGGTTTCCTCTGTCCAAAACTACATCAACAACATACCAAAACACCCTTGGAAGGCCACCCATTCTCTGCCCCGTGCAGTAAACGGTAGAGTCATAACACTAGGATACCACCCCTGGGAAGGTGGCTTGCCAGTTTGAAGTCGCCCCCCGCCTCACCACTCACTTAGTGGTACCGAGGAGGGGAACTTCTTCAAACCTGTGGATACCAGTGACCCTGGGATACTCACCTCACCAATATTGGAAGGCCATCCATTCCTTGCACCTAGGTGGGAGGAACGGTAGAGTCACGACACTATGTATGCACCTGGTGGGATCGGCTTGCCGGCTGGGGTGGACGTCTCTCACCGCTCACCTTGTGGTTCCGAGAGGGTTTACACTCTGGTGCAGGGAAGACCAACCCCATTGGGACCACACAGTGCGGTTCCTGCAACCAAAACTTTGCAGCTTGAGTCTTCCTCACGTCCGGTGGGGAAGTCAAGAGTGAGGTGCGGTGTTGGTGGTAGCAATTGGCACCTACACCTGAACTCTGACACTTCAACTGTCTACCTCTTGCAGACTTTATCTTAGGTAAGAGCCTAACACCATACACCCGTAGGGGTGGTGTTGAGAGGAAGATTAATAAGGCGAGGGCTATCTCTAAGAATTCACAAGGGCTTAGCATCCTTCCCAGCTGGTTCGGGCTACTGAGTCCATGTGAACAGGCTTCTTTGCTGCAACGACTCACTATTCCAGTATCAACTTCCACGCCTATCACCTTGTTTGAGCCTACCATCCATGTTATGGAAGTATACCATCCAGTAGTGAAGGAGATCCTGTTCGGTGAAGGTTCCACCTATGCTCCAACTGTACCTAGAAGCTCCACGCCAATAATAAACCCTAGCACCTCACATACACCCCACCCTCCAGTCAAGTTAATTTAGGGCTGAGGGAACAGCGCTAGTAAAGTCACCTGCAGGACAGACACGTCGCCCCGCTAACGTTAACTGCGTACCACCACCTAAGCCTGCACCACACAAAGTAAAACTGCCAGAGCAGGACTTTGTGCCAAGCCGGCAGGCTACTAGACTAGTACTGTACTCCGGTTGGGCTGCAATGCCCAGAGATGAATAGCCACCCAAAGACGTGACTCGCCTAGCATCAAACAAGTAACCCAGAGACACGGGCAGCCTATCAGCTGGGACTGTCATGCGCCAAATTGAGTACTACAACCAAACACAAGTTAGCACGTAATTCCATTAGTTCAATCTGATGCAAGTCAAAAACACACAGAGTTCTTTCTTTCATTGGTTTGAGATGGTGTGCATAGGATTTTATTCAGAATCTGGTGAGATGGAGACAAAGAATCCATTGAATGGCAACCCAGTACAACATAGTTTCAATGCTAAATAATGTGCAAAAATTGAGACACAAGGCTACAAGATTTCTTAAAATGTGACACCAAAACATCGCAGGTACTGTACTGTTTCAAATAACCACAAATTATATGAAAACACTGACTTCATCATATTTATTGCTGAGGACCATGTGCTTTATCAGTTTTACTATCTTTGAATGATGAGCATGTTTGTTTGCAGGAACTACACAAGTCAGATTCACTTGCAGCATAACATTAAAAAAAAACTAAAGTGTTTTAAGTCCTAAACAAGTGTGTTGAATTATTATTAATAATATACTAAAACGTGAACTACAGTTTGTGTTTTGAGACAAAAATGAAGAAAAGTAAATCAGAATAATGTTTGAACAGGATCAAAATACATGTGTAGTAATTTTGTGCTGAGTACACACCAGTAACATAACTGCAAGCATTTTTTCCAGTTGTCAGTTTTTGAATACACTGAGATCAACTAGACCTGCCCATCATTTTGTCTCTTTATGTCCAATTCCTTTGACGTGTGACGGACTTTGACAGGTGTCATGTCACGTTGCCAAATGATTTTAGTGGTCACTAGGCTAGGTGCACTATGATGGCAGGTGTCTTTAAACTCTGTCCTGGCCACTGAGGTAGGCCTGACTGCTGGGTGAAGTCTCTCAGTGATTTTGGTTGGCGCTTCAAACGTAGCAAGTTCGTAGGCTGACGGAACTGGTACAGAGAGCTTTCAGAGTTTGGCTACCTGTTCTCGTGGACCTGGGTGGGAGGCTGTAAAGCTCCCGTGGATAATTAGTGGCAGCCTTTACTTGTTTTGCCCTCTTATGAACACATTCACTATGATTAAATGGCATGAGGAAAAGAGGATCGTACAGTCGGACTTCGTAGAAATGAAGGAGTTGACATGCGTGTGCGTATAGTGGCGGCCAGCCAATGCTGTAGCTTGCCCTCCAACTCCAGTACCATAAATATGGGGTTGGGTGAGCGGTGTAGCACTGGGGACCATCCCAATACGGAGGGGAAGTCCTGCTAGTGTTGTTCTTCCCAGACTCGGAGAAGTACTCCTCTTGGTACAACTAGTACGCGATGAGAAGGGTAACCTCCAAGTTGACAAACTGACCTTAAGAAGAGCCCGTACCTAGTGTCGTGGCTCTACCGTTCCCTACATTTGGTGCAGAGAACGAATGGCCTTTCAACTTTGGTGTAGTGAGTGTCCCAGAGGAACTGATCCTCCCAGGCCCAAGGAAGTACTCCTCTCGGCACCGCTAATGTGCGATGAGAAGAGCAAACACTAGACTGTGCAGTCCAATGCCTAAAGGAGCACAGTATCCTAATGCCGTGGCTCTACCATTCGCCACACAAGTGCAGTGAATTGGATGGTCTTCCAAAATTGTGCTATGGTTTAGTGTTACATGCCTGAACAGAGAGAAAATAGTCCCGGTCACCTGCTGTCCTTCGTACGGGCCCAATATTTACGAGGAGAGTTACTATAACTACGGGAGCGATATTTGTAAGTTGGTAAAACAGTGTTTATTTATTTTGACGGAAATAAACAGTGATGGTGAAGTACTACCTGCTATCCACGTGAGGTCATGGAAGTCGAACATCCTATGTGAACACGGTGAAGGATACCTGCTCCTAGACTAACAGGGTAGGCAGTAAAGTGGCTATCAAAACAACTCTAAGCTACGCTACGGCTGTTTTCCAGAAAGGACCACTATGTGTCTTGGTGAACACTGCGACGCAAGAATGGTGAAGAGAAGGATCTTCGGCCCCCGAAGGTGTGGTGAAGTAATGAGGAGAGGATATGTCTTCGGCACCACTAGTGCTCGATGAAGACCAAGGTAGGAGCAGCACCGTGAAGTGCGGCGAAGGAATGAAGGAACAAGACAGGTGTCAATTGCTTGAAGACTGGTCAAGAGCCCTGGTGCGGCCCTCTATTTATACTCCTCTGCAGCATGCCCCTTGCTCGCCTGGCATAGGGTGTTAACTTGGAGCGGGGGTAAGCAGCTGTGAAGTGCGTGACAGAGATCCTCGGTATGTGTGATGTCAGTGGCCGGCGCTGGATCCAGGCTCATGCCTCTGTGAACTGGTACTGGTATCTAGCAGCGTGCTGCTGTACTCTGTTCATCTCGATGCATGGCTTTGGTGGCTCGGTGGGTGAATAATTACTAAGCGTGTAGCCTTGGGTAGTTAAAACAATGTTTGACGTCATGCTGGTGGCGGCAACTCAAACTCTGTTTAAGGTGCTGTCAGTTGGTTTGCACTGATGAGTAGAAGTCGTTTAAATTATATGTATAAAAATGTCATCCGTCACCTTTATGGCATGGCCATGATGTCTGTGATGTAAGAATGATGCACATACATTCATACACTAATATTTGCTGTGATTAAACCCAATAAAAGGGTAATATTTCCACCACAGTGTTAAATTTTGTGTGAAATGAGGTATACTAATTGAAAATAATGAAGTTTTTTGTCAGTTCATTGATTTATTTTTGTTTTAGATGCAAGTTGTGTCAAAACTGAGTCCACAACATGCCTTGTTGCAAGTTTCCGACTTCACAAAAGTGTATGATTTGCTCTCGCAGGACTCCATGGTGAATCTCTTAACTGGCTTATCACTTATGGAGATTTGCTTGGTATGTTTATGATTAAAATATTTATTGCTGTATTTTCTGTAATTTAAGAACCCCACAGAGTGTGGCTATTAGAGGAGAATGAGATGTGTTATAACAGTGATGATTCTCTCTTGTGCAGTGTTTTTAGTATCACCAGTTAATCTTGTTGCTTGGTGATTTGAGAGTACAGTAGAGACCCGAATTCGCGAGGCGTCATGGTGCCTGAGAATGACCTTGCAAGATCATTCCCCCCAAAACCCCAAAAATTGCATTAAAATAGCATTTTTGTGTTCAGTCAGCTTTAATAGTCTCAAATCGTTAAAATAACATGTATGTTAATGTGTTTTAATAGACAGATGTATTCCAAATTGTGTATACCCCAGAGGGCGTATACAAATTTCCTTGTCCCAAAAATAATGTAAACTTCGGACATTGAGTCACTTTCACATGTGCGAAGTGCGTTTACAGTAGCTTCATGAAGGAAAATCAGACAATGTATTAATGAAATATTATTTTAATTCAACAGGCAGGCATCTTCCAAACAAGATTATACAGTACAAGCCCAATATAACACGGCTGCTGGGGGATAGCTCAGACCCACGTTGTAGCTTTCTGCGCTCTTCCGAGAGTGACCATGTATCTCTGAGTGGTGAAGGTTGGACCAGCATCAAAGCAAGAACTACTCAGTTATCATACATGTAGGCAAAGGATAAACTTTTTCTACTAAGGGTTGTGTTTTTCGCCATGTGTTTGTCACAAGGGATGGAGTAGGTGTGTAGGTACAACCCCCCCCCCCCCCCTTTTATTTTCTTTGTTTGGGAGGAAGTGAGAAAGAGAAGGGCAGGAACAAAATACAAGGAGTGCTTTGGCGGCAGAAATGAGGCTGGCCGAGTAGGTCAAGGTTACTATAGTCGTAAAGAAAGAGGGGAGAATAAGGCCCTGTTCCAATTGACACGTTTTGTTAACAAAATGGTTACGTGACCCGTTTTGGTTACAAAATCTATGACATAATTTTATAATTGCGTTTTGTGTTAAGCCCATTTCGAAGCTGAAAAATGACAAAATACGATTTACTAAATTGCAGTCATTTCTGTTTGAAATGTTTTGACGCTGTCGGGTGAGACACGAGATGAACGATGACACAAATGCTTACTGGTAATTTGAGTGCCAGCGGTGCTTCCCAATCACCGCACTATTGAGACACAGGGTTCTCAGGGATGCGGGTTCTGTGTGTCCGTCTTACCCGTGCGTACTTACAAACACGTTGGCAATACTAAATTTTTAATAAATTCACTGAAATAAACAATTGATAAAACATATGTGGCTATGTCACTCACTACTGAATAAAAAATTGAGTTCACTGTAGACTTGTTTTTATTGACATTGTTCATACACATTAACATGCCAATGAAATGGTTATCTCAGTCATGACAAGCCAATTCCGCTTGGGTACTCCCCAGCCCGTAATTAATCTAGCGCACGCCTAAATGAATGATCTCACCAAGGTGCGTGAACGCACGGCCTTCACAAGGGAAGTGGGCCGACAGCCGCTAGGGTGGACTGACGGTTTTTCCCTGAAGACAGGACACTGTGAATTACAAATGAAAACCCTTAATACATATTAACATGCGTGATTACTCGCCATCACTAACGCAAACTCGTCGGGGCTCGCCCTCCAGCACGTGGTTAGTGTGGTGACAGCCTAAACACAGAGCCGGCTAGGATGGGAATAATTGCACCGTACACTAATTACAAATTACATAGACCCTTGAATGATACATGAAATAAGATGGGACACAATATGAATATTCACAATAAACACACACGTGTGAAAACAAGCTTAGGTGGCGCGGATGCTGATGGATGAAGTTCATAGTGGACCACGTGGTGCAGGTGAAATAGCAATATTTCTGCGTAGAAACGGCAAACTAAATTCAGATAAAATATTATTTGTCTTGAGGAAGTGATTCTCTAGAGTCGTTTCAGGCTTGTTTCATGCCTGATGGTGGTGAAATCAAACATTACTGTGACCGGGTGGTCAAGTACAAAAAGCATCAATTTACATGAAAAATACATTAAACCCTGAATAAAACTGACCTAGAGCCCTGAAATTAATGATAGCACATGTAATGTTATATAAATAAGCTCTTAAAATGCAATGCTGGTGTATAGAGACTTGGCTTCAGTCGGCCACGTGGTTATACGTGATGTTGCCGTAAAATATTCAAACATGAAAATTTCCCTCAAATACATACATAAACATAAGGCTCTTAAAATTGCGTGTAGCAATTATGCAGAAGTTACACTGGGATGCCATAAACATAGGCAGATGGCGTCTGGTTCAAAATGCGTGTGTCGCGTGACCTCTCCGACATCTTTCTCCTTCTTCTCCTCAATTAAGTTAAAAATGCCACAAGGGCGTAAGAATTAGTAAAGCGGAAGCATAATGCTGGAAAAAACGTCTGGCAAAAATGTACACAAGCAAAGATTAACTGGTAAACTAATTGACTATGGAAACCTAAATCAGTGAACAAAAGTTGTAGTGCGCATGTGACAGTATCTTACCTCACCCGCTCTCCTCGATTGACTGTGCAGATACAAGCGTCGCGCGGACCTACCATGGCTGCCCACGGGGTTCACATAAGCGGAAGTGCTATGCACGCCAAGTGAAATATTTAATTGGTAAAAACAAAATGGCACATATTTAATATTGTGTTACATTTCTATAGTCTTCTTACGAATTTTAGTATTATTTTAATGTCTCTTTGTAATGGCGTTCATGCCAGAATAGTAAGTGTTCTTAATCTCGGCGCCACGGGCACTTGGAATATTGATAACCAAATAATTGAAATTTGTACAAACACTTTAAAACATTTAAAGACATATTAAACACTGTAAAGACAATATAACACATTTCACCCTGAGATTTACATTTATAGGAAAGTTCAAATTATCGGCCTCTTTGCGCATGTGTGGAACATGTGACATGTGAGCGCCGTCATGGGCTCTAGCTCCGCTGGCTGTTAGCAGGCGTCAAACGACCCCTCTCTCGAAGGCCAAGGCGGTGCGAACAACGCATCATTGCTCTGGCGGGCTCAGCCCAGCTGGTTGCCGATCAAAGCCAAAGAAAACTTGGTCTCGGAGGTCGTCGGTGTTTGCAGAGGGTGGGAGTGTAGACAGGAACAACAATGTGGGTACATGGTGGTGATTCGGCTCGCCTCTTGCAAGTGCTGTATTGCGCTTTGTTGACACTTGACGTTACACTCACTGCCATACTAGTTTCCCCAAACCCTTTCAAACTCTCTTGCCCTACTAGGCTCTCCCCTGTGGGAACTGAAAAGCCCCTAAAAGGCGTCTCGCCTTCACATGTGGTATCAAGGTTTGCGTTTACACTTTGGTTACAACTAAATTCAACTGTGCCCTGGGAAACCCCTTAAAACTCAACTCATTGGTGCTGGTTGTGTTGAAATTTAAGTATTTACTTGGAAACCCCTTAAACTCGCTCTGATTCGTTGTTTTTTTACCTGTATTAACAGAGAAACCCAGAAACTGTGTTGTGGTTCTACTTGTTTCCACCTCCTCACTACTAGGTGTTGAGTGTTCAGTCGGTGCAAAACCCTTAAATATCAGTTCACTACTTTGGCTGGGTGTTCCCGTGTTAGTGTTGTTCTCAGTGTACGTGTTGTTCTTCTGTGAACTCCCTGGTGAAATTCTCTGAGCTCTCTTCGGTGCTGGGCGTAACGTTGTCTCCTTGCCTCTCTTCCTTGCAGGCGGTCAGGCTATCCGCAGGTCCTCACGGTGCTGTTTCGTGATACGTCTGGGTCCCAACTTCACTAGATACGTGGAATTTCCCATCTTTTCCACTACTCTCACTGGTCCTGCCCATCTAGGTGCCAGTCCATCACAGTATTGCTTCGCCCCGGCCGATAACGGGTTTTCTTGTACATACACGTACATCCCCGGTACAAGTTCGGGTGGCGGCCTCTTGCTATCTGCTACCCACACATTACAATAGACGAGCTGGTTCACCCTGGCTTCTTAATGTACTTGCACCTGGTGTTTGGCGATTTGTTCGGGTGATCTGGGCAGGTTTTCGCGGTGTGCTCCGGGGGCACGGAGTTCGCGACCTTGTACCATCTCGGTGGGTGTTTTGCCGATTGCCACATTAACTCTATTCTGTAGGCAAAACATCACCTCTAGGATCAATTCGGCCCACCTAGTATGGTCCTCGCCTAACCGGACATGTAATTGGATTTTTATGTCCTGGTTTCGTCTCTTGGTTGGGTTAGCCCTGGGATAGAAGGTTGGGGTAGTACGGTGTTCTGTTCCCCACCTGGTACATTACTCACTCCATTTTCGCCCTACAAACTGTGTTCCATTGTCTGTCAACAAATATTCGGGGTGTCCCCACCTCTGGGAAAACTTGTTCTGCATTATTTGTGCCACGGTGTGCGCATGAATATTGCTGACTGGAAATGCTTCAGTCCAACGGGTAAACAAATCCGTGGCAACAACAAGAAATCTTTTCCCAGTTTTCGTATGTGGGTACGAGCCCATGATGTCGTTAGCTACGGTTTTGATGGCTCGGTTGGCAGCCTTGGCTGTTGTGGAGTGTCGCCGTCTGCTCTCCGCGGCTTATGGGTGTTACACATGACACAGCTCTGTACATATTTCCTGACATCTCCCTGAATCCCTGGCCAGTGGAAACATTTCTGCACGTTCCTTCGTGTCTGCTCGGATCCCGGATGTCCCGTGTTCCAAACTGTCGTGTGCATATTTTAACACAAGTTCCCATTTCTCTCTCGTACATACGACCACTATCACGCACAGTTACCAGATGGTTTGGTTTGTATTTCCCTGTCCACTACCCTCCAGTGTTAGCATGTGGCACAGTGTTGTCGGCTTTGCGCGGCATCTGGGGAATTTTCTTGTGCGGTGTGTACTTCTTTTAACACGTCACGTACATTCAACGAAACAAGTTTGCCAGGTGGTGTGGCAACAATGTTTTGTATAACGAGGGTTTGTGTTTCTGCAGTTGGTACTGCACAGCACTGCGGTAGCGCCTCTTCCCACTCCGCATCATCAGTTGCCGTTAGATTAGGGCAAGGATTCCTGAACAAGGAATCCGCCAGCTCGTTGGTTTTTCCCGCCACGTATTCTACCTTGAAATTGTACTCCTGCAGTAACAGCGCCCAGCGGGCAGGTTTTCTTTTCCCGTCATGCATTCCCTCTAACCATACAAGACATCAGTTGTCAGTTTTGAGTGTGAACTGCCTTCCTTGCACGTATGGCTGGTACTTCCACAATGCCTGTACAATGGCCAAACATTCTTGTTCGTTAACGTGATATTTACGTTCCTCGTCTCCAAACTTTGCACTGTGATACCTGATTATATGTTTTTCCTAGTGTGTTCCCTCCTGATACAGCATGGCCACAATTCCTTCTTGACTGGCATCTGTTTGTACGACAATAGATAATTCTGGGTTGAATCTAGATAGCAGATTACAGTTGTGAAATGCAATTTTAATGTCTTGAAATGCTCGATCAGCTTGGCACTAAAATACTGTAAAAAAGGTGCGAGAATTATGCATGTGGAGCTGTGATGGGTGAGTTATCGCTTGCAGGGCAGTGCTTCTGCCCTGCAAGCGATTAAGCGACAGTGGGAAATGTTGTGTAGGCCAGGCAACTGATTGCAGGACAATGCTGCGTAGGCCGAGGAACTGATTGCAGGCTGAGCGGCTATACTTACGTTGCGTGGTCAGATTTTCCGGTCATTTTCATGCAATCAGTTATCATATAACAGGATATTTTTACATTATGGTGGTTCAAACACAATTTAAAAGCAATTTTAGAGCAATTTACCGGAGATCAAAATTGGTCTAATTCTGTGACAGCAAGAACACTCTTATAGCGAGAATTGAACCTGGAACCGTGACATCTCGCTATAACGGGACTCTACTGTACTATTTTGCAAGGAACACAGGGAGTTTACAGAATCCAACCTGTTAAAATACAAGCTGTTGGTCAATCTCCCACATATGCTTTATCAAGATAACAATCCGAAGAGAAGGACGAAGATCACGAAAAAAACTACATTCTCGCAAACCTCTTCAGTAGCCTAGCACTGAAAAGTGGGGAAGATAGACAGTGACAACATCTGCTACGTGTTTTGGGACTACCCAAACAAACTGGTGGATAGAATATGATTACTGGTTGCTTCGCAAAGGATTGGAAATTACTAGCACACCAACAAGATTATATCCATCATCGAAGAACTGAAGGAGGAAGGCTACATACAATGAGTCTTGTTGGGAATCACCCATGACTTGCATGCTGCAGCCAGGCCTAACTACCATCTTCATAAGGACATAATTTGTGGGATGAAAGACCTATTTTAAGCTGACTGTATGCTCGGGTCAACAAGGGCTACAAATACATGTTGACAGTCATCAATGTCTATAGCAAATTCGCATGGGCCAGGCTAGTCAAGTTAAAGAATGCACTTGATATCACCAAAGTCATGGCGGATGTGTTGCATGAAGGACGCATCCCGAATAATTTGCAAACTGACCAGGGCAAGGAATTTTACAATGCAAAGTTCAAGGCCCTGATGAAGAAACATCACATAAATCATCATTCCACGTACAGCAATCTCAAAGCACCTATCGTTAAGAGGTTCAGCAGGACTCTGAATTGCAAGATGTGGAAGCATTTTGCGGCAAATGGCAGCTACAAGTGGTTTGAGCTATTGTTGAGACTCGACTGCAAGCCTAAAGCCAAAATTGATGACAACTTGGTGTGCATCTCCAAAGAGAAAGGCATCTTTGAGAAAGGGTTCAGAGTGAATTAGAGCCCGGAACTGTTTTGTGTACGGTGTATATGCAACTACGCTCCAAGGACCTATTATCTCGAATATCTGATCAACGTACCCATTCTTGGTGGTTTCTACACCGAGTAGATTCAGCTTATGAAGTTTCCAGATGTGTATTTGGTCGGGAAGGTGCTGAAACTATGTAATGGAAGGGCCTATGTCAAGTGGTGGGGTTTCCCTGCCCACTACAATTCCTGGGTCGCTGAAGAGGACATTAAAAGGTGAACTTGCTGTACAAGAGGAATATGTGTAAAACTTTTATTCCTCATGTTGTACATTACCAAATAAGTAGGTTTTTTTAAAATATATGTTTTATTTATTAAAAATACCTGCATTTATATAAAAAAAATTTAATAAAAAATTAATTATGAGGAAAATAAAAAAAAAATTAAATATGTCAATTTACGTACTTTGCAGGGAGTATCATTGCCATTTGGAACGCCTTGATAGTACTCTTGCCAACTGTAAGTTATCTCTGGCGGCTGATGCTTGAAACATGAGTTACAAACACTATCTAGTGTCTAACTCTGGAAAAAATATATGTGTTAAAGGTATAATTTAGTGGCCACTGGGTAGATATAATTGATTGGTATGGGCAAAGGGATTATTTGTTACATAAGGCCAATGTTTAATTTGGGGAGAGGAGGATGGTGGTAAGGGACAGGGGTGTTTGTTGGTTAGGATTCTAGGGTGGGGTAATAGTATATGTTCCTCGATTTTTAGATTTTTTAAAAAATTTTATGACTGATGATGGAGGTAAGGTGAGTGGGTTGTTGGTTTGTGTGTGTGAGCTCAGTGTTGTATGTTCCTTGATTTTTAGAATTTTGTTATATTTTTTATTATAGGGAGGATTGGCGTGAAGGGGGGATGGGGGGGGGTTGTGGTGCATGTGTGAGCTTAATGTTATACGTTCACAGATTTTTAAAATTATTGTTTTTATTGTTTGTAATTTTTTATAATTTTATGGGTGGGTGGTGGTGAGGAGTGTTGCAATGCATAAACCTCATTTAAAATCTTACTTCCCCACCTATCTCGGTGGCCAAGTGATCTAAGGCGGCATCCATGTTGGCGACCCAAGGTCCGGCAGTTCGATAGCTCTCTACTCCGGACAATATTTTGAGCTCTGCGAAAATTAAATAAAAAATGCAACACCCCTAGCAGTGAACTCCAGAACCAACATGGTGGGCAGAATCAATATGACAAGCAGAAACAAGATGGCGGGTGGAAAGAAAATGGCAGACAGAAACAAGATGGCAAGCAAAAAAAGATGGCTACCAAAGGTCAAGTTAAGGTCACACAAGATGGTGGCAGTGATGTCATCCAAGATGGTGGAATCCAAGATGGTAGACAGCACCTCAGCCCTTGCCCCTAAACCGCTGTTCAGTTTTGTGGCAAATGATTACCTCATTCGTAATTTAACTGCAGTCTCAGTCACCATTTTTGTATGTGTACATAGGATGTACTGTATATGTATTATAGTGCTACTGTACCTATAAGACATTTTACCAACTGGAAAAGCCAAATTACTAATTGAGGTATTTTTTTATTTAAAGAAAACTTAAGTGAACCGGAGTGGAGAGGTTTGGGCGGCTCATTTCAAGGTCTTGAAGCCGATGATGGTAAGCGAGGTTAGTTATGGAGCAGCACTGGAATGCAAGGGTGGAGGAAATGGTAGATCCCCGTGAAAACCAGTCAACCAGTGGCATCATCTGGCACAATTTTCACTTGCGAAAATTTGGTTGACCCTGCCAGGAATTAGTCTGACCACTACACCACCACGGCCTCAAAACATAAGTTTTGTGTCTTTTCTTTTAGGTGATTTCAATTTATCATCACACAGATATTTATGATGGAGAGCCCCTTAACTTTGAGATGGTTCTACACCGATACAAGAAATTTGTTTCCCAAAACCCATCAGCAGAGATGGCACAAAGACCTGTGCTGCTGAAAGCTTTTGAACACTTAAAGGTCAGTGAATTCAGTCACAAGTAAGAATGTATTTATTACAGTTGGTAGTTCTTGGTTCCTTCAATTGTCATGTTTGAAAACCAAACCCAACAACTAAACTTATAATCTAGGTTTAATTAGGCCTGGTACAGTTACACGTTTCTCAAAAAAAAATTACACAAAAAACTGGTTTCTTTTTCAAAAGAAACTCTCTGCCGACATTGTTGAATGATTTTGTTTACAACTCTAACAATATTTTTTACGAATTTGGTCCTGAGGCAGTAATTACTTGTCAGTCATGGCAAAATGGAATATTCATGAACACCCGGGAAAGAACTGTGTTGAGGGAAATGGTTATTCATTTTGTTGTGCAAAAAAAAAAAAGAAGAGGGTATGATATTGAATGAACTTGTGATAATTGTCAATGTTAGGACACAAAAGTTAATTATTGTTAGAGAAGGTGGACTGTTTGGTTTTATGTATCTTATAAATTTTGGAGATGTACATACTAGCATTAAGTCAAATGTTTGTAACCAAAATCACTTGATACCTATATTTTATTTTTATGTTTAATGAAATAACAATATAGTGACTTTTGAGCCAAAAACTGGTAACATTACCATAAACAGTGTTAAACAACATAAATCAGCTGTAGACTTTCCAAGGAATTAGATTATTAAGTACTAGTATCCAATTTTTGTAGTGGCATAAAAAAAGATGCTGGTTACATGTCTTGGTTTGTGTTAATTACGTTGCAGAGTCTGGAAGTGATTGCCCCCATCAGCAACACCAGTCGAGAGGTGCTGAAGGAGTACCAACTACACAGGTTCCTAGTTACGCAAGATCAGGTGAAGCAAGCTGTCAAAATGATGGAAGCCAAGCTGCCAACAGAAGTCCAACAGTGGGCTCTTAGCAGCAATCACTAAAGGTAAGGAATATGGTCAGTGTCTATATGCGGTATCTGTCTGGGCAGAGAACTTTTCTTCAACTTTGTTTAAAATTTACGTGTCACCTCTGTGGATATAACTAATCATCAATGCCAAATTTCCTTACATTTGCTGCAGATGATGAGGCATTTATAAGGAACTTCAGTTTTTAAAGACATTTCAAGCAATAAATATTTTAGTAATTTTTTTAACAGTGCAGTGAAACAAGAAGGGTGCCAAAATTTTGTAAATACTTCTTTCCTGCACTTAATGAGGACATCAAGTTTATCTTGCACTCACGTTTTGTTTTGGTGCATGACTGGCTGGGCGTGGTTCTACACGCTGCTGTTGGGTTCGAACCAATGACTGGGTTGGTTAAGTATAAATTCTAATATGGAGAAATAGGTTTTAACACTAGTGCAAGCCTGCTGTTTTAATGGATTTGATCTGTTTTAATGGATTTTTAACTCTGGGAAAATCTCAGTGAAATAATTCTAATATATACCACTGAGGTGTACAAAATAATTTCTTGCGATCTTTTATATTTTGACTATGTTGTATATTTGAGGCACCATAACTAATGTTTAAATAGCATGTAAAATTTATCTAAACAATTATTGCGTGTAAAAAAAACTATACTGTGCAAAGATAGGTAAACAAGTCTCACCCAAAGCCCTTAAAGTGCAGTAAGACCACTGCATGTTTACCTCCATTTACGCAAATATATTAAGTTCAAAACTGTGAAATTTTTATCTCCATAACAAATATCCATGTCAGTTATTAATACATAAGTTACACAAGTGTCATCGACAAAACATTCAGTCGTATTTCACTTTAAAATAGTGATAAGTTGATAAACGTAAAAAGTAAGCAAACTTTTTCCATGTGCCAATATATTGTGCAAGCACACATCACTTTACTCAAAATGGCTGCTGCATACATGCGACACTAGCGCCCGCTGCGATGTGTGTCAGTTTCACTGATGCCTTTCTTTGAAAGATTCTTGCAACAGAGGTGAATAATTAAGCAAAATAGGTATTTTGGCCATACACCATTGCTTCAATAGCGTATGTCCAAAATATTTTACTTAATTATTCACTGGTGTGGGTACAGAGTTATCTACATATTTCTGTTTGTGGCTGTATCACATGCAAAGGCCAAGGTCAGTATTGAAAAGAATCTGTACCACGCATTGTCATTTTTGCGAACAAAATCCGAACTTAGTAACAGTGTTTTGCATTTGGCATTCATATCACAATGGAGAGGAAACAAAAATTATCGCTGATATGGTCGTGTAAACATAAGTATAAGTGTGAGTGGAGAAAAGTATTACCATGGTTTATATTCCAAGCAAAATCAATTACATCAAATATGTAAATGTCCTTCATATTCACTTTTTTTCTTGTAATTTCCTATTTTTTTAATTCCAATGATTTTACAGGAGGATTTGACCCAATGATTCCAGGATTTTACAGGATTTTTATATACATGAACCAGGATTTCAGCTTCAACGCTGGTGGCATTCATGCACTAGTGGTTTTAAAGTAGCTGTAGTAGAGGTTTTTTATTATATTGGGATGTCAGTATCGCGAGGTACATGGATAACGCAGGGATCTTAATGCCTGGTAGGTGCCGTGCCTATGTATAAGACTGGCCTGTTAGGCTGTCTGGTGGGGACTGAATCCACAGCTGTGGGTATATAAATTATTATTTTGTTTAATAAGCACCTGATTTTCACACCAGAGTTGATTAAACACAGAACTTACAGAAACAATTTTGATGCAATAGTTTAGTTTTGTGTGATTGAAATTGGTCAATACATTTTTAAGTCACTGTGAGCACAGTGAATCTAAGAGTCCTTTCTCGGACAACATAAGGACTCATAAATTTGGGGGTTTGACTGTAATTAGTTTATCATTAATAATGCTGAATGGATAGAATAATTACTAGGGGTGTGCAGGAATGGATATTTTGTGTTCAGGAATTTTCGGGAGGGAAAAATTTTTTCCCTTGGGAAACGGCGGGATCGGGAAGAATATCATGTGTCAAAATTATAACTAGGTATATTGACAATTCATAAAAAAAAAAAAAATCTTTTTTTAATGCAAGATGTTGGTTCAAGTGTCTCAGCAGCCCAGACGTGCTCACATTTTAACATTTTCCTGCAAGATACACATCTAGCCAATGATTTGCTCTCTGGCAGACATTCGTAGAATTTCCACACACCCAATTTTTTAATGTTTACCGACTTATCTGAGTTTTCCAGTTACAACCGAACTACTACAATAAAAACGTAAAGAAAGTAAGTTCAAGTAAACAATATGCGAGAAAAAAACGTAAATAAATTTCTCGCAATAGATAAGTTAAACAAGTACACTTTGATTGGAGACACGTGAAAAAAGTTTGCACCTCAAAGAGTAAGGATTTATTTAATTTGTTCTATAGTTTTTCTGGATAACCATAGTTGAAAACGTACGTTACGGGATGCAACATTCAGTATGTCTATCTTTGACTAAGCAAAATGTAAATATCGCATTAATGGCATTTATGTTAAGGTTGTATTTAATTTTTACGAGAGCAGAACTAATTTATTTAGCATTGTATTTAATAAATGTGTTTGTAATTGATTTGATAAAGTGGAGAATTCCTTCGTGTTTTTTTATCACTTATATGATCATTCATCGATGTTAAATTATTAATCATAATACTGACTTTCGGTTAGCGCGATCTTACATAGCATGCGTGTGAACAATAAAAAGTTACGTAAAGTTTATAAAAATATATCAACACAAAGACGGAAAACAAATAGCGTACCTTAATAGTGTTTACATAAATGTGCAAACGATTTAGAATAAAGATTTTTTGGAAAAAATGTAAATCTGCAATTATATAAATAATGAGTTTATTAGATAGTAATGCAATGGAAAATACTAATTAAAGTTTCGAGAATACACACAAGAATTAGTTAAGCTTGACAGGAAGAGAAATATTGTTTTTTCTGCTCATAGGAAACATCATCGTTAAGACTGTGCATTAAACACCATTTCCCCGAAAATTTTGGGAGTCTGCTAATTCTTGCCCGACATTTCGGGAAAACCATTTTCCCGACTTTTTTCCTAAAGGTTTGGGATCCCGCACATCCCTAATAATTACATATTAGCTGTTCATGGTAAAGCAATTTTACGAGCGCATCTGAGAAACATGCTGCTCAACTCGCTGCGGCCATTGTAACACCGCGAACTATGCAACAGCACACAGCAGTGATAGGCTACTGGCACCAGCTAGTGTGTGGAGCAAGTCAGATCATCTGATCTTCAGCAGCCAAGAGGTTATTTGCCTGGTATAACGTGTGGCTGTAGTTTCTTGAATGTATGTTCAGTTGTTTATTAAGTTTTAGCTGACATAAGGAAGTATATTTACACTGAAATTAGGTAACAAATCACATTGTTTTGAAAGCATTTCACACACAAAACATGTGCCTATAGTCCATTCGTCAAGAAGCAAGAGTTGGTATTTGTACACATGAGCGCGTGATACCATAGTGAGCAGCAAGAGGTGTACAAGCCACAAGCCAGCGGGCGTTGCTGCAGTGTCTCCTATGCTGTATTGGTGGCCGGGCGCACAATTGTCTGTATTGTGTTAGTCTGACTGAAGGTGTGGCTTTAAATGTGTTGTTCTGTTACGTGCGAACGTAAGTAGCTCTACACTGAATGATGTTATGTTCCATACTCTGTTCTGTACCAAGTAATAACAATATAATGCTCTGTGTTTTACACTAGATTGATGTACGTGTGAATAGTGATAGCATCCTCTACGGAGACGGCGAGCGATACCGACAGGGCTGGTTTAAGTCCGGCCAAGAAGCAACCAAAGAGGAGGGAGCTCAGTTCATTGGAAAAACACATGGTTCTTAATGTGTATAAAGTCGAGATCGAACAGAATCCAGGCATGCATATAGATGATGCCCTTTAAAAAGCAGCATGTTCTACTGTAGTAAGTCCTGCAACTGTTTATCATGTGATAAGTGAGTATAAATCCACGCGTACCTTGAAGTTACCGAAGAAACAAAAACAACGCCGGAAGTTTATGGAAAGTGTTGACGGGTTCGACAAGGATGCGATACGGAGGAAGGTACACTGGTTTTACTTCCGTAACGAACTGCCAACTGTCGATAAAGCTCTTGCTGTTGTGAATGACGACCCCGATTTGCCTGCTTTTCGGAGAACCACATTTTACCATTTATTGAAGGAACTGCACTTCGAATATATTAGACGTGGGCCAGACAGCATGCTGATAGACAGGAATGATATGATTCTATGGAGGCGATGTTATTTGCATTCCATTAAACAACTGAGGGGTGAACGATGATCAATTTACTACCTTGATGAAACGTGGTTAAATGCAGAACACACACGAAACAGCGTCTGGGTGGATGCCACTATTACGTCATCCAAACAGGCATTTCTGTCTGGACTATTGACCGGTAATAAAGGCCCTTCAGGCAAAGGTAAACGCTTCATAATAATGCACATTGGGAGCAAGTTAGGCTTTGTGGAAAGGGGTTTGTGGGTGTTTGGGTCCAAAAGGTCTGGAGATTATCACGAGGAGATGTGTGTTGATTCCTTTGAGAAGTGGTTCAAAGGTACACTTCCTCAACTTGAAGATAATGCTGTTATTGTGCTTGATAACGCGCCATACCACTCCCGTAAGAAGGAAAGAATTCCCAATGCAAATACTAAGAAGCAGGATATACAGGACTGGCTAACAGCAAGGAATATTGATTTCGAAGATGGCATGTTAAAGAAGGAATTGCTCAACATTGTTAACCAACACGAGTTAATATATAATTCGTATGCAGTTGATGAAATGGCTAGGAATGTTGAATCCTATAGAACGGGTTTGGACTCGAATTAAAGGATTTGTTGCAGCGAAGAATAGGTCATACATGTTGTCGGACATTAAAGTACTTCTGAAAGAAGCAATACAAACAGTGACCCAAGATGTGTGGAACAAATGTGTATGCCATGTGGTCAAAAAGGTTGAAAGTGAAATGTGGAAACTGGATAACGTTATAGACGAGGAGGAGGATACTTTCATAATAAACCTTAGTGATGACAGTTCCAGTTCATCTGATTGAACGCGGTTGGTGTTGTGTGTGTGGTAATTTGCCATATGCATAATGATGTTTAAAGTTCATTTACGTCATTAATATGTTTGTGTACCTCATAAATGTCGGTGTTCTGTTCATGAATAACCAGTATGTTTCTTGTTCCTTTTTTTGTTTGCTTGTCATTTCACATGTTACCGTTGGCGTAAATAAATAGCACAACAGAGTGTGTTATTACTAACCGAGTTGATGTTTCTGTACTCCTACGATGTGGTGGGGCCACAATGGTGTGGTGGTCAGATTACTCGCCTGGGAATTGTACCGGACGATGCCGCTGGTAGGTGGGTTTTCCCAGGGACCTCCCATTTTCCCCCTTCTTTGCATTCTGGCGCTGATCCATACTCGTCTCACTTCACCCCCATCGGCTCTCATGACCATGCTGTAACGATCCTCTCAGATCTCTCCACTCTACTCGTACCATACGGTCATGATATTACATAGTTGTCTACTTGAGATATACACTAACAGTTTCGCCTACCTTTGCATATCCATTCATGTAGTTCTCCGCCCGTGCGCCGACATTCCGGACACCCCTGAGTACAGGCCGCAATCACTGCATGTTTTCAGTGTCATAGCTTACCTTTGATCACATGCACTTGCTTCATGCCCTCTCACTTTAACGCAAATACACAGTAGGTGTTATACACAGTCAAATCACATTATTATGACCAGCTAGAAGTGTCATCTGCAGGGTTTAGCCCGTGATGTATGGCCCGTGATGTGGACTGGTGAAGCAGGTGTATAATGCGATGCACAGACTGACTGTACACATTGTGCTTCCTGCTGTTATGGGTAAGGGAAGTAAGTGATTTAAGTGAGTTACAAAAAAGGGGGTGATCATCTGCTTTTGCACCAAGGAGGCATGGGGACTGGACCGCTGGTGATAGGTAGTTGTCTCCGAGTTACGTTTTCAACTGTATAGAACGGATGGACGTCAGCATGTCCGGCGAGAAATGTCAGAGAACCGACACCCTGCATCCATTGCTGGATGAACACAAGTGGGGGTAGTGTTATGTTCTACAGCTACACCATGTCTGCCTTTTGATGTGCTAAATGGCAAAATAAGTCAACATTTTATCTACAAGCATCTTTTGCCTGTGATGGAGGTAATTTAGTCTACGTTCAAATTTTCTGGGGATTTGTGCATGTGAGAGAAAATGCTTACCCTGACAGTACAGGTATACAACCAGCAAAAATATTCTACTTTCAGGTGCCTCAGGTGATTATAAAGAGAAATTGTGTTTTATGAAAATAAAACAACTAGTATACACAAACCAATGGCGATATTATACCTAAAGACACTAATTAACAGATACAGTGAAACCCTGTTAAGATGTTTTCACTTAAGAAGTTTTCCTGCCTAATAAGTTGTATGATTGTGCCCCTTGTTTATCTGCATATGTGTAATTTGATCCTTTTAATGTTTCCTGGTTAGTAAGCATTATTTTTTCAGTTCCTATCAGAAATTTTTCAATAGAGTTTTACTGCATTTATAAAACTTTTAATAACATTTATTACTCGTGTGTTTATTTGGTAAATACAATAATCTGTAATTTTTCAAGCAGTGAAATGTAAACATTGTGTTTGAAAAGTAAAGCTCATGGTAATGTTTATATTCCGATGTGGGGAAAGATACAGATAAGCTGAGAATATGAATTAAATTAATCAGGATTTTAAATAAATAATAAAAAAAACTCACTTTACGATACACAACCCATACAAAATAAAGTCATATACATACAATGTCACCATACTTGCTTGTTATTTTTTACTCCCTGTACTCTGCAAAATATACATCACAGTGCATTTCATCTCAACTATTTTATTTTCACTATTTCACTGACATATTGTGCTCAAAGACAAAGTGTAAGTAGTAATCATATTTTCAATTTGAAGATTGTGTATTCTCATGCACTGCACAAGGTTGCAGTGTGCAAGCCTTTTAGAAAAACAATGGGGTGGGTTGTGTCATCTACGCGGCTGTAGGTATTTTTACGTGACGTCTATGGGTGGTGAGAGGGAAAAAAAAGACTGTGATGATGCAGTTGCCACGTCCACATTTTGCTGCTGCGTAGAATTGTCAACTTCTTCATATAAATCCAGAATGAATTGAGGTAGCTGAGTCATCTCTTCAGTGTTAGATTTGCCTTGTTGATCACTATTCATGCTGTTAATATCATTAGTTTCCTTTTCACCTAACTCGTAATATTAAACTATTTTTGTTTGCAATCTGAAAAGAAAATGATTATTGGTTAGAAAGTCACTATGTGTGTTTATTTTTATTTACTCTTTTCTTATGCACAAACTGACACCAGAATTTCTCCGATCAGACAAGCAGTTTGAGCGCTACAGCGGTCTCAAGCATACTAAACCCCTCAAAATCAGAGGTTCGCAGCGCGGCTCTCACTGCGGCCTAATGACGTCAGAACAATAAGTTTGTGTGTAAAGCATGAGGTCAAAGGACTGACCTGTACCATTGTACATTTACATTTAACGTATTGCTCATTCTTAAGGAGTAATTGCCATGGACTCGAGAGCAGAATTTCGTGACGCTCACTTTCTGAACACAAGGGGCAGAGTTGTATGATGTTGTCACGTTAAAACAAAAGCAGATGATCAAAATACTCTTCCTCAAGTGGACTTGAACAGCGGTGTCATGAGCTGGCGGTTGCATTGGGATGGAACAAGACTTTTTTCGACCATGTAATTTCTATGTCAAAGTGCTTACATAAACAGTAACTACTTAGTTGGGACTAGCTATTTGTTAATAGCATGTAAATTTGTGTTTATCCAAATGTCTCTGTACCAGAAGTTAGCTGTACTATTCATGCCTAACTTTATTACATTACAACTTTCTCTTATTTTATAATTGTACTTAATCTAGCCAAGCAAATCTTGGAGGAAGGTCAGTGCCTTTTCCCAGAGAGTTCAAACATGGAAAAGTATTTTCTTTCTGTTTGCCAATTATATTGTCTGTTGCAGTAGAAAATTTTTTAGTTCCCAGGCTCTCGTAGTAATTTTCAACCATGTATGCCTCATGACCTGAAATCAGAAGTATATCACATAAAATTTATAAGGTAGAAAATACAAAAAAACTGTACACATTTTAGAATATTTCAAAATACTACATTTACATCCTACACTATCCAAACAGTGCTCCATTATTTTTGATAAATCCTTTAAAAACACATAAAAAGGATTAAGAATACTTTACATATACAGATATACAAATAAAAAATATCTAAAACTGGTATTTTTTATAATCCTACAATTCTAGATTAACAACCTTAAAATTGTGACCTCTCAACATTGTCACAGTCACCTTGACATAGCATAAAATCTCAAAACAATTTAATGAAATTTGTAAGAATTTGATGGATTGAAAAGAAATGATGTTCTGAACACTTTACTTGGGTAATTTGGAAACTTTGAAAATGCAAGCATTTATGACATTCTCCTGGTAAACATGTCTTTTGATAGCTGATGTGATGGTTGAATGTACTATCAAATTCTCTAAACATTTTCAGAAACAAAGGCTGAAATGTACAAAAAATTAATTTTTTCCCAGCCTTAATTTACCTTTAAAACATAACACTGGCAACATTTCTTTGTCACTAACTTAGGCCTTAAAAGTGTCTGACAAATAGTGAAATTTTCTCAACTATGTGTAATTTTTGTTTCTGCAAAGTTGTAAAAAAACTTGCCTGTAAAACTCTACATTTTAACATTACTTTTGACATTATGATTTCCATTGGTTTGCTATCAAAACCCAACTACAGAAAACATAATGACAACAAGGTCATTCCTACTTTTGCGGCCTGAAGGGCCCTACATATTGAATTCAAATACTTAGCTGTATTTCCGGATCAGTCCCCAGCAGCTGAAGTCTCTCTGATGACCAAAGCTGCTGCTGGGGTATTTATACTTAACTCTAAAAAGGGTTACGTCAAGTAGAGGAGGCTATGTCTAAATCTTAGCCAAAGAGACATCATGGCACATTTCCGATAACTTTAAATTCTCAGAACTAAACACTCTGAGTGCAATCTTTTTAGTATTAAAAATGTGTCGTGTGCTACCTATATGCACAGCAACATGAGCGCTCCACTGTGAGCCAGGTGGGAACTACAGTAGCCGCCATGCTATAGTCTAGCTGCCTTGCTGCTCTGTTCACCCGCGGTCGCACTCCACTAACAAACTGTACGTGACATCACGTAATCGTTCACGTTCGTCCATATCATATTGCTAGTCCACATAAGGTAAGAAATATTCAGTCTTTAATAAACTTTAAGTCCAGTGTATGTGATTTTAGCTATAAATGCAGTGAATAATTTCTTGTGTCATATACATGTAGCGGCCGGCAGGCTGACAGCTAGTGTGGCGTTGAAATTTTCAAGCGAGGCCAATCAAGTAGGGGCGCATGGAAGTATTGCGTTACATAGGAGACACCCAATGTCTCATATGCTGCTCCTAAGGATCACGTCCTCTGAAGAAAAGCCCCAGGACAGAGTAGCCAGGTGTCCATCCAAAATGGCCAGTTTTGGGTCAACCCCAGACAACCTTCTCTCTAGGATCACTGTAAATCACTCTCCTCAGGCCTCAAAGCTCGATACGAACCCAAATCCATATGACACAACCCTGCAAGCTACATCCACAGCAGCAACAAACAAAAGTCCAATTTCTCATCATCCTCCTCATGAGAGTCAAAGAATGACCCATCATACCAACCTTGAGTCCCTATATTGAAATCCCTACTTGCTTAATGTTGATGATAAACCGATAACACATATCTTACAAAATTTTAGTCAAGGAATGACTAACAAAACATCTTAAGGTCTAAGTGTGGATGAAAACCCTAATGATAAATGAGCATGACCTGAGAAAAAATCTTCGGTGCTGGAGACCAACACAGACAGGAAGATTTCCCATAAAATCTAATAACTAACAATATGACACAAGATGATACATAATGATACAAAAATGCATTAACCTTAACACACAACAAATGACCCTAACACATAACAAATTCAAATATTATATAACCTACAAAATAGAACAGTCCTTGTCCAAATTAGACTAACTTCAGTTGGGAAAGATACGCTTTGGCGACATTCTTAGAATCCCCAACATCCTCAATTACCACAGTTACTGGTGTTAGAAACTTACAAACTGAAAAAGGACCAACATATTTGGGAGCCAACTTTGAGCTGAATTCAGCAGCCTTGTGGCTAAGGTAATGTGTCTCCGACATTACTTTATTCCTCACCTTAAATTAAATAGGACCTGGATTTTTACTATGGTGAGAAGCCAGTTTTGAATGATACCATTTTAAATTCTGTGTATCTTCGTCCCATATAATCTCAAGATCTTTTATCTGCTTCACAGTGTCCCAAACAAGATCCTGCAATCCCCATGCATTAATAAGAGGATGCATCAGCTTTCTGCCAAAAAATATGTTTGAAGGCACCTTCTTCGTGGTGTTGCTCACAACATTATTGATGACTAGATTTAACTGGTATAAACCCACATCCCATTCCTTATGATTCTCCATTTGAAACGACCGTAATGTGATCTTGAGGTTCCGGTAATACCTCTCTACCAGATTCGCCTTCGGAAAATAATTGAACTTCTAGAACTTTTTCGAATGAAAAGATGCCTATGAAGGTAGTAAAAAGCTTTTATCTCTGCATGCTGACGTAACTTTAACTACGTCTTCAGGAAAAGAAAGCACATGACAGATAAACACTCTAACATGGCCGAAACTTCAAATACTGATAAGATATTCCTATTCCTCGAAAAACAAAAGAAAATTAACCAAATGTCCATTTAAATTATTATTAATAACTCGCATCATTACACAGTTATGCATGCACTACATATGAAATGCTGCACCCTGTTTACATACACTTTTGAATCCTATTAAAATCGTACTGATAGAAAGTTTTAGAGGTTGGTAGGTATATGATGGCAATGTGTACCATATTTACCTACGTATGACTCGCACCTCTTTTCCTTTAAGTTAGAGTCAAAAACCGAGGTGCAAGGGATACATGAGATGTGAGTTGTTTATGCACTCTGGTGTAATGGCATGGCTATGGCAGTATCTACCGGCATGTACTTCCATGCACAGTTCCTTTTACGAATTAAGTATGTTTTTTAACACACAAAATCAGCCCTTGTGCTTTCTCATGTATTAACGTTTTAATTAATGTATACCCATGAAAATTAGGCCTGAAAAAGTCTGTGTATCTGTGGCAGAGTCCTTACAATTAAATTTAAAAAAATGATGTTGAGTCGTACAGCAAGCATGTCACTTGATAATGACTGCACAAGTGGACTGGTGATTAATTTAGTTGATGTGAGTTGAGCAGTAAAGATTGCGTTCTTTCACAGTGGAAGAAAAATTAAAAATTTGGATGAACTAGTTTGTCAATGGTAAAGCCATGTCCAGAATCTCAAATTGCCTGTTTGAAACACACTAAATCAGCTGGTGCTGCATTATTTTTTCATAGGGTGTACTTAGTTTTCTCTGTTTTGTATACAATATATGAAAATAGATGGAAAAGAAAATCAAAGTGTGCATTTTTTTTTATTTACTAGTCCAACATACAAAACAGTTAACAGTTTCTTTAAAGCAAATTCCTTTTCTCATGTTTATTTAATTTTCTGTGCACTGAGCTATCTAGCATTCATACATGTATTTCAACTTGGTTTAACAGGAAGGAAACAGAATCTTACCTGGATTGTATCCCATGGTAGGGATCTGTCGCAAGCGCTCTTCACCCGAGAATGGTCTCACAGCCGACATTATGCGACTGATGCCTGCCTGTGTGTGTCGGATGTGGTGTTCCACCAGGTCAGCTCCCAGAAGTTCCTCCATTGGGTCCATGCGGATAGGGACTATCTTGTTCGTGAACTGTAATGCGTGTCACGTCTGTCGTGAAAGAAACAATCCTTTGAGCAGTGATGTAACAACTATGTGGGGTAGGGATATAATCCCTCCCTAACTTTAGTAGTGTGTGCCAGAATAAGAGTAAAGGAGCAGCTGAACTTGTTTTCTTCGCCAAGATGCATTGATATATTGTATACAATCTTTAATGAATTGTTATAAGGTATTACAATAAAACCCCTCCATTACGACCACCTCTCTATTACGACCCAATCCCGAGGAACCGTGATAAGTTTGGGTTGAAAAAGTCGAAAATTTGAGGCACGTCTAAATACAGATACAGCAATCCCTCGCCAACTGCTGTATCTTACTGCAGTTTCAGTTATGAGCGTATTTTATTTTGTAGGCCTTTTCTCCTATCGTGGTACTAGTTTCTATTATCCAGGGTTTTCAGTCTATGGAAAACTAGCCCTTACTGATGTTAGTAGTCGCATATTTCTCACTCTAGTGTCATAGACTTTGACATTTGCTGTCCCAAGCAAAGTGAAGCAATAAATTACTTAATGCCAGAAGGGGACACTGGTGTATTGTCCGTGGAAGCTCGGGGGAAAAAAAGGGGGGGGGGGGAAGTTGCAGGCGCCGGGTCAGTAAGGATTCTTTGTCCTAGTCACAAGCCGCCACCTCTACCTTACCCTCCCTGTCTTTTTTAGCTTCCATTACCCCTCCTCTTTTGCTGTAAAAACAGCGGCACATTACACAGACTAGTTTCTTAATCAGTTTATGTATGATAACTTCAAATGTAATTCAGTGCCCTTTTTTTTAATGATTATTTTTAAGTTTATGTGCACCCACGCCTATGTAATATGCTAATTTTTTATGGTGGGCAATTGTTTTTTTTTTCTTGTGAAGTCAATTTTATGTGTAAAGTGAGCAAATAAAATGTGTCCTTATGTTACCGGTACCATATTATGGCGAATGAGGCTGTGTGCGTGTATAGGCAACGTCAAAAGTTTTTGATGAAAAATTCGGGTTTACAGCACTAAATATTTATATTCCCGTAAACATTGCCGGGCCTCATTGTGCCAGTGCAGAGGCCAATACGCCGCCTACATTTAGTATAAATTCAACACATTGATGTGAATAGCATCTATCAGCTTGTTTTCCCAATGCTGGGCCGCTGTTACGAAGTGAAACAGCCCTGTAATGACGGCAGTTGCAGCGGGCGGGCAGGCCGCCACCACCCATTTTGTAGCGACCGACAGACAGCTGCCCAGTCTGAGGATCTAGGGTCGAGCTTCAGCAGCAAACCGCCACGCCCGTGCCTGGCCACGCTGCAGAGGATCTAGGCGCTCGCCCAGCTACATACACGTTACGGCCAGCGCACACACGTATTGCGCAACGCCACCTAAACTTTTTGATCGCTATGTGCCTCATAGCAATGTATGACCCACGAGACCTGCGTAATAGATCTTTAATAATAACTTTATATTTTAATAATACATAGTCTAATCTTTTCATACACTTTCAATGGCCATGTCATACTGTGTTTAGGCCTTCTTTTTTTACGACAAGGGGTGGTCCAATATGCCTTTCTTGGGTATCAAATTAATCAGGAGACATCCAGCTATTAAAATATACATACATATTTGTATTTAATTTAAAAAGTGGTTTTT
This sequence comes from Dryococelus australis, assembly GCA_029891345.1. Classification (NCBI taxonomy): domain Eukaryota; kingdom Metazoa; phylum Arthropoda; class Insecta; order Phasmatodea; family Phasmatidae; genus Dryococelus; species Dryococelus australis. The sequence continues at coordinate 33,550,822 of CM057004.1, forward strand.
TTATGCGCTAGAGACAATTGAACATGAACTTCATGCAAAAATGGCAAGTATGGGGGCATAGGGGTTAGGGGTGGGTCAAAATCGGCCCAAAATTTTCCAAATTATTTATTATGCCCCCCCCCCCCCCCCGTTACGACCCTATTCACGGGAACTGTGAGGGGTCATAATAGAGGGTTCTATTCTGTGTGTCATATATATATATATATATATATATATATATAATGATATATATATATATATATATATATATAATGGTCCTATTAGTGTCTGAGTTTTTGGAGTTATAGCCTTTTATGTTTTATGCAGCAGCAAATTTTGATTTTGATAATATCAAAACGAAAGGCATATCACTCGAAAGTTGGAGATGTTGTTACGCCACTGCCTTTGAGAATTTGATATTTTTATATATGCAGTATTTTGTATTTTGCATTGTTTTGTGAGTACTCACCCACAAGAGGATGTAGTTGGTGGTTATGGCCCAAGTAGAGAGACATAGCACAGACAAGGATTGGACTCCCAGCATGTACCAACCACCACCTATTATTAGAGACAAGATTATATGGTGAATAGCAGTAAAACAGAAGTATAGACTGTTTATGGTAAAATGAGAACTTTTGAAAGCGCTGCTTAAGATCTACTTGTATGCACGTTGTGAATTACTCCACCTTATGTAAAATCAACATTGCAGTAGCTCTCATCACTTTATTCTGGCGTAGGTCCAGTGAAACTTTGAAATTATTAGAAAAGTAGATATTTTACAGATCTGCTCATTTTTCCACGTGAATTAAAAAAAAAAAAAAAAAATAAAAAATAAAAAAAAAAAATAATAATAATAATAATTTGAGCCACCACAAATGGTTACCAAACACTTTTTATTCAATGTTAAGCTATGGAACTACTTCCCATCCATTGTTACCAACTTTGCTGGGCGCATGTAACTCTCAGTGCGCCCGTTAGAATATGTGCAGGTAAGAGCAGTGACTTTTTCTATGGTTGATTTCAAAAGTGCTCACTTTATCGTGAACAACCTTTAACACATAAATGTATTTTAATGCACCACACACAGCCTAACACTGAAATTAAAGTTGAGACAAAATAAAAATACATTTAAAAGAATACTGTTTTTTATTTTCTGATAAATTATATCCTGAATATTTTTGCAAGATACTGACCCAAGGGAATACACATTTGTACCAGAAAATAGTTGAATACCCAACATGTGAATGTCTTTTATTTTAAATAAAGTGTGTTGTGAATTGTACATTTCTGTGAATATGTGTTTACATATGCATTTTTGTTGACTTCATAGAGCAGGACTATTCAATTAGTTTTCCCACCAGGCTACTTACAAATAGTTACAATGCTTAATGGGCTACACTCACTTATTACACATGGTAGTCTTGGCTCACTTATACATACAGGTAATAACGAGATTCATATTAAACCCACTAAAGTTAAAAAAAAAATTAATAAAAATAAACATTTACTTGTTAACAGATTAGTACAAATTGCTATATGTAGTTCATTTGCAGTTATTTCACACTTTTCTGAAGCCCTGTTGAATTTATACTTCTAAGTACTGTGGACTCCCTATCTACTATTTTTCAAGGGAACTGGCAAAAAATTTCCATATATGGGGGATTTCAGCAGATGAGGGTTCCGACATGTTGCATCAATAAAATACAACTTTTTACCTTATTAAACTTCATTTTGAGTATAATGAGAGCTGTACATTATCTGTGAATAAAGTTGGCAAATAAACACAAGTATTACTGTAGGCCTGTTTGTATTACTGTAAATAATACATTAAAAACATTTCATCTAAACTTGTTTAAATCAAGAAAACAACATCTTCCAATTGGCTGTACGTTAATCATGAAAAAATAAGTTGAAAATTTATATACAACCAATAGTCTAAATTGAATACTAAGGGCGGCACACATCTTTGAAGTTGGACCTGGAACACTTGTTTATTGCAAATGTTTATTATTTATTAAATATCGGTTCCAGTATTCAGATGACATTTTAATAATTTTAGACTTAAATAACTTTTAAAAAATGCCAAACATTATTCACGTATCACGTCCAAAAGCTCTCACCAAATACCTGCATCTACTCTACTCCGTTGTAATAATTTTTTTTCTCTCGCATAATACCCTAGAATGCTGTATTTAGAAGACGTAAACATGTAACAATTATTTCGATTGACGCAAGATTTGATAAAATATACAGACGGGTAGCTTTATCCTTATTTACATAGGAGTTATGCGGGGACCACTGGAAATTGACAGTGGATACAGTTTTCGGTACAAGAATCCACTGTACTGATATCATATCCTTATGCTACGTTTAAACAAAAACAATAATGTGCGACATTAATATTTTCACTGCCAAATGCTTTGTTTACATTCTTAAGCTGTCTTAATGCATATTTCTAAGAGCACAGCATAATATATACCATATTTTGGCATGTATAAACTGTGTGCATGTATAGCCTGCGCGAGAAGTTTTTTGCTGAAAAATTGAGGATAATTAATATTAGGGATGGGTCGATACTACATTTTCTCATTACTCGATACCAATTTTGATACCAAAACATTCTCACAATACTCAATACCAATACTTTTCTCGATACCAAATTAAAGTTGTCATGAATACAAAACAACTTGGCCAAGAAAATTGCTAATTTTACTAGTGTCCTTGACACACACTGAAACTATATAAAAATTCATATTACACTGGAAACAAATGGTGGGCAGCCTATAACCCAAATGTCGTTAACCAATGATAAACCAACACAGTCTCCTTCGATTCTATAGAATCACATTTCTGCGTTAAAAGCTGTAATCACACTTTGAGGAAAATGATTGCTCAGTACACACTTATTTTGCGATTTAGCAGTTTGTTATTTTATTTTGCGACTTCAACAAAATTACTAATTATAAAAAAATATTGTAATTATCTGATACACTCATCGTGGTTAGCCCGCGGAATACGTGGGATAGGCCATGACAGGTGTATCATATAATTATGATATTTATTATTGTGAATATTTAATAATGCAGTTGCATCAGATAATTATTGTATGTGTGGATGTACAATAACTACTCAATTTGCTTGCTCGTGCCTGTTGGCGCTCGCTCACAACTCTGTACCTGCTTTTATTGTACCATATATATATATATATATATAGCTACCATAAGAGTGATTCATGGGATAAATATGAATTAAATGAAAAATTTTGGTGCAGCATGTAATTGTGGTATGTATTGGATGTACAGTAACTACTCAAGTTGCTCACTCGCGCCTATTGGCACTTGCGGGTTTCCAAAAAACACCTCAAGGTGCTCACAGCTGTGTGAATACTATGCTATGAATAAAGTATGGTATATTATGGTACACTTGTACTTAAATTATGGCACTCTTTTCAAAATTAGTACATAATCTGAAAGGTATGGTACATTTATCCAAATTATCATACATAAAATGTTATGGTACACATATACCATAGTTATGGCACAAAAATGGGTGTTAAAATTCAATACTTTTGCATATTCTCATACGATACTCGATACTATAAAGTATTGAGGTATGGAGGGTCCCATCCCTAATTAGTATTTCAAGTATGGGCTGCACAGAATTTTTGTATTCCTGTAAATACTACGGGGCCTCATCCTGTTAGTGCAGAGGCCAGACGGCACGGAAACAGCCACCTACTGCAACGTCAAACTACGTAATTAGTTTGCTGCTGGGTGTGTTGTTACTGCGCCAGCTGGCCTCTACCTGCTGAAAAGTGCCAACAGCGCAGTATTCCACCAGACAGAGCGAAGGGTGTGTGTTGCGGCAGGGGAGGAGTCTTTGACCTTGTCGTATCCTTTGCCTCCCATTTTCATTTCGCTTTCACTTATAGTGTCACCCATGCTTCACTTGCGGGGCGGGGGCGGGGGCAGGGCAGCTGTAATCATTTGCATGAAATAACCACATGTTTTACCTTGATAGTTACCAGCTAAAAATGAATAAATGTATCGCGAAGCTGTGGCGGTTCGATAAGTTTGGGGAGCGGTTATTTAGGATATGTTGTGTAGGAAATTTCAATACACCTTCTGAAATAGAATTTTGGTGATAGAGAGATAAATCCAAGATGGCGAGTGGAATCCGCCATAAGGCCGGACAAGATCTCAGAATGCCAGTTGTCGCCGCATTGTCTACCTCTGCCTTGAAAATACAGCATCTCACCCTACCAGTGCCGTGCTAGGGCTCTCTGCTCCCCACATCTTCGAGATCTACAGCACAAAGCTTGTTTCAACCTCCGCTAACACACATTCGATTTGGGAGTGCTTACCTCATCTCTTCAGGAGTACACTAGACAACAGTAGGGTTAGAGTCCATCTCAAGAGTTCTTTATTAGTTGATCTAGATTTGCTCTTTGCATAACGTGCCCCCCTCACCTGTTTGTTAAAGTAACTTCTGCCAGTTGCTTGGTAATCACGAAAGATTAGTAGTTAGTTTGGGTTGCCATGTTTATTGTACTCTGAATAAATACATTCAAGTCTACACCTGCGTTCTCAGTCCAAGGGTGATTTATACCTCTCTACTAACCTGTAAACACCATCCCCCAAGGGAGAGGCAGGTGACCGTGTCTTGCCAACCAGTTTCTGACCATAGAGTAGGAATGTAAGCTCCCTTATCTTGGCAGTTTGTACATCACCAAAATACCACACGTTTTTCCGACCACCCATACTGTGGGCCCAGTATGTAAAGGTACTTGGTGCACACGTACAATAGATCCACTCCATCCACTGTGTGAGATTCGCCATTTGGAGTGCCATGCCTGAGAAGTGTGACTCAGTCGCATCTGAGTGGCTCACGACGAAGCTGTAGCACCACCCCAAGTCAGCTAACCCGCTCCATCCACCATGTGAAATTCACTAGTTGGAGCGCCAGGAGTGGCGCAGCATGATGCCATTGCCCTGGTTACTGTAGATACAGTCAGTAGAACCTACTGTGTGCCCTCTGATAAGACAGGGTGGCCACTCTTCTGGAAAACTTGGAAAAGTCGGGGAAATTTGTAAAAATTTATAAAACATCAGGGGAAATTTTTTAGGAAAACCTTTGACGTGTGAATTTTGTATTTTAAATTATGGAAATTGCTTTTCAACAAAGAAACTTGTATCAGAAAGTTTTCAATTATTTTCAGCTGTTAGGCTTAATTTTAGTATTTATCATTAATATGAATTAGAATAAGCTATTATCCTACAGTGCATTTCTTTGTGAAATTGTTAACAGGCATCTTTGTATTTTGATATGGAGTTGAACAAATTACCGTATTTTGGCATGTATAGGCCGCACTCAAATTTTAGTATTCCTGTAAATATTGTTAAGTCATGATTCCGTACAAATATAATAGATTCTGACTTAATTTCTTCCCTACAAAACATTTACGACAGAAAATTTGTGTTATGTTGCAATGTTTACGAATATACATTGAGCAATTATATTCCACAGATGGTAACGTGACTTGAGAAAGCAAAACCATGGCAACGTGTTACACAAAGTGGCATCCTATCACTGTACACTTGTAGAGCCACGGTGGGCATGTAAACTACATAAGAAATCTTTTTCTTGTACGGCAAATAAATTATTTTCTCATGTATGACATCTGTGGATTAGCTTCAACATGTTTACATTTTACGCTTAGGTTATTGTGTTTATGAATGTGCGTAAACAAATAACTGCATAAGTTTATATATATAATATATATATATATATATATATATATCTCCCTTCCTTCTTTAAGAGTTAAAATATTAAAATGTGCTGAATGTTGACAAATTTCTAAACATGTTTTGCAGGAGATAATTTTTAAAAAAAATTTTATGCCAATATCTTGTATACTTTTTGTACTAATTTTTTTTTGTAAAAATAAATGGCCTATACACTCCGAAATACGGTAATTACTTTTTTTTGAACTAGTCATGTTGGAGAATATAAATAAACTCTGCATGTATCCAGCATATACTCACAATATTTAAAAAAAATTTTTAAACATGTTCATTTATCCATTTTTTTATTATTTAGTAGCAGTCATATATTTGTTAATGAGTTTATATTAAATTTTAATCCCCAAATCTGTGTTTCAAAATGTTTTCACACTATATTTTAGCTTCATACAGGCAAACTACAGTGTAAAATCAGTTTTTGTACAGTTTTTCTTATAAATCACAGTGATTGATAGTGTGATATTCAATGCAGTTTTCTCAAAAAATGCATTCATATGTTAGTTATGATACAAATAAGAAATGTTTGAATCTTACAATTTATTTGGGATAAAACTGTATCGCAGAACCTTTTACGCTATATCCATTGTTAAACCTAACATTGTGTACATGAGTTTTTACTTTAGGGGGTTTTGTTCACCAAACTGCATTACTGCATTATTTGGTGAAAATTAGATTACTGACTGTAGAATTCTATTATTATGGCAGCTGCACCACTGTAGCACTTTTACTGTTCTCATCGCATTATGCAATATTTCCATAAATTATTTATATGATAAATTTCGTTGTAAGCAAAAATAAAGCCAAAATTATTGGTCAGGGAAATAGAAATTTGGTCTGGAAAACCTGGAAAAGTCAGGGAATTTTGACACAGAAACTGAGTGGCCACCCTGTAAGAAGACATTACGCCTCTTATTGCCAGCTAATTGTCAAGTAACCCATCCGAGTCAGCCTTCATCTATTCCTCAGCTCGGGAACAGGTACTAGCCGCTCGCCAACTACAGGGGTCTCAACCCTCAGTCACCCCTATATATCTGTTTGAGCTAGCCCAGAAGACCAGCGGGACTCCACACCTAGTAATCGTCCGCCTTTGACTTGGACTGCCCATGGGTCTGAGCATTGCAGATGCAGTTTGTCGATCAACACCGCCTGCTGCCACTATCCGGAGCCCAGTAGCCCCAGAACCCACCAGCTCCAGCCGCCCCCGGACGGAGCCTGGAGCGTTGCCTGCAGCAGTCCATCAACAGTCAACACCAGCACCATCCTGCAGGTTGTAAGCCATCATCAGCAGCAATCCTAGTCACTTCCAAAACCTACCTACTTTGCCATCGCTCGACCAGACTGACTCTGTATACTGGCTCCTTAAAGACAGGGGTGAAAGCACATAAAACCAGCTTGTAAGACCTACCAGAGTTCTCTGCCCAAACCTGTTAACAACCCCCGCATATTAGGTAACGTGCCAAACACGCCCTCTTGCCACACATCAGTTTAACCAAAATTAGAATACTTTAGTGTTAATGACAGTATTAAATATTTGTTGTATATAATTTGTGTAAAACAGGCAGACATTTTAAACCTGGGATGATTTTTCAAAGGTTTGTTTCAAAAATTGTGAAGTAAATGTGAATGGAGTATACATGCATTTCAATATTTATCCAAACACAGTACCAGAAATAAAATTGTTTTCCAAAAGATAGTGAAGTCTGTTACAATTTTGGTAAAAATTTTGAAAATAATTTGAAATAGGATAAAATGTTATTACGAGTAGGAATGGGATGATTCCAGAATTATGAGTCTTCTTGATTTATGAATAAATTTGATACTCAATGTCTTAAATTTCAATACATTATAAATAGTAGAGCTGTTCCATTACCAAGTCTTGATATTGATTATCTGCCAATATTAAGCATCTAGCCAAGTCACAAGTAATCTGTTCCAGTATTGCTGCAGGTACTGGGAAATGTATATTTCATAAAATTTTTATTTCACCCCAAAAACACGACTAGTGCTTAATTCAAAATCAAAGCTTGTCCCACTTAATGTGTTCAAATCAACGAATTTAAAGCAATACACTAATTTTGCGAAAGATTAGTACTTTAACAACATTTAAAGTTTTGCTTACCTGATATAAACAAACATAGATATATATATAATGCGGATTGATGGTAATAAATGGTCGTGTAACAGTGTAGATTCTCAGTTTCACCTGCTGTTGGCCTTCAGGAGTGAAATCCAGACTGCAGATTACAAACTCGGTTCCGCTGAGCCGAAACATAATCTACCAATTTAAGATCCAAAATATGTACGGCACACTATATATGTTTTACAAAAAAAAAAAAAATAAGTTCCATAATAAATTTATTATGATAACAGTTTACAAAATATATTCGTCAAAATTGAGTATCTGTCGCTCAAAATAATTTTTAACGCACAGTTATAAATTTCAGATGTAAACATTGCATATATGAAATTTGAATTTTCATAGATGTAATGGCGATGTGTTACAAACACTAGCACTATTCCAGTTGAATATTCCAACAAGATTTGGAAACCAATTCATCTCGTACTAAGAGTCATTGTCTCTAACTCTGCAGTACGTAGCGTGATAAATAGTAGCATACAAGGCTGTGACCAAGAACACCTACGCACAGTGTAATACTATACGAGTTGGCTATATTTTAACAAGTTGCTGAACTGCAATAAGTCTTACGTGAAAACAAATACATTTGTAGTGATAATATCGCCTACACAAGTATCTGTATTGGTATTGGTGGTGGTATTGGGAATTGCTATCGGAAATTGAAGTATCGGAAGAGCCCTAAAAAATAACATTTCAAATGGAAAAAAAAATTACAAAAATTACAGTAGAACCTTGATGTGCCATGACTGCTGTCCTATACATATCCAAGCATCAGCCTCCGGTGTTCACACTGGTGTACCTATTCACAAGTGAGTCAACCCCTTGCTGCCTGGGAGGCCAGCAATCTGCACAATGCCGCGCTCCAGTCTAAGTGGGTGGATCCACCCCCTAGCTTGCCTTGCCCTGGTCGGCAGGTGCTGACTGCGAATGCTCGCAGAGCATCAGTGGAAGTTTCCCTCTCTCCATGCAGCCTGCTACAACTACCCCTCGCTCACTACGTCTGTCGAGGATAGTTATATCTATGCACGCCCTCCAGACAGACAGTACACAAGCAGTTCTGACCGGAGCATCTTCTACAACACTCACTATCTCGCGACACTTTCTGTACCACTTGCCTTCAGCAGTAGCAGTTAGACTTAATGTTAATGTTGTCAGCACTTGTGCTTCTCACCACACTAGGCAGAAGCTTGTGTCACGGAGCCTTCTCCTTGCTTCGAACGTTAACCATGCGCCTCGTATGCACCGGGCGTAGGTGTAACGAGGTCTCCCTCACCCGGAACTTTGATCAGTATCTCAGCTGCCTTGCGGCAAACAGCTTGGCAAACTTGGTCCCTCGTCCATCAGACAAAATAAAACATACATCTACCAGTAAACCTCTTTTTGGTCCGATCATTTTATTTCACTTTCACCTCCCTTACCCACTTTGCCTTCTGTGTGCATATCCACTTATCTAAAGGCTGTTCACGAAGTTGATGTACAGCGATGGATACCAGGGGGTGTACTGGCTACAGGATCTTTCCTCCTAGGATTGGATGTTTTGCCAAAGTCCAGCATTAATGGGTGCGACCCTGAGTGCTCAGGCTGTAACGGTGTACTGTGAGACTACTTTGCTACATACCTACATATCATTAGTTTTTGTATATTGCATCTGTAACATGTGGGAACGGCTTATAGCACAAAGCTCATTACATTCCTGAAACAACATTTTTATAGTTTGCAGATTTATAATAAAATTGGTTTAATCAAAGTTTTTCTCAGTAAGAAAGTTTTTAAAACAAGCGCCAAGTACCTTTAAACAGGCCACTCCTGCCACTGGTTGTCTGTAGCGGGTGAGGGTTGTCTGCAAAGAGGCCGACTGCTAACACGCCCCATATGGCTGCCACACCTGCGATTAGTGGATCAATGCATGTAGCAATGGGTATAACACTAGCTAACGGAGAAGAAACCATGGACAATACGAGCTGATCTTACCATGCACTGAAGAGGCTCCCACAGGGTCATCGATACCAATGATGTCAAACAGGGGCATGGAGAAACAAGTGATGGCAGAGCCCACTGCACCAATTAGCAGTGCTTCCCATGCTCGGTACAAGAAACAGCCAGCTTGTCAGACAACATACATTTGGATTATCCACTGTACATGATAATAAAACTTCCAGTTTGTGATGGCTTTAAGGGTGATGTGACCAGACTAAGGTACATAGAGGGTAACATTCCACCTCGGATCATTTTAGTGATAAGCTATGCATGCAACAAACAGTCTCTCACCACAAACACCCATTCATACTTATTTCCTAGTGAGGATGGGAGAGGAAAACTGCAGCCATTGAAGCTGCCACAGCTAAACATAGGTACCATAGTGACAAGACTTTACACCTCTCAAATTGCATAGATTAAGAGGGGGCAACAAATGGCCATGTTGCCATCCTGTCCTGTTGCCATCTCCCTCTTCTGTGCCAATCAATAAACAGCACTTTATATAGTGTTCACTTGTTAGTCTGATCACTTTTCACAAGAAAATTTAGAGCTGTAAATCCAAACACGTTACATAAACTTAAGTTCTTAGAAGCACTGTCGGACAAAGACAGAAACAATGTGTCAAAGCTTTGAGGCATGCACGAAAGCCATAATCAGTATCACCAAGTCACATTACTTCTGAATTGTGAGGTGATACCATTTGTCATTTCATACCCAAACACACAAAAGCGTTTCACTTCAACAAAAAGTAAACCTCTAAATCAAAATGTTTTCAGAGAAATAAAGGCTGAAATCTACACATCCTGCTCACTATTTTCTGGGTACCAATACAACCAACACCAATTTCTACTTAATCAAAACTCGCGGTAAAGAAAAGCAGTAACTTCGGCAAAATGAAATTCCAAATTTAATTTAAGGTGGTGGATTTTCATTAACTTGATCAAAGTCACACATCACAACCATGGCTCATTTTAGAACTAGTTAACTACTAGCAGTTGTATTTAACATAGCAGCAGATGCCACAATGTTCACACTCTTTAATGTTCCCACAATTTCAAAACACAATACGTAAAGTTTCAATGCATTTTAGTTTCTTAACACGCAACAGATATGTCTCACACTGTAATAAGTTCAACATTTTAAAATAGACAGCATCCATAGCGACAAACACATCCACAGTTCCTTTTAGTATAATACCTTGACAATAATCAGATATGCTCAGTTTCTCACGTTAAAAGTACAAGAATATTATACTCTGAAGCAAACGTATGGTATACTGGCCATAAATACAGAATGGTAGTTGGGGAAACTCATCTTTATGACATGGCACATGGTACAAAATACATTACACATACATTTAGCAGTAATTTTGATATACATGATTGATGCAGCTCTGCAAACTAAAAATTTGAGATAGCATGAAAAAAATGGAATTTTTACACATTTGCTGAAAAAATTATAGCAGAAACGTTAAATAGGCAGCTTTTAAGAACTTAGTACAGTAAAATATCACTGTTGTAACCCCTCTTATTAAGACCATTTCTCTTTTAAAACATATTTTTGAGGAGCCATTAAAATTTTGTAAAAATAAAGTTAAAAATTGTTAGGAAATTTGTTAAAAAAATAAGTTTGTTGCATTTTTTTGGTTACAATGAATTGCGTTTTTCTTGGCAAGAACCGTACTGCCTCCATTCTGATGTTTGATGGAGTGGGTCAAAATCTGTCGAAAATTTCTCAAAAACCTATATAAAGACCATCCCCTTACTAACAGTCCTATTTGTAGGAACTATGAGGTGTGAGGTTTTACGTTGGAAATATCTTTGAGACCAGTGGCAAAGCTTCCATGGAAGCTCTGGAAGTGGCACTTCCCTTGCATAACTACATTACCGTAGATATTTTTATTTAAATTGCCTCTAAGAACAAAGACCTTTTATACGTATATCAAATACAGTTTTTGTTAATGAAAAATTGATTACAATTCATTGCCTTTAGTTAACTACAAAACCATTACCATAACTTTCACTGACGTACATAAATGGTGGTCACCAACAGACTGGTGTCTCACTCTATAAACAACAAATCGAACTGAGTGGGGGGATGGGGCGAATTTCCTAGACTGTGGAGCGGTTCCGCCAGCAGCATACAGTGGAGTAAAAAGTGAACTATACAGTTTTACTGTAGTTAAATGTGATTTTTCTGTTTTAACTGAGCTTAAAGGCAAACCTTCAACATTATATTTATTCCTTAATGGGAGATGAAGTATATCTTAGTGGTATTTTTAAGAAAAGAACTACAAGTTTGTTTTAATGTGCACCCCCGTGCGACTTACGTCTGCGTATAGTGCTGGCTTGTAGAAAGGTTGCTGCTGTGGAAACAGCTTCCACGCAAGAACCAGAAACTCCAACAATGATTCACGCCCTGGATGTCAAAATAACAATGTACATAGTAGCAGTCTTGGAGAATTCTTGTGTAACTGTGCGCATATTGTAGACAAATTAATAGTATTCCTTTCAATGTTCTTTCTTTTGTAGAGAAAAATGTAGTAATTCTTAGTAGCAGATCTATTGCTCCCCTCATATTAACAACCGAAACACAATTTTATGCATCTACTTATGCAGATATCACTGGGTTGTGTGGCTGCAAGAAATTTACTAAACTTTTTGCTGGCTGTACATATTATTTTAAAAAATAATGATTGGTGTGGAACACAGTGCAGATTGTGAGTCATTTAAAAAGAGTGACATGGTTTTTCTTAGGAGAAACATGATTTGGCTACTACTTTGTTTAACAAAGAGAATTTATATAGAATTATTGAATGAACTGGGTGATTATGACACCGAGCTAAAAATTGACCTTGAGTATTCTAACTACAGTCTTCACAGGTTTGTCCAGTGACACTCAGAAATACATAATAATTCCATAGTCTGATTTAATAATGAGTGAAATTAAGAAATAAGTATCACAAGCCTCTTTTCATATACTTATTGTAGTTAAGACAATAGACGTAAAAGTTAAGTCAAAGTTGTCTGTAGTATTGCGCTATATCTCAAGTGATTATAATTTTGAGGAAAGGTTTTTGAAGATTTCTGACATAAGTGGTGATTGAATGGCCATAGGTATTAACCAACATGTTGTCGAAATGTTGGAATACTTTGACTGTTTAAAGCAGTTAAGTAACACAGATTTACAATGAAGGTGTGGAGAACATGTTGGGTTGCAAACAAAATTATGAGATGTTTGTGCTCAATCTGTGTTACATGAAACAGTGCAAAATGTGTTTGCGTACATTCTTCCACAGACAAGGAAAGTAAGGAGGTGTACAGGAGAGACTTTTTTTAAAATAATTGACACTATAACTTAACATATCTTACAGATTTGCTGGAATTCCAAACTTAAATTTTTATTTTATTGGAAATTAAACGTTTTTTCGACAGTATACAGATAATTTTACATAGTACACTGATGCGTGCATGTGTGTGTGTCTCTCTCTATCTCTATTTCTCTCTATCTCTCTATCTATCTCTATATCTCTCCATCTATCTATCTCTATATATCTATCTTTATCTATATATCTATCTCTCTATATATCTATCTCTATATATATATATATATATATATATATCTCTCTCTATATATATATATCTCTCTATCTATCTCTCTTTCTCTATATCTCTCTATCTCTCTTTATATATCTCTCTCTCGCTCTCTCTCCAGTTCAGTTGATCTTGCAGCGGCATGTTTTCTACTCTTGTAGCCTGGTGGGCCGTGGAAGGTTTACAACAGGGCTGCTTCGGGGGGGCATCCATCTGAGGGGAGGGGAATCAAACCCCAGAGTGAGTTGGACCGTGATTGCCTCCTATCCGGGGAATACAATCTTTCTCACTCAAAGGGTTGCCAAAATACGGGATGCCAGCTGTCCCGGGGTATGTGTTGCGAGTTCGAACTAATCTATAGTAATAGTGGTGATGGGCAATCCCATCGAAGGAGTTGGCTCTATTCGCTGTGGTCGGGTCGGCCGTCAACCAGGGATGTAATTTACGGAGATGGAAGATACACTGGTTTTAGGGGTGACTTTAGATGGTAGTCTGACACGGACCACCTTTCCGGAGCCGAGACGTATTGTGCACGTATTCGGTAGGTTTGTATCCTTCTCCTCCTTACAGTGCTACATTTGTGGGAGGTGGGGGTGTCTCCAGTTGGAGGTAACTTACAAGTTTGCGGTCTGGCCACGGCCAACAAATACCCAAGTAGGCATTGAGTTCGGACTCGTGGTCAAGCGGGATGCTAGGTGAAATGGGTCATAGTGTAAGTTCCGGGTTCGCAGGTGGTGGCATGTCCTCACGATTAATTTCTGCTTCCACTTGTGTGTTAGCAACTCTCTGTAGAGCCCGGTGTACTTTACGCCAATCACTGCTCTGAATGCCACATTTTCTACTGTACATCTAGACCAACCTTCTGTCCCTCCTGCAGACGTACAGTCCTGGGGGTGTGTCTTCTTCAGTCACACCCAAGGCACTGATGGTGAGATGGGCAGTTGGGAATTAGGATACCACCGAGGGTAGGCGAGGGAGCACTGGAAACCCAGGAGCAGCTGAATGTCTTTTTGGACTCAAATAGCCTTATTCAAGCCCCGTCTCCTGTGGAGTTCGGCATGCCTCAGGACTGTTCCTCAGTGGGGTTTCAATACACACAACAACCTTACAAGAAAAATAGAAATAAATTTAAACCAAATGAAAAGGGGAACTATTTCTATATGCACGTATCCAACAATTTACAAGTTTGACATAGTATTTATTATTACAACTTGAAAACAGCGGGGATTCGTGGTTGGTTTATACATGCTAAATAGTTAATTATAATTACGTACTTAAATGACGCAGGCGAAGGTCAGCCTGAAATAGAACAATATTAAAACTCTCGCTACTTCACTTTACTTTACGAAATTTACCGCGTAACCTCCCAAAGGGTGGTCATCCAGAAGAGAATGTCGCGACATTTCCTTTTGGACGACCACTCCTACCGCGGAGTCAAAGGAGTGACTGGAGTAATGAGGTGCAGGGATTGGACACCGAGGTTACCTCTGGAGCAATGTGCCGGTCCTGCTAGTTGGCTGGTGCAGGTGGAGCCTTCTGTAAATTGCTGGAGAGGTTGAGCCTTCTACAGGCTGTAGGAGAGGAGAGAGAGGTCTTGGTCAGATCCAGGGAGTGCTCACTGACCTAGGCGGCCGGCGAGCCGGCTATCTCTGGCTAGATGCATGTCCGTGCCTCCTTATATAGTCGAAAATCCCTGTGTCAGTATTCTTCCAGGGGTGCGGGGGATGATAGTGTTTCTGCGTAGGGGTTGGTTATCATAGGGTTGTGGCGGCGCCGCATATTTCTTATCTCCCTTGGTTGAGGCGATGACAAGTTTACCTCCTCCGCTCGAGGCTTGGCGGGTGTGACGTCACGGGACAGCAGAGGTGCTGCGATCCTGAGGGGTCGGTTGAAATTTCCTTCTCAATTATCTTTGGGCAGTGGCTCATCAGGTAAAACAATTTTGACTCAAGGGGATGGCGACCGCATGTCGGAATCTGGGCAGGCAGTACAATTCATAATTAATCACATTAATTATTTTTGTGTCCGAGGCTGTAAATGCATGGAGTCAATTTTATCGGAATGGGAAGAGTGGTTTGCCACTGTTGTGACTTGCCCCGAGCTCTTGCTAGCTTGTTTATGGGACGAAGTTGCCCGTAGGGTGCACAGGCGTGCTGCGAAGCAGTGTGGCATGTGTCAACATTTTTGTATCTCTTAGGAGAGCCACTGAAATTTTTTCATGTTCCAAGTTTAAGAAGTGAACTTCATGTCGTGTTCACAGACAGTGACATGCACAAAAATGTGTAACTGAGCTTCACTGCTATTAAAAAATATCAGGATAAAGTGATGTATTTCCAGAAACTTATATACACTTACAAAACTCATAATGTTAGTTTGAGCTAAGTAAGAGTGCTTCAGCCAAAAGGTAGTTTTTCTCTTTCAAGCGAATAAAATTATTTTTTTAGAAAAATTAGTAGCAGGATAAATTGTTAGCACTTCCTTTTCTCAGCACAGAATAAGATCTACTGAAGAAAATGAGTCGCAGATCATCTTTCAACGATTGCATGATTAACATTTTTACCATGAAAAACTACAGAACCAAGCTGGTATATAAAAATTGAGCAGCGAGAGGAAAATCTGACTGAGCATCAAAGCAGTGAAGAGTACGACTGACGAGTTGGACTATTGGACTGGATGCATGAGTGAAAGACATTACAAATGATGGCAACAGACAGACTGAACATGTGTTAATGATGGATATCAGTTATCAGTTAATTGACTGCAACCAGAGACATTAAGAAGGATGTTCATTAGAGTTAAATTGGCATTAAATATTGCACTCACTGAGAAATACAAAAGAGTAATAGTGAAGTTAGATATATTAATGCTGCAAATAATTGCTGTGTGAATAAATTAAAAATCAAATTTAGTTCTTTTAGTTTTATAATGACCTCCATCCCTCACAAACTCAGATATGCCCATCAAGTGTCTTGTAACAGTATTTTTGTGACAATGGTTACTTTTAAGTGAAAAAAAATCTATGTAGAACCAAGCATCTGAAGTTATAATTCAGTAAAGGAATTGGGGTGGAAAATTTAGCACTCAGGATCAGGAAACAGTCAGACTCACATTTTATAGCAGTTTATTGGCAAGCTGCTAAATCTAAAACATATATACAAGATGCCATCATGGCTGCAACTACTACACTAGTCAAAATAACAATGGAGGATGACTTGTGTATTTACATACACCCAAAATTTAAAAAAAATCTTAATATTAAGATTTGGTCACCAACAGGAATAGCTATCATACATTTACTTTACCCTTAAAAAAATACTGTTGTTAATTTTTAAAATAACTACAGTTTTAATGAAATTTGAGAAAAATTTGTGAAAAATATACAGAAATCATTTTATCAAAATGGACTAAATCACTGAAACATTTTCACAGAAAACAGGTGACACCTCTTATAGAATAGATGTCTAGTTTGAAGGAAGTGTTACCTGTGATTGCTACTAGAGAGCCTAGAATACCGTTGATGAGGGACATAATGTCCAATCTGCCCTGCATCATCACCATGGAGTAGGCCAGACCCATGCATCCTCCACCAAAAGAAGCCATCATGGTCATGACCGCAGCTCGTGCTGCATACTCCCACTTTGCTCCACTCACCCCATATGTGCTGAGGGGAAGAACAACAAAATGGAAATGTTAGTTATCTGTGTGCACAGACACCTATACAGACTAAGGATCAGAGTGCAATGGAAGGGGAGGAAGAGGATGTGAGAGAGACAGGTGCACACACAATCTTTTCAATATTTTTTCTCTCTCTGCTTTCTCAAGACATCTTTTTTTAAAGTGCAATTACAGTACAACCTCTCTGTTGACCCACTTTATAAGAGCCATATTTCTATAATGACTTTTTTGAGGAACCATAAAAAATTTGGGTGAAAAAATTAAACATTTTTAGGGAAATCAATAAAAAAATAAATTTGTTGCACATTTTTGGTTGCTACACATTGTTTTTCTTTTAGTAGTGGACATAGCACAGAGGCTGTCCACACTAGCTAATACCTATTTACTCCACCCAACCTCGACTCCCAAGGTGGCCAAACATTTCTGCACACACCTACCATTATGTGTTTGTCCTGCTATTGTGCTCTCACTCGTTAGCCTTCGAACTTTGCGTGTGTTATTGCGACATGGATTTGTGTTGGTTTTTGATTAATGGTTGGTAACTTATTATGCTTGGTTTTTCTGGCCTCTAATTTGGTAATATTGTTGGCTTGATTTTATGAACAATCTTTGATGACCGACCCCTTTTATACGGACTTGCGATTTTGATTTCGCTGGAGCAGAAAGGGAGCCAGCTTGTTGCACTTAATGTAAACTGTTTACAGACAGTGAGCAATTTTTTTAAGCCCTTTGTATTTTCTTCTGTTTGTATATCCTTCCACTTCATGTCAATATAAACATTACCAAATTATTTGATTTAATGTTTACATCCACTACATGTTTACACATCCCGAGACGCTGGCCTCGGAACATGGGTCAGAGACTAGGCCTCTAGTTTGACGACGACTTCACTGTGGCTCCTCGTCTGTCGGCCTGGGGGGGACTCTCCCCACAGATTCCCTTGGCAGGGCATCAGGGTGGTTGCGGACCCGATCGGTGCTGTCGGCTGGCTGGAACACCCATGCAGTGGCCTCCTCTCGTCCAGGAGAAGGCATATTGGGCACCCATGGGACTGTGTCTGCAATTGGTGTCTCGGCAATGGCATTGTGTGGACAGAACATCTCTGGCACAGGTCATGACATTGGGCGATGTGCAAGACCTGTGCAAACATTATGAGTTAATACACCAGGCTGTTAACGGTCAATCTCTACCTGCTCCCGGAAATTCTGCTCTGTTTCATGTGCCCTTCTAATGAGTTCTTCTATGGTGATAGGTTTCAGAGCTATCAGAAAATTCCTAAGGCATGGTAGCAACAGGCGTGTGATCTGGCAAACACAGCTGGCTTTGTTCCCGTCGGGAAAAATCCTACGGTACATTTGTACCTTCCTGCAGACCAAAATTTCCAATTCCTCTCCTGGTGTCTGTGTGTGGCTGTAGAATTCAGTTGTGACCTAGCTAACACTTCCTCGCCTGTAAAGTATTGTGAAATACGTCTGCTCATTTGACTCCAGTCTACTACGAATTCGCCGTATTTATCCCCCCATTCGAGGGCTTTCCCCTTTAGCTTGCTTTGAGTGCGAGTGACGCACTGTTTATCAGGTATCCCAAGTGTACGGAATTCCCTTTTGCATTTGGCCGTAAATGACAGCGGGTCCTCAAGGGGTCTTCCCGCAAAGTCAGGTAACTGTGGTTCCCCTGAGTAGTGCGACGTACTGCGGGGTGAGGCTGGTCTGGTTTCGGAGGTCGGTACTCGGAGGTATGTCGGCAGACCTCACATTAGTAAACCATCGCAGGCCTGCTTATACGTTCACAGGCCACCCGATGCAAGTGTAATAGTAGGTTTTGCTACACAGTATGCACCTTACTGTGTAGATCCCACAGCCAGGGCACGTGATATAGTTACAGAATGTGGTCTGCTGGTTCTACAGTCCTCGCATCGGTATTCAAGGCCCTCTGTGTAATGCGGCTTGTCTGCCCAGCCGAGGCATGAATAATGGCTCCATTTTCGACAGTGGGCGCCATTGTATCATATGGGTGCCTGTGCTTGTGCAGTTTGGTCTCAAACAGCAGCTGTGTTTGATACGGTTGCAGCATTGCAATTCAGCTCGTGCTTGCTCATGTCGGCAACTGACATTTCGAAGGGTGGTATGGGCACCACGGGGTGTTTTGGAGATTCCCCAAAGTCAGTTTGCTTCTTGAATATGGTTTGGCTGACCTGTTTGTACTGCTTCATCAAAACTACGGCAGTTAGGCCCCACATTGAGTGCCAGAAAAACTCCTAGTATAATGGTGACCAACGTGATCAATATTTGGTGGGGGCGTGGCTGACCTGTCTGCGCTGCCTAGTCTGTACTATAACACCGAAAAGACCCACACTGAGTGCCAGAAAAACTCTTATAATTCTTGACAGGTGATGCTCAGGCTGTCTGAGAGAACACTACGTCAATCAGCACACCTTATGTCGGATGCTATGCTGGTGCATCTTATTCCGACAGGGTTTGGAGTTATTTAGTCCTTGCAAGGCACTGGGGCGCATCCAGTGCACAGGACTGGCCTGGTAGCTTTGTGGCAGGGCACAAAGTTGGGTTCGGGAAGTGAGATCTTACATTTCAGGTTACGTGCTGCGGGAGGTATACCTGGGCGACACATCTCCACTGTTCTAGCACGCGTTGGAGAATTAACAGTGGTACGTGTGTGTTGCAGGTATCTGAGTAGTATGAATATGGATATTGGAATGTGGCGTTGGGGGCAGGCAACAACATTGAATTATAGGTAGGCGATGGGAATTGTAGGTGGCTGTTCTGGCCGATTGAGGAACTTGCTAACCCACTGGTGTACTTCTCCGCTGCAACAAACTGGGGCAGTGAACAGTTCCTTTGGAACAGCTGGTGTGAAGGCTACGAGGGAGGGGGCAAGCTCTTGTTGGCACCTGGAAGCAATGAGCGTTTGTTTAACCACTGCATTTGGAGAAAGGCATCTGGATTCACACAAAGACACGCTCTTGTCCATGAGGCGAAATGCAGGGAATGTGTTTCCTATGCAATATGTCTGCCTTCACCGAGTCTTCCCAATCCAGGGAATGACCCCTCTGGCACTGAAAGTGCAATGGAGAGGGCAAGCATCGAACTGACAAGCTGGCTTAAAGACAGAGGGTGTAGGCCTCCGCCGAGTCTTTTGAATCCAGGTAACATCCCCTCCGGCACTGAAAGGGCAATGGGAAAGAAGAGCACTGGACTGACAAGCTTGGTCTGGAGACTGAGCACCTGTGAGCGGGCTCCACCGTTCTGCCTACCGGGGTATGCAGAAAAGTTGGTCTATAGTGAGTGCATGTGAGTTTGACTATTTTGGCTCGATTGAGAAATATTCCCGAGATCACTTGCGTTTCCTTCAAGCAGGAGGTCAACTAGGATAGGTGCCAAGTCTACAGAAATGTGGTACACAAGAATCAGGTTAAACACAATGTTTCACGTGAGAGGAAATAAACATGTGATGCCACACTACCTCCTATGTATACAAGAACTTAAGGGAAGCTAATGCCTATGCAATCCAGGTAGAGGAGACCTGGTACTGAACTGAATGGGATGGAGTAGATTAGCGCTGTGGAAACAACTAAAACTGATTATAACTTCCTATTGCATTGTTGCGCAGAGGAGACCGCAGTGTCTAGAAGGGTAGATGACCTGGTGTTTATTCTTTGGCAGCCTAGGGCTGGACAGATACCAATACTGATACATTGACTGATTTACCCAAAATTGGTATCTGTTACAATTGGCCATGGTTAAACCAAATCGTTTCTTCAACCCTAATGATTTAAATATCATATTTTGAATGCGTGAACTGAATTTCACCCAACTTGGTACACATATAGTACTAAGTAAGTTCACTTGACTTTTATAGTTTTCGACCATGCTGGGCATTTATTTTCAAAATGGCGGCGACTTTAATATTTAGGGTGATATGTCATATCTCAGAAACCATTGAACCAATTTATACCAAATTTTGTATGCTGACAACGCAAAGTGTAAGCATTGAATTAAGTGTTATAGGTCCGTCATTTCGGAAAATAGTGACACATGAAAAAATAAAACTTTTACATTATATCTCGAAAACTAATACACTAATTTTTGCCAAATTTGGCACGTAAGTAATATGATGATAGGCCACATAAATATAAGTAACTGAAATTTATAAGATGCTTATTTTCAAAATGGTAGCCCTTTTACATATTTTAGGTTTTATTTTTGCATAATTTATACACAGTTTGACCAGTTTCAACCAAATTTCATATGCTGACAGTATCTGTTACAAGCAACATATACCAAAAACAACCACTTTTGTTTCCCATTTTGTAAGACAGCACTATGTAAATTAATAAAGTTTTTGTGTAATATCTCGGTAAACAATTGACAGATTCCTACGAAATTTGGCAAACAAGTAGTACTATGGCAATTGATACGTTCAAATATGTTTCAAGTATGTCAGACACTTATTTTGAAAGTGGCGGCCATCTAGCTTTTTTTAGCATAGTATGCTATATCTTCGAAACCATCTAATCAATTCCACTTAACTTTGTATGCTAGCAGAATATATGTGAAAAACACCAAATATGTCTACATGGGGCCTCTGTTATCCTCCATTTTCTAAGATAGTTCCACATAAATAAATTAAGTTTTTTTGTCATGTCTTGGAAAAGAATTGTCCAATTCCTACCAAATATGGCAAACAAATAGTACTGCAGCAGGTAATGTTAACTGATATGTTTTAGAAATGTTGGACACTTACTATCAAAATGGCAGCCATATAGCTATTCTAGTTTTGCATGTTATATAATGAACACAATATAATTAATTCCAATCAAACTTTGTTTGCTGGCTGTATGTATAACAACCATCAAATGTGTCCACACAAAATCTCCTTTGTCCGCCATTATGTAAAATAGTATTACATGACAAATTAAAATTACGTGATATCTCTGAAAAACAACCAATTTGAAATTTGGCAATCCAGTAGCACTATGGCAAGCCATGTAAACTTATAAACTTTGAGAAGGTCCGATATATCTTTCAAAATGGTGTCCATACAAACATTTTAGTAGAGCTGGACCGATGCCGATACTGATACAGATAAACACCATAATCAATATCAGTTACAAGCAGCCATGGTTCAACCAAATAATTTCAACAACCCAAATGATTTTATCATCAAAGAAATTACCGCACTTGGTTACCTTGAAGGAAATTATTTCAGAAACAATTAATTTAATTTTTACAAAATGAAAAACTATTTTCTTAATTTTACTTTTATCTTTTAGTAACAGGTGATTTGAAATTGAATGGAAACTGATATGGCTGGCTTTGGTATTGCTACATATTTAACACTATATAAGCCATACCTGGTGAAATTCAGAAAATAAAATGTAATTAAACTTATAATACTGGTATCTTTTTCTGGGGTAGTTAAAATTCATTTCTAAAAAAATGTTGTAACAATATAATACTCATTGTTGTACATTTTCTATCATGTTAACAAACATCAATTGTATATTGATCTATCACTCTCACATGGTATATCGATATTTGTTTCACAGCATGACACGATTCATAAAGTGATTAGTAGCTATATTTATTGTTCTATGTACGCATATGATTCGAATGAGCCGAATCGCTATAGCAGTGGCGCTCATTCATGGGCAGAATCATAAAGTTTATTTTATTTTTAAACAAACATCTCTAACCATAAATGTTGGTGATATGAAGAAAGTAAATAGTACGCATATATAAAACAGATGAATGCAATTTACACACTGAATATGTACACAGTATTTGAAAACACTGCTGTCTTTACTCATCATCTGTGTTTTGTGGTTAGGTTCTTGACAAATACAGCATTTGCAACTATTGGGCGAGGTTGGTGATCGTAGCCAGCTGATTACGTCGCAAAACAAGTTAAGAATGCAAAAAATAGTTACTGTTTTAGAACATGCACTGGAGTTTGATAAAATAATTGACAAAATACTAAACTGCAATGTAAACATTGAGTGGGTGGGAAAAGACACGTGCTTAAATACTGCTGTGTCATATGGACAGTGATTTATAGTGCTTATATTGTATAAGGAATTGTATGTAACTTTTTTTGTACTTATTGACATGTTTTTCCATATCCTGGAGACTTTGTGCTCATTTTAGAGTTACTCAAAGACACTATAAAAAAAATTATAAATGAAATGATTTGTATCGGCACTATCTGCAGGTTCTGCCACAAAGTATCGGTATCTGTAATATCGGCAAAATGGGGGTTGGACCCACCTCTATTTGGCACGGTGCTTAGATTACTAAGTAGGGCGTGGAAGGAATGATCTTAGCAAGAAGACCAAGGAGTGAAAGTCTCATCGGTACGGAAAGTGTGGTGAAGAGGGAGGATAAGCTAGGGAGCTTGGTAAGTGAAGGCTTAAGGTGAAGGCTAGTCAGGCTGGTCAGTTCCGGCAACACGTGCGGTGGAAGACTGAAGAGTGCTCCTGAGTCGAATTTTGACTCTCCTTTTATACTCTGCTGGGCAGCTGCCTCGCCATTCATTGGCTGCCATCTTGAGGGCAGGAGTTGCACTGAGCGGGATATGGCGAAAGCATAGCTTTTCTGGCGTGATGTCACTGGCCAGCTTGGAGAAAGATGGAAGACAGTGACGAAACGTACTGTAGGAGCCATCTAGCAGTGGGCAGTAGTACTCGGTGCCTTCAGCGCATAACATCGGTGAACCGGTGAATAATACATTACCACTGGGCTGGAACGTCCATTCTTGCTAGGGTAAACAATACATGTTGAGGTCACGTGGCGACCAAAAAGGACAAACTTTGTCGTGATCAGATGCAACGCATGCTATGCTGATGAGCTGAAGTCGTTAATTCTCATTGTTGCCAATGTATCATGTGTCAATTCGATTACTTCTGTCATAGCTGACAACAGTAATTAATTAACTTTCCTTCTTCAAAGTGAAAAAACAGAACACAGTTCAAAAACACACAATCCTCAGATTTTTTTTGCCATTTCCCAAAAAAAATGTGGTTGTTTATAATTACCAAGCTTCATAAGCATCTGCCAGTGAAACGACTAATTTTTAATGTGCTCTGATGAATACTAACACTGCTATATGTAGTACAGAGCATTATAAGTTTCCACTTTGCTAAACAATGTTGCACTCCATATAAGTGATATGTAGTACAGAGCATTATAAGTTTCCACTTTGCTAAACAATGTTGCACTCCATATAAGTGATATGAATTTTCAAATATTCACCAAATGAACATATAAAATCCCAGACATAATCCTTAATTCAATGTAATTCAACTGCACGGTCAAAAATGCCTGCTTCTTGGCCAAATATGTATGCAAACTAACACAACATTCACATTTTACTGGAACATTCAATGTAACTGTCATCTCGTTATTTCCTTTATATCTACCATTTTTGTTGATATGGTGCTGCACTCTGTAGGCTTCGAAAATGTGAATAGATTGCACATGCAGTCTGCTGAGGGAAGGGAGGCAAGCAGTCCATTGGTGTGTTTAGGTGCCTGGCGAGGTTATTGATCACGCGTGGTCAGCTGGCAGCTGCTCTTGCCTCCCCAGTTCCGAGATCAGCACATGTGGAATCATATTACTTTATGCTAATCAAACCTTGTTGACCCCTATGTCAAATTTCGAAGTGAATTAAAATAATATTTTATTTTATAAACTTGTAATTTTTGAGACAGATGCAAATAAATATGTCATTAAAATTGGTTTCTTTATGACCTTCAGTAATTAACAAATCAAACTTAGCACTTGCCATGAGTTACAAGTGCTTGGTACTTACACATTATTTGGTGACAAAGAGGTTTCATATTAAATGCACTTCCAGGATATCAGTTTATTCAGAAGACATGCGACTTTTGAAATAAATTAATAAATACTTTAGTAACAAATTCCCTGATTTTTCGGCAAGAAGCCACTGAAAAATTGAATTTTATGCTCAGTTACTTACTGTGCAATATTTAAACATTTATGACAACAAATGGAGGTCAATTACACATGTATGAGGTATCATTTTATTCAGAATGTGTCTGATTATGATGCACCACAAGCGCTATCCTATACATATCTTAGCCTCAGCATCTGCTGCTCCCTCTGGTGTACCGTAGCACCGACTGTCACCATTTATTTTGCCTCTGTACTGTTTCTATTCACAAATGAGTCAACCTCGTGCTGCCTGGGAGGCTAGCAATCTGCACGACGCTGTGCTCCAGTCTGAGTGGGTGGACCCACCCCCTCGCTTGCCTTGCCCTGGTCGGCAGGCACCGAAAGTGTACGCTCACTAAGCATCAGGGGAGGTTTCCCCCTCCAAGCAGCCTGCTCCAGCCACCCCTTGCTCGCTATGCCTCTCAAGGGTATTTATTCCTATGCGCGCCCTCCAGACAGAGCAGTTCGCGAGCAGTTCTGACCGGAGCATCTTCTGCAACTCTCGCTGTCTCGCCACGCTTGCCTTCAGCAGTAGCAGTTAGATATAACATTATTATTGTCAGAACGTGTGTTTCTCAACACACTAGGCAGAAGTCGCAGAGCCTTCTCCTTGCTTCGCGTGTTGGCCATGTGCCTCGTCCGTGCCGGACATAGGTGTACCGAGTCTCTCTCGCCCTGAACTTTGATCAATAAGTCACAGCCGCCCTACGGCAAACAGCTTGGCAAACTTAGTCCCTCATCCATCAGATGTAATCAGGCCCAGGTTGGAGATATATGTCTTGTAAATTCCTGCTGCTGGAATAAAACATACATCTACCAGTTAACCTTTTTTTTGGTCCGATCATTCTCTTTCGCTTTCACCTCTCTTACCCACTTTGTTGTGCATATCCAATTATCTACTTCTCTGTGCATGCACATTCACCACGATAGAGTTTTGAACCAAAGACCCCCGCTGGAAGGTGCTCTCACCTCTTGTCAATGTTTGGTGTCTAGTTGTTAGCTGGTAATGCCACTCTTCTAGTGTCACTGTGACAAAATGAGAGGGAACCTTTCTCTGAGGCTTGAGGAGAACAAACACGTTAAGACATTACGACTCTCAGGCTACAAGCTGGTCATGCCACTTACGGAGAGTTGTAGGATCCTTACGTGGGGAACGCTGTAAACCTAGAGGGGCAGTTGAGGTCTGTAGCTGGTGACACCGCTCACACAAACTTCTCTCCAAGGGGAATCAGGAGGCCCTCTAACCAAGTCACTATAGGTCCAAGCACCGTCCCTCGTGAAGCGCAGGATCCTGTGCCGATCAATCGATAGGACTCCATTAGGGCTCCTGTCCTCCCATGAACTGCTATGTAGTTTTAAACCACCTTTACGGTCATGCCTGCACCTTCAGGACACCCACAGAATCTGCTAAATCATAATTCTCTTTTCTTCTTTTATTTTTATTCTCTGTGCTTAGCATAACATCACTGACAGTACATAACTGTGTACTCGCAGCTATTCCTAAATGCCCAACCACCGGGCGGGCCATAAAAGGAATAGCATAACCCTCAGTGCCCAACTACGCGCTCTGGTGAGCCAGGGCCAGACACCCCCCGGGTGAAACGAGGTTGCCCCGTACAGCCCCCTTAAAATCCTCGTTAAGTCGACTCAGTATCCTTGGTCTTTAGAGGGACACTACACCTTCCTTCATTTTTCCATGTTGAATGTATTAGATAACAACTATTGAATCAAAATAATATTCAATGCAAAATCCATGTTTATTTTATACCATAGACGATTGAACATGGACTTACAATGCTAGGTGAAACCTCATGCCAATCAATGTTTTTATTATGTTGGGTGGACACGGGGAGCCAAGAGTATACATAGGTACCTCTCAGGTACAGCTTTTTTCAGATGATGTCTCTTTTTTTTTGTTCGAATAAGTCTGTCTATTAAAATAAATTTATATTTAATTAAATTAAAAACATATCATTTTTACACTAAAGATGATTGAACATGGACTTCATCCAAATGAATTGCAGATTTTGGAACCATTGGAGGTGGGTCAAAATCAGTTCAAAATTCCCAAAATATTTGTAATGACCTTTACCACCATAACCGGCTTTCTTTCTGGAAACAGTGCAGGGTCGTTTTAGAAAGGGTCTACTGTATGTAATTAATAGCAAAAATTAAGAGTAAACATGAGACTATAAACATTAATTTCATTTTGGTTTATCTGCCCTTAGTAAAGACTTTTCATACTTAACAGTTCAAGGCAATTTGTGTCCCATAGTATTTAAATGAATATTTCACTTCTTACATATTATGCTCTCATCATTGCATAAGAAAATAAACATTCTATAAAATGCATTCACTTCATATTATCATTTAACATATAAAAATAGGAATAGTTTGGGTGTTCTATCAAAGCTATGCCAAAATGTCCAACACTTTTCAAAGATCATGGCAGCTGGCAACACTAGTGTACTCCAAGTTTTCCCCAGCCACCACTCACATAATGAGTATGCCCTCAAACATCACCTGGGACGTATGGGAGTTCTCTTGTTGCCATGGAAACTGATGTGAACTAAACTATGTAGGTACTTCAGAACTGTTACTTAAGTGCAGTCATTCATGGAAAAAGCTCTATGTTGATAATATTATATTGTTCTGTCTAATAAATGTGTGTGTAACACTGTGTCCTGCGCCACAAACCTTCCAGAGTTGAAACCCAGCCAGCCCCACCACAGCACAAAGAGTCCCATGACTGCATTCACAGGTGTTCCTGGGGGCAAAGGTTCTTTCCCGTTGTTGTAGCGGCCAAGTCTTGGACCCAACATAGCTGCAGCCACCATTGCTGTTGACATACGGTACAAAAATGCTTCACTCACCAACCAAAAGCATAGTTTGTTCTCATTCAATTACAAGAACATCATCAGCAACTCAAAAGCTGTCAGACAAAGCAGATCTAGTTGTTTGGTGACATTCCTTTCTCCCATTCACAATGTTGTTGTCTGATGCTGACTCACTGTACCGAGAGTGAATTATAAAGTACATACGTACTTTTTCATCCCCATTCCAGGAAAAAGAAAATATTTTAGAATTTATTTATACATAGTATGTTTTTTTCCCAGTTGTATGTGATATTAAAGTAATATATGCTCTCTGTTATAATAACCTGGATTTTCTTTGTGCACGTAAAAATAATTTTCATTCTTTGTAAAGATGCATTTACGATATTGCCACTATGTACAATTATTAGCAGCTCTCAGAGAATTTGGAATGCTACAATTTCAGTGTTAAATTTCTGGAACAAATGATGGCTAGTTAGTTAACAAAGTATTATATTCATGTTCATTTAATATAATATAATGAAAGTAATAATATTAAGCATGATAATGAGAAATACACTATCTGATCAAAAGTATCCAGACACTCACGTGAAAATGCCCTATAAATGTCCCTTGGAGATATTGCTCAGTAGTTGGCATTAATACAAGGTGACTTTTATTACAGCTTGTAGCATTTCAATATATTATAATGTACATATTCGGGAATTATTTTTATTCGTTATATTTCTGTGTAAACGATAGTAATTGATTTAATATTTAGAAGATCGTGGCAATAAGAATTTGTTTGTATTTTGTACATGTTCGTTTTCCAAATTTATTAATTTTTTGAGTCATAGCATCAGTAGTATAATCATCACAGGATGACAGTGCAACTTTTTCAAGAACTTAGTAAGCGAGTCACGTAGCTGCGGTGTTGCACCATTTGACGAAACTCAGCGTACTGACGTCACAGTAGGCCGACGTGACAGCCCGCGCGCAACATTGTAATACTTTGATTTCATGACCCACGCCAGAGTTCATGGGCTATTTTTGGATATTAGTGCACTTTGCGAAGCCATGATTGGACTACATTTCCTTGATGCAATATTTCATGCAGCATAGATAGGGTTAGCACGATTTTCTTGTGGTCACAAGTATCGCAGTTTCTTCGTCGTCGTAGTGCATTCAACAGTTGTCAGCTGAATGACTTTCAGCGAGTGACCATTTCACTCGCACTGACAAAGCGCCCGTGACTTTAACCTTCTGTTTTCATTTTGGACATTTTTATGATCTACTAAATTTATTTTCCGTCGGTACGAAGAGTCGTTAGGGTGCCGGGAGAGAAATGTATTAATTCTCTCCCGTCTTCGTAATTAACAAGTCTCAAAATGAGAAGTTTTGTTTTGTGAAGGCTGCTATTCTGTCTCTTGAATTTTCTCTTTTGTCTACTGCAACTGTCAATTGTTTTGTTTGCCAATGTTTTGAAGAGACTGCAATAAACTTTCTAGTGAACAGTATAATAATCTTTTATTTACTTTCTGGTTTTAACCAACGAACTTTGCAACCTTTTAATAAGTCAAGAGTCTCAAACTTTAACTGAACTAGTCCAAGCTAGTGTTTGCTGTGACTGGCCAGCTCAGAGCCTTGAGCTGGCCAGTCCATTTTCGGAACCCTATTATCCACAAACTGGTCTTCTACTGTAGACAACATGCAGTGAGTCAAAATGTCTTTACAGCCCTGTAGCATTATGAGAAGGCCAAGTCCCGTCCAAGAAATACATCTCCACACTGTCACCTCACCTCCTCCGAATTTCACAGTGAGCATTATACAGGCCAGCACATAGTGTTTGCTTGTCATTGCCAAGATTAATTAATAATATGAAAGTGTTGTGTCAAAAAAGTTTGGTGAATGGTATCAAAAAAGAAAAATTACAGAAAATACGAACAACTGACCTTTATTGGCCCTCAAAGTAATTGCTATCTGGTACAACACACGTTTGGCAATGTTCATAAAGCTTCTGGAAACTGTCCGCAAAAGCCAATTTAGGAATCAATCGCAGAATAGCTGGCGCACGTTTCTAGATTGTCTCTATGGTAGCAAAACGTGTGCCTTTCAAGATGCTCTTCAGACGGGGAAACAGGAAGATGTCTGCAGGCGCTAGATCAGGGGAGTACGGTGGGCGTCTGGGAACAGATACGCTGCGCTGAGCCAAGTATTGATACACACTGATCTCGCAATGCGCTGGTGCATTACCGTGCAGAAACATCCACTTTCCAGTTCTGTGCAACTCTGGTCACACATGGCAGATGCATTAGAGCAACCGTTTCAAAACTTCCTCATAGAATGCAGCGTTCACTGTTTGAGCCAAAGGTGCAAATTCCATATGGATGATGCCATTGTTGGCGAAGAAGGCACTCAACGTTGTTTTGATCTTGGACTTTTGCGGGCAGCTCTTTTTTGGTGGCTGAGATGTCGGTAAACACCATTCTATCGATTGCCACTTTAACTTCTGGATCGAACTGATAGTACCAGGTCCCATCTCCTGTGATGATCTTTCGCAGGAAGGATGGATCCTGATCACACAGGGTATTGAAATCTCCGGAGGTTTCCATCTGGCGTGCTTTCTAGTCATCTGTTAGCTTGTGCGGCACAAACCATGTTGCTGTTGAGATATTGGACTATTCACCAAACTTTTTAGACTCACCATAAACATCAGCTCCACGATGAAAATTCCTTTTATGTATATGGCTTAAATTTTTTTAAAATGCAAATGAGCATCTGTTACATTATAAAGAAGATGATATAATGACTAATATTTATTTCCTATGTAGTATACACCTGTCCAAATTAGGGATGGGTCGATACTACATTTTCTCGATACCCTATACTAGTTTAGTTACCAAAACATTCTCATGATACTCGATACTGATACTTTTCTCGATACCATATTAAAATTGTCATTAACACAAAACAACTTGGCCAAGAAAATTGCGCATTTTACTAGTGTCGTTGACACACACTGAAACTATATTAAAACCCACTAAACAAATGGTGGACAGTGTGTAACCCAAACATCCTTAACCAATGATAAACCAATACAGTATCCTTTGATTCTGTAGAATCACGTTTCCACAGTAAAAGCTGTAATCAAACGTTAAAGAAAATAATAGCTCATTGCACACTTATTTTGCAATTTTACAGTTTTTAAATTTTATTGCGTGACTTCAAGGAAATTACTGTAACGTTAAATAAGTATCGTAACTATCTGATACATCCGTCATGGCCTAGTCTGCAGAATACGTGGGCTAGGCCACGACAGGTGTATCAGATAATTATGGTATGTGTGGGATGTACAATAACTACTCGATTTGCTCTCTTGTGCCTATCAGTGCTCACTCACAACTCTCTACCTGCTTTTATTGTACCTGGAATATAAACCATAAAAGTGATTAATGGGATAAAAATTAATTAAATGAAAAATTTTGGTACAGCATATAATTGTGGTATGTATTGGATGTAGACTAACTACTCAAGTTCTCAACCCGTTTTTATTGTACCTCAATAATGTACTATAAAAGTAAATGCTGTCAAAAATCATAATTGCGGTATGTATGGATGGCCTAAAAACACATTGAGATGCTCGCAGCTGTGTGAATATTATGCTATGAATAAAATATGGTATATTGTGGTACACTTGTACCATACTTAAATTATGGTATGCTTTTTGAAATTATTGTACACATTCCAAAAGTTATGGTGCACTTTTTGATATTATCATACACATTCCAAACATTATGGTATGCTTGTACCTATAATTATGGCACAAGAAAATGGGTGTTAAATTTTGATACTTTTTAATATTCTCATACGATACTCGATACTATAAAGTATCGAGGTATCGCGGTGTTGAGGATCCCATCCTTAGTCCAGATAGTAATTGCAAGTTTTATGTTCTGCTGTTTATTGTAATTAGTATTAGGGAAATAGTGTAGGAGTGGTTTGATCCTCACATGAACATCCCCCGATGAGATGCACAGGTCCTGATCCAGCTATGTCCACAACACCCAACTGGTTTAGGAATCCATGTTCGCCCCACACCCACCCTGCTGGGATGCAGTATACAATGGTGTTGAGCAGGGAGAAGATGCAGTACGCCTTGAAGTTGCACCTAGAAATTGAAGTAGAACATAGAGACACATTCAAAATTTTCAACAAATGTTTTACTTCTGTATTCATAATGAAATAACCAAATGTATAACCAACTAAATATGTATTGTTTGATTACCATTGTTAAAGGGCACAGTTAGGAAATTTCCCAAAGACTGTTAGATTGAAAAGAAATACATGTTTCCAACATGCTGGCTGCAGGAATTACCCCAAGTTTCTACGCATATTGTATGCAGGGATTTGCTTTGTACCCATCCCCTCAGGATTCAAGTTATCTTTTATGTCCTAAACCCATTACTACCAGACTGAGTGTCCCCAGTCCACACATAGTTCACCATTATTTGTAACTGGTCACTATTGTCTTGCTGGCTTCTCCACATACATCAACACACACACAGTTCTCAACATCTAACCTACATTGTGGCATTTAGTTACCAATTTAACAACACTAAAATACCCTGTACTAACAGTCTCCATACATAACAGGTGGATTCGACCTTTACAGCCGAAGTGATTACGAGGCGTGGTAACAGTAGTACTGCGTGATGCCCATATTTGGGTATGTTTGAAGTGCAGAGGATATGAGGGGTGGAAGTGAAGCACTGTGGTGTTATTGCCCGTAAGTGCCTGCCGCCACCTCTAAGAAGACGATAAACTACCAAGAGGAAACTTCGAGTGTAATGAATGTAACCCACACTGGCAAGCATCCACGACTGTCTCTCTTCTTTTTATCTTGTTAGACAAAACATTTCCACTAAATTTCTTGCAATGCAAGTATTTTTAGTAACATGAATTTATAACTGATTCTACGATACTTTTATCGTAATCCCCTTGGCTCATACCGTAAACTGTTTTATGTCTTTCATGTGTAAAGCATGTGAACTGCATAAACTCAATAATTCTCAAAGAAAAATTTCCAATTTTATTTGTTTTTTATAATGGCATCTTTATTTCCAAACTTTTCTCATATATTTACTGAGTGAGAGAACCGAGCTGAGTTTTAATCACCTGTTATTTCTGATGACTGCAACAATACAGTGGTAGCTGAAACTTTAAACGCTTAGTGTAATGCCTATAAGTATATTTAGTAGTGTTATTGTAATTCATGTTTTATAAATTATATTTATTTATGTTATTGTAAATCATATTCCTATTAATAATGGCATTAGATCTTGTGGATATTAAATAGAAATTACACCCCAAGAAATTTATATTTATGTGAAGACATAATACCTAACAGCTAACAGCCAGCAGTGCTAGAGCCCATGACGGATCTCATCACGCACGTGTCCCATGTCCCGCACGTGCGCAAAGAGGCCAATAATTTTGAACTTTCGTATAAATGTTATTTTTTAGTGTAAATTGTATTCTATTGTATTTGCAGGGTTTAATATGTTTTAAAATGTTTTAAAGTGTATGTTACTCATTTTAAATTATTTGGTAATAAAATTCAAAGTAGCCGCGGCACCGAGATTAAGAACACTTAATGTTCCTGCGTGAACACCGTCATAAAGAAATACTAAAATAATATTGAAATTCGTAAGAAAATTATAGAAATGTAAAATATTACTTAATTTAATTTGTGCCATTTTATTTTAAACAATAGAATATTCTACTCGGCGTGCATAGCACTTCCGCTTATGTGAACCCCGTAGGTGGCCATGGTAGGTCTGTGCGATGCTTGTCTTTGGACAGTATGTCGAGGAGACACTGTCACGTATGCACAACAACTTTTGTTCACTGATTTAGGTTTCCATAGTCAGTTTAGTATACCTGGTAGTCTTTGCTTGCGTACGTTTTTGCCAGACATTTTCCCCAGCATTATGCTTCCGCTTTATTAATTTCCTGCACCCTTGTGGCATTTTTAACTTAATCGAGGAGAAGGAGGAGAAATATGTCAGAGAGGTCACGCGACTCGTGCAACTTGAATCACGCGCCATCTGCCTATGTTTATGGCATTTCATTGTAACTTCTGCATTATTGCTACATGCAATTCCAAGGGCTTTCTTTTTATGTATGTATTTGAGGGTAATTTTCGTGTTTGAATATTTTACGGCAATGTCACTTATAACCACGTGGCTGACCGACGCCAAGTCTTTCGTAAATTGATGCTTTTTTTACTTGACCACACGGTCACAATAATGTTTGATTTTACCGCCATCAAGCATGTAAAGAGAATAATTTTCTCAGCAAGAATAATCTTTTGTCTGACTTTAATTTGCAGTTTCCACACAGAAATATTGCTATTTCACTTCCACCACGTGGTCCACTACAAACTTCATCCAGCGGCACCTGCACCATCTAAACTTGTTTTCACACATGTGTATGTTTATTGTGAATATTCATCTCGTGTCCCATCTTGTTTCATGTATCATTTAAGGGTTTACGTAATTTTGTAATTAGTGTACGGTGCAATTATTCCCGTCCTAGCCGGCTCTGTGTATAGGCTGTCACCACACTACCCACATGCTGGAGGGCGAGCCCTGATGAGTTTGTGTTAGTAATGTCGAGTAATCGCATGTTTTAATATGTATTAAGGGTTTCATTTGTAATTCACCATGTCCTGTCTTCAGGGAAAACCAGTCAGTCCACCCTAGCGTCTGTCGGCCCCCTTCCCTTGTGAAGGCTATGCTTTCACGCACCTCGGTGAGATCATTCATTTAGGCGTGCGCTAGATTAATTACGGGCTGGGGAGAACCCAAGAGGAATTGGCTAGTCATGACTGAGATAACCATTTCATTGGCATGTTAATGTGTATGAACAATATCAATAAAAACAAGTCTACAGTGAACTCAATTTTTTATTCAGTAGTGACAGTGTCCTAGCCACATATGTTTTATCAATTGTTTATTTCAGTGAATTTATTAAAATTTTAGTATTGCCTATGTGTTTGTAAGTATGCATGGGTGAGACGGACACACAGAACCCCCAGCATCCCTGAGAACCCTGAGTCTCAATAGTGCGGTGATTGGGAAGCACCGCTGGTGCCCAAATTACCAGTAAGTATTTGTGTCATTGTTCGTCTCGTGTCTCACCCGACGGCGTCATATTCTTGAGATCTTTTTCAAATGTATGTTTTTCTTTAATGAATGCAATAATTCTCTCTAAACACATTACTAGAAAACTGGCAATGCGATGAAATATTTCTATGTCTTAAATCTGTGAGACGTTCTACTGTGTTGGGATATATATATATATATTTTTTTAATTGATATATTTTAGACTAAGTATTATATTGTGAAAAAGGTTTTTGTGATGAATTTATAAATGTTTCATTTTCTTCATGGTCATTCTAGTATCATTTATTTGTGTGTATCAAAGTTGTACAGATGATAGCATAAATATATTTTATCAGTAACAAAAATATTGTGTAGAAGTGCAAAAATGTCAAAGAAATTAATACCAAGCTAATTATTTTTAGTTACTGCATAATTGCTTGAAAGCACAATTTATATGATGTTACTTGACTGCTGTTTAAATTTTTTTGTAAATTTATTATACAAACTATAGTTGCAAATACTATGTAACAGATTTTATTATATTTTAAGCATATGTTATTTTACAGGAGAAACTGAAAGTGTAATTTATAATTTGAGGTTTCCACCAAGAAGTTGAATAGTATTGCAAAATTAGAGGAGGGGATGGTGAAAAGCATGTTTGCCCTCGTCTAGAAAATAGTAGATCCAGCACTGGGGACAATGGTATGTGTTACTCATGATCACCAACCTTACAGTCTGGGACAGAATGCATCAAAGCAATGATCTGATTCTTATACTCTGAAAGAGCATTCTACCACAATTCGGCTTCTATCCTTGGATGCCACGAACTGCTAGTCTGGCCCATGCTTCTTCTACCAATAACAGCTAGATGGTAGGCTACTCCATGCAAAAGGATTTAGTTTTCAAGCCCTTTGTGAATTGGATGCTGGGATGCATGCAACGTGTAACAAGTGTGTTCTGATATACGATTACTACCAGTAACCCTCCACCATTCAATCCCAAATTCTCTAACAGCTTGTACCTCTGTACAACCTGCCAGTAATAAACCATAAGTCTCTGGGGAAAATTTGTTCGGTCCAAAATTTGCTTTACTGCTGGGAGTACAGTTGTGGCAGATGTACTGGGACCTTCTCGTGATTGGGAGAACCAATCACTTGAAAAAAAGTTCTACATATCCACTTGTAATGCCACCCATATGCAGTGTCATGTAATGACATTCAGTGAATTGGGATGTGCAATGGGTTGCAAGGTGATCTGCTATGTATTTCTTAAGGAAGTGGCCACGGCCAACAATACCACTTCTTCCACCAAGATGTTAGGGATCCTATTCCATAAGGAATACTGCCTGTTGCCAGTGAGTGCTTTTATTGATCAATGATTGTAGCCACCCTAGTCAATCACTGCTATTCCTAATCCTTAAAGGGGCCATGGTGGGTGAGCGGTTAGACTGCTTGCCACCCAATGAGACAAATTGAATTCAATCCCTGGCTGAATCATTCACGGATTTTTGCAAGTGGAAATCGTGCCGGGTGATGCCACTTGTCGGCGGGTTTTCTTGGGGATCTCCCATTTCCTCGCCCTTGCATTCCAGCACTGCTTCATCTCACCTCATTTCATCATCATCGGCTCTCAAGACCTCGTTAGGGGCAGCCCAAATCTCTCAACTCAACTAATCCTTAAAGCCAAGGTGTCCCTACGGTGAGGCTGCTCTCAGACATTACAAAGAATCTAGCATACGTCACCTGCTGGGAATCAAATACTTTTCTGGGTTCCAGACACTTTGCCTAAAATATATTTTTGAGGCACTGTAGCAGAACAATACGTAGGAGTGGCAGGTGAATATCCATGCTACCTCCAACTCAAGAAAAGTTACCAGTAAACATATGTAATTAACTCATTGAAGTATAACATCATGTAATTAAATAGTGCGTTACATAATTAGATATACTGAAAGTCTGTAAGCACTGCATTTATCAGTGGTGTAAATTATATAATATTAATGTCAATGTAAAATACAATTGTAAAGGTAGGTTGATCTCACTTTGTCAATAATGAAAAAGAAACTTGAAAGTAACGCCAGTAATTTTTTAAAGACATTGTTCTCTTATCTTCAGAATGGAAACTGAGGCAGAAAAATTCAGAAAGCAATGTTTTGCCGTACCTTGCAGAAGGTATCTTCCAGGTAGAAGTTGCGTACTGCAAAGTACAATGAAGCATCAGTTTGTGAAATTAGCAAGCCAATGCAGTTCCAGACCAGTAGCTAAGATAACGAGCCTAATGCTGTGAAGCCTTGCAGTCTTCTACCAAGAAAATTTAATTGTAAAGTTCTAAAAATATGGTGTTCAAGATGTAGTAGAGCATAAATTATTCTGACAATTGCAAAGAAACCTATGTATTAATCATTACTCATTTTCCTTGAATGTGATGTCTTTAGATGTTAGCACTTAAATGGTCCATACAACCTCCTATTGGTCAGCAGTGAAGGCTTAATTTTGACTTAAGTAACTGTCACACAGGAATAAGTTTCCTCCTATGTTAGAGCTTTAGAGCTGCCAACCTTTCTGCCATGGCACCAGACACTATCGTAGTGGCAGTAGTTGCAAAAGACAACTGGAACAAGAAGGCAGCTGAAATGGGCCCCATTAAAGGGTCCTTCACTTCAGGGTCAACCATAAAGTCGCCTAGCGCAGTGAACGGATTGTTGTAACTGCTGCGGCCAAAGCTCATGGCAAAACCAAACATCCAGTAAGTGAGTCCTCCAAGGGCGACATCCACCACATTCTTCATCATGATGTTCACTTCATTCTTCACAGACACACAGCCAGACTCCAGCATGCCAAACCCTGCACCAACACACACACACAACTTAAGAATATCAGTTCAATAATGGCTTCACAAGTAGTTAGCTATATGCAGACTGTAAGATAAGCTGATAAGTGATATAAGTCAAACAAACAGTTTTTGCTACTGTGACCAAGCTCTTTTGTTTACTGTTAATTGAAAACTTTTGAAATCAATATTTTAAAAATGGCACTGCCTATACCTACATCCTCCATATACTGCCTCAATCTACATCCTCCAAATACGGCCTCTACCTACATCCTCCATATACTGCCTCTACCTACATCTTCCATATACTGCCTCTACCTACATCCTCCAAATACTGCCTCTACCTACATCCTCCATATACTGCCTCTACCTACATCTTCCATATACTGCCTCTACCTACATCCTCCATATACTGCCTCTACCTACATCCTCCATATACTGCCTCTACCTACATCCTCCATATACTGCCTCTACCTACATCCTCCATATACTTTAACGAGCACACTGACTGGCATGCACACAACAAAGTTGGTAACAATGGAGGGAAAGTAGTTTCATGCCTTGACATTGAATGAAAAGTGTTAGATAAGCACAAGCGAATACTGAAATTATTTCTTTTGCTTTCTGGTTTTCTAATTCATATAAATGTAAGAATTTGCAGATTTGTATATATTTTCTTTTCTAAAGAATTTTACTTTTTTACTTGACTGACATATGAATAAAGTGAACATGTTCACGTCAATGTTAATTTTACATATAGCACAAGGCAACACAATGTACATACAAGTAGATCATAAGCAGGGCTTTCAAAAGTTTTTCATTTACTTTGAAAAGCCTATGGTAATAAAATTTGTACATAAGTATATTGAATAATGTTTATCAGCGTAACTGCTCCCACCAAGACTTCAAGGCCTTACAACCTCTTCTAGCCAAATTAGTGACATCACAGCAAGTGGGCAAACCTAAGTGGACAATATGGCTGGCAGCTTGGTGAATGGCATGTGGCACATTGTATTTTAATTAAAACTGTGGCTTATAGTGTAATAATGCACAATGGTGTTTTAATTGTGTGTTCCTCAGTGTCTCGGAAATGACTCTGATGGTCGAAACTGCACGTCTTTAAATTTCCTGATTATTGACTAAAAAGTAAATGCTTAGCTGAACAATATTCTGCAAGAGAACTTTGTACTCACAAAGTATTCACATGTAAGTAGATGTTTATCTATAAACTTTGATGCATGATGAAAATAGCGCTAAAGAAAGCACTCTACAGAATCACGACTTCGCCCCATCCAAGATGGTTGATTTTATGAGCAAGTCTAACCCAAGCACTGGAGGCAGGACACGGGAATCCCTCAACTTTGACAGAGTCTCAACTCGCTTCAACCCCGTGCTCCTAGCTTGTACTGCCACCCTGCAGCAGCAGGAAACCATCACATCATTACCATGCCCACACCAAAGTATTTGACTTCAGCACGCTCGCCAGTAGAAGAGCGCACCAGTTTTAATTTTGGCGCCACTGGAAACGTGGCCCAATCACCTTACAGTCACGGCCCGCATGAGCCCCCATAGCTTGGAAGTTCTGCATCCCAGGTGCTGAGCGAAGAGGCGAGATGATAAGGCATCCACTAGTCCATGCACATGAAGTCACAAGCTCCATCCCTTGGGGTACCAGCCATTTTGGGGCAGTCTTGGTTGCGGACACAACACAGTGTCCTGGGCTGTAGGCGGCATCAGATTTCCCTGTGGGAAGACAGGAGTCTGACACTCAACTGGAAGGGCAAGACATGTCAGATTACCCCTGCCCTCGCCCCAATCAGTCTTCTCCAACTCCACGTAGCACCACCCGCGCAGCTCAAAAATCGCCGGCAGAAACAACATTGCCCCTCCACACCTCCACCTGAGCCACCTTATCCCAAGGGTAACCACAGTCAGGCCCGATGAACCCAACGCCGTTGGACCCTACCACTACAGCTAGACAGCCCACCTCCTCCACATTCCTTGCCACGGAATCCGAGCTTCCCAAACTTAGGGAACCCAGACCTCTGAAGGACAGCATACAAGGGGATTCTCCCCCTGCCCCTAAGGAAGTTACCTCACTGCGACCGACGTGTCAGAGTGGAAGGTCCGCCCAGACACAGCCCTGATACCTTGGCCCGTCCAGGCATGTTTTGGAACACCTGATGCTCTGCCATCGTCATATAAAAGCCCTCGGGATAGTGAGGTCCTGTCAGAGGCTTGCATGGCTGAACCAACTGGCAGGAAATTAAATACAGAAGGTCCTTCCGGACCTGATCTCTTAACCTCATCTCACCCGGGAAACAAGAGGGTCTGCCTGATTGCTGAAGAGGTGAACCTTAGCCCTATACCTAGTGGAGGATAAGATGGAACCTCAGTCCCAGTCCTCGTAGATTATAGATATTGGCAAGTGTGAATTCTGAGTGTCATATCCGAGGCCTAAAGCCTCACTTCACCATCCAGGGCAGAGATTGTATTATATAATTTCAGTATCGCCGACCTGTGGATCTGGATTGATCCCGGACGGCAATGTTGAACCATAAGTTGTAGAATCCAGTGTCTTGTTTGTTGGAACTTGTGCACAGGTGTTGGAGAATGAAGAAGTAGAGGAAATTGATGTTTCCCAGATGTTGTTGCCAGGTGAATCTGTATCTGGGTCACCAATCCCACAGATGACAACAACCGCCGGACGAGACGATGATGCAGATGTCCCGCCATCGTTCACACCTAGTGCATGGGTCTACCTTCAGCCGAAGCCGAGGCCTCTGACCTGCTTAGGCCACCTACAACGCAGCCACCTTGTTCCACGTCGGCAGGGGTGATTCAACCCACTCACCACGAGGACGCAGCAGCCACCTCATCAGCTGTGAGTGCATCTTCAGCCAGAGATGCATCCAACAAGGTTCGAACGCGAGGAGGAGGTGAGTCAGCCTCCAGAATGCTCCCTCTTGCAGGCGAACGGGCTTGGGTACTGGCATGTACCAGGCCAATCATGAAGTCACAAACTGTCCAGAGCTCCAGAAGCCCTCCAGTGACCTCTGTACCAGGCCCACCTACTATGGAAGAAGCCATGGTACTACCCCTAGTGGAGCACCCCAGCCGCAACATCCACGAGCATGCAGCCAACGTCTCAGCAGTGCCCGAGACAGCTGCGGTCAAACCCGGCACTGCGAGTAGAGAACCAATGAGCAATTGTTGTTTTCTCAGGTTGCTGGGGTTCTATCGCAAGACCCTGTGGAGGCCTGCAATGAACTGCAGATGGCCGAGATTGCCACATCACCCACCAAGGAAGCGAGGCCGGCCACAACCAAAGGGTGAGATGAGAAGATATCACCATTAGGTAAAATGGTGAGTGTTGCCAGATAGACACTGACCTTATTATAAATTCATATATTGCATAAATAGTGATGTGAATACATATTAGGAAATTAACTTTAATCATGTTTTCTCTTTTCTTTTTGAATTAGTGAAAGGTTAGGTTAAATTTTGGTAGAAAAGGGTTACTAAGCAGGTATGTAGATGTCCCGATGTTGTTATTGTGTAAACTGTTTTGTGGGACAGTCCACTCTAATAAGCAGTTGTAGAAAAGGCTAGGCTAGATTTGCAATTTGTCAGCGTGCTGTATATCATCGTTTTAGAGCGTTACTATATTTTCCTTGCTTTTTGCTGCCTTGCTGATTGTGTTGTAAATAGTGAAATTTAGGAGTAAGTTAGCAGCATGCAGTAAGTTACTTAAGAGTAGGTTACGCCTCTGGGCATGGGTGGCGTTTCCAAGGCAGAATTAAAAGCTCTGACCTCTCTCTAGTGTGCTTACTATATGCGACAT
This sequence comes from Dryococelus australis, assembly GCA_029891345.1. NCBI lineage: Eukaryota > Metazoa > Arthropoda > Insecta > Phasmatodea > Phasmatidae > Dryococelus > Dryococelus australis. The sequence goes on from CM057004.1 coordinate 33,592,606, forward strand.
GATCCATAGTATAGGCTTAGCTTTGTGTAAATATTATGTTAAGGTTAGGTTAGTTGATTATTACTTTTGATACTGAAAAGTTAGGATCTATGGATTGGGGTCCCATAGAATACCTGCATTCCTTACCATGACAATAAAATTGTACCTATGTAAATAGTAGCATTAAGAAAACTACTGGTTAATCAAAGCTTTACTTACTAATGTTAACATTTTCCAAATGCTTGGTACGTGTACATGTTAGGTAAAGGAAAATGTAAATAATCGTAGAACTTAAGTATTTTCTTAAATATTGTTGATGATATCTCAGTTGAGAAAAATTGTGTAAATATATGTGTTTCAAGAGTTCCTTATATAGATGTATTAGATTGGAAAAAAAAAATTGATAAGATGAATCTCCAAAATGTGTAAATAGGGGGTGGGGGCAAAAAAAAAACCAGGGTGAGTCTGGGAGACACTGATAAACACTGATAAATGCTGGCAGGTGATTCCTTAGGAAAATATAAGACATAAATGTAAGAACCATCTTTTCCGAAATTGATTATTAAGGGAGCTGTGCGCCCCCAAAAGTCGGATTTTGAAATGCCTTAAGTTGAATACTTTAGAAACTATGTGCGACTAAGCGACTAATCTGCGAACAGTGTTTTGTATAATGGAGATCGTTCACCTCGCGAAACGTGGTTGGCAAGACCATCACCTTACATTGGGGAAATGGGGTTTGCAACCATCTGTTTGCACGAATCGTGTTAACAAACAATTGTAAGCTATGTATTTCATGAATTTATTAATCAACATGTCTACATTAACAAAAAAGGTTGTCTTGTCCGAACACTCTCAGGTGAACTGTTTGCGAGAAATCCGTGGCGACATCATTCAAAACAGACAGCGAGTGACCTGGCGGGTAGGCACTCCACAGGACACGGGTCATGTTACTATGATGAAAGACTGACAAAATGTTTTCATTGAAAAGTCTCGATAAATTACCTAAATTCATGAATGTACACGATGCTTTGCACGTGTAAACCACCAACAAACTCTACTTGCGTACTCCATATAAAAATGTAAACGAAATCAACGTATGGTTTCAGATTTATCCTGACGGAATCTACCTCCTTAACTACATGATGTAACACCAATAGCGTCTGCTATAGTTTATATATATGAGTTCTGAAAGGTACAGTGCCCACACTTGCATACGCACACTTGTGATTGTTGTTGACAGTATAAGTATATTTTGAGAAAGGGTAGAGTACAGTAATGTTGGTACCTTCATCATTATTGACTTACATATACACGTAATATAATCCTTTGTATTTATTCATTTATTATTGAGAACACATATAACCCATGAAAATGTGTTTAATCAAAAAGTTATGATAACTCAGTATGTTGTCTTATTTTTTTTTTATTAAACGTCTCCATGTATAACTCGCACAATTTTGTGAGACATAATCAATGGGTATTAAAAAAAAGCAGAAGAATTAAATTACACAAGGAAATCCAGTTTGCCGTATACACGACAGGTCAGTGGCCAAAATTAACTTTTAGTAAAAATGCCCAAACTGCAAACTTCAGCTTTGCAATCCTGTTTTTTGTGCGAAGGAACAAAACTTCTACCCCAGGCACATGATGTCAGAAGCTCCACCTCTTGGAGGTGGGGCAGTCCATGATTGCTGCTGTTCATGCTGTTTGCAATAAGGAAAAGAGCGTGAATGAAATGCAAAAAAAATATTCACTGTGCCGAAAACATATCTAAGGCAGTATGTGAACATGACTGACAAAACTCCAGAAGAATCCATTCGTACAGCATCAGGTAGGAAACCAATCTTCAATTCTTCAGAGTTTGCTTTCCCCTCAGAACCAGTAGGAAATGCATTTTCAGTATATCCTAGTGACATTTCACCATCTCCAGTAATTTTGAACCTATCAACAACAGGAGATATGCCAAAGGGAACTGCATGTGTTGTTACATCACCTCCTTTTAATGCTAACCTTGAAGAGAGTAGGACACGAGCTGCTGAAAATATTCCTCAACTTCAATCCAATGACAGAGAAAGAATAACTAGAAAAAAAGTCATCTTAGAAGACTACGAACAAAAAGTGATGTGTTGAACGTCAAAGGATTGATCAAACTGATGCTGTGTGTATCTATTGCTGTGGAAAATTTTTGGATGACAAAGGAGAAAAATGAGTACAGTGTTTGGAGTGTTTAAGACTGGTGTCATGAAGAATGTGCTGATAATGAAACTTTGGACTTTGTATGTGATATGAAGTCTCTATTTTATGCATATTTATATATAATGTGTTTGGTGCCCCATAATCATAATTTAGTAGAATATTTTCGTATGTGCCAAGAACATATTCTGAATTATTCTAGTAATAGACTATATTCATTTTGTTTATGTTAACTATCACTAATTATAACTGTAATTTGTCCATACATGTACTAACTGTACACTTGCCTAAATAGGTTACAAATTTGATTTACACTTTTTAATAATTTAGGATGGCAAAGTGGACCCCTGGTTCCACTTTACCCGAACAGTGTATATGTGGACCTTTGCTTTTGCAAACTTGTAAGAATAATAAGAGATCAAGTACAAATATTTAATTAAATGTGACGGGTGCCCGGTTAGACTGATTGACAAATTTGTCGAGGATATTTCTGCTAGACCAAAAGCCGGGTGATTAACTTTGGTTAGAAGGCGTAAGGGGAAGGGTGTTGGTTACTGCTTACTTATGCTGGCGTCTTGGGTGTTGTGGTTGGTGCAGGTTTCACCCAATAGTGGCAAGCTCGGTCCATTCCGAAGCGGCGATTCCAGTTGTAGGCTGCACGTTTCCAGAAGTTCGGGTTGGCTCAGCCGTGTCTTGCCTCAGTTTGGTTTAACAACCCTCTTACCACAGGGTGACACGATGGATGCGTACAAAGGCAAGGCGACAAGTAGATTACTATGACTGGAGCAGGCGCTATTGCTTGGTGCCTAAGTTGGGCAGAGCTGTCCCATTTCGCCTGCCTTTCCTGCGTAGGAGGTGGTAATGCCAACCACGGTTTGAGAGCAAGATGAGCTAGGTATTGTTCCCTACGTCTTTTGCCACTCCTTACTTTAAAACTTTAAAAGGCATAGAGTAAAACGGTTTGACAGCTTACATAATGCACTTAGACAGGAACCGTTACTACAGTGTAACCCAATAGTGACTTGCTGGCACGAGCTCGATAAGAGTCCCCACTGATCCCCCACGTATGTGGGCTGATCAGGGACGTGGAGCCGTGTCTACCACCAAGCCTCTATTGGTTGTGCGTTCGCACAGGGTTGAGTGGCAAACCCCGGGCTAATATCACTTCAGCACTACTTAGAGCTCGAAGCAAGAAATAACCTGAGCTTGTAGCCCCTCCTTATGTGAAGGTGTTTCTATTGGTTGTGGTGTCACTGTTTCCTCCCACCAGCACTAAGTTAGTGCTCGGGTGATTGGGAAGAGACGGGTAGCCGTCTAATGTGGAAGTCAATAATCTCTCGGTTCCTGTTGGCAGTACACACCGTATTCCGTCTCTAACCATTAACACAGACAAGTACACTGGAAATGAAAAGCAGAAGAGTAGTGATCTGTGCTTCCAGGTGTAGGAGACCTGGTTCTAGGTTAAAAGGGGGAATAGCTGATTCAAGACTAATACAAAGTTAAAGTTAAACTGAGCTGAGTAAAAGGTGTCTAGAAGAGACAAAGTGAAGTTAAATACGAATGTAAATGTTCGCTGGATGACTGGTCATCGATGCGTATGTAGATCTCTGGAGGTTCCAGCACTTAGTAGTGCTCGGGATGTCGGGAGAGATGATACAAGAATGACTGCCGGAGCCCGGCAGCGTCCGGTCTATATAGGTGAAAATATAGTTTCCGAAAAAAATTTAAAAAAACCAAATGGTGGTGGGGGGGCCACAATACCCGAACATCCTCTACAGTATAACATCACTACTATATAAAAAACAATTAAGAAATGGCTTACTATATTTTATATATTCAGCAAACACCTCATTAAGTAATATTTATAATCATTTTTTTCTTGTTTCAAATGGCAGCAGAGTACATACAAGGAAATTAAGAAATGGTATTCAGTGAGTTTATATATTCAGAGAATGTATAAGTAATATTTTTGAACATTGTTCTTAATTTGCTTATAAATGTCAACAAATTGAAAGCAAAAATTTTGCATGCAGTACAGACCATTTTATTTTCCTGCATTGCTACATAATTACTCCAAAATAACATTACATAGGTAGTGATGGTATTGCCTATCACCAGTAATGTCACATATACGTTGTAAGGCCTTGTAGTCTCAGTGGTAATGGCTGAATAGAATGAGTTTCTCAAGGACATAGCCACAGATACTTCTGAAAGAGCTTGTTTATTGACTGTAATTATCTTATCAGTCCTAATAATACAGTATATGCGTGCAAATAAGGTGCAGGAATTTCAATGCATTAACCTTGTTCTTCACCCAGGATACACAAAACTCTGAGATTAGTCTATTTCACAAAATCGTATACGTAGATGTATGGGTAGAGTATTGGTTTATACTGAGAGGGGTGAGGAGGAGGGAGAGAGAGTATGATTGTGTGGGGCCAGAGGGAAAGAGGAGGAGAGGCAAGAGAAGTGTGATGGAGTGGGGGGTGGGGGAGGGAGGGAGAAAGGGAGTGGAGAGAAGGGGGAGAGGAAGAGAGAAAGGAGAGAGGGGAGAGAAAGTGGGGAAAGGGATTGACGGAGGGGGCAAGAGATGGGAAAGAGGGAGATGAGCAGAAAGGTGGCAGAGGGGTAGAAAGGGGGTAGAGAGTGAGGGTAGGGAGAGAGGGAGGAAGATGTGGAGGGTGAGGAGAGGGGGAGTGAGGAGGAGAGGGAGACACAGACTGTAAGCTCTCCTAGCCTATATGCTACTTGTGTGGTAACTTCTATAATGGAACACATTTAGACCTTGCATACAAAATTTTCCTGCATGAATCTTAAATTTTTAAAATTTACTGTACGATCATACAAGTAAGTAGCTGATATTACTGTGTACTGTGCAGAGTAGTTGCATATAGCTGGCCAGTTTATTTTGTAAAATAATATTGTAACTAAATAAAAAAAAAAGTTAATTATTTATTACTAATCACTCACTCAATACACATACAGAAAAAACAATAATTATGTTTTTTTATTTAATGTGGTTTACATTAAGAATTTAAGATATGGCTACCTGAGCCCATGACTTACTATTTCACTAACGTCCTTATTGCTTATGTTTTCCTTACACTGAAATTGCAAGAACATTCGCTATTTTTGAGTTCAACTGAAATGCATACTTTACACATCTCAGTCTGGAATTGACACACTGACACCACAGGAATACAGCACATCCAAACTGCAAGTGAAGTACATACATTAGAATACACTGAATTTAACTCAATAACACAAACAACCTACACCTGTAGGTTCCTCTAAAGAAACTTACAAAAACATGGCTTGTGTAAGTGATTCCTAAAGGAGGAATGTACTTTTGAAGATGGAGCTGAAACATGGAGTGTATGTCTGAGTAATGTGCAACTAGCCAAAAATTTGCAACCAATGCAAAATCTGTTGCTTTTTATCACATTATTTTAAGGAAATAAAGGGTTTCCATTCCGAGTCCGAATTAAATAAGTTGTTTTTTAATGACAGTTTATAAATAACATGTCAAAATGAGCAAAAACTTCAGTTTTGTCATTACTCCAAACCAACGATTTCAAGAAATTCACATACATATTTACACTTGTGTAATGTCTACAGATGGGCAGCACCCATCATACTTGACACGTTGAGTGTGGCATATAACTGATTCACAGATAATAAATACTCTCTTACATGGATCTTGGGATAGGAAAGAAAGATTTGTACTTTATGTGTTTATAAAATGAAGAGTACATACAACAGCTACAATTTTAAAATGAGGAATTGTTGTTAGTTTTTCAAATAATATTTAATTTGCTTCATTCTTAAGTTAAAACTGAAGTGAGAAAACATTGAGAACAAGAATTAATTTCTTTCTCTTAATTGTTTAGATTTTTCATAAAAAATTCTAATTATGTAATGAGTTTGTATTGTGAATCATTACTGATAGTTTCCTATGTTTTATGTTGTGATTAGCCCAGCACAACCATTGCTTTAGCCAGGATGAACATATCTGAAGAGCATTGTGGAACTGGTACCTGTCTGCATGGTGAATATGATGAACGATGATGTCATCACCCAGTTTGTATCCTCCAGGTTGAGGTTCAGTATGCTGGGGATACGGATGTGATGCTGAGTGCTGGTGTTGGTTATGTTCTCGTCCATCTTCCCCAAGCTGCAGGGTAGCATCAAAACACATCTTTATTGCTGCCGCAACAGTTTGCTCATCACAAGAAAGAAATATGTAGTTATATACCATGGAAGATGCAAAACAAAAGTTCATTTGTACCATAGGAAAGGATAAAATACATTAACAAAACCAAGTTGAAGGGCCATTCTACATGAGTGGTCAAAATGAAGCAGTTTCGCTGCAAGGAACTGCTCAGTGATGTCTCAGTCTACACGTGGGTGGTTTAAAACTTGGCTGCTTCAGCTTCAAAATGGATATTGTACTGGTCAGATGTGTTTCTATATTTATTTTATTGCAGGCAATTCATAACATCTTTTATCACAGTCAAAACAAATTTTCCACTCTTCATACATTGTGTCACCAAACTGGCCCAACACTTTGCCTTAATGTTTGTGTTACTGTACTCTTTGTGCCAGGGGCGTATCCAGGCTTGATGTTCTATTCTACGCTACAATAATTTAATTGACTTATGATACATGTGGCAAAATAATTCAGTTACGTTAATTATTCAAGGCCCCAAACTTTCTCTTTAGCAAATCTATCTATAACTTTTTCAGGGTCAATTTTCAAGTCTCTATGAACATGTAACAGATCATTCTTGATCTAAAGCCAAGTTTTGACTTGCCGGAGATCAGAAAAAGAACATTCGACTGTAGCAACACTGTCCAGAATAGTACACACAATTTACAGTAGCACACAAATTGTAGGAAATATGTCAGCGTCATAGTCATCTATACTTCAAGCACTGCCTCTGGTATTTACTTGGTCTTTTGGTCTCATCTCCATTTGACTTCCCATAGTTTAAATTCCCGAAGAAGATAAATCTCAGATACTGTTGATGCAGAATCTTTTTGCAAAAAGAAATTGTATTTTTTTGCAAGTGACTTCATTTCTTGCTCCATGCGTTCATTTGATGTATTTTGTTTTAAAATACTACTTGGAATCAGAAGTATTAAGTTTAAAGACTGCAGAAATGCTTCTGAAAATCTAGCTGAAAGATTGGACAATGGAAACACAAATACCTGTAGCTATACCGAGACTTTCAAAATGACTAATCGCTGTTACTGATACTCTTGAAGGATTGTTGTAAACACTATTGATGAAGGTCATAAGAAGAAGGGTGCTGAACAGGTGCTAAGTGTAATCAAATACAGTAGAGTTCTCTGCAGTATTTGGCGTAATTATGTGATGCCGGAATGAGAAAGGGAAAGAAGATAATGGAGTAGGAATTAAGGTCGAATAGAAGAGTGAACAGGTACACAAGCGCAACTGTGTGATGCTGGAAATGGAAAGAACGAGGAGGGGAGGGACTAACCTTCTGTGCCGAGCGAACTTGACCATCAGAATTAAATATATTGTCCCCCCCCCCCCCCCCCAAAAAAAAACACACACACTCACACACTCTCACTCACACACACACTCCTCTCACACACTCTCACTCTCTCATCACACATCACTCTCTCACCACTCTCCTACTCCTCTCACTCTCTCTCTCACACTCTCTCTCTCCTCTCTCTCTCTCTCTCTCACTCTCTCTCTCTCTCACACTCTCTCTCTCTCTCACTCTCTCTCTCTCTCACACTCTCTCTCTCTCACACTCTCTCTCTCTCACACTCTCTCTCTCTCACACTCTCTCTCTCTCACACTCTCTCTCTCTCACACTCTCTCTCTCTCACACTCTCTCTCTCTCACACTCTCTCTCTCTCACACACTCTCTCTCTCTCACACTCTCTCTCTCACACTCTCTCTCTACACACTCTCTCTCTCACACACTCTCTCTCTCACACACTCTCTCTCTCACACACTCTCTCTCTCACACTCTCTCTCTCACACTCTCTCTCTCACACTCTCTCTCTCACACACTCTCTCTCACACACTCTCTCTCACACACTCTCTCTCACACACTCTCTCTCACACACTCTCTCTCACACACTCTCTCACACACACACTCTCACACACTCTCTCACTCTCACTCTCTCACTCTCTCACTCTCTCACTCTCTCTCTCCCCTCTCTCTCTCTCTCTCTCTCTCTCTGTGTGTGTGTGTGTGTGTGTGTTTTTTTTTCTTCTAAAGCACTGGGTAAAGTGTGAATTTAAAGTAGGTACTATTTTTCAATTTTTACTTGCCATTTAATTTTTTTAGAGCAGTCTCGAGAACCTATGCCCCCCCCCCCCCCCACTCCTCCTCTGGATCCGCTCCTGCTTTGTGCTGAACATTATACAGAGGTGGTCACTGCTCTTTTTCACAAATCAATTTTTCTGTGTCAAATGTCTAACATAAATCCCAGTAACGCCACCAGAAGCTACAAATGAAGTGGACCAAAAATGCTCGTGACAGAGATAAGGTTATCTGCCGAACTGCCACACCATATAGATTGGTATCATTTCTATCACTAGCAGTCTGCATGCCACCTCTTTTAGCAGGAGAAATGCTATTCTACTCTAACTCGCTCTAGTGCATGGGCTCTGTTCGACGGGACGGTTGCTAGTGACAAAACCATGGCATTTTGATTGCTTGTGTAGATAGACTGGCCTGAAGGTAGGAAACACAGTACTACTTAACCATGGAAACAGATATATAGGAAAAGAGAATTTCAAATGGGGCAGAAACATTTACATTAAAGGAATACGTGGCCTGCCTTCATGATATCCACATGTTTCCTTGGCCTTGGTTGTTTTGAACTTAAGAAAAATACAGCGTGGATAAATAGAGAGATTTTTAACAAAGTCTTGAGAACCGATGAGGGTGAATGGATATGAAGCAGTACATGGATGCAGGAGCGGGACAAATGGGAGATCCCAGAGAAAACTTGCTGTTTGGCACAATTCCCACATGCAGAAATTTGGGTGCGACCCCGCTGGTAATTGAAACTGGTTGACTGTAGTGGGATGCGAGCGTTCTAGTTGCTACACTAACCATGCCTCCAGCATGGATAAGTCATTACTAACTACTGACATGATGATACCATCATGTTACTTCTTAACCAAAAAATAAAGAAACAAAAATGGCAGAAGAAAATGGATTGGCATTACTTCATTCATAGCTAAACATTTCTTTGCTTATCTCAAAACAGCATCCTGCTTGCATACATAAATTTCACTGATGGTCGCAACAGCAGCCATATGTTATGCAATTACATCTTCCCGATGGTTTAACGCCTTCCTGTCGATAGGCTCAATAAGATGTGCCTGTAAAGAAATTTCAAAGGTGAGGGATCTGATGTTCATGCTCACCAGGAGATAGACTCACCGCACCCAGTCCACCTCTCCCCACACTGACGTCTAAAACTGCATATTTTGCTGCTAAACTGTAATGAGGTGGCACCCTTGTCATGTAGCAAGAAATATCTTCCAAAAGCAGAGGAAGTACATCTCAAACACACAATACATTCAACCTGTCATGTGTCCTGGAAAAAGTACCCTCCAACTATGTATTTTGGTACCAATAAATATTGGTCCACACAATTAATATCCAACACACCTGATTTCATGTGATGCATGTGGATTTTCACTGACCCGTAAATGGGAATTGTGAGAGCTGGGCATGATGTCACACAGCAGCAGCAGCAGCAGGCAAGTTCTAAACACTTGTGTACCAATAATGGTAAATATCATCATCATTAAGGATTAGACTAAGTGGCACACTGCTATAATTGGTGGTGCCGTGAGGTGGGAAGCAAGCTCCTATAATTCTTGATCTTCCCCAGACAGTGATCAGCATAACACTTATGGCACAGCATTACATTCCACAGATTCTGTGGTCTCTTACCTTCTTGGTGTAACTCCAACAGGATAATGCCTTCCCACATACAGCACAGATTTCCCAGGAATACCAGTGTACTGTTGATACTCTTCCATGACCAGCCCAGTTTTCAGACTTGTAGTCTATAAAATGTGTATGGGGCCATCTGGGATGGCAGCTTCAGCGACCAATTGGTCTGCAGTATCTGGAGTGGCAGTTGCAACAACTATAGGATGCTCTTCCACAGAATGAGATTAGACTTTTCTATGACTCCATGCTGGACCATAATGCTGCATGTAAATACTAATGGTACTTATAAAGTATAAAACTTTGCCAGAAAAACACTACCCATTTATTGCAAACTGTTTTGTACATGCTATCATCCCCATCACCTGTGCCAATTTTCTTTCAGTTTACTGTAGATATTTGCAGCAATTTTATTATCAAATGAGCTTAATGATAAAGACATTACTGAGAATCAGTACACTTTAATTAATGTTGATCAAGACATTTAAGTTAACAACTATTTGGCCAGATAGTAATTTTTTGAAGCCAATTCCAGACGGTAAAGTGTATTTTTCATAATAACTTTCATTAAGTTACTTTTTTATAATGAAGCAGCTTTTAAGTGGCCATGATAATGGCAATGCTGTAGCCATTTCAGCCGTGTGTGTCAACATATAAATTACCAAGTAGCTCAAGTGAATTATATTGCCACTACTTGAACAACTTGATTTGTAGAACAAAATAAAATGGTTATTTGTTTCAAAACTATAAAATAATATGTTTTCTCATACATATGTACTGAGGACAGAGAGCACATACAATTTTTGGCTGCTTAACTGTACTTAATACATATATACATAATATACAAAACTTTCTGCAGCAATTACAGTAAAATGAATCTTCTTTAACACAATACAATAGGGCAAATATTTCTGTAATCAACATATAAACTGCTAAAATTTATCTTTATAAGCTAATACACCATAAAAATTGCAGGTTTTACATACCAAGAAATTAGCTTCCAGTTTTACACACTTTCAAAATATTCAATTCCTAATTGCCATTTCTTAAACCTACAGCAGTAAGTATTTTGAAAGTGTTAAAACTATAGAAGCTGCAAGACTGCAGTCTGTATCACGTGTACTAAAGCAGTAAATACTAACTGTAGAACAGTATTAACTGATTTGTATGACAAATACTGAAATTACAAAGGTCAGTACAAAATGTGGCATTAGAAAGAGGAAAGGGGGTCAAAAGAATTCAAGTGGCTAGCAAACACATAAATCATTAATAGATAGCAAGGTTAATGGTCTGAAAAACATCATCAATAACACAGAGTCAACTGGATGCCATGTCAGAAGCAGTTCTGCTTCCAGAGGCTTTAAATATTCATGAGGCAGACGCATTGATTTCAAATTACAAACAGGCAAGCCAGTGATCTCTCAAGACAAGTGGAAAATGGGTCTCTAGTTCAACCAAGTTTACAAATGGGAATGAAGAAAAAAAATTATAAATTTTTAAAAAAAGCTTGAGAACTTATCAGCCTGTGAACTGATTATATCCATGAGCGGTTTGCAGAATATTTGACCCAGAATTATTGCAGCACCACATAATTAACATAAGCATCTACAGACACACATCCAAAACACACATTTTCATACACAGAGTAGTTGTAACATTTAATTTCATTTTGTTTCACCTGATATTAAACTGTTTTCTCACTGAAATACTGACGACTTCTTGGTTAAGGATCAATGGCAGCATTAAGTTTATTCCCTTTCAACACAAACAACTGGTGCCTTGCAGGGATTTAAGTTGGTTGACTCTTGGGTTTGTTGGATTGCAGCCATCCTACGCTTCCTTTCTCCTCCTCACTTGAAGAATGGCATAGGTATGGGTAGATGTGGAAGTGATACAGCAGTGATACTGCAGTAACAAAGAAGTGTAGAATTCCCCAGTGGAAGAACAGGACTACTTTGCCGTTCTTCGAATTTCTGCATCTGCTGGAGAATTACAGTGGATTGGACAGAGGTGCATGAGTAGACTCAGTGTGTAGCATTTTTCTGTCTGTGCCAGGATCCCAGTTACACCGGCCCTTCAGTTACAAAACCTAGCGATGAATCATGATGACGTGTTGGAGTCTTAGGGGCAGTGACCAGGCTCGGCCTTAGGGCGGGGCGAGCGGGGCTGTCACCCCGGGCACCAAGATGAAGGGAGCGCCAAAATCAGACGAGGAAAAAAAATGTTCCTGCAATCATAGCAGAAATTTGGCATGCACAAAGGTATGTACTGCTGATAATGTTGGCTGTCCAAGATTGGTATAAAAAGGGCACACACTCTAGAAGAGTTTAAGAATGTGATGTGGTTGTAAATACTGAGCTGCACTCTGTGATGAAATGGACTAATTGATAAGCTACTAAAGATATGCTAGCTTAACGCATAATGCGCTCTATGCCTTGTAGTTCACTAAGTGATATAGTTACTGTTTGGAAACTGGCAACATTCTCGTTGAGTGTGCTTTGTATTAAGAGTTTATCTGCAATCTGAGAATTAGTTGGTGATTAACCATATTTACAGATGGATATTGTGACCGCAGACAATATAACAAAGAGTGGAATTTCATTACTTGCTATCTATTGCAGTAGGTAAGTGAAATTAATAGTTCCCTTTTTTGTGCACGTACATAAGTTTTGTTTATAGCCTGCTCTATTCACGGTAAAGTGAGTACTTTTTGAGACCCTGCTTAGATATTCCTTTCAGCCTATTTTTGTCCTTCTGCAACTTTTTAACATAAAAGTGCTGTCCGAGGTGTGACTAACAGTGTAATAAATGCGATGGTACATTCCACTGCTCTAAAAAATTAACTTCTGAGGCCACCATACAGTATATTTATTTGTTATGTTTATGAGTATGATATAGGGCCTAGGCCTATTACCCTCTCACATGATGAGATTATCACTGCGCCCACTAATTAAATTAATACCAGTAGTGATTTCAGAAATAATCCTACTGAAATATTCATATAGTTGTGGGCTCTTTACAAGAGAAACTAATATAAATTGTTGCCAATTACACTTATACCAGTTAATTATATTTTTGCAACATATACAATCATGCTAAAAAGTGTTTTTGTATAGATAATGTGTTTCAAAATTCTCAAATAGGTATTAACAAAATTGTTTAAAATTTTAAGTTTTTTTTGCTGGTTACTCTTATAACGCATTGTAAGATCATCTAAATATGTCTTAACATAAACTACACTAATGCTTTATATTCTCTGTACATAACATTGTAATTATCATTATCAATAGTTGGGAACCCTGCCATTTTGAGTTTTAGAAGAACAACCTTGCTAGACTTCACAATCATGCTCCTTTTAACCCATTTAGACCCAGTGTACACATTTGTGTACATTATGTATGTGAAGGTAATTTTGCATCTTTACTGCACACTGCGGAGCTCAATAACCAATGATCTTACCTGTGGGTAAATAATTCGCAAACCGTCTTATTAGTCTTGATCATAATTGGTTCATATAACTATACCAGAACATATTTAGTTCATAATACATAATAGTATTTAGTTCATTGGTTGTAACAACGAAACAATTGTTGTACTGACTTAATTACAGCACGCATCATAAAATTCTTGGTTTGCAACACAAGTCATAAATTAAAGTGGATATGAAAGGGCTAGAGTGCTACAGTAGAGACCGTTATTAATAGATGTAAAAGGCCGATTCTAGCGCAGTCCATAATTTAAGCTAAAAATCATGGAATTTAAGTTTAAAAGCGAAGAAATTTCATCCATTTTTCATTGTTTCAAGAAACCTCATTTGTACCAAATCTTACATCTAAAAAAACAAGCAAATTTGCCTCAAAATCGACCAAAAATCAAGCAAATTTATCAATTTTTTTTTCTCCAAAAATAGTGTGCAGGGCATGGCACAAGCTAAAAACAAGCAAAATTATACAAAAATCATGTAAAATTATGCAAAAATCATGAAAATTTAAGACAAATCTGCTAACTATATTAAAGCAAAGGGTGAGTCGAAATTAAGCAAAAACCAGTGAAATATTATAACAGATAATTGATAGAATTTATAAATTTTATTCAACAAAAGTAAAACACCAATAAGACTTTTTAAAGTCTAAAAATAAAGAAAAATCTGAAGCATAGCCATTACTGAATCCTTAATCCCAGCCATCACAGTAATCCAAATCATAAACATCATCTTTAAAATTAGAAAATTTATCTGATCTGAAATAATTTTTATTGCTTTTTAAAACAATTTTTGAAACGAACAAGGTTCAATTCTTTATCAACAAAAGTTTCTGTTTTTTATAATTTCATATCCAATATCCCAAACTTCCAAAAGTTCCATAATTTGATCCATTTGTAATATTTAAAAATGTATATATATTTTATAAAAGTGATACTATGAGAAAAATTTAATTAGAACTATGAAAATGATTTTTTATTAGATAAAACAACTTAATAATACAGTACATCTAAAAAATTGTATTCAAATATCGAAACAGTTTCTTGTTTCTGCAAAACCGTTTACATCATCCATTTAATAAAATTAAAAATTTATACATCTTCAGTAATCCTTTCTTTCAAGTAATCATAAGTTAAATTTTGTTCACTAACTAGAACAACGTTATAAATTGTACCAGCTCCAACAGCTTTCTTAAAATCAATACAAATTATTGTATTTGTTTTATCTTTAACTACTGCTGGTTTTCTATATAGGTAGTCAATAACATATAATGGTCTTCTTCCCCAAAATTAATAATAACTGATATCACCATGATAGTTTGTAGTTGGCTTATAATAAAGTTCATTATTTCTATATATAGTATCTAATTTTGTTCTTGAATTTATAAAATCATTAAAAGTTAGAAACATTTTAAGACAAAGATCGTTTTCAATATCTTGATTCCAATTTTCCTTTGGAAAAAATTCATTTCTTCCATTTTTAACATAAATATTTCTCACATTACAGTGATCAAACATAGAAGCGTGTACAGTTTGGTCAGCTTGATTTTTTCTATTAGTTTCAAAGCCTACAATTACAAAATTGTGCATGTCAAATTGAAAATTATTAAACTGATGTTTTATATCAAAATTAAAGACAGTTGTCCCACAGAAACTTCTTTTTCTAAAAATTGCCAACACTTAAAACTAATATGAATTTTAGGATTTTTATAAATTTTTTCTTTAATTGCAATTGATGTGTTAGCTTCGTATTCAACAATAAGCCACAAAATTTCTAATTTTTGAATAAAAATTCTACCCGGATCAGCATAACCTCTATCAATTGTAGTGCCATCTGCTTTCTTAGTTTGATAAACAAATAAACAATTGTTATCAGACGAATTTCGGAAAAAAGTAATTTTATACCCACCTTTCCAATAAATTTAATTGTTGTCTCGAATAAAACCAAACAAATATCTTAATGGATACATTATTTAATTTATTTTATCACTATGAACAGATTTTACTCAAAATTTATTATCAACACCAGTAGACTCTAAATAATTTTGTTCACCTGGCGATCGTAACAAAGCATTCATCATTGTTGAATTTATTCCTGGATTATCAACAGTCTCAATAATATGGCCATGTTTTGAGATTTGTACTCTAGAACACTGAAATAGAAAAAAAAAATTAGAACAAACATAAATACTATCTCATTTTTCGTATTTTGCCTCAGTTCCAGTTTTATCTCTCTTTAGTAGGTGATATTCTTCAATAACATAAGCATCGTTTGGAAAAGAAAAGAAAAGCAATCTCCTATAGGAATATCACACTCGATTCTATTATTGTAAATATTTAAATTCCCCCTCGTTTGATCAGTTGGAGGAAAAGTTTGTGTCTCAAAACTCTCAATGCTTTTATAACTCATTTATAAGTAAAAAAAAATTATATATAAATGGCAGAATCAAAAGGAGTTCGAGTGAAATCACTCATTGAAAAATATAAAAAAATATAAAAAGCAGCATGAAGCAGACTATGAAAAAAATAAGAAAAAAAGACTTACCATTAATTTGTGAATTACAAAATATTGGTAAAAAAATTGAAAAAGTGAGTGAAGAAAATAAAAATTTAATAAACACATTAGTTCCAGTAGCAGCAAAAATTTTAGATTATCCACCAACACCAGAAGAAATATCTTTTGAAAGAGAATTATTTGCAGAACAAGAATCTCCTAATTTTGAAGAGCAAATGGGTATTATTCCAGTGCCACCTATAGCTGGTGTTTCTACTACAAATCTTGGAAAAAAAATTTCAAAAAGAATAAATGTTATTGATACTGAATATGGTTTACAAGGAGATGGACATAATTTTTACATTGGGGATACAAAAGTGAAGATAGATGATAAAACATCTGTTAAAAATAAAGAATATGAGGTTAACAGAAGGATTTTCTAATTTGTTAACAAAAGAAAAAGAAGATCTTAAGGACAATTTCATAGATAATGACTATGATAACTACACAAAAATTCTTTAGATATCAATGTTGCATTCCAAGAATATAATCTAAAAAAGAAAATAAACTCCAATAAAAGTTGGAAATACAGAAAAATAATGAAACCAATTTATGAAAAATATATACAAAAAATTTACAGTCAAAATCAGCACCAATATGCCAGAAAGAATTATTCTTTCAAGAATTCCTAGATCTGGAGAAGGTATAAAAAAATACAACAATTTGCCAAAAGAATATATTTGGATGGGCAATGTTAGAAAATTAATTGATAGTTTGTTATTAGTTATTCATAGTGAAGAAAATGCTGGAGATAAAAAATTTTACAATCTAAAAGTAAACATTATGAATATGCTAAACAATAAATTTTTTGATTTTGTTGTTAATAATCCGAACAGAATTCCATATCTAATAAGAGTTTTTAATGTAATTCCAAACTCATTTTTTAATTCAGAACACCATGGAAAAGGCATTATAAACTGGGCATTAAACAATTAAAATTTACCTGAAATGCATTTGCCAGGTTATAATTATTGTGGCCCATTTACAAAATTAAATGAAAGATTAGAAAGAGGAAACTCAGGAATAAATAAATTAGATGAAGCTTGTAAATTTCATGATATTGCAAATAGAGATCATAAAGATTTAGAATTTAGACATAAAGCTGATAAAATTTTTCAAAAAGAAGCTAAAGAAATTATGTTAAATAAAGAACTGGAGAAAAAATTGCTTCTGCTGCTGTTGCCTCAATTATGTTTACAAAAAGAAAATTAGGATGGGGCATAAAAATTTGTTAAACTATCAATATTTTTTTTTAGTTATAAATGAAGATAAGCTTAACTTTCGACATACCCATTGATCAATTAAGAGATTTCGGTATAGATAAATTTATAACAAAAGAACAACTTGAGAGAAAAAATAAAAAATTGAAAGAAGGCAAAGGTTTCTTACTAACCTTGTCATTGCCAATACTCAAAAAAATATTAAAAGAAAAATCTGGAAGTGGTTTATATCATGGAGGAATTATTCCCCTCATAGTTGTTGCTTAAACTGGACTTGGCGCTTTAGCAGGAGTAGCTACTTCAACTTATAATTCTGTTGAACAAACTAGCAAAAAATAAAAAAGAATTAGAACAACAAAGACATAATTTAGCAATGGAAAACAAGGCTGGAAAATGATTAGTTGCAAAAAAAAAAGGATGACCAAAAAAAAATTTGAATATATATCCAATTTCTAATATCGATACTGAAAAATATGTAAAAATATTAAATATAAAAAATTTCAGAAATGTTTATATGATTGATGAATTACCAAAAAGTATGCACAAAAATGAATTTGCTGTGGTAAATTTTGATATTTCAGCAAACCCAGGAACTCATTGGGTTTGTTACTTTAAAAAAAAAATGATGTTTACTATTTTGATTAATTTGGTGGTAATATTCCTAATAATGTAATTAATTATTTCAAAAACAATAATTTTAAATTAAAAAATTTATATCAATCAGTTGTAGATTATTCTGATTCAATTGTTAAGGAAGAAGTTGAAAAAAAGAAAAATCTCATATATTTTATTTGCATGCAAGGTGGGATAAATCTAATATTTTCCACTTAGATAATAATCAAAATTTCTTAACCTTTTTTTATGGATTGCGCTGATTATACATTTTTTTTATTGTTAGTGTTAATTTACCCAAAAACGATATGACCATTATTAAAGGAAGTACAAAAATAGATCACAGTATGCATTTTGATGTTAACAAATCTGATCATTTATCTTTTAAAATAAAAAGAGAAAATATCTGAATATTCGTTTGGCATAGTAGCATCAATGGGAATATTCGTGAAATATAAAGATTAAGTGTATATACATATATATATATATATTTTACTATTAAATGGAGACGACTATGTCTTGGTAGCTTCAGCTGCCTAACACATGGTGTTATGAAGTGCAAGAAAGTTACTAAAAATAATAATATAAAAACTGAAAATACAAAAATTGGACTATTAGTTCAGAAAATTAAATGTTCAAATTGTAATCCTAATAAATCAACATTAAAAATAAATTTTTGTCCACTGCGAGAGAAGGAATAATTAATGAATTATATAAGCCAGCAAGAACAAAATTTCCAAGAAGTAAACTTATTTCGTATGGAATTGATGATTTATGGCAAATTGATCTTGTTGAAATGGATATTGGCAATTAAAATGGTATATCACATGTGAATAATGGTTATAAATTTATTGTGACAATTATCAATGTTTTCTCAAAATTTGCATTTGCTATACCAATTAAAGATAAAAGAGCTAAAAATGTAGTAAATGCTTTAGAAAATATTTTGATGAAAAGAAAAACAAATAATATACACAGTGGTAATGGCTCAGAATTTTATAATAAAATATTTAAAGAACTTATGGAAAAGTATAATATAAGTCTTTTTCTTCATTTTCTGAATCAAAAGCTAGTGTCGTTGAAATATTAATCAAACTTTTAAAAATAAAATGTGGAAGAAATTTACTTTGAATGGCAATTGTAAATGGGTAATATTATTAGAAGATGTAGTGAAAGAATATAACAACACAAAGCATAGTACCATTGAAACAAAAGCAATTGAAGTTAATAAAAAAAAATAAAAAAAAATTTAAGATGACAAGATTTTGTAGACATGATTACTAAACTAAAATACAAAGTTGGAGATGTCGTTCCTATTAGTAAAATTAAAAAATTTTCGAAAAAGGTTATACAGCTAATTGGTCAATGGAATTATTTACCATTGTTTAAGTTTTAAATTATGACATACCAACTTACAAGCTGAAAGACACTAAATGAGAAGAAATAAAGGGTACTTTTTATGAATATGAAATTATAACTGACTATCCTGATGAATATTTAGTTGTAAAAATTTTAAAAACTTCAGGCGAAAAAATGTATGTTAAATGGTTAGGATTTGATAACTGGCATAATACTTGGATTAATAAAAGAGATGTTTTGTAAAATATTTTTTCATCCCGGATACTTATCCCGCCTGCAGTGCCATAATTAATAAAAGAGATATTTTGTAAATTTAAAATATTAATTCTAGAAAATGTATACAAATTGGCTTCATACTCAATGTGATACAGATTATTAATATTATTTACTAATTGTTGTTGAGTATAGTTATTTCTATCAATATTAAAATAGTTGCAAAAACACTCAATATTGCCATTGCCAATATTTCATTCTATAATATAAATTGATAGAATTTGGAATATATTCAAATCACAATCATATTTCACATTTTGGATCTATATCTTAGATTCTTTGCAACTGTTTTCGAAGACTTCTTCTTTCAGTTCTAATCACATAATAATCATATTCACAATCATTATCGAACAATTCTAGAAGATTAAAAGTTGGATTTAAATTTGGATCTTGTGTTTGATGTACAACATGCAGGACCATTTCTCATATTACCTCATTTCTGCGAGCTATTTCATCTAATGTTATGTTAACTGTTTGTGTTAAATTTTCTATTTATCTTTAATTTGATTTATATCTTTTAAATGACTAATTTTATTTTCTGTCATTTTAACTGTCGGTCTTTTAATTCAATAGTTGTTTGTGATTTATATTCTACATGCTTTCTTTTTCTTATTGATGGCAAAACATAGTGTGTAATCCACTTTTTAAATTGTTTAGTTTCTTCTTTTTTAGAAGAAAAATAAGTAAATATAAGCCAGGTTCGTTGATAAATACTGTTTTCTGATCAATATTTGGGTAGTTGTGTAGTGCGACTAGCAATAATTTTATATAATGTAACTTTTCTTCATCAACATATTTGATAATAGCATTTCACGTATTTTTATAATATAATATTTCAACATCTTTGCTCTAAACCAAGGAATATTATACTCATCTGATATAATATTTATCGTTAAAATTTAAATTATTTAAATCAAATAATGTAGTAATTTCATTGTTATTTTCTAGTTTTGGTTCTCTAGTGGTTTGTCTAGTGATTCGGCCATTTTGTATGTGGGAAAATATGTATATTATATTTACTATTTTTATTAAATAAAATGAAAAATTTAAGAATATAATTTTATAAAATATACACCAAATTCATTAATAATAATTATATTTTATTTAAATGCAATACAATACGATTAACCACATCAGCCTTATCAAAATATATTTCATCTGGATTAAATCTTATAAATTTACAATTTAATTGGAATTCTATATACTTTTGTCTTTATATTTCATAACCAACAGCTCTATCTTTATGGTTAAATTCGTTACACTTAATAGCTAATTTTAGATCATGGAAATACAAATCTATTCTATAATTGTCTATAGTATATTGTTGTTTATAATATAAACGTTTAAAACATTTAATAATGTGGGAAGATTTACTTCATTTATATACAAAAAATGTTAAAATATAATAAAATCCTTAATTTTATTTCTATACGTTCCTTCTTTTATTTTTCTACTCAAATCTATTGTAATAAAGCCATAATATTCATCGCAGCATTTTGAACAAATTTCTTTAAATTTTTCGTAAGTCATATCTCCACCAACAAAATCATTATAAATGTGCTTTAAATTAGTATAATCTTGTCTAAATATACACAAAAAATTTGTATTGTCTCATACCAATTGTTTGGGCACTCTGGAATAAGTTTAAGCCAAATAGAGAACATCAATATTTTTGTGTCATCCTCTTGTAAAATATTCACGAATCATATCTTGATTATCTAAAATAACATCGTCAAATACAATAAGATATTTGTTTTCAGTATTCTTTTAAAAAAATGTGCCATTTCTTAATTAAATTTTTTGGTTATCACTTCAAAATCATCTTGTAATTGAATATATTTTGGCTGATTCAAACTTTTAGAGTACACAAGTAATTTATTAAAATTTAACCACCCATATTATAAATAAAATTTATCATCAAATTTGTTTTAACACTATTACTTGGACCTATAATTATAGCTATAATATTATCGGGCATCTCACCTTTTTTATTTATTTTTGATGATTCTTCAGAAATTAAAACACCAACAACCCAATCAACTTTCTTCATTTAATTACAATAATTTTTGTAATAAATGGATAATAATAAAGTATTTAAGTTAACAAATAATACTTCTATTCTAAAGAAGAAACTGCACTATGATATAATTAATAGTGAAAAATCGATTGCATTAGTTAGTTTTCATACAAAATTTTTAACACCAAATTTAGACAACAATACTATAACTACAATTGAAAAAAAGAGTCCTGTTGTTGATAAAAATGAAGTTATAACTATTCCTAGAGGTAAATATGATACTGGATCATTAAAAGAAACTATGTATTTAATTGAACCATTTGAACAAATAATATTGAATTAACAGCAGATAATGTAAAAAATAGAATATCTATCAAATCTAAGTTTGATATTAAACTTGATGACAGATTATATGATATTCATGGTTTTGAAAGAAATATTATTATTGAAAAAGAAAAAAAGGTTGTAGGCACTAAATTACCAAAGTTTAATCCATTCAAAACAATAAATGTTTACATTAATTTAGCATATGGAATGTTTACAAAATATGATGAATCTAATCACTTGGAGACTAGTATAATTGCTAGTTTTCCACCAAAAATTATGTTTGGTTTTATACATTATATAATTCATTGAGCCCCCACATCCAATTTTTTATAAAATAAATAATGAGCGGTTTAATCACATTGTCCAAAAAAATGTTGAGGCGAAAGTGGTGAACCAATTGATTTTGATGGTTCTGAAATTGATATTGTTTTGGAGATTAAAGATCTTTCAAAATTTTGCTATTTTATTAGAAAACATATTAGGTCCCCCCTTTAGTATCTCCAAAATATAAAACTTTTCTTTCAGAAATATGTGTGATGAAAATTTTTAAAAATATTATGAACATTTGACTAGCAGTGAAACATTGCTAGTGGAGCATAACAAATTAATTATTAATTTTTATATCCATATGGCAAAGTATAAATTTTATTTTATAGTATAATTCTCTTGTTATCACAAGGACTCAATGCGATTTTATTAACTTCTACTGTATATATTTTGTGTTTCTTGCTCCTAATTAAATTCGTTCTAAATTGAATTTTCTCATCAATTACACATTTCTTATAATCTTCAAATGAAATTCTCTTATTAACAACACATTTTTTTTCAATCCTTTCGATCATTTATTTCCTTTTTCATCAACCTTATAAGCATACATATTTGCTCGTAAACCAACAATTTCGTTAATTATTTTGCCATTACACTAAAACTTTTTTTATTTATTTGTGACATGTTACAAATATTGTCTTTTGGATAATCACTTATCAAATTTGTCTTATCATACTCATCATATCATCTTAAAAATCTTCAGTTTTTATGTTATAAATATACAAATCGGTATCCTGATATCACAACTCAATTTCATCTCCATATTTGGCTCTCATAACTTTATAATGAAAATTGTACTTAATTCTTTTGATAGGTCTAAAATTGACATGCTTACATAAATGGGTTTATTAATTTTTACAGTTATTTTATTCACATGTATTGCAGCAAGATTCTCATTAAATATAGTACTTCTTTTGAAATTTGGTTTTGTTGTTAATTTTTCACATTTTTCAGCATCTAATACTAGTTTTATATCAACTCTGTTTCTAATATTTTCTATAAAAATTTCATGTATTTGTGTAAGCTTAAATCCATTATTTAAGCACTGTTTCAAACTGCGGTAATGTAGTACATATTTTTCTTTTTTATGTAAAGTTGTTAATAATTTAGATCGATTTGTTTTGGGAACTAACTTATTTTCTGGACAAAATGGTAAATCTTTATGTAAATCACGTAGTTCTTGTGGATATTCTAAATCAACTGCTAATATATAACCATACTCAGAATGGTTCTTCAAATTTAATATTTTTTTCACTCCGGTAATCTAAATCATTTAATGAATAATAAACCCAATCAAAACCACCATATAACAAATATTGAGACATTGCCCATCCATATAAATGATTAGCATCATCAAGATATAGTAAATAATTTGATTCTTGATTAGAGTTAAAATCAAACTATTGGCTTTAACATATAGTTCACAATGTTGTGTAATTCCACCTCTAATACCTTTTTCAATAATTAAAATCATATCATAATTATGTATTAAATCTAATGATTGTTTAGTCATTTTTAACATTGCATCCCATGATAAACCGGGTGCTGTAAAATACCAAGCAAGATCTAAATCATAAGCATTTATACATGTATTTCTAAAATATTCAAATACATCTGCTAACAATAATACATCACTTTTAAAATATAAATCATGATATTCGTCAAAATTTTAAATATTAAATTGATCCCATACATATTTTGCGTGTTCATAATCATCATCAGTTATATCAGAGTCGTTAATTTATTGAAAAATTCACTTTTTTGTGGAAACACCTTCTTTGATTACTAAATCTGCTTTTTCTTTTGGGAAATGTTTTTGTATGTGTTTCATTTGAGCTTTACGTAAATTCGATGATAATTTATCTAAACTAATGGCTATAAATTTAAAAGTGTCAATAAATCTCATTTTTAAATTTTCTGTTGCTTTCCCAAAAGTAATAAACTTTTCTTCGTTATTTGCTATTAAATCTATTTTTTTTTTCATCATATCCAAACTCTTTAATAAGTAATTGTGCATCATATCCAGCCAAATTTTGAAAATAAATTGGTACGAAATTTGGTAATTTTAATTATAGATTACAATTATTACATATTGGATTAATGAATTTTCCACTTATGTGATCATGATTATATACTTTATTTTCCTCCATATATTTGCATTCACATACAGTACATTTTTTGATTTTCTATATATTTTTTCTTCTTTAGTTGGTGGATGCATTGGTTCAATTTGTGAATATATTTCACCAGTTTCTTCTACTTCTCTTTTTATTGATTGTATAAATATTTTATGAGCATTTGGACCTCAATATACTACTGGAGGCTTATAATTACCATAATTAGATACATTATAATAACAAACACCAGATGTTTCATGCAATTTATATTTCATAGAATATGATTCATCATTTAACTTTAAATCAATGTTATTTATTTGTTCTTTAGTAAGATTATATCATTCTTTAAGTATTTCTTTATATAAGCCATTATCAATATCATCTTCAGTTAAAATATGATATTTTTGAATTAATTTAACTTTTTTTATTTCTCTTGGATTTGGTTTAGTTGTTGATATTTTCTTTAGAATTGAATCAAAAACAGCATATATTGTGAAAGGAACCTTATTTGTGTGTTTAATATTTTTGAAAGATATTTTCTGTCCTTTTGAGGGTAAAGTGATTTTTACAGCTTCATTTTTCAAGCAATCTTCAGTATGTTTATTTAATTTTTTTTGACAATAAAAGAATCGAAGACACATACCACATATATGATATTTACTTTTCTTATTATATTTTTGTGCTGAAAGCAATCGCGATACATTTTTTATCCAACAATAATGCAAGTTTGTATCATTTTTGAAATAAAGTAAATTTATATGTTTTTCCTTTTCATTTTTTGCGATTTATAGTGGATATACCATAGATTTTTCGTCTTCAATAGAGTATACATTTATAGATTGACACCGTCGGGTGAGACATGAGACGAACAATGACACAAATACTTACTGGTAATTTGGGCGCCAGCGATGCTTCCCAATCACCACACTATTGGACTCAGGGTTCTCAGGGATGTTGTGAGTTCTGTGTGTCCATCTCACCCATGCGTACTTACAAAGACATAGACAATTCTAAACTTTTTACTAAACATCACTGGAATAAACACTGAATAAAATATATGTGGCTAGGACAATGTCACTACTGAAGAAAAGATATAAGTTCACTGTAGACTTGTTCTTATTGATATTATTCATACATATTAATGTGCATGAAATGATTATCTCGGTTATGACTAGCCAATTCCGCTTGGGTGTTCCCCAGCCCGTAATTACTCAAGCACACGCCTAGATGGATGATCTCACCGAAATGCATGAAAGCACAGCCTTCACAAGGGAAGAGGGCCAACAGCCGCTAGGGTGGACTGACGGTTTTTCCCTGAAGAAAGGACACTGTGAATTACAAATTAAACCCTTAATACATATTAACACGTGTGATTACTCTGCATCGCTAACACAAACTCGTCGGAGTTCGCCCTCCAGCACGTGGGTAGTGTGGTGATGGCCTAACACAAAGCCAGCTAGGACGGGAATAATTGCACCGTACACTAATTACAAAATTACATAAACCCTTGAATGATACATGAAATAAGATGGGACACGAGATGAATATTCACAATAAACACACACATGTGTGACAACAAGTTTAAATGGCACGGATGCCACTGGATGAAGTTCGTAGCGGACCACGTGGTGCAGGTGAAATTGCAATATTGCTGCATGGAAACTGCAAACTAAATTCAGACAAAAGGTTATTCTTCTTGAGAAAATTATTCTGTTTATCACTGAAGTGCTTACAGGCATGTAACATGCCTGATGGCGGTAAAATCAAACATTAATGTGACTGCATGGTCAAGTACAAAAAGCATCAATTTATATGAAAGATACATTGATACCCTGAATAAAATGACATAGAACCCTGAAATAAATGATTGCACATACAATGTTACATAAATAAGCTCTTAAAATGCAATGATGGTATATATAAAGACTTGACTTCGTTTGGCCACGCGGTTATATTTGATGTTGCCGTAAAATATTCAAACACAAAAAATTACCCTCAAATACATACATAAAAATAAAGCCCTTAAAATCGCATGTAGTAATATGGCAGAAGTTACAATGAAATGCCATAAACGTAGGTGGATGGCACCTGATTCAAAATGTGCGGGTCACGTGACCTCTCAGACATCTTTCTCCTCCTCCTCGATTAAGTTAAAAATGCCACAAGGGCGCAAGAAATTAATAAAGCGGAAGCATAATGCATGGGGAAAATGTCTGGCAAAAACGTACGCAAGCAAAGGTTAACCGGTAAACTAAATTAACTATGGAAACCTAAATCAGTGAACAAAAGTTGTAGGGTGTACGTGACAGTGTCTTACCTCGCTAGCTCTCCTCGACAGACTATCCAGATACAAGCGTCTCACGGACCTACCATGGCCGCCTATGGGGTTTACATAAGCGGAAGTGCTATGCACGCCGAATAAAATATTTTATTATTGAAATTAAATTAAATATTGTTTTACATTACTATAATTTTCTTATGACTTTCAATATTATTTTAAGTGTCTCTTTATGATGGCGTTTATGCTGGAATATTAAGTATTCTTAATCTCGGTGCCATGCGCACTTTGAATTTTATAACCAAACAATTAAAAATTAGTACAAACACTTTAAGACATTTAAACACTGCAAATACAAGATACAAGAGAACACATTTTACACTGGATAATAACATTTATATGAAAACTCAATATTATCGGCCTCTTTGCACAAGTGCGCGACACGTGACCTTCTCAATGAAGGTATTGATTAAAAACATCATAAAAATTAATAAATAATGAAATTCAACACTGGAATTGTGCGCTCGAACGCCTTTTGTCTATTACTGTGTTCTTGGCCGAGCAAAATTTGGCTTTCAGGGGATTCTCGGACAAGCTTTTTATAGAGAATAATTGAAACACTTTTGGTCTTGTAGAACTGTTGGGAAATTTTGATGGCGCTATGCATGAATACCTAAGGTGTGTTGGTAGAATTGTTCTGACACCTCACCTTTTCCTGATGTATCTGTATCAGGTATGGTATCAGGCCAATACTTTAGTATCGGTTGTAGACAATGAAGATAGGTTATTAACCTATTTACTCGTGTAATGTGCACCCTTTTTTTCCCCCAAAATAAAGGAAAAAATTTCTGGGGTGCACGCTATACACTATAGTCCATTCATGCTTTCTTCGGCCTTTTGGAATCGAATCTTTGAAAAATCACCCTTATTATGTCAACCTGTTTTTCCAATAACTTGTATTCCACAAATATTTAACACTGTGATTAACTTTAAAGTACTATATTATTGAATAAATGAAACTTTACCTTAGCATCTTATATAACCTGTAATATTTATTTAGTGTTAAATATGAATTAACAACAGCGAGAGCAGCGACGTGTTGGCAATGGCCGGTAAGAAATAGTTCACAGTTACAATATTTTTTAACCTTAATTTAGTTATACTATTTGTAATTTAAACATTGCAAATTGATATATTTGTATGGTTAGGTAGCACTAGCGGAAACACATTTCATTGCTGCAGTTAAAAATATCCGCGCAAATTCCCGTGTGTAAGCTGGTGTTTTTTTTCCGTCGAGAATAAAGGTTCAATAAGCGAACCAGAGCGTGTCTCTCTCGTTCTCTCTGTCTCTCTTCTCTCTCTCTCGGGAAAATTGTACCACCTGTGTAGGAAAGGTATACATTTTGTTATTTCTAATTTCAGCACTTCTTATACTAATTACAGTAACAGTAATGATGCCTGAGATTGTAATTTACAACTGAAACGAGATTTTATTGTTTAAATACATATTATATGTTATTTAGATGCGACAATATATTTTCGATGCAATGGCGCGACACAGCTCGTTGTGTGACGACACTTACAAATCCAGCAGGTTGGCAGACGTGGTGTGGAAAGTGTTCCCAATATGGTAGCGGCGGGCAACATGCAATGACACAGCGTGTTTCTCAATGAAGCGTCAAGTTCGTACTCGTGTTTTTGAAACATCCTACGGAAGTTACAATGTTGTGATAAATATGTGTTTCCACGGCAGAGTGAAATGTGTTGTGATCATTGTGTATGAAAGGGCATGGTGGCTGCGTTGTAATTGTTACGCAGGCCAGGTGTGTGTGTTGATTTCAAATATGTGCAAAATTTATACGTTTTAACCATGAACTGATGTGACGAAATTAATTATTTACCTTCACGTCTGTTTATCACAACGTTGTACCTTTGCGTAAGGTGTTTGGAAAACAGTTGTGTAAAGAGGTTACGTTTATGTGATTTGATTGTATGCAACAATCCCAACGAAATACTAAACCCACCCAGATAAAATTAAATAAATAATAAAATAAACCTGAAAACCAGTAAGTACCAATGCATGTAAATATTAGCAGAATAAATGGTACAGTATGCCTATGTGTTTGTGTGTTCACCACTATATTTTACGTTTGTCGATGTATAATAAATAAGCGACACAAGTT
This sequence comes from Dryococelus australis, assembly GCA_029891345.1. Taxonomy (NCBI): domain Eukaryota; kingdom Metazoa; phylum Arthropoda; class Insecta; order Phasmatodea; family Phasmatidae; genus Dryococelus; species Dryococelus australis. Next base: position 33,621,483 of record CM057004.1, read on the forward strand.
GCACGCTTGAATTTACTGCATCGTTTTGTTGGACTGGTTGTCCCTTCATTTTCATTTTTATTCCAAACACATTAATAACAATAGGTTAAATACCGCTGTTGTTTATGCCACAGTTGTAACAAACACCGTCGTGGCAAAATAATAATGTGTATTATGTGTAATGTGGTATATCATGTGTAACAAATAGTTATAAAGCTGACATATATTGTTATAGGCCTACACATTGTGAACATTTGTAGGAAATGGTTTCTGCAATACGACATAGTTCTTTGAACATCTGTAAAGAACCTACGCATTTGACAGTTATAAAAGTAGAAGTCACATGGCAGTGTTTATGTTTACATGTAGTGGAAGGATACGTAATCAATAACCAAAAGTAGAAATTTGGCAGGGCTTCAGAAAAGGCCGAAGTTATCATGAATCAACTATAACCATAAATTGTCTGGGGATGTTGGGGGAAGTGGGAACCATGTTTACGCCCCCTCCCCACCTCGGTTCTAACACCAACATGTTGCCGGTTGATAACTCCACCAAGCCCTCTTTGTTTCCCTGGCAGAAGCTAGGGAACTATGACAGGGAGCGGAGAAGGGACGAGGGCGACACATGTTTTTGAGAGAAGGGTACTGTGACATTCTAGCACAGAAAAAACCTGTCACTGCTAAAAGGAGAAAATAAAAAAGTAAAATGAAGCTGGAAGTGTTGAGTAGTTGGGTTTCGGAATATTTTTATTTTGGCTTTTTGCACCCAAGTTATTTAAAAGTATTTTCCAAAAATATCACAATCACCACACAAATTTTAATAAAAAAAATAATTATTTGTTTCATATTTACTAATAGGGCGCCACAAATTTTTGGTGCAACATTATTTTTAAAAAAATTTTCCATGGGACTTGTTGCAAACATCATAGTATGCACTATACACGAGTAAGTACAATACTTTCTTTAGACACAAAAAATTACAGTATTTTGGTGTGTATGCGCAGCACATTAAAAATTATTAAGAACAAATAAATTACATTCACAAACAGTTTTTTGTGGTCCCGGTGAAATTCATATTTAAATAATGTTAACATAACCTTTTATCGTTTATCAAATGTTGCGATGATCTAAGTATATTTCGTGTCCTGTTACCTAAGATTTCCCGCAACTATAGTTTTTAAGCTGGTTGTTTACGCAAACAGCTAGTAACTGGATGTGAAATTGCACGCCGCCATTTATAACTGCTCTGTGGCGTGCTGTCTAATGTCTTGTCTTCTCAACACATTTGTCGACACTGCCGCAGTGCGGCGTGGTGCAAGACTGGCTTCCTACTGCCCCTCTCTCTAACCTTTCTTTCTGTCTCTCTCAGCTGCGCATCTTCCATCCTCTGCTCCATGCCATACATGGTGCCTAGAGGGGAAGTTGTTGACGAACAAAAGATAAAGCACGTCCTCTCTCTCTCGGCCACACCCACTTGGTTTGCCTTCCACACGCCGCGTGCCGGCAGCAGAGCAAATATAGTGCGCCTGGCAAACGTAATTTTATCAAGATTATACATCGCTCATTATAGTTCCACCTAACATCACCTGTATTTCAAAGCAAATGGTTTCACGTGAAAATGCCATGCAAAAATTTTAAGAGGAATTATTAGGCATTTGAAAAGCTGTTTTAGTTTGTGTTTAAAGGTCATTTTATCCCATAATGTTGGTGTTTCATTGTATCTGGTATAAAATTAACATGACTTTAAAACTTTATATTTATTTAACTCAAGGGGCAGCATCTTCATAAATAAAATTGTTTGAACATCAAGTGACTTGTATTATTAGTGTTCATTTTCAGTAACTTCTTGCTGGGAAATCGGAGGATTTATATTAATTTATTTCAATAGACACGCATCTTTGCATAAACTGATAATATGTACGTGCCTATTTGACACCTTCTGCCGTCTAATAATGGGTAGGTAAGCACCGAGCCGAGTGCAGTGTAACTCATGATAGGGAAAATCAGAGGACATGGTTTTGAATGATTCATTATTAAAGACAGTGAAGAAATAAATTATAATTGCCTCATTTGTATCTCAAAATTACAAGTTTACTTTGGAGTAAAATATTATTAATTACTTTAAAAGACAGACATTTGCCACACATGCATGTGTCGCCAACATGTAGAGGCGTGGAGAGGTGTCATCCTCCCCCCCTTTTTTTTTAAACCTACAGATGTGACACTGCCCGATCGATAACTTCTCCCTGCGTTCTTAGCTGATAGTGCACGCAGGACATTAAAAATTTGACTTGCATTTGGTGTCGTATTATTTTCATTTTCAGAGGGTTTGAAAGTTTTAGGTCAGCTTGCATTTTGTGTCTGATTACAATAAGTTATATAGGGTATTTTAAGACGTTATTTTCTTCATTTAAACTAGTCTAGGAGAAATGTTTTTTAATGTATTATTAACTGTAATACTTTTTCTAAAATTCAGTGCAAAGGGCATTTGTATTGGTTTTTGGTATCAGGAATCGGTATCAGTATCGGAAAACATTGTATCAGAACAACTCTAGTTTCAGTCAATTCATCAAATGACCATTATTGCGGGAAAACTATACAAAATGAACTTATAAATATTTTAGGCAAAGCAGTATTCGAAAACATACACAAATGGGTTCAAAGGCCAAATATTATTCCATAATTTCAGACTGCACGACAGATATCAGTTACACTAAAAAAATGTCATTCACAATAAGGTTTGTCGAGGTAGAAGATGATGTAGTTAAAATAAATGAACACTTTTTGGGATTTCGAAATGCCAGAAATTTTACAGGAGAATGCTTGTCAGAACTATTGTTAAGAACTTTAGCCAAAAATGGACTAAGATAATAAGACTGCTGTGGCTAGGGATACGACAGTGGTGCCAATACAAGAGGTAAAAACAAAGGTGTCCAATCAAAAATTCTTCAAATTGACGTATGACAGACCCAGCTGATTGGCTGCCTCGTTCCTGGGTGACTTGTTCGACGCTAGGCGAGTCGCGTCTTTGGGTGGCTAGTCATCTCTTGGCACTGGTGCCCGACCAAAATACAATGCTGGCCTAGCAGGTCGCCGGATTGGTATGAAGTCTGGTTCTAGCAATACAACTATGCGTGGTGCAGGCTTAGGGTGTGAGATGGAGTTCAAGCGAGCGGGACGGTGCGTCTAGCCTGTGGGCGGTTTCGCTAGTGTTGGTCCCTCGGCCCTGGTTGTGCTTGATTAGTGTGTGGGGTGTGTGACGGACGGTACTGGTATGGTGAGTCGTCGCAGCAAAGCAGCTTCTTCACATGGACTCAGTTGCCTGAACCTGCTGGGAAGGATGCTAAGCCCTTGTGGATCTTTAGAGATAGCCCTTGCCTTATTAACCTTCTTCTGAACACCAGCCCTATGGGTTTAAGGCATCTGGCTCTAAACTAGGGTCGGGTCTGCAGGAGTTAGGCAGCCAACTTGTATTGTAAGTGTAGGTGCGGATTGCTACCGCCAACACCGCACCTCACTCTTGACTTCCCCACCGGAGGTGTGGAAGTCTCAAGCTGCAAAGTGTTGGTTGCAGGAACGGCACGGTGTTGTCACAATGAGGTAGGTCTCCCCTGCACCAGAGTGTAATCCCACTTGGCACCGCTAAGTGTGCGATGAGAGGAATTCAACCCAGCCGGCAAGTCAATCCCACTAGGAGCATACTTAGTGCCGTAACTGTACTGTTCCTCCCACCTGGGTGCAAGGAATGGGTGGCCTTCCAATAGTGGCGAGGTGAGTGTCCCAAGGTCACTGGTCTCCCCAGGCCCGAAGAAGTTCCACTCCTCTGCACCGCTGAGTGTGCGGTGTGAGAGGGATTACTTCAAGCTGGCAAGCCACCTTCCAAGGGGATGACATCCTAGTGTCGTGGCTCTACCGTTCACTGCACTGGGCAGAGAATGGGTGGCCTTCCAAGGATGTTTTGGTCTGTTGTCAGTATGGATTCGGAAATAGCAAACTCTGTCTCCTGCTGTCCCTGTCAGATCCTATGATGGTGAGGGGTAGGAATGATACACGAGAAGTTAGGCAAGCTCAATGTTTATTTTGCCGTAAAGGAAAATAAACAAAGATGGTGGATGTACTACCTCTATCCACTAAGGCTTGGCAGAAGGAGAAACACCCTAAAGCAGAGGAAGGTACCCTGTACAAAGCTAAGAGAGTAGGCAGTTACTGGTGCGTGTGAACTTCAGTTTACTCCTCTGGGCTAGCTCTACTCTTGGTTGTCCATAAGGGACCGAACATGTATCAGTGTGCTGAGCTGATGACGCAGCTGGTTCTTCCTTAGTAGATAGCTGGAGAGGATCTTCGGCCCCATGAGGTAGCGGTGAAGTGTTCTGGATTGGTGTGGGCCTCAGCACCAATTGCATGTGCAATGAGAGCCCAGGAGAGGAGTCGGAAGACTGATCAAGAATTAAAGCAGAACTGACGATCTGGAAGCCGGGGTGCATCGCCTTATATACTCCTCGGTGCGAGCAGCATAGTGGAGAGTTGTGGGATCTAGGCATGATACTTTTAGCGGCATCCTGCAGTACACTGCTGTACTAGCCCCGGACGTCTTGCATGGTTCCGGTGGCTCATTGGGCGAAAATAAATTCCATTATTGGGACGTCTGTCCCGGCCCAGTAGACACAACAATCTTGTAGGCGGTGGCGGTGACTCGACTCCATTGAAAACTGCTAGTGGTGTAGTTGCACTAATGAGTAGTAGTCGTTTATTAATAAGTATGTAAGATGACATGCGTCAAAATGAATCCAAGAGCATCATTTGTGCCTTGTGGCTGTCATTCTTTGAATTTAGCGGTTTCAGATGCAACTTCATCATCAACTATTTCTATCACATTGTTTGGTGTTCTGCAGAAATATGTGTTGTTCTCAGCTTTTGTTCAATGTTGGGAAATTTTTAAGAACCATTTGACCAGCCTCACTATGAAACCACTAAGTGCTACACGCTGGGGAAGTAGAATTTATAGTGTCAAGACTATTAGATATCAGGTGAAGAATGTGTATAGTGCTTTAATTGCAGTGTTCAAATCTAGTTTGGAAGATGCTGGTCTGAGGTACGAAGCACACCCTTTAACGGACCAATTAATGAAATTTGAATTTTTGATTTCTCTTGTATGGTACAATGTTTGGTACCAAGTAAAGATTGTGAGCAACTCATTGCAAAGCCCAGTGATGGATATTTGTACTGTGACCACTTTAATCAAAAGTTGTATGGAGTATATATCTTCCTGTAGAGATGATGGCTACCAAAATGCAGTTATAACTGCAAAAGAGCCAGCAGATTTATTAGGAGCTGATGCTTCGGTTGGAGATCCCACTCGTACACGAAGAAAGAGGAACCAGAAGGCCTTGATGAGTCAGCCGGCTTGGAGCTTTGGGAAGAAATAAAACACTTCCAGTGTTTTATACCATCATTTGTGAAGAGTTCTCCTAAGAAAGTATTATAATATATAGAAGATACAAATTTGAACACTATATTTCCTAATATCTGGGTGTCACTTAGAGTATTACTGACTTTAATACAGTGACAGTAGCTAGTTGTGAACACAGTTTTTCAAAGTAAAAATTGATTAAGACTTATCTTCAATCTACTCATCATTGGCTATATTTTCTGTAGAGAAAGAATGACATAGCTCGCAAGATTGACCTTTCTTCATCTATAACCAAATTCGCCCTGGCCAAAGCAAGAAGTGTCCCATTTTTATAAGATAATGAAGTGAACACAACGCGAAATTTTATTTATATATTAACATTATATATTTAATGATAAATCTGAGTAAATTTCTTCTTCGCTGATGTTAAAGGGATTGCAAGATAGTTACAGGTCTCATTTTCCCAGAAAAAAAAAAAAAAAAAAAACGGTTATTGACTGTTCCTAATATAAGTTCATTTTTCCATTTCATAGTAGTTATGTGTGTAAGAATTATTTTGGAGCCATAGTTCTGTACTAACAAAGTTTGGTGACAGCGACAAGATATACGGCAAATAAGGCAAGGGTGTGACAATAAATTTAACACATTATGGTGATTACATAACTGTGAAATTCATTTCGTATATCAATGTTACATAGTAAATGTAAGAGTCAATGCAAATTTATTTGTAAAGAATACATATTAAAACAGGGCATGGCATACCTAATGTGGTTGGTGTGTCCAGATGGAGGTTCCCAGTTCACATATACAGAATTAGGACTAGCAATAACAATGTTTTCCAAATCAGAAGACCCAAACGTAGACCTGTAAGCCTACAGAAAAAAAGCCCTCAGAAAATGGGTTCTTACCATCAGAACTTCTGTTTGAATGAAAACTGAAGCTTCTTGCAAGAAGCACTGGTGAACCTACAGCCACGAGGTTAAAAGAACTCCTATATTCGGAAGAGTTTTACATCAAGTACAAGTATTTAAAGATAACAATTTTGATAGCAGATATGGTACTTAGGAGTTGGATCAGCTGGTAATGAATGGAGGGGACACAAATCCCAGATTTGAAGTACATACATCAGACTTAGCGGACTGACAAAAAATTTCAATACATATGAATTTTTAATGACTGTGGTCTTGAAATGCAGCTAAATCCAAAATGGGACCGCAGAATATATTCCTTGGATGTGGACTTTCAATCCATCTGGGTTCAATACATAGAGGTTCCTTTCCTTTGCTCAGGAACAGTCCATATGGCACAGGGTCTCTGCAGAAACAGCGTGCAGTAGCTTCAGACTCCTAAGAATGGAGCTGGATGAAATATATACTGTACTGAAAAGGCAAGTAAGACCCATTTCTTCTATAGGCCATGACCACAGAATGTAACAGAAGAAAAGCAGCACCATTCTCCAGTCCCTAGAAGTATTACCCATATTGAGGTTCCACAAGAAGAGATCTGTGCAGGAGTTTATGTAATACCTTCGTTATGTCAATGTAAGCTGGAATCCTGCACAGCCAAACATTGGGAAGCAAGGCTAGTCTGCACATTTTATCCCAAATCTTATCCCTTGAACATTCCAAGCAGATGTGGACACAAAGATGCACAAATATATTGGGATGGGATTGGGAGATGCATTTCTGTGTCAAACATGTGTGTGACAAAAGTTTATACGATACTTGCACCTTTAAAATGCAGATTTGTTTTTATTTTAATACAATCCCCCTCCCCCTATGACCAATTAGGGAATGCCAGATGTCTTGGTGTCTTATAACACTATGCCAGTGTTGCAAGTATAAAAGCTTAAGCTTTGTGATGGACATAGGATAGTAACACCCAAGTCTCCATCTACAGGAACAGTCTGTAGATGGAAATAATTTGCAGAACAGAGTTCCATAGCATAGCAGGATTAGCATAACTTCAAAAGATTTGCGTATATAGTTCATATGTAAAATGAAGGGAAGATTTACTGTAGGTTAGCAAGATTATGTTTACATAAACCAAAGTCAACACAGCAGTCAGTATGGAAATGCATACTACTAGCTCTAAAAAGGATTTTTAATTGATTGAAATATCACTGATCATTGAATCATAAATTTACTCATATCCAGTTATTATGTAGATGTTGTCAGAGTGAAGTTGTAAATTAACGTAAGGTGAAAAGAAAAAAAGAAAGATTTATATTTTAATATAATTTATTAACAAAAACAGGTAATCTCAATTTTATTACTGTGTATATAATAACATTACACAGAATGTGTTGTGAAACTACTAGATGGGTAGAAGTACGAACTAGAGATTCGAAATACAGACTCCTTCTGAAAACAACAGAAAACACAATACATTATACGTTAGTGAACAATATTATAGCAGGTGGGTATTTCAAAGTATGCATCTTACTAAACTTATATATACATCCATCTTAATATTTACAACAATACAAGAATGTAAATAATATTCACATCTTATTACCATTTAGGTTTGGGTTACCAAATGGGCTAAACAGTAGACAGGATGGATATTTCTTATACTAGAGCTGTAAAAATATTTGCAATAATTCTTACAATAAATCTCCAATTTTCTAAGCCAAAATTTTCAACAAAAGCACACCAAATTTCTGACATTTTAGCATGTGCCAAGTGACATTCTGAATTAATTAGTTGAGACAGTGCCCTGAACACAGTGCATTCACATGATACTTGCAAATGCATGGTACCACTCAGAGTGATACACTTTGCAGACTAAGGACCACTAGTCTCCCCTTATACAACACATAGTTCAACCTTCAGGATGAAAAATCAATGGAATGTTGCAGAAAGCTATATGCTAATGAAAGGTCAGGCAGTCAACATCTGCACTGCTTGGAATTAAGCTACTGGTTACACAAATAAACGAGCCACTAAACAACACCTTCCAATGTGCTTACATACAACATATTGGAGGCAAAATAAAATTTGACCATCATAATTTGATGCCTGAATACAAAGCTGCCGCCACTACTTAAGATATCTAAGTATAACAAAATGGTCACTGGAGTTATACCAGTCTCAGCCTAGACCTAAGCTGGGCCAATTAAGTATGTATCATTCTGCAGTTTGTGCTTGTCAAATATAGCTACAGTGCCTTCTGTTGGCCAATCTGATGTAATTAGCTTGATGCATGGCGCATAGCTGGCAATATACATAACTTGTATGAATCTACGACTTAAATTCAGCCCGTGGGAAGCAATGGCACCCACAGAGAAGATTGAATCCGGACTGCTATACCCCAAAGATGATTACTACATGCTGTTGCCAGTAATACTAAATAAGCACGTCAATCATGTACCCCTTCTTAGCCACCCAAACAAAGCCAGCCTGCCCCTAAGCAAGCGTCAGATACCACCCACAACCATAGAACTACCCCGCTTCCAACCCTTGCCAAGAGAGCGCAGCAAGGGATGACGCCCCCCACACAAGGAGGAGCGAGCTGGCCGAAGATGACCGAATGGCTTAAAAGATACCGAAGAAAGGCTCCATTCTATATTTAGGGCCGGGTGAGCCCCCAGAATGCCAATTGATGTCACGTCATCACATTGGCTTCCTCTGCTTTGGTAACCCAGCAGCTCGTCCTACCACTGCCGTGCTAGGGCTCTCTGCCTTAACCAGATCTTCCATCAGCGAAGCTTGCTTCAACCCAGAGACACACACTCCAATTGGAAGTGCTTACTCCCATCCCTACAGGACTACACTAGATGACAGTAGGGTTTCAGTAGTTTTCATGATTGCTTTATTAGTTGGTCTAGACTTGCTCTTTGCTTTAACATGTCTCCTTCACCTGTTATTAATGTAACTTCTTCCAGTTGCTTGGTATCCACGAAAGCCTAGGAGTTAGTACGTGTTACCGTGTTTATTCTCCCGAGAATAAATTGAAGTCTATGCACTGCATTCTGATTCAAAAGGTGATTTGTACTCTCTAGATCCCCCTGTAAACACAGTCCCCCAAGGGAGCAGTAGGTGACCATGTCTTGTCAAACAATCTCCGACAATAGAGTAGGACTGCAGGCTCCCTTAACTGGGTAGTATAAATGTCGCAAAACACCATGCTGTGGGCCTAGTGTGGAAAGGCACTTGGCGCACACGTAGGGTAGAGCCCCCTAATAGGTACATTCCACGAGGAAGCCACTGGACCACCCGAGACAGCTAACCCACTCCATCCAATGTGTGAAATTCGCCAGTTGGAATGCCAGGCCTGACAAGGCATGACCCGGTAGCCTATGAGGGACTCATGATGAAGCTTAAATGCCACCATAAGTCAGCTGACACGCTCCAACCACCATGTGTGATTCACTGGTTCGAGCGCTAGGACTAACACGACACGACATTGCATCTGAGTATTCTAGCTAGGGAATTTCTGTCACCTGCCCCTTGCTTGCTGCAATACCCTTAGTACCTCACCCCGTACCATTCATCCAACAAGGAGGGATTAAGTGGACTGATAAAAAGGCATTTACGGCTTTTACAGCCATCCAATTGCCAAGTAACCCGTCCCTGTCAGCCTTTCCTCCGCTTGGGATCATGCACAAGCCGTTCACCGACTGCAGGGGCCTCACTCTTCGATCCCCTTTAGCCATTTATTTGGGCCACCGCGGAAAAATGGCAGGTCACTGCATCCAGTAGTCGTCTGCTTCCGGCTCGGACTGCCCGTGTGCCTGGACCTCGCCAGCACCATCCACCAAGTGATGCTGCCTGCTGCCACCACCCTGAGCCCAGCAGCCCCTGGACCAGCCAGCTCCAGCTGCACGCCAGCAGCCCCTGGACCGTGCCCGGAGAGTCGCCTACTGCAGCTAGCCAACGGTCAGCTACAGCACTGGCCTACAGGTGGTAAGGCAGCAGCCACTGCCAATCACGCCACCTTAGACGTCTATGTAGCTTGCCACCACCCGATTGGGCTGACTCTGTACACCCGCTCCTTAAGTGTCAGGGCGAATCCACCGTTATCATCCCATAAGGCCACCCAGGGTTCTCTGCCTGAACCCGCTCAAAAACTTTCCTTTAGACAAGGTGACGTGCCAAGCATCCCAGCCGTCATGCGCCAAGCTGATGTTCTTTAGGATGTCTAGCGCACAACTGGCCTCAAAAGAAAGCTGAACAAAGAAAGATTCTGCAAGTCAAGTGGTGTGTTCTTCTCAGGACGTCAGTAAGCAGACCTCAATGAACATCGGCAACAGGGCTGAAGCTGAGCTGTGCAACATTCCACCTCTCTAAGTATCTACTCCTTGAGACAACTACAGCTTACACAATGTTCTGCAGGCCATGTTATACCACGTGCTCACAGACTGTTCGATGACACACATTGCAATAGAGTACCAGGAGCCTCACCACTGACAGAATATAAACCAATATAAACCACAGCCTCTGTTCAACCCCAGTAAAGACCAACATTTGTCTGAAAAAAAAAGCCACGCAAACTCCAAATGTAACCATGTGATGGCTTGTCCAGAGTACATAACATGCGCTCACAAAGAGCCACGGCCTGCCTCTCTATCTGAAAGGTAAGCTTGCAGGGAGAAAGGAAGTTTTCTATACATATTTCGTAAAGGGCTTATGTTAAGCACCAACCAAAACCTGTCAAAATAACACCTATCTTGATCTAGAAGAGTTGCGTAGCTTGAGTGCACGAGGCTAGTGTTATAGAGTGCACTTTCAACTTTAAAGTCTGCTGGATTCACCGCTCCACCTTGAGATCGCCTTGGTTGCCTTTCCCGTCACTTTTCCTGTCTTTCTCTTTGGTTCTTTCCCACCTTCCCACGCATGCACAATAAACTATTTTCCTATTGGCTACTGTAATTTTTGAAGCCAAGTGCCTTAGTATCAGTGCGAGGTTCGGCCACTTCTACTTGAGTCAGCCTGTAGTAAATACCTGTGGGTATTTTAGCTCTTGGTCCGCCATGGGACTCGGATCATATAACTTCTGTTGTGTTGACATGTACTGTTTCTGGCATACGTCTGCACCAAAGACCAGGTAGGTTGGCCGATGAAATAATTTAAAGTTATTTTGAATAGCTTGCCTAGAAACGTTTTTGGTGTGCGTATGTAGTTAAATATTCAAAATTCCGTTTGGTATTGTAGTTGTGGTAAATTTGGTTTGGTGAAACTTATTTGCTATGTGGTACCCTATATGGTTTTCTGTGTCTGCTAGCTTGGAGTTGTTCAATAATAATGCTTGCAGCAAGTCGCCTAGAAAGTTCATGGTGAGGTAAAAAGGGACAGCATCGACTTGCGCTAAGGAATCAAAAGTTTTGGTAACCCACTTGTGTCTTAGTTTGGTTGATAATTTATGGTGCTGTTTAATGCCTTTAAAGTGATATATTTTAAATGTTTTAAATGTCCGTTCTAGTTAGTTTTTATTCTGGTTGGGCTTTGATGTACCTGGTGCCCCAACAGAAGTGTGAATTTTTAATCTGTTTGTGATAGTAAAAATATATTCTAGTCACTTCATATCTGGTTTTAACACATTTAGTCTGGAATGTAATTTAGAAAGTACACCAGGTCTTAATATGCAGGCCTTAAAGAATGTACGGTCTTTTAGTAAGAGCTTGATTTAAAAATACTTTTATATTGTTTTATAATGCACTCCGCTATGAAAGGCCCTGGTGGTGTCCGAGTTGAATTTTTAATGTGTTTATTTTAAATTATTTGCTTGATTTTCAAGGTAAATGTATGAAGAATTTCAATTTTGTAAGCCTCAGAATCCAAATAAAACTTGTTTAAAACTTAAATGTGTCAAGATGTTGTGTAACCACGGCACAAGATCAATCTGCGCTCCCTCTGCTAATTTCGTTTCCTTTCTTGGAAGATCACCAGGTGTCCTTCCTACCTGAAGTCAACAAGGAACAGCTGAGAAAGTGTGTCGTTCAGTATTAGAGATCACGTAACCAGGATGCGAGCCACGCCAGCGGGGAGGCGGCATCGATGAGTCCCTCTCCTTATACTATACACAATTATTCCTCAAAAATATTCTTTCGAACAATCCAATCAGTACCCCATCTGACCCTTGCAAAGCCAAGTGTAGTGCTAGATATATTTTATTACTGTCGCAAAGGTGAGCGACCTTCACATATGTGGTTATGTCACATTGCTGCGGTCCTTGGCATTCAAATGTGAAGGTCACACGTTCCAGCTGATAACTGAAGAAATTAATTCTGAGAATTGTTGTCTGTCTAATTTTCATCATAGGATGATAGCTCATGTCTTTCCCCTACGTGTGAAACATGTGTGTAAACACAATTTAGTTTATAGTTTTCAATGTCCGGATGAGTCGTTGAGTGAGTTTGTTATTTCAGTTCTAGCTTATCAAAGAGCCCTATGCCTGGGTTTGTCAGAAAAATGACATTGTGAAAATAATATTGGGAAATGTCACGCCACAGGTATGAGCGTCTTGCTCATTGTCTCCTGTTCCCCGCAACATGAACAAATTGCATCTGTGGTCAGTGGAAATACATAGTTGTACAGCTGCAGAAAAAGAATTTAATTCTGTGTATGCTCCCCCAACTCAAAAAGTAACTACTATGTGAGTTATGAGTGATTGTGTAGGCGTAGCCTCTGTTCAAAGTTTGGATTCCATGCAAAAAGAAAATGTGCATGTAAGTCAGGCTTTTGTGCAAAAATTTGAAGCACCTTGTGTTGTAGTTGAACGCAGAGCAAATGTACGTTGTGGCAATTGCTCTAGATGCAGACACGTGACCCACAACTATGATAAACAACATGTGCCGTGGCAGGAAAAAAAGTGTTTCCACTGCGGTGGTATACGTAACATTCGTTCTCCTTGCCCTAGGTCGGGAAACTAGTGACGGCTGGGAATAATTGCGGTGTTTCTAGCTGCTGCTTGTTTTCGCAGAAAAGTTTGCATACCACATGTATCATTCAAGCAGCGTATGGTGGCTCTTTGTATCCTGCATTAATCAATACCGGCGCCACACACTTTGTTGTCAGATGGTAATTTGTAAAATACCTTATAGAGAAAAAAAGTTATTTCAATGTCATGCGTACAATGTGCAGGGGAATTACAATGTATTGGTAGTGGGGAAGTGTTGTCTGCTTCTCACGTAATAAGATTGCATTTCAAAAAAGGTTGCTTTTCGTGGGACTTTCAAATTTGGATTATTTCCGTTGAGACAATTTTATACGTCTCGCTGGCTGTGTGGTGTGCCGGAGGCCTTTAGCTCCTAGGTTTCCCCACCTTGCCTTCTCCAACTTCTCCTTTCTCTCTCCCCTCCTTCCCCTTCACTCTTTCTCTTCTGTCCCCTTCACATTCATTCCTCCCCCTCCGGCGGAGACAAAGCTTCACTTCGAGGAGCGCCCTCTTCATTGTGTTGCTGCCTTTTACCCTCGCCACCCTATGGAGGATCATTTGACGCCTTCACCTTTTGGGTCATACAATGGGGAGCTTGACCATGTGTCTTTATTTAATATCAATGTTTTGGCTTGCCTATAGAAATTGGTTGGTCTATGTGGTGACTTTTAGGCTGAGTGTTTCTGCTAGTTTTGGTTAAAGCAATTTTAGTATAGATCGCTGTTAGTGGTAGTGGAAGGTTGGTTCACGACTATATTGGTGCTGGGGTGGGCTGGGGAAGTTTTTAATGGTAATAGTAATTAGGTTAATTTGGCTTAAATCAGAATGCATAGTGAGGTTATATGCTTTAAATTTTACCATAGGTAAGCAGGAGTTTTGTGTTTTGTTCAAGATCCTATGTGTCGGTTTTTAATAGTATTTTTTAATTGGGTCATGGCTATAATTGGGCAATGATTTGTTGCCCGTGGTTCCCTTTTTATCTTATGTTGCTTGCCAATGAGTGTATGTGCATGTGCACAATTATCATCTTGGTGTTTATTATTGTATTTTAAAATATTGCATAACTTTCTTCCTCAAATTGTTTTCATATGGGAATTGTCTGGGCCGAATAATTGTAAGTAGTACAAACAGAGTTATTCCGAACCATCACTATTTTCAATATGTTGAATTAGCAATTTTCTTATGGTGTTTATTATCAGATTATATGTTAATTGATTAACATTTTTTAAAAATAGAGTTGGTTGAGAACCCAATTTTGTGCGTTGGTGCAATTATACTGAAGCCAAACTGTTCAGTGGGTAAAGATGGTAGCTATGAGCAACACTTTATACTATTGTGGTAATTTGGATGGTTTAATTGCACTTTAGAGGTTATTATGGGCAAGCCTGCTTTGGTCTAGAGATTTTAACCTTGCTCATGCTGAAGTACCAGTTTATGTATTTAAATACTCATTTGTATGAACTATTCTTAGGGAATTTTTATAATAAACAGACATAAATCTGACTTGGCTGAGTTCTCTCTTCCAGCACTCTACTCTTCCTTGACCTTGCTCCTGCTATCTCCTGTTTCGTCACCAATCCTAGTAATACTCTTGCAGGGATAGCCATGAGCCGGAATCCCATTCCCTACCTCATCCTTTGGGAACTGTCTCGACGTGGAACTTGGGAAGCCTGCATTCCTGGGCAACACCGGAGCAGTTGTCACTTTGGACTATTGCCCTTCAGTACGTACATGCCTGAATCCGCCAGCAACGTCTCGCTTGCCAGGTTACTTGTTGGAGAACGATAGGCCCAACCCCGATAAGGAGCCCTGTTTCTACGTGATGCTTGGATCCGCCAGCGACGTCCCACTCACCAAGTAGACATGAGAACAATGTCCCTAAACCTAATACTGTAACCCTCAATTTTGTACTTGGATCTGCCAGCGACGTTCCGCTTGTCAATTCACTAGATTGAAGGCCAGTAGTCCGGGCTACATATTCTACCCAACAGTCAGCACCTTTTTCTCCATCAGGCCTTGTCTACCCCTTTTGGGAAACCCACTATGTATATGTCTATCTGAGCTGTCATTCCCTTATGCCTCACCATAGGGCTGGGCAGGGTAAAGCAGGCAAGCAGGGGCTAGCTCTAGCTGGAGTCCTGGAGAGTAGAGATTCAGGTGTCAGCCAGGTATACACCTGGAAGGAGGAGGCGGCTGCTCGCCAGAGAGGGTCCGCATCCAGCATGTTCAGCTCAACCTTGAATCTCATCTGGCATGTGCCACATACAGTTTTTCTCTGCTGCCACCAACACTGCAGAAGAAGCCACCTACCTTCACTCGGCCAACTAACATCACTACGGTGGTCAGACTACTGAACGTCACCCCTTACCACTCGCCCATCGCTCGCAAATGTGTCTCCTAAAGTACAATGCTCTAGAATAGAAGTACCCAAACCCAGCAACGTTGGCCCCAAGATAAACCTCGTATGAGTGGCGACCACTGCTTCACTGTTGCCCAGGGGGAAGAGCCTTGGCACCACCCTCCAGACCCACTAAGGGTCGTGTCAACATAAACATGTCAGTTTAGGTTACAAATAGGCCATTAGGCTACCAAAAATATATAAAGTACAAGAATTCAGGTACTACACTGTGAGTACCAGAATTCCTGTCCTTTTATATATTTTTGGTAGCCTAGCCACCTACATGTAACCGTTAGTAATATTTCAATTTGTTAAGTCAAAAGTATGTATGATTGTGTAGAGCAGTATATAATGTTCTTGCTTTGTAAATGTGAACTGCATGTTCGAATCTCACTTGTAGTTCAAATTTTTCTATTATTACTATTTATTTCGACTGCAAGCACATTTAACAAAATTAATTATTTCCTGTAATATTTTTTTCCCATAATTGCAAAAATAAAAACAAATTCTTCAAAATATTTTTATATTTCTAACTTTCGATCCTCTATTATATTACAGCGAGATGGAGTACAATAAAATTAGTATAATTGACTGACAACAATATTATTCCATGTTGATATGTTAATTTTTTGTAGTACACCCTTATGCACTGGTAGTTTGGGATGGTTGCATTTTTTATGCCAATACTGCCTTAATAATGACGTTAAATTTGTATTTTAATGCTAAACCTATTACATAAATACATTATAAAATAGTTAAAATTTTCGTACCCAGGCAAAATTTGAACTTGCACATTTCAGCATATTAACCCACTGTGTTACCATTGAGCTAATGATATACTTTTCTCAAGAAAACACTTTACTGTATATATTGTAAAAATATGATTTGTATTAAAATCCTATTTGAATGTACTAATATCATGTCTGGTAAGAATCTGTTTCCAGAGAAATCATTTGATTGACATAGAAATTCACAAGGTATTTCTATGGCTTAACACTGATGCATTATGATTATAGGCTGTTCACGATAAAGTGAGCACTTTTGAAAGCCCTGCTTAAGGTCTACTTACATGCATGTTGTGTATTCTTATGCCTTATGTAAAATTAACATTGCCATGGGCCTCATCACTTTATTCATGTGTCGGTCAAGTGAAACTGCGAAGTTATTATAAAAGTAAACATTAAAAAATCTCCTAATTTTTACACACAGGCATTAAAAAGAACAGAAAGAGTAAGAAATATTTTTAATTATCACAAATGGTTACCTAACCCTTTTTATTCAACGTTAAGATATGGAACTACATTCCCTCCACTGTTACTAACTTTACCAGGTGCATGTCACTTAGGGACATGCAGGTAGGGGCAGTGACTTTTATCTAATGTTGAGTTCAAAAGTGCTCACTTTATCGTGAACAGCCTTTATACAGTAGTTCCTTTGAAATATTATTCTCTGAAAATTTCATCCATTAAATCAACATCTTCAACAGATTGAAAGAATTGTCCTTAAACATATTTTTTGAGTTTTTTTTAAGCTTTATCTAGCTTTCACTTGCATGTAATACTAGCAAAACTGTCTTATTTTAAGTTTTCCATGTTTCTTTATGACTTTAATACATTGTACTGTTCTAAGTCTGGGATAAAAGTTAGTCTGTACTAAAGCAAAATGATCCTTGGACTAGCAATAATATGTCTCTGAATACGAAAATTTTTGGTCAAAGGTCGATCTTTCCTTTGTCTGGATTAAAAACGACTATGCATAAGGCCCTACAGTGCTTAAATGGCATGTTTGCTTTGTCAAGTTAAGAAGTCAAGAACATGCAGTAAACAGAAAGTGACAGTCAGTCTGTAGGTGTCTCTTGGACTGTATGCCTGAAGATAGAAACAGAATGCAGTTCCCAAAACATTGTACCTGTTGTCGTCGAAGGAAGCTTGCTTTTTTCATCTGTATTGTCATCATGTCATCCATATTTACAACTGTTCCAGCCATTGTGTTCGTTTGTGCTGTGTTGGTTGTTTGTCCAGTTTTTGGGTAAAAGTCTTCATATTCTATACTTGTCATTTGTCTGTTTGGCCACCAATTCTGGTTGTGTTGTGTAATTTTTCTGGTATCATCCGACTACATTCCTGATCAAAATTATATTTATATTACATTTTCATTGTGTTGTGTTGTATTTTTCTATTATTTGTTCTCTGTTTTGATTCCTTCTTGGAACTCTGTGTGTGTTACATGTTTGTCGATAACAGCTAACTCAGGCTTGTTCATTCCTAATTAATGAACTAATATTTTTAATCAAAGTTACTTTATTTTCCTTAGTAGATTTTCTGAGACTACAACAAGGTGTTTGCAATTGTGTATGTCCCTAATTATTCAAACAATCAATTACCACCATTGCATGAATAATTCAAACAACAAAACTTATTCCTTTTGTTATTAAATTATAGTCAAATCTCGAATCTACGACATTTCATGGTTCCCAGGAAAAGGTTTATTATTTCAATGGGATCTTTATTGGAAAAACCTTTCAATTAAATTTTTTTCATGGTTTCCCAAAAAAAAAAAGGTTGTTATTTCAAGATGGTTGCTATTCTTGGGGGGTCTTATAAATGAGAGATGACTGTAACATATACTGTATATCTAACTCTATCAAGGTTCTTAGATAATACTGAATAGTAATAACACTGCTATCATGTTAATAATTAACACAAATTTTTACGGCAAAGACACCACAACAAATTAACTGAAACACAACAGTTTCACTTAAGTTTTTTTTACAGTATTCATTCTACATACACCACCTCCACTAAATGTTAATATTTGGTTATTTTAAGCACCTGTTTTCAGGACATGAATCATGAACATACCTGGTTGACCATACAAGTTCCATCACCTTGCAGCTGCTGGCAGTTGTAGCAGACAACAAACACTCCAGGTTTGAATATACTGGGCCTGATGGAACATGCAGCACAGTCTATAATCAGCATATCAGTATCAGCTTGTGTCTGGGTACAGTCTGAATCTGGTGCGATTATACGTTGCCTGCAAAGTCAAACATTAAAATTAAGTTGCATAATAATGCGTTGGTTGCCTATTCATGCATTTGCCATCACATGAGACTTCAGATCACTTTTTGAATCCAGTCAAAGAAACATGGATATGCTTCGAAATATGCAAGAAATTTCTTCACACCTACACATGAACACAATTTCAGTGAGGAGCATGTAACAAAAAGTCACCTACAAAGGTGCACCAAATTTTAAGTGGCACTAATTTAAGCAACACTGGCAATACCAAATAACCTGTCCATTACTAACCTTTATTTCATAAAGTATTTTCCATTTTCCATCAGCACAATATACACAAAAGGGATGGGAAAACATTGCTCTTACTTTTCAATGCACATGGTAAGGCATTAATAGTCTTACACTTCTATTTCTTCATCTCCAATTCTAGACTTGTAAGAGATCAAGTTCATATTTGGAGGATACTATAATAGTAATGGTTTATGCCTGTTCTCTAGCACAACTCACTGTATGAGCAGCATATTGCTAAGCACCAGTTGAGTTTACTTAGTCAAGATTTGCTCATCGAGGCTCTATCATTTTTAGTATCTCTGTGTATGGTTGAGCAACTGAAAATTCTGAATTTTAATTATAAATTTTCCTTCCTCAATTTACTCTCCGTAACTTCTTCTATGGTCTAGTGGCTGCTAACAGAGTAAATGTAAATATTTACTCTTCATAACTTGTTCTATGGTCTAGTGGCTGCTAACACAGTAAATGTAAATATTTACTCTTCATAACTTGTTCTATGGTCTAGTGGCTGCTAACACAGTAAATGTAAATATTTACTCTTCATAACTTGTTCTATGGTCTAGTGGTTGCTAACACAGTAAATGTAAATATTTACTCTTCTTAACTTGTTCTATGGTCTAGTGGCTCCTAACATAGTAAATGCAAATATTTACTCTTCATAACTCGTTCTATGGTCTAGTGGCTGCTAACACAGTAAATGTAAATATTTACTCTTCATAACTTGTTCTATGGTCTAGTGGCTCCTAACATAGTAAATGTAAATATTAATTCTTCATAACTTGTTCTATGGTCTAGTGGCTGCTAACACAGTAAATGTAAATATTTACTCTTCATAACTTGTTCTATGGTCTAGTGGCTGCTAACACAGTAAATGTAAATATTTATTCTAAAATGCAGAAATTGAAATGCTTGGTTACACAAGCAGCGAGGTATTACAACTTTATGAACTGTGCTCAAAGCAAAAAACTTCCTAGCCACTACTTGAAGAATTTTAGTTCCACAAAGGGTCCTGATTTGATGCAGTATTTTGTAACCAAGAAGGTCAGAACGGTCTGTTGCAGGACTTGTAGTCATTGACTTAGAATGATGATTGTGTGTATATGTTGGCGGCACTGAACATGTAGCACACTGTGGAATGTAAGATGGTGACAGTAGTAACTGTAAACATAGCATAGTTTGATGTAATGATATTATAATAAAGTATGTGAATAACTACAACTCGTGTATACTACTATATTAGCCCCTACTGACACTTAAACATGGTGCAGTCAGTAGGATATTAATACGAAGGGGCTAGAAATGTGAGTCGGGTGCGGTCGTGGCTGTTGTCTCTGGCGCGCTAAAAGTGAATCCGGGAACGAAGCAAGACAGAAGAGCACACAGGAGTGAGAAATATATGTGTCTGTGTTTATATAAGAAATAATCCAAAACCTGTGCATTATAGAAAGTGTACAATCGACCTCCCTTAACCTCCCTCCAAAGTTAAATCGAGCGGGTAATGTGCACAAAAATTGGTTGCGGTTTAAACACCATTTTGTGATTTACCTCGGAGGTATTGGGAACGACCCGGACCTAGCAGAAGATGCAACTTCAGAAAAAAGAGAAGAGCTTCCAAAACAAAAGAAAGAATATTGCTAAACGTCGCATGGGAAGATGCAATTGACTTGGTGGCGATGTTTGGCCTAGGGGACAAAGACTTTGACAAGTTAATTGAAGCCTTCGCTGCCCAAAAGTGGAATGAAACCTATGAAAGGTATGTATTTAATCAGTGCTGCCAGAAGGAAGGGGAGACATTCAACCACTTCCTTACTGAGGCTAAGAAGTTTATAAAGAGTTGCAGTTATGGGGACCAAGAAAATAACATCCTCAGGGACCAAATTGAGATTGGTATTAGAGATAACAACCTCAGGAAGGTCCTTCTCCGTATAGATGACTTGAAACTAGAACAGGCTATTTGGGACTGTTGTGCAGCTGAGCGAAGCAAAATATACAACAAAAAACTGACAGAAAAAGAAGATAAAGTGCCATTGGATGTGGTGCGCATAAGTAATTGGAGATTGCAACCCCCCACTTACAGTGGTCAAAGTGTTAATGGAATGGGCAGTGGAAACAGGGGTAGTAAACAAGGGGGAAGTGGTCGAGGTTATCAGGCTAGGACATGCAGCAAGTGCGGTAAATCTCACCAATATGGGAAAACATGGTTGTACTGTCAGGAGAAGGGACATTTTGTCAAGCAGTGCTAGAAGGCTAAACAACGCAGAGTACAGGAGGTGGCTGAAGTAAGCATTGAAACTGACACAGCAAAGGCATTCTATTGCGATCACATTAGAGTTGAAACTGTTGAACGGGAATGTCGGAAGGAGTGGAAACAAAGCGTAAATGTCAATGGTCACACAGTCATTTTCAAACTTGACACAGACTCAGAGGTGAACATATTACCATTGGTGAAACTCAAGAGTGGGATCGGGGACATTCAGATGAGAAGAACTAGATCAACAGTAGTAGCATATGGGGGAACTAAGTTAAACCCAGAAGGTCGTGTGACATTCAAGTGCACTCATGGTGGAACTACTATTAGTCTTGAATGCTTAGCCATCAAAATCAATGCTGTCCCAATACTAGGAATCGAAGCCTGTGTGCAGCTAGGTTTGATTAAGCGCCTAGCCAGTGTTAGTGAAAACAATGTTCTGAACACCAAAGAAGAATTTGTAGTGCAGTACAAAGACGTTTTTCAGGGATTAGTAAAATATCCTGGTCAGTACATAATAGTCACAGAACTCAACTCTGAGCAAATAAGATGACCAGCCATGCGCAAACCAAGATTGATAAATAAGCGATTAAAGGCAGTATTGGATCTCCTGGAACAAAACAAAGTGATTACACAAGCTAGTCAGGTAACACCAGTGTGTATCATCAGTAACCTTGTAGTAGTCGAAAAGACAAATGGTAAGTTGCAGTTGTGTCTCAATCCTGTTGATCTAAACAAAGTGGTGAAAAGGAAACCTTACCCAATCCCAACCCTTAGTGACATCAGTGACAAACTGTGTGGGAAGAAGTACTATACAGTGTTTGATATAAAGGACAGATTTCTACCATTTCGTGTTGGAGGAACAGTCAAGCCTGAAATGTTGCTTTACAATGCCTTATGATGTCTACAGATTCTTACTGCTTCCATTTGGTGTGTGTAGCGCTCCTGAAAGCGTCCAAGAGAAGAACGAGGCAATTTTCAATAAGCGCCATAATGTAATTGTTTACTTTGATGATATTGTGGCATTTGGGGACACAGAACGTGAGCATGATGAGGAGTTAAAGCTGTTATCAAGCAGGCTAGTGACAACAATGTTAAATTTAATGAACATAAACTGCAATACAAACAAACTAGTGTCAAATATGTAGGTCAAATTTATTCATCAGAGGGTGAACAAGCTGACCCTGATCGCGTTAGAGTGCTACTTGAGGTTGAGACTCCTAAGATGATAGACAGGAGTTATTAAGAGTTATGGGGATTTCCAGCTACGTCAGGGAATATGCACCAGACTTTGCAAAAGTTGCAGCACCTCTCAGAGACCTACAAAAATCTAAAACAGAGTGGAATTAGCTAGCTTTTCACACAAAAACTTTTGAAGCAATTAAGAGTAAAACAGCAGCTGCAACAACATTAGTTAACTTTGACTCATAGTGATTCAAACTGATGCTTCAAAATCAGGGTTAGGTTGCTGCCTCATGCAAAACGACAAGCCAATCGCCTATGCTTCACGCTGTGTAACACCTAGTGGAGCCAATTATGCACAGGTCAAAAAAGAGATCCTGGCAATAGAGTGGTCATTACAAAAGTTTTACAACATAGTGTATGGATATTCTGTTACAGTTATTACTGATCATAAGCCTCTCGTTCCACTGATAGAAAAAGAACTCTATAGAATAGTGTCCACTAAGCTAAAACAAATGTGCCTGAAATTGTACAAATATGACATTCTACTGAAGTATAGGCCAGGAAAGGAAATGTATGTGGCAGATATACTTTCCAGGGCATATCTAACAGACTCCATAACCGAAGACCCCAGCATGACAGAAGTTGTTCACTTCTTGCAGTCCTTGCCCTTCAGTGAGAGAGCCAAAGAGGAACTGATCACTGCAACACAGTGCTACAAGATGTAAGTAAGTACTACTATAATGTGTGGCCAAAATATATATACCAAGTGGAAGACAGAGCACAAGTGTACTGGAAACACAGATGTAACCTGTTTGTAGAGTATGGTATTGTGATAAAGAATGACATGGACGAGGACTGTGTATGAGTAGTTATCCTAGTAGCACTGAGAGGTAAGATGCTCCAGCTGCTGCACGAGGGACACTGTGGGAGGGACAAATGTCAAGCGAAAGCCAGGCAGGCTCTGTTTTGGCCAGCCATGAACGATCATATCACAGCATATGTTAAAATGTGTAGGGTCTGTGAATTACAACAATCGGCTAAGCAAAAGGAAACACTCTGTAGCAGATCTGTTCCAATCCTCCCTTGGGAACCGGTGTCAACAGACATACTTGATCAGTATGGGAAAAGCTACCTAGTAATCGTGGATCACTACTCACAGTGGCTGGAAATTATTCCAATCCCAGATAAAACTGCTTCATGCTTCATCTGTAATCCAGGCATTTAAAACTGACACCAGCACTCATGGCAACCCTAAAATTATATATTCAGATAATGTTCCATTTAACTATCTTCAGTCCAGACAATATGTGACTGAGATACATAGCAAACTTGTGACATCAAGCCCCAGATACCCTCAAAGCAACGGGAGAGCAGAAAAGGCAGTGAGAATCGCAAAATCATCTTGAGGAACGCTATTACGGAATCCAAGGATTGGAGGGGTCTGTTACGGGAATACAGGACTGTGTTGCTGAAAGCATCACCAGCTCAGCTGCATATGAGCAGAACACTTAGATCAGGGTTACCTAGCACCACATACAGCTTACAACCTAGGGTGCAGAAGAATATGTTAGCAAAGGTCAGAGACAACCAGCTGAAAAGGGAAACCTGGTATAAAAAAACAGCCAAAAAGTAATTGGACCACTTCCAACCAGGACCGAAGGTGCTCATCAGCACAGGGAAAGGAGATCCATGGACCAGGGGGAAGATAATCCGAAAACGCTCCTAGATCATTCTGGGTCATATGACAGAAGATGGTAGTATTGTAAGGCGAACAACAAAGCATATTCGTGGGCACAGCACCAGATCACCAAGTCAGACAGCTACCAGTTCCAGCTTCTGGCTGAGTTGGCCAGACACAACTTCAAACCAAACCGACAGGTCCACGAGCATTAGACGACTGTCAACTTCAGGTGAAGAGAAAGGAGAGGAAGAGAGTTTTCGAGAGTTTCCAGTCAAAGAAACAGGTGGAGGAGAAAAAGAGGAATGAGAAGCCTGGAAGCTCCAGCTATCAAAATAACTGGCAGTGGCAGAGTGAGCAGGCTACAACAGTGTTTCATAGAAAAAAATGAAAAAAAGGGAAGGTGTTGCAGGACTTGTAGTGACTGAATTAGAATGATGATTGTGTGTATAGGTTGGCGGCACTGGACGTGTAGAAAGACAGTGTGGAATGTAAGATGGTGACGGTAGCAACTGTAAACATAGCATAGCATGACGTAATGATATTATAATAAAGTATGTAAATAACTACAACTCATGTATAGTACTACATTAGCCCCTACTGACACTTAAACACAGTCTGTGTCTGTCCATATGGAGGACGACCCAGATGTACTTACAGCGAGACATCCATAGACTGTTCTCTAGATGTAATAACCATCAGGTAACATGTTTTTGGCTTCTGGGTTGTAGATGCGTCACTTTCATATTTTATTCCGATGTTTTGAAATACAATGAAACCTCTTTCTTCAGGATAAAATTGCAACAGTAATAAATGTTACCTAACCCAGAAGTTAAGAAAATGCAGACAACGCGCTGCAAAAGCTTGTGAACTTAATTAAACCATCGAGCAGGTCAATTTCATTAAGCTCAACTTTCAAACAAACCCTTACCCTCCAGTCGGGCACTAACACGAGGTGCTGAGACTGCAGAAACTTGCACAAGACAAGGAAATGTGATTATCCAACTTACTGATGTAGAGGTTTTCAAAAAGCCACACATGAAAGGATGCTTTGCCAAAAAGAAAAGAAAACTTGTATATCCTACAGGAATAAAAAATACGACAAGCTCATAACAGTGTTGTTAACATAGGGAGGTGGGAACCTACATATCCGCCTACCTCCAATAAGGACCAACCCATCCTATCTACCTTCAATGAGAACCAACTCGTCCTCCTTACCTTCAATGAGGACCAAAAATCCTCCCTTTCTTCAATCCAAATACAACTTGAAAATATTCTCCTCAGAGCTCTCCTCAGAGATGAGCTCTAATCTCATCTTGTTCAGATGGAGGCCATAAAGAAAGAGCCATATTGTCCACAAGAGAATTTGCCTTTCCATGTCCTCAAAGATGAGCTTCAGTCGCAGCGCAGAGGGGGCGAGCAAATTGACCAATTACATAATTTTCAACAATGGAAATTAGATGACTTCCACTCATCCTTAGTTCAGTTTAGCCAGGAGACGGAAGTTTACATTTTCATTTGTCCCAACGTGATATTGTACTGTCTGCCATGCAGATTGTTTTATTCACTGGCCAACTATAACAATGCTAAGATGCAACAAGTTCTTTACTCCTCCTTAGATAGCACTAGTAGTAGGAATATTGTTTGTCTTTGCTTTTCTTCCCTTCCAGCGGACCGGTGACGTCACATAGGAGGTTATGCATTCACTACCACTCACTCTGCGGCAACCCCCTTGCCTTAGTGGCAACCAGCCAATCCGCATCGGGCAGCGGCCCGAATTAGTATAAAAGGAGAGAGAGCCTGCATCTCTAGACCAGTCTTCATTTCCAGCTCTTGTTGCTCGGAACTGACCAGCCTGTGCCCTTCAAGCCTTCGCTTATACTAGTATCTGTAGTGGACCTATCCCTGATGTCCTTCTCAGGACTCATCCTGTTACGTCCTTGCTTAGTATACCTAGCTACATGTCAGTTTCTCCACATTACATTGTTACACACAATACACAAGTATAACAATGCAAAAGGAGATTGCTTAGACATTCAGCATCACCCCCAGCATTCCCCTGTTTTATCACTGGTCACCTCTACCGGTCATTACTGCAGTGTATTCTAATTTCCCAGCCAGTACTCACGCCATCGACCAGGAGTTAGGGTGCATTCACCATGCATTTTCTTCCTTTACGGAAATAAAACGTGGGTCGACTTTTACCTTGAGTTCTTTTCATAGACATAGCACCTTTCTGTAGTTACCCTCATGTAACAATATTGGAGGTGATCCTGGGAAAAACTACTAAATTGAGCCAAGACACTATCATTTCACCCACACGCACTAGCTCAGGCCACCCTTCCCATCAATCCTAAGGGATTGAAGGAAAGGAGGAGCCACACAGGTACAATGTCCTGAAAACGTATTATCGCCTCGTTTGCTGGCCTCTCCACAGCCATCTCCGCCAAGAGAGTCTGACGTCCCCTGAGTTGGGAAGATTTGGAAAGGGCCATACACCCGTGTGCGACTTTGGACATGTGAGGCCTGACTTCCCTAGTGTACTGCAGTCTCTCCCAGGTGTTGGAATAAGGTATCCACCAGTCCACGGCCCACACGTGGTGCTAAATGTAAGTTGCACAAGGAGCCTGCCATCTTGGTACAGAAGCAGCAGTGTAAATCCACTTCCCAATGCCCTATTCCAAACAGAGAGGGCTGAAGGAAAGAGTCCGGCAGATCCTCTCGGTTTCTGGCCGATCACACAAGTATCAGCCCTCCCTGGTGTCTCACATAGCTAGCTTAGAACCAGAAGCTCAAGTGCAAGCCCTCAGGCATCTTCAAGACCCAATGGAAATCGAGATACCTAGAAATCAGTTTGACACTCCAGTGAACAACAGTCTGACGGAGTACCCTTGGTGGGTAGTAGAAAATTTGAGCCAACCCGATCAACAACCTACACCAGTCATTAATTAATTGGTTCCTGCTATCCTGCACCCTGCTCCTCAACTGAAGCCTCTGTTCACACCAGCCTACCCCACTGTACCAGTACCTGTCATAACAGATACTACTCCCGCAACCCATCGCCCAGGTATCGCCAAGAAACCAGTGGCACCCAAGTGTAGAATTGTTCTATCCACACCTGATTTCATGCCCTGCCGCAAGGCTACCCGGCCAGTTCTTTATAACAGGAAGGCACCCGTGCCCCATCAGAACTAAAACCCCTAACATTATAGAAGTGCCTGGCTAACTTCTAGCCAAAAGGGTGGACACCATCTATTAAGTCAGATAAGTGAGTATATATTTCCGATACATCAAGCGTCAATACTTTTAATCATGCATTAATGGATCAAAACATATTAGAACTGCAATTTCTAATTCACTGCCAACATTACTGCAGTGTATAACCTTTAAATTACAATGACAAAAAATGCTATAGATTAATGACGTAAATTTTCAGTCCTACAAAAACATACACTAGAGCACATCCATAAAACCACAGAGTACTAAAAATACGAGTTCAAAAGCAGCAGCAGTATTATTTCAAATTATTTGTTCATATTTATTATGAACAGGATCTTAATACATACTTAGAACTATGTGAAATATTGAAGGTTTTTAAAGATTTGAATAGCATACTTGGTCATATAAGGTTAAATTCCACTTTGTAAATAAGATGTTGCAAAACAAATTTCTGTATTTATAAAATATGGTTATTATTTCATACATAAACACAATAATTACACATTAAAAATAATTAACATGACTGTTTCCATTTCATAGAGAGATATCAAACACACAAACATATACTATTGGTTCAGAAACCCTGTTGTCAATGCTTATACATTACTTTTTTATGAGGACTGCTATTACATGAATTAAATTTTTCTACAAGTCAAGATTCGAACCTGAGATACACGTACCCCTCAACTCACTTCTACATTACACACCTGTCACATTTCGGACACTGTATGTCCAATTATCATTCACTAATCAGAGAGTGATATTCCAAGTGGTTTACTCTTCCCATTTTAGACAAATGCCAGGGTAGTTACTTACTGTGTGTATTCTTAATTACTCACTCCTTTGATTAAGTCCCTGAAAACTTTCGTGCATGAAAGAAAAGATCAAAGATAGAACTTCCTGTTCATAAGTATTGTTAATTGAATGTGGATTTCTGCAAATGTACTGGCATTTCACAGTTTGAGCCCTTTAACACATCTTGCATAGTCAAGTTTAACGTGATTTTTTGAAGTGAACGACTGTCTTTGATTTCAGCATACATAACTTATTTTAATAAATGTCAACACACCTATATATCATACCTGATAATTTGTGGCTTCCAGTTTTTGTCTACCGACAATTTTATAAAATGGTAGTCCTGGTTGATGGTATCACCATTCTTGTCATGCAGAAACTTTAAGTTGGCCTGCAAACATTGCATCACATCTGTAGACCTGACTATATGATTATGAAAGATGATATTAAATACATTTTACTACACACAAAAAAGAGCTTAACTTATACAATCAGCAGTAGTTCCCAATTTTTTTTTCTAATGGAATAAAGGACACGCACATGCTCCACACAACTGCAAATTCAAAAATTCACCAGTGCATCCACCAATGTACACTGGCCATTCAAAATCTACTGTTTTGGTTAAGTCTGGTTACATCGATTGATCCCCCAGTTCAATTGACCTGAAAATTTGGTGGCTGTGGTGAATATGCACCAAACAATCGAACAATGAACGTTTTAATACTCCCTTTGAAAAATGAAAGTAAACACGCCCTCTTCCCATAATTTTCAAGCACACCAAAACATAATAAAGTAATCTGAATATCAAGTTTTATAAAAGGGCGATGGAAACCTTAGAATTTGTGTGTAATTGCATTAATTTTCATCTGAAAGCAGACACAAATACCAAACCTGATGTTTGAAAAATGCCTCAATCGATGTACACCAGTGTTTCAACCACTGGTGAATCCATCAATGAATTTTCAAAAAGTGGATTGTGTTGCCGCAATGTTGCCAGCTGTACGCTAGTTACCTGTTCCCTACTTTCACCCACTTCCTGGTTGTCCACAAAGTCTTATTCACACAAAATGGCCATGACTTATCTGTTCAACTCTTCTTCGACTGGTGGGGAGGCTATGTGTGTTTGCATTTTTCTGCTTAAGGGCACCGCCTACTTGGAGGTTTTTAGCAGGTTTGAGGTAGGAAAGCGCGGAAGCAATAAGAACTACACTTACATGCGTGCCTGATGCCCCTTCACTTCTACCTGCAAAAAGCTGAACTGGTGTACAATGTTCGCGTCATGCTGCTTATAACTAAGGGACTTTATGTGGTGACCCTTCTATCATTTTATTGGTGGAAAGTCTGTAGCAAAGTTCAATGCAGATCAGTATAATAGTTTCACATTTTTCCGACCAGAGCATTATGAAATACAGTAGTATTTTTTGCTATGTTGGATGGCTTGAAAATAGTATTTATAATGCACGTGATGTATTGAGAGTATTATACGTGCCTCGTCTGAAGTCTGTCTTCTTTTCGCACACTGGTATCATGGGGACATGTTTAATGGTTTGGTAAAAAAAAATGGATTTTCACTGCAACACTAACTCCCTTGACCTCTCCTTTTGCCTTTTCCTTCTTCTCCCTCTCCCCCCTCACTCTCTGGCAAGTCAACCTCCTATTCTTTCCTACCTGTGGGGGGGGGGAAATAATGAGGGGGGAGCTCTATAAAGTTGAATTGACAGTGCTGATTTCCCTCCAGTCAGATGTAAGGAACTCTTTGGCGGTGAATTAAAGTTTGATGGGTGTTTTGCCTGGCGGGTTGGGGTTTGGCACATGTCGGGGTCCTTGCTGGGTGTACTGCCTAATAGAAGGGTGATGGGAAGTTGGAGGGAAATATAACCCCAGGGTGAGCTTGACTGTGAATGTCTCCCTCCCAGAGAGCACAGCCTTGTCACCATGAAGGCTGCTAAAATCCGGGACCCCAGCTGTCGAAAATAAATTAAACAATGACTTCTGAAAGATAAGGAGGTCAGTGTACGCAAAATGTAATGAGTTGATCCTCCTTCGGATGTTTCCTACGCAGCGTCCTGTTTGCAATATAAGCGTCTGAGGGGGGAATGGTCTTGTGGGCTTGTGCAATGGGATGTACGTGTGGGGAGGGGAAACTATCTGGCGTTTCGGTACAGTTGGGGGTGGAATCGTGATTCTAACTACCTTCTCAGTGGCTGTGTGGATGGTACACGTAGTTACAGGTGGACGATCGACGGCTGAGGTTGGGGTAGGTGGTTTTGCTACAGGTATGGGTTTTGATGGGTAGAAGTAGCTTACAAATTCGTAACTAGGCCACGGCCAGCAGATACCCAGCCCAGAGTCGAGTTCGGATTCGTGAAAGCAAGCTATCAGGGGCGAGACTAAGCGGGGTCCTGGTGTGGTGACCTCCGGTACTGGTGACGGGGGTGAATTATCTAGGAATGTGCTGTCTAACTGTGGGTTGTTGGAACAAAATAATTCTATTTGGAGAGCCCATCGGGTCTGGTGACGTAGTCGACTAGGGCATCCACCTCCCTTCTTCTTCATGAGAATACTGAGTGAGGAACGCCTACAAAACTCTCTTACAATAAAATATGCTAGGCTCTCTCACTATGTCACAAAACTCACGCCGCCCCTAGCTATCAATTAAAAGTCCTCGGGGGAATGACTTCTCAGTCACTCAGAGGCCCTACTGATGAGAACAACGGGCTACAGTTGGAGTGCGTCCGCTGGCAAGCATGGGTGTTCCAGACTCGCCCAGGTATCAGAGTATGTCTTTGCAGACTAGAGATCTTTGCAGACCCAGTCATACTGAGCAGCTTGGCCCACTCACACTTGTTTTGCTGAGAGAACTTTAAATTTAGGTTGAGCCAAATTATTTAAGGTAATTTTACATGACAAGAACAGGTCAAAAGTAAAATTGACAAATTCAACAATATTGAATATTTTTACGTAGCGTTTATTAATGCTTTGAGAAAACACTGTGGAACCCGATTATTTTATAATATAGCTAAATTATTATTTAATCCACTTCACGACAGGTGAAGGCAAACCTGTTTATTAGTTTCCCAACGTTCAGTCTAGAATTCAAAATTCTATTGCTTTTAACAGCAAGATATTTAGCCTGAGGGGTGAGTTAGGGCGTTGCAATGGCCTGCTACCGCGGAGTCAAGGAAGATGGGGATAGTGGGTCCAGGGTGTGGACGTCGCAGTTACCTCTGGATCACCTGCTGCTGAAGCTGGTGCTGGAGCTGGAGAGAGCTTTTGCAAGCTGCAGGCTAGGAGAGGAGGTGGTCTTCTCAGAGCCAGGAGAGTCCACTAACCATTGCAGTCGGCAGGCCGATGAACTCTCGCAAGAGTGTTTCGGAGGTTTGTTATATAGTGCAAATTTCATCTTGGTGGCTCTACAAGGGGTGCGGGGATTGAAACCCTCTTGACACAGGGGCTGGTTATCTTCAGTAGCAGGCGGCATTGCACATTTCTTATTGCCCTGGGTGGAGGTTTACCTCCTCTGCCCGGAGCAGTTGACCGTGTGAACCTTGAGCTCGTATGGTTCTGCACCTTGGCGCACAAACCTTTAGAGCGGTAGGTCGTATGGGCCGTCTTCCTACTACTGTCAGGGTGTGGTCCAGCAACAGTTGGGCCTCCAGTCCCAGGTAAAATACCCTTGCCAGAACCCTTGGCGCTCTGTTCAGCGATACAACCTGATGTAGCTGTCCTGCTCATGATGGAGGTGTACCTAGTTGTTGGGGTTCTACCTTTCTGTACACCTGGGTGCACAGAACAGGTGGCCATCAAAGATGACGTGTGTTATTGACATACAGAAACCTGAAGGAGATCTGTAGTCCTACACAATTGTTCATAATGTTATTACACCCGTTCACTTGC
The DNA here is from genome assembly GCA_029891345.1 of Dryococelus australis. Classification (NCBI taxonomy): domain Eukaryota; kingdom Metazoa; phylum Arthropoda; class Insecta; order Phasmatodea; family Phasmatidae; genus Dryococelus; species Dryococelus australis. Next base: position 33,653,480 of record CM057004.1, read on the forward strand.
TTGCTCTGTCTAGAAATAGAGTTCCTAGTATCGGACAGGACAGACCTCTATACAAACTTACTCTCTGGCCAGGATAAAAATGGTATTTATAATGAATAATAAATACTGGTGACTCGTACCTACTTCTAATCAGAGTGCGTACTGAAGAAAGCTACACACACACAGGTGGAGGTGACCTGCTCCTAGACTACTCAAGTATAGAATGAACTCGACAGCTTTGAAAACAACACTGGCGCAGTTACTCTAACCTGGGGGTATCTAGAATATGAGCCGCCCTCTACCCAGCACGGGTTTCAGGATACTCAAATGCTACCTCACTTTGCCAAAATTACCCTAAACCCCCAAACATAACTTGTGAGTGGATGACGAACTCATTTAAAGAACAAGCAACAAATCTTAGGAGCAGGTAGCAATACTCATTGTTAAGTTTAATTACTAGAGTATCAGTGTAAACATTGCGCAATCTCATTATTCACACAATAGGCCATAAGTTCAATATTAATCTTTACAGCCTCAAATATGCAGGCAAAGGGTTGACACAGTAACTGATAGCGCACACCAAATTTTCAGTTTATATTCCAAGTTATTTTATTTACGAAAATTTTACACTGTTATTATCACTTGCTTTCACACTCCATATCATGCACGACTGAAGTGGTTGACATTTTATACTAAAAAGTTACGTTTACGGGCAACACAACTATTAAAATATTCATGGCTTTTCAATACAGTTAATATTACGTGTCACAGTACAAGATGCTCACAGACAAGGTGCACTCCGCATCACAAACTTTTACAACACTTGAAGACATAAAACTTGTAGGAAATATACAGCCCGGACAGTACTGGTTACACCAAGGTTCGTTCCTTTCATACCTGGTAATTAGCAGTAACATAGCAGCATGGGACAATACACAGCCTCAGGAAAATCATCATTGTTCCACCGTGTCGCAGGCCCCAGCACCCGCCAGGATGACGTACTTGCGCTGCTCATCAGCTGATTGCACCTCTGGTGCACTGAACGCGCCATGATGCTTGCACCATTTGTGCACACACCAGCCACGTATAATTAAAAGTATTGTATGCTGCAGTTACGTTACTGCACACAATTATCTATCACTCACAGCACTTGCATCCAGGAACAAGTTTGCAAGAAAACTTTACTACAGGACCAGTACACTTCTGCAGTGACAAGAACATAGCTTTAAATTCCGTAACATATCGATAAACGTGAAGTCTTTACACCAAGCTAGCAACTTCATACTTGTACGTTACATGCAAAACATTCCGGCCAGAGACCGACTTCATTCGTATATCTCCTGCCACAGTTTGGTAGTGGTCGAGCAGCGCGTGGACCTTTGCGTACTACTTGTGCTCCCTACAGCAGACATTAGTCGACTAGGCCTAGCCAGTACCACACTGCGGCACGCGACACGTAGTGCACCTGGTGGTGATCACCCTAACAACCATTTAAACTGCGCATGTTACAATCAAGTACCATTTGAAATATAACAACCATAAAATAAATATACAATGAAAAAATAAGATTAATAAACCCTAAAAATATTAAATATTTCAATACAGTGTATATACAAAATAGTAAAATAATAATAGGCTGGCCAATTAAAAAATACACAGAATAAAAGCACTCTTCACTCGCGCCACGGCAACCAACTGTTACCAACCTTGTCAAAAAAAAACACTAGGCGCCAAGTTACATGACGAGACATTGTCACAAAGAGACCTTACAAT